>OY728138.1:849336179-850586179 GCA_963277665.1 Viscum album | reverse complement strand
ATATAATATAAATTATGTTCATTCCAAATTTTTAATAAATAGTAAAAAAAGTAAAATAAAATATGTGTATTAATTTAAATATAAAAAAATCCACTTACTTTTCAAAAGAACAGTTTCTGAAATAATGAATTTTTCATGCATAAGATGATCTTATAAAAACTATATGAATTGTATTAAATATTTAATGAATTTAAGTTCATTTTTACATAAATTTATGATTTAAATTTATTAAAATAATTAATATTATAAATATATTATAAATAAATATTGTTTCAAAAAAAATTTCACCTTAAATAAAATTTCCTAGAAATGATTTATAATTATAAGATTAAGTCTTAACATAATTCATTAAAAGATGATTGAAATGAAATTAATAATACTGAATGTGAATAAATAATTATTATGTTTTTTTTATAAAAATTAAATGAAAATTATGACTCAATTAATTAAAATTATATGAAATTTTATTAAAATCTTCATTTTTCAAGATTCAAAAAAATTAATATTTTTTAGAAAATATATTAAATTTATACTAGGATAATATAAATTTTTTAATTTCAAAAAAGAATTTTTATTTTATGAAAAAAAATCTAAATTGTCCAAAAAATATATATAATATTTTTTCAAATAAGGAAATAAATAATTTTTGAAGTAAACATACATTTGATAAATAGATTGAGGTTTTTTTAAAATTTAGTGAATAATTATTAATAATTTGGAAATAAATATAAATTCAATAGAAAATTTATATAAATTTCATAATTTTGATAACACTATAAGTACTTGAATAGTTAATTTCATGGTTATAATGACCATAAATAAACATTGTTCATTTGGGATTAGTGTTTTATGTCGCATACCCTATCGAACATAATTATCTCTTTTTAAATATATGGTTATCACAATAATTCTGTAATATTTATTACAGAAATAACCAATAGTGTCGTTAAATATTACTTTCAAAATTTTTTAAAATATTTATAGATTATATTATAATATATTCCAAAACCAAGGTGAACCATGAGGAGCATTTGAATAAATTTCTATGGTATTTTGAATTAAAAATCTATATAAAAACTAAAAAAAATGGGTGTTCGTTATAAAGGATGTATAGTTATTAGGGAACATTTTTATTGGAAAAGGGGTATCTATTGAACCATCTAATATAAAGAAAATTAATGTACATCCTATGTCAGATTCTGTAACACCCGAGACTTTTATGTTATATAAATCATCATAGGAATCTTTTTCTACACAACACTTTCTTGGCTTGCTTTACACGAAATCGCAACCTTCCCTGATAGCTTGTGTCGTACACAATACCGAGTTTCAATAAACAACGATATACTATTAAAATATTTCTAAAACTAGCCGTTATGAATAGTAATAACCACTTTTTGAAATTTTATAAATTTTATTTTTCAAAATGGACTTCATTTTTGGATTCGGAATATCGAAATTAGCCTAGGGTGAAATTTCGGTATTTTTCTGAATACTTTCAATTTTTGATGAATAGTGAAACCACTATGTGGTAGTTAAAAAACTGAATTTTTCATAAAACATAATTTTCCCGCTTCTGTGAGTGGAATTTTGAAAATCCGAGAGACACGGTTGATGTCAGTAAATAAATGTTTTTCAATGAGATGAAAATAATTTTTTGGTGAATAGTAACTTTTTACTTTTTTTTAACACGGTTAAAAGTAAATAGGGTAATTAAGGGTAAAAATGATATTATTATTACCCTAACACATGTCCTAATTCTATTGGACAAGGGTAATTCGACCAAAAACAACCTTAGGAATAAAATATGACCATTTAGGCCCACTTGGATTAGATTAGGACATTTATTAATAATTTATTTAAAGAAGGGTTAAAATAGTTAAAATTGATATTTAATAAGTAAATCATTTTTAATATGGGGATATACATAAGATAAATTAGACTATAAATATTAATTAGTAAGCTAAAAATCTTTCCTATATAATGGTATTTTATTTGTAATTTTTAGAAATTAATTAATTTAATTTATTTATGACACAAAGATGATGCAGTAATTATCTTATTAATGAAATATTGACATAGTTGATGTTATAAACAACAAAATAAATGTAATTTGAGACTTTTTATGAATTCCACTAATTTTTTAGATTAATATGACTTGTTATTATTGATTTAATTAACTTTATTTGAACTAATAATTCTGTTATGATTTTCACAAAAATTAATTACTAAATAGTGTCAAAATTGAAATAAAATAGTTTTTAAAACAAATATTATATTATTAATTGTTATTTTATTCCTAAAAATCTAAGGTTCAGTCAAATGACTTATATAAGGTTATATATATTAATAATAAACAACTTCGGATTCATTTGGCTACTTATAGTATGTTTATTAACCTTATAGTATAAGAACACAAGAAGACACGGTAAAAGTAAAATTATTTAACTTAATGTTAAATCTGTATGATAAGGTTAAAATAGGAACCTAAACTTGTCTAAATTATATTGTTTGAGAGGATATCGACCCATCCACACCTTAGCCTTGAAATAAATCAATTTGGAGTTATTTAAAAACGAGATTGACTTTATAATAAAATAATATTTTTAGTTATTCCAAAGGTGCCCTTCTCCTCCCTTATAAAAGGGAACCACCTCCCTCTCATCCTCACACCACTTTGAGCCTTCACGCTCGGCCAAAACCTGACACTTTCTCCTCTACACTTCCCTAGAGACATCCTAGAGGTTCTGGTCTTCATAAAAGACCTATTTTAGTGCCCTAAAAGGAGGTCTCAAAGAAGCACATCAAAGAAGATGTAATGTCTGTTACCAATTCTTTCATCTTTATTTCTTCTTCCAGTTCTTCTTCTTTAGTTGCTTCATTATTAAGTAATAACATCAGTATCACTCATATACTGATATGTTATTATAAGTATGAAACAACCCTATTTCACCATCTATCCATCCTACAGAAGAAGAAATCACCGCACATGCGTACGTACAGAATACCGTCTCCACGCCGTGGTGTAATCTATTTTCCACCACCACCTTACTTGGATGGGTATAATGGTGTAAATAACGACTATATATGACTATAATAAAGTGATACTGATTCTGAAATAGTATATATACACTCCAATACAATTCCACGATCATAGGAACGATATCATCACTCATGCGTACATATGGAATACCGTCATCACGATGTGATGCGACTCGTTCTACATGATCTTCATTTCATAATGATTATATAAATGAATTGAATGAATTAATATGATATATATTACACTAATACCATTCTGGAAATGTGGTATCTATAACCTAAAGAGAATAATAATAATTTATTCGACAAAACACGCATAAGAACAAAAAGTTATAAACACCCGAATAACAAGTAGCAATGAAATATTACTACTAAGAAGCTAAGAATATGACCATATATGATATCATAAAAAATATGTATTATTCTGGAATAAGTCAATAACATTATTTAAATTATTATACAGGAGGTTCGGACACGTACAAATCATATCGGACCTAAGGTAAGGGAAATATCACAATCTCATTTTTATCCGAGATTGTTTATACTTTGAAATTTACTGGGGTGTATTTTATCATCCCCATCCATGTTTCCTCAATATTTAATATTATTTCCATCCACCTTCAATTGTTTAAATCCAATTTTTCCCTTCTTTGAGTTTTTAGTAAAAGATATGAAAGGAATCTTTTGTCGTTTTTCATACGAGGTACTTTTTTACTTTTCCGACAAAAGTACGAGAAGAATGTTTTTTTTAACTTATACGGCATGAATGGAATTTTAAAACATTATTTCCCAGAAGCTTCCTTTACAAGTTTTAATGTTTATTTTTAATCATCTTCTTTTAGTATAGAATTGTATGACATGTTAAGAAAGAAAAAGTGTTTTAAAGTATAAAGGATATTTTCCTCAAGAATGGAGTTCAAGTGTTTTATCAAAATTATTTTCCATCTAAGATAATATAGGGTTCTATTTCTATCCCTATTATTACATTGATTTTATTATGTTGTGATGGAATTATTTTTATGAATTACTTTATGTTATATGAATTGTTTTATGATTTCACGATGTTTAAGAATCCCATTTTCTTTACATGTGTTATGCAATGATGTATTTTTTTTTGATTTTGTGGATCACATAAGAATGGTATCATTATGAGATTGGTGGGACCTATATCTCCCTCCAATTCATTGGGTAATGATTTTATATCTCATGAGATAGACATGGCTGGAATGGTAGGTTATACCGGTTCAGTGAAACATGACTGAAACGAGGGTGACTCGGTTCAGAAATAGACTTTGTCCACTAAGATAGTCTTGGAAATGAGTCTTGACTAATAATATATGATTCTCTATGATTATGTGTGTATGGAACAAAGTTTCATGTTTTAATTTATCTTTTTTGGGATTTCATTTCACTAATATGATTTATCCCATGTTATGAAATTATGCTCTCTTTTGGAGGTTAAGATCTCTAAAATGTTATGTTCTTGTGAATATGATGTGATTGATATTTATTTTGTTTACCCTTATTGAGAATTTGAGCTCACCCTTTTGAATGTTTTGTTCCCCCATGTCAGGAAGAAGGTTATTAAGTAGAATATGACAAAAAGGGACTCCAGATATGATGAAATAAATGGGAGGCAAAGTAGATGCTTTATGAACCAGTTGCTTATGTTTCCCAGTTTCTAAAGACACTATACCTATACGGTCCTTTCTTGGTTTTGTTATATGATGTAATAAGTGTGCTTCAATTCTGATTTAAAAACAATGTATGTAAAGTATGGGTCATTATAGTTGGTATCAGAGGAAAGGTATAGTCAACCTTTGAAAACTAGGATGTGAAAGCCTTAGTAAGAACCCTAAGGATAAGTCTAAGCATAGAACACAATCTTAGAATTTTAGAAATGGCCGTGAATAACCTAGGATAAGACCTTAAGTGTGAAATTTTATTCTTGATTATGTGGTTTTCCTATTATAATTAGTGTTTCTCACACTATTCTTCTTGGTTTTAGTCAATGGATGGAACCCGAAGGAATCGTGTTAATGCGGAATGCGACGGGCAATGCAATGATTGTCCACCTGAGCAACCAAACGTTATGGGAGCTGGAATGTAAAATCATGTAGCCATGCTCACACAACTTTCTCAAGCTACGAATCATGCAGGACTTCCAAACTTGCAAAGTAAGGAGCAATATTCTGTTGAATCCTTCATGAGACAGCATCCACCTTCATTCAGCGGGTCTACTGATCCATTAGTTTCTGAACAATGGATTAGTACTACTGAAAAGATATTTTTAGTTCTTCAATGTTCTGAGCATGATAAAGTCATGTTAGCAGTGTATCATTTGGAACTTGATTCTGATCAATGGTGGAATCTTATTAAGAATACGAGGCAAAGGGATGAAATTGAGTCCATGGAATGGGACGAGTTCAAGAACTTATTTTTCAATAAGTACTTCCCTCGTATTCTCCGAAAAAATATGGAGAAATAGTTTCTTGAACTGAAGCAATAGGATGATGAATCTGTTAGTACCTATGAAGCAAATTTTACAAGACTTGCAAGGTACGCTTCTGGTATTATTATCCAACCTGAGAGTAAGATCGATCGATTCTTTAGTGGCTTAAAACCAAGTCTTCGAAGGGCCTTAGCCATAAGGGACTTTAATAGCTCTGAGGAAATCGTTCGATGTGCTCTCAATGTTGAGATGGAGATTGGAGTAACCCATCAGTCATATGGGTTTGATAAGAAGAAGAAAATGGAATTCAAAGGAAAATCTAAAGAGCACACTGAAAAGAATATGAGCTTTCCCTTATTCTCAATGTGTGGAAAGAAACATGGGGGGAGTTGTCTTAAAGGGACAGGTAAATGTTTCAAATGTGGAAAGGAAGGTCATCGGGCATTTGAATGCCGCGATGATGGGAGGAAGATGTCTAATGATGCAAACAAAGGAAGGGATACACAGAATGAACCTTCAACACTTCAATGTTTCAAGTACAAGGAGGTGGAACATTATGCCAATAAATTCCCTAATCCAAGGGTTGATGATGATGGTCGACGTCAACAAACTATTAATGCTAATGACAAAGGAAATTGACATGCAATTTCTATCAGCGATGTGGAGTACGATAACGATGTGGAGAAAGGTACACTTACCATCCACTCTAAAGTAGCAAATGTTTTATTTGATTCTATATCCACCCACTCCTTTATTTGTGAAGACTTTTCTAATGGTATCACCGTATTACCTCAACAATTAGATGATGAGTTAGCTATGACAACACCTGATGACACAACAGTCGCATCAAAAGTTTATAATTCATCTCCGATTGAAGTTTGTGGGAAAGTGCTTCCTGCAAATCTTGTGATCCTTCCTATAGTGGAATTTGATGTGATTCTTGGCAGGGATTGGCTTTCTCTTCATGGAGCTCGTATCAATTTCCAAAGAAGGGAAGTCACATTTCATATTCCAGATCAATCTATGATCGTCTATCGATGCAAGGATAAACATAACCTTCTAGTGGAAATTCCTTCCATCTTATGGGTTTTGATTCCACTAAATGAATGTTATTTATCTCAAATGGTTGGTGAGAAACTCACAATTAAGAATATTCCCATTGTATGGGAGTTTGATGATGTCTTTACAGAGGAATTACAGGGTCTTCCACTGAATCGTGAAGTTGAGTTTTCAATAGAACTCGTACCGGGTGCTTTGCCTATTTTAAAGACACCTTATAGAATGGCCCCAATTGAGTTGTAGGAATTGAAGATGAAACTCCAAGAGAATCTTGATAACGGGTTCATACGCCCTAGTGCGTCACCTTGGGGAGAACCTGTTCTGTTTGTTAAGAAGAAAGATGGAACAATGAGACTCTGCATTGATTATCGAGAACTTAACAAGATCACTATCAAGAACAAATATCCTCTCCCGCGCATTAATGACCTATTTGACCAACTACGCGGAGCTCAATAGTATTCCAAGATTTATTTTTGTTCAGGTTATCATCAATGAAGGGTCAAAAGAGAGGATATACCAAATACGGCTTTCCGTACAAGGTATAGACACTATGAATTTATAGTGATGCCATTTGGTCTTACTAATGCCCCTGCTATCTTCATGGATCTAATGAATAGAGTCTTTAGAGAATATCTTGATCAGTTTGTGGTAGTCTTTATAGATGATATTCTTGTCTATTCAAAGAGAAAGGAAGAACAAGATGATCACTTGAGAATTATATTTATGACCCTGAGAAAGGAGAATATTTATGACAAATTTACCAAGTGTGAATTTTGGATTCAAAAAGTTGCATTTTTGGGTCACATAATCTCAAAGGAGGGGATATCTGTGGATCCAGCAAAAACAGAGGTTATCAAAAGATGGTCGAGACCAACAACAGTAACCGAGATCCAAAGTTTTCTTGGTTTGGCTGGATATTATCGACGTTTTGTGAAAGATTTTTCACGATTATCTAATCAACTCACCAAGTTGACTCGGAAAGGAGTTATGTTTGTTTGGATGGAGGAATGTGAAGAGAATTTCAAGGAGTTGAAAAGAAGGTTATCCATTGCACCTGTGCTCACACTTCCTTGTAGTGGAGAAATGTTTGTGATCTACAGTGATTCATCCAAGAAAGTATTGGGGTGTGTTCTTATGCAAAATGAAATTGTGATAGCTTATGCCTCACGAAAGTTGAAAATACATGAGCAAAATTACCCAACTCATGATTTGAAGTTACCTGAGGTAATCTTTGCATTAAATATTTGGAGGAATTATCTTTATGGAGAAAGGTTTGACATTTATACTGATCATAATTGTTTAAAATATATTTTCACACAAAAGGAGCTGAATATGTGCCAAAGAAGATGGTTGAAGCTGATTAAGGATTATGATTGCTCAATCCATTACCACCCTAGGAAAGCAAACAAGGTGGCAGATGAATTAAGTTGACAAGACCACGCTAGTTTATCCATGATGAGGATCACAAAATAGCCAATATTTATGGATTTACAAAGGATGGATCTTGGAATTATAATGAATGGGGAAAATCGTATCTTTCTCAAATGAATGTTCAACCATCTATACATGTGATGATTAAAGAGGCACAGAAAGAAGATTTCGAGTTACAAAAGAAGGTGAGAAATGTTCCTGAATTCATCCTTGATTGTGATGGGATAATAAAGTTCAGTAATCGGGTTTCTGTTCCTCCCATCCCCGAATTAAAGAAGGGGCTGCTGGATGAGGCTCATAGTTCTTCATTCTCTATTCATCCTGGAAGCACGAAGATGTATGGGGACCTGAAGGAGTACTTCTGGTGGGATGGAATGAAAAGAGGTGTTGCTAAATATGTCTCTCGATGCTTGGTTTGTCAACAAGTTAAATCTGAGAGATAGAAGTCTAAGGGGATGTTACAAACATTACCCATACCCGAATGGAAATTGGAAAACATCACTATGGACTTTTTCACATGACTTCCTAAAACATCCAAAGGCAATAATGCTATCTGGGTTATAGTTGATCATCTTATAACATCTGCACACTTCATTGCTATTAGAGAGGATTTCTCTTTGGATCAGCTTTCTATGATATATGTAAAGGAAATGGTAAGATTGCATGGAGTACCACTTTCTATTATATATGATCGGGATCTGAGATTTATCTCAATGTTCTGGCGAAGTCTTCAGTATACTCTGGATATAGAGTTCAGTTTTAGCTCTGCATATCATCCTTAGCCAGACGGTCAGTCTGAGAGAACAATTCAAAATCTAGAAGATATGTTGAGAGCTTGCTCTATGAATTTCAAAGGTGGTTGGGATCAACACCTACCTTTGGTGGAATTTTATTATAATAATAGCTTTCACTCCTGTATTCAGATGGATCCTTATGAAGCTCTCTATGGAAAGAAATGCAGGACTCCAACTTGCTGGGATGAAGTTGGGGAAAGAAAGCTATTAGGACCCGATCTCGTTGATGAAATGGCATAAAAGGTCAGATCTATTCAACAACACATAGGAGCAGCTCAGAGTCGACAGAAAATCTATGCCGACAACCGAAGGAAAGACCTAGAGTTTGAAGTGGGTGATAAAGTGTTCTTACGAATATCTCCCTGGAAGAGGGTCATGAGATTTGGAAAGAAGGGGAAGTTGAGCCCTAGATATATCGGTCCTTTCAAAATACTGGATCGTTTTGGAAAGGTAGCTTATCGATTGGCACTTCCACCGAATCTCTCTCAAGTTCACAATGTGTTCCATGTATCTCTCCTGAGAAAGTATATACATGATCCTTCACATGTACTCAGCTTAGAAGTTGTACCGCTGGAGCAAGATCTTTCTTATGAAGAACAACCGATAGAGATTCTGGATCGTAGCGAAAAAGTCCTATGAAACAAGACCACTCGAT
The DNA here is from genome assembly GCA_963277665.1 of Viscum album. NCBI lineage: Eukaryota > Viridiplantae > Streptophyta > Magnoliopsida > Santalales > Viscaceae > Viscum > Viscum album. The sequence goes on along the minus strand of OY728138.1, from coordinate 850,576,746 downwards.
TGGTGAAAGTTTTAAGGAGGAACCACCAATTAGAAGAAGCTACATGGGAGCTTGATGATGTGATGAGGGAGAGGTATCCTCATCTGTTTGTTACAAAGTGACGAATTATGAGGGCGAAATTCATTTTAAGGGGGGTAGAATGTAACACCCGAGGCTTTTATGTAATATAAATCATCAAAGGAGTATTTTTCTACACAACACTTTCTTGGCTTTCTTTACACGAAATCGCGACCTTCCCCGATAGCTTGCGTCGTACGCAATACCGAGTTTCACTAAACAACGATATACTATTAAAATATTATTAAAACTGGCCGTTATGAATAGTAATAACCACTTTTTGAAATTTTATAAATTATATTTTTCAAAATGAACTTTATTTTTTGATTCGGAATATCGAAATTTTCCCAGGGTGAAGTTTTGGAATTTTTCTGAAAACTTTCAGTTTTTGATGAATAGTGAAACCACTAAGTGGTAGTTAAAAAACTGAATTTTTCGTACAAAATAATTTTACCGCTTCTGTGAGTGGAATTTCGAAAATCCGAGTGACACGGTTGATTTCAGTTAGTAAAATGTGGTTCAATGAGATGAAAATAATTTTTTGGTGAATAGTAACTTTTTACTTTTTTTTACCACGGTTAAAAGTAAATAGGGTAATTAAGGGTAAAAATGGTATTATTATTACCCTAAAACATGTCCTAATTATATTGGACGAATGTAATTCGACCAGAAACAACCTTACAAATAAAATATGACCATTTAGGCCCACTTAGGTTAGATTAGGACATTTATTATTAATTTATTTAAAGAAGGGTTAAAATAGTTAAAATCTATGTTTAATAAGTAAATCATTTTTAATATGGGGATATACATAAAATAAATTCGACTATAAATATTAATTAGAAATCTAAAAATATTTCATACATAATGGTATTTTATTTGTAATTTTTAGACATTAAATAATTTAATTTATTTATTACACAATGATGATGCAGTAATTATCTTATTAATGAAATATTGACATAATTGATGTTATAAACACAAAAATAAATGTAATTTGAGGGTTTTTATGAATTCCACTAATTTTCTAGATTAATATGACATGTTAGTAGTAATTTAATTAACTTTTTTTGAACTAACAATTCTGTTATGATTTTCACAAAAAATAATTACTTAATAGTGTCAAAATTGACAGAAAATAGTTTTTTAAACAAATATTATATTAGTAATTTTTATTTTATTCCTAAAAATCTAAGGTTGGGCCAAATGACTTAGATAAGGTTATATATATTAATAATAAACAACATGGGGTTCATTTGGATGCTTATAGTAAGTTTATTACCCTTATAGTATAAGAACACAAGAAGACACGGTAAAAGTAAAATTATTTAAATTAATGTTAAATCTACATGATAAGGTTAAAATAGGAACCTAAACTGGTCTAAATTCTATTGTATGAGAGGATTTAGACCCATCCCCACCTTATCCTAGAAATAAATCAATTTGGTTCTATTTATAACCGCACATGACTTTATAATAAAATAATATTTTTAGTTATTCCAAAGGTGCCCCTCTCCTCCCTTATAAAAGGACACCTCCTCCCTCTCCTCCTCACACCACTTTGAGCCTTCTTTCTCGGCCAAACCCTGCCACTTTCTCCTCTCCACTTTCCTAGAGACATCCTAGAGGTTCTGGTCTTCTTCAAATACCTATTTAAGTGCCTTAAAAGGAGGTCTCAAAGAAGAACTTCAAAGAAGAGGTAATATCTGTTACTGATTCTTTCATCATTATTTCTTCTTCCACTTCTTCTTATTTAGTTGTTTCATTATGAAGTAATAACATCAGTATCACTCATATACTGATATTTTATTATAAGTATGAAACAACCCTATTTCACCATCTATCCATCCTACGGAAAAATAAATCACCGCGCGTGCGTACGTACCGAATACCGTCTCCATGCCGTGGTGTAATCTATTTTCCACCACCACCTTACTTGGATGGGTATAATAGTGTAAATAATGACTATATATGACAATAATAAAGTGATACTGATTATGAAATAGTATACATACACTCCAATGCAATTCCACGATCATAGGAACGATATCATCACTCGTGCGTACGTACGGAATACCATCTCCACGATGTGATGCGACTCGTTCTACAAGATCTTCATTTCATAATGATTATAAAAATGAATTCAATGAATGAATATGATATATATTACACCAATACCATTCTGTAAATGAAGTATCTATAACCTAAAGAGAAGAATAATAATTTATTCGACAAAACACGCATAAGAACAAAAAGTTATAAACACCCAAATAACAAGTAGCAATAAAATATTACTACTAAGAAGCTAAGAATATGACCATATATGATATCATAAAAAATTAGTATGATTATGGAATAAGTCAATAACATTATTTAAATTATTATACCGGAGGTTCGGACACGTACAAAGCATATCAGACCAAAGGTAAGGGAAATATCACAATCTCATTTTTATCCGAGATTGTTTATACTTTGAAATTTACTGGGGTGTATTTTATCATCCACATCCATGTTTCCTCAAAATGTAATATTATTTGCATCCTCCTTAAATTGTTTAAATCCAATTTTACCCTTCTGTGAGTTTTTAGTAAAACATATGAATGGAATCTTTTGTCATTTTTTGTACGAGGTAATTTTTGACTTTTCTGACAAAAGTACGAGAAGAATGTTTTTTTAACTTATACGGAATGAATGAATTTTTAAAATATTATTTCCAAGAATCTTCCTTTAAAATTTTTCATGTTTATTTTTAATCAACTTCTTTTATTTTAGAATTGTATGACATGTTAAGAAAGGAAAAGTGTTTTTGAAGTTGAAAGGATATTTTCCTCAAGAATGGAGTTCATGTGTTTTATCAAAATTATTTTCCCTTTAAGATAATATAGGGTTCTGTTTATATCCCTATTATTACATTGATTTTATTATGTTGTGATGGAATTATTTTTATGAATTCCTTTATGTTATATGAATTGTTTTATGATGTCACGATGTTTAAGAATCCAATTTTCTTTACATGTGTTATGCAATGATGTATGATTTTTTTTTGATTTTTTGGCACGCATAAGAATGGTATCATTATGAGATGGGTGGGACCTATATCTTCCTCCAATGCATTGGGTAAAGATTTTATATCTCATGAGATAGACATGGCTGGAATGGTAGGTTATACCGATTCAGTGAAACAGGACTGGAACGAGGGTGACTCGGTTCAGAAATGGACTTTGTCCAATAAGATAGTCTTGGAAATGAGTCTTGACTAATAAGATATGATTCTCTATGATTATGTGTGTATGCCACAAAGTATCATGTTTTAAGTTATGATTATTGGGATTTCATTTCACTACTATGATTTATCCCATGTTATGAAATTATGCTCTCTTTTGAAGGTTAAGATCTCTAAAATGTTATGTTCTTATGAATATGATGTGATTGATATTTATTTTGTTTACCCTTACTGAGCATTTGAGCTCACCCTTTTGTATGTTTTTCCCCCTGGTCAGGAAGAAGGTTATTAAGTAGAATATTCCAAAAAGGGACTCTAGATATGATGAAATAAATGGGAGGAAAAGTAGATGCTTTATGAACCAGTTGTTTATGTTTCCCAGTTTCTAAAGACACTATACCTATACAGTCCTTTCTTGGTTTTGTTATATGTTGTAATAAGAGTTCTTTAATTCGGAAGTAAAAAAAATGTATGTAATCTATGGGTCATTATAGATTCTATAATTGATATTGGTAGTTTGTTTAACCTAAATTTGTTTTATGGATGATTTGGGGGAAAAATCATGTGGTTGTCTGTCACGAACGAAATTTCCATGCCACCGAAACAAGCACCAAACCCGGCCTATGATAAGGACCTATGTGTGTTCCTAATCCCCAAGTTTGGAAAATGTTACCGAGTATCATAAAATGAGAATTTGAGATGATTTACCAGAGTTTATACACTTAAAACTACAAATGAATCCAATAAAACGAATCTGGATTTTTCAAACATAACAATCTATTAAAAAAATTCAGAACTGAATTACATAGTTTAAAATAACTCTACACGAATATTAAAAAGTTACAAAACCAAAATGAAACATCCCATAAACTCTCATGGAAAGGGGCACCGCCCCAAATCCATATGTACAAGACATCAACACTAAGGACCATCGAGAAACCCAAACCACTCGCCCTAAAAATTGTACCTAACCCGTGATAAAAAAATAAAAAGTCTACTTACACCCAATTTATTTATGTAGGGTGTGATTCAATGGTTATTATGATACAACCACTAAAATATTTCATGTGATAAAAATTCCAAGAAAAAAATATTGCAGGTTTTAATAAAGAGAAAATGCTGGTAAAAATTTCTAAAAGATGCAACTTAAAAATTAAAACACTTTTCATGTGGGATATCAATAAGATTGAACACCTTTAAAAAAATAATTTCAACACTAATTAATTTTCCATCCATCCATAATGTATGAAAATGGTAATTAAAACCTAACTGATGAAAACAATAAACAGGACATAACCCCTAGGAACTAGATCGTTATGGGCCCATGTACCACGTATCTTAGTGAGAGTAATCATCAGAATATCTGTTCTCATGAAAAAGACACGAGTAGGGAACATACCCAAAACCTAGTGGTATATAATAATCATCATAATAGTTTAGTTAGTGTTAATATTGTCAATCTTGTTAAGTGAAACAGAGGAAAACCCCCAAGGATTCAATAGGATACTAGTACACGTCCCCATACCAAGATACCTAGGTTTCCCTTGTTCTCAAACTAGTTCAACAAGTTAAAAAATATAAATTGCACAAGAAGATATCATTTCCACATATAAATGTCTTTAAAAATACCACATGTACGTCATAGAAGTCACTAAATCCCCTTATTTATTAAAATGCATTTTTAAATCATAGTCACATGAAAAATTCTCACAATACTCTTCACATTTCATTAACACATCCAGAAATCCAATAAAAAAAATTATAAAACAATTCAAATAAATTATAAACCACAAATTTTCCCACTCAAATATAAAATAATAATTATTTCATCAACAAAATTCATTTTTCACAACACCCTCCACCAAATAGCCCACAACCATGTTTCACAACACTTTTTCCAATGGATAAAATATTTCGTAACTTTATATAAAATTATGAAAAATCATTAACATCATAAATAAATAATTTACCTTTAAAAACTCAGATTAGGTGAAAACATCCTCCAAACCATACATATACACTCTTTTTCCCACTTTGTTTAGCCAAACAAAACATTCACAATTTTCATAAAACAAACCCAAGTGGTGTAACTATTTTTCGCCTACAAAACCCATTTCAAATCCGTCATTCAATTCAAAAATCATACCAATACCAATGAATAAAATAATTGGCGGCCCTAACTAAATTTAATAAAATATGCCCATGTTTAATAAAAATACCTCTACTAACACAACAAAAGACCCAAATTAAAAACACACGTTTTCATAAATAACTTCAAAGAAGTACAACATGGTTTTACACCTGGAACATGTTCAAAAGACCCATTTCACGTCCCACATCACACTATGGCTTTTAAAAAACAGAATTTGAATCCCCATTAAACACCAATAAGTAACTTTCATGTGTTATAAAATACACCCAAACATTACCCCAAGAGACACCCATGAAAATCAACCAATTTCAAGCCACAATGCCAGTAAAATTACACCCCTATTAAAATGCCTAAAAATTGTGTTTTCACCAAAAGAATCATATTAATAACTTTGAAACCAGTAAATGAAGCATTATAACTCATCAAAAATTTCATACACATGGAGCCACCGAATGTTTTAGTTAAAACACTTCAATCTTGGTGCGAAACATTAACCACGCCTCTACTGCAAAAAAAATAGAGATAAACCCAACCTAAATCCACAATATTTCACCAAAAATATACATTTTCAAAACCAATATTTTTACCCTATCTTCTTAACATAAGGGGAATTCACAAAATGTGTAAACAACTCTAATGAAAGGGAAAAAATCAAATATTGAAACACTATCATGAAGAGATATTGAAAAAATCAACCCAACGTTGAATCTCCTAGAAAAAACCAGATATTGAGGCTCAACTGAGGCTTAAGAGGACATTTCAGGACTAAAATGGGGGAAACAATGAAAAATGAATGATTTATGAAGGAAGTAAATTACCCTCTCAAATCATGACGATTTGAGAAACCTTAAAATATTCTCCTTACTTCTCAGTTCAAAATTGATAAAGAAATGTGAACCAATAATGGGTGTCAACCTAGAGATATTGGTTTTAAGAGGGAGGTGGAATTACATAATCACAATAAAATATGAAGGAGATATTATGTAATTAAAAAAACATTTAAATCAGAAAATGGGCATACATTCAGTCCAAAGAACTTAAATAAAACCCTAAATACACAATGATTTTGGATTTCTAAAGGCTCCAAACTGGCAGGGTGGTGTTACTATGATAGGGATGAAAAATTATGAATTGGAATGAATGAATTTATTTAAAAATGATTGAGTTATGAAACAACAATATATTTTTTTAAATCTGGAAATGGGAACATAGTTTGGCCTAAATTTTGAATACCCACCATTTCCAAAAAAATGCATCATTATCCCCCAAAACAAAGATGAATGGAAATTAAATTAAAATTACTAGGTCATGTATGTGACAATTCTACCCACCATAAAAGATTGTGCCTTTGAAAATCCAAAATAAGGCCAAAATAAAAAACCAAACTCAACCCAAAGACCAAAATGGGCTCCTTTTCCATGCTTCACCACCAAGGCCAAAACACCTCCAGTGATGAATTAGGGAAGGAATACTCTCACAAACAAAAACATACATCAATTTACTGAAATGATAAAGAAAATTCATAATTTATCCCCAAAAGGATACTCTTAAAACACTATATGAACAAGACTCATGTAATCAACCCATATGAAAAAAAACAAATAATAAGGTTACACTTACTTTTCATTAACCAAACGTTTGGGAACTCTCCAATCACAACCTTTAACTAAAGAATATGTTGGTAGTTAGATTGTTCTGAATGAGACTACATTCATCTACTACAAGACCTAGGAAATTTCTGAGTAACTAGTATTGAGAGTAACAAATGGGCTCCCAACAATAAGAGATAACCAAAATTTTTCTCAAACTGATCCCGGGCAGTAAAAGGGAGAGGCCTAAATGGACTCCTCGATTCAAGGGGTAGAAACCCATAATTACTGCCCAAACTGGTACATAAAGACCCCAAAAATTAAAGAGTTGGGATGACCGCACGGTTAGTCTGCATGGTTTGGAAAACCTTGCGCTAACCATGGGGATCCTTGTATCTACATGGTTTTATGGGGAATGATAACTACTAACCAGGTGACAACCATACTCTCAACCAGTCTATCCAAACATCAAATGTTTCTCCAAATACCCAGTCGAATCTAAATGGGGAAAGTGTGAAGTCATGATACATCAAGAAAATGAGGTCCTCTACCTCTACCACAAAATGAGAAAAATCGTAATAATGTGATGATACAAGAGGATTAATCTATTCCCATATTCCATATGAAGGATAAGACATTGTTAAAGGGTTTTAAAGACATTGGGATTTCCCCTAACTATGTGTCATCTTCACTTTGGGACCTATGGCTGGAGATCAAATTATTGAAACATCTCCAGCCTCGCAAATAGGCATTGGATACCCTTGAACAAAAAATTTTGATTCAGTGCTACAAAAAAAATTACACATGAATCCCTGATAATTTTACCAAAACCTGAAAACAACATCACTCACTTTACCCTAACCCTACATTTCATAGAAACAAGGGCTTAGAATATGTACACACATCACACCTTGTTTTTTCGGGAAAGAAACAACAGTAGGGAAGGACACTAATAAACACCATCCTCAAAAACAAAATCTTTTATTGTTTTTCCAAGGGAGACATACATCCAACATAATAGATACTCTCATAGGATTGTAAAAAAATTACCTTTATAGTTTAACAAACACATGACATCATAATGCATCACCAAACATGACCATTGGGACTGATAGAAACAGTACATGGAAATGAAACTTATGCTAAGTTCCTAAACAACACACAATTCTAGAAAGTGGTAATAATATCTTCTCATGAAAAAATATACCACAACATTGGTTTAATGTAACACATTTCATCTAATGGACTACAAGAACCTAAAATCCCTCCTAGACACCATCTACACTAGCAACCCTAGACTACTTTCACATACGATGAATCAGGAAGCTTAAGAAGATAATGTCTTATTCAACCTTACAAGAGAACTCCCCAACTTCAATAGGGTACACCAAACTAAGAGAGGAAATGTTGTAAACTAAATCTCCAAATATCGATAAAATTATTCATTATATTGGTCAAATGGAGGATCTTACAATGGTGAATAAACCTGAGCTGCACATCAGTTGTGAACAAACCCTTAATCGTGGTGTACTTTATCTAATGAGAAAACCCAAAAGCCCAATAGAGCTGGTCCATTGGTCAAAAATATCCTCAAAACATATCCAAAAACATGAATGAAACAACTATAGAGGTATCCCAAAACATTTTTCAGTAGAGACTACTAATCGGTCATTCTATGATGCATATTGACCAATCATATACCCAAAACATGGATCGAATATGAATATATATTAGACTCAAAAAATACCACAACATCCACATTTAAAAAAACACAAAATACACACCATACCAATCTATTTATCAAAACATCAGGTATACCTTTAAAAACATTTATTGAAAATGAAACTATTTAGTGGTTTGTGTGTCCACCTGTGGTACCCCATGGGCCTCATACACGAATGATTTTGTGCCACAATTGGAAATCTCTTTATAACAATCCTGGAATCCTTCCATCAATTTCATAAAGCATCCATAATACTATATAAACCCATGAATTTGGTCTCTCATATAAATACAAAACGTTAAAATAAAAATTCATTCCACTTTTCAATACCAAAACTATCAACCAATAAAGATTTTTCTCAAAACCGCTATCCAAGAAATCAAACCCAAACTGTAGCTTACCAAAATTTTTTATAAAATAACAATAAATAAATTAAAAAACGCTTTCAATATATTCACATAAATTTCAAAAAATCTCATCCCGTTAAATCATCTTTCAATAATTTAGAAAAATCTATTGAAAACGCTTTTTCAAAACCTACCTTGAAATAGTTGATTCTTTCAATAGAAGTAAAAACACATCATTTTTTCACTCAAATAGAATTTTAAATATGTAGTTAACCAATTTAAAGAATACAACATTCACCTAATTATTATAAAATCATTTCAAGAAAACATTAAGTTTCTAAAAAAACATGTCATTTTTTCAATAACCATAAATATACAATATTTCAAAACAATATGAGACAAGACAATGTGAGAGGAAACTGGTTTAGGTGGGTGACTTAGAAATATGGTTGGATGTCATATTCCAACCACTTAAACATCAAAAAGAGTGTTCTAGGGAAATATCCCTAGTTCCATATGGCTTTCCAGGCCCTTAAAGCTTGTTGAGACCATTAACCCAACTCTTTTTTTATTTCCCTTAGTCTTCATCAAACAATGAAAACCTAATTACTCAAGTAAATCTCGACTTCCCCAGGTCACTCCAATCCTGTCATGAGGTTTGGTTATCATGCACACTACCCATTACCAAAATAAAAAGTCCCAACAATCCTAACTCCAAACTATCTTGAATGTTACCCAAATAATGTGACCCAAAGAGTTAACAAGAACCTCATATGATGCCATTTTTTCAGGAAAAAAACTGACACCAAAACTGACACAAAAACTAACACCAAAACTGACAGCAAAACTGACACCATACCCTGCTCATGACAAGGCCTAAAGGGTGTTCCTAATACCCATGGGCTGAAACAAGTTCCCAGGTATCAGAAAATATGATTTGGTAACGATTTAATCGAGTTTATAAATATAAAATAGGAAATTAATCTAATAAAACAAATCTGGATTTTCAAAACCAATCAATACTTTACAAAATTTCATAACTGGATTACATAGTATAAAACAACTAAACTAGACTATAAAAAAGGAACAAAACCAAAATAAAACATCCCATAACCCCTCATGGAATAGGGCACCACCCTCAGGCCATCTTCACATGACGTCACCACCAAGGACCCAATAGAAACCCATACCGTTGGCACTAAACTATACAGAACCTGCGACAAAAAATAACGAAGTCTACTTACAACAAAGGGTGTTAGTAGGGTTTGATCCAATTATTAATATGATACCACCACTAAGAGATTCCATGTGATGAAAATTCAATGGCTAAAATATTTCATGCTTTCATAAACAAAAAATTCTAGTTACAATATCTAAATGATGAAACCTAATAATTAAAACAGTTTTCAAGTAGGCTATCATTATGAATTAACACAATTAGAAACTAATATCAACACTACAGAATTTTCCATCCAACCATATCGTATTCCAACGTTAATCCCAATGCAACAAATTAGCACAAGCAATAGAAAATAACCCATAGGAACTAGCTTGTTATGGGTCCCAGGTTCCTCGTATCTCATTGAGAATAACCATTACAATATTTGTTCTTAGGAACAATACACTAGTAGGGAACATACCAATTACCTAGTGGTCCTAAATTATCAGGTTCAAAGTTTATTTAGTGTTGTAATCATCAATCTTTGTATGTGAAACTGCAGAAAACCCCGACCGATTCACTAGCATAGTAGTACATGTACACCCACCTAGATACTCATTTCTCCCTTGGGCTCAATCAAGTTCAACAAGTTGAGAAATATAATTTTCACATGCAGATATCATTTCCACATCAAAAGTTCACTATACTCTCTCATGTACATCAGAAAACTCTCAAAATCCACTTATTCATTCAAATACATTTTGAAATCATATTCACACCAAAAATAGCCCACAACACTTTTCACATTTATTTAACACTTCCAAAAATCATATAAAAAATTTATAAAACCATTATACGACATTATAAATCTTATAAAATACCATTCAAATATCATATAATAATTCCTTCATCAACAAAATTCATTTTTCACAACAAACTCACACAAAATAGCCCGAAAAATGTTTTTTTAGCTCTCTTACCATTTTCTAAAACATTTCAACACATTACAAAACATTCTTAAAATATTTGACATACTAAATAACCACCATACCTTTCAAAAAAACCATATTAGGTTAACACACCCACATAAAACTACATATTCACCCTTTTTTCCACTTTGTTTAACTAATAAAAACATTCTCAATTTTCATAAAATAAACCCATGGGGTCTTACTATTATTTTCACACAAAAACCATTTCAGATCCCTCATTCAAATCCAAAGTCATACCAATACAAATCCATAACAGAATTGGAATCCCTAATAACTTTTATTAAACTAAACCAATGTGTTATAAGAATACCTCAGTTAACACCACAAAATACACACGTGAAAAACACATGTTTTCATAAATAACATCCCAGAAGTACAACATCGCTTTACACCTTGACACAATTCAAAAACCCCATATCAAGTCCCACGTGAAACTACAAAATTAAAAAACAAAATTTCAATCACATTTAAACCCTAATAAGTCATTTTAATGAGTTATTAAATACACCCAAATATAACTCCAATAGTCACCCTTGAAGAGCACCGAATTTGAATCCATAAAGAAACTATAAAATTAAATACTGAGGAAAATTCATTGAAAAATGTTTTCACACAAAAAGTAGCATATGATGAATAATAAAACCAATAAATAAATAAATATAACTTATTAGAATTTACATACACATAGAACCACCAACATTTTGAGTCCAAACTCTTGATGTGTGTCACGAAACATTAACTCCACCACCACCGAAAAAAAGAGAGATAAACCCAATCGAAATCCACAATATTTTACCAAAAACACACAATAACAATACCTATGTTAGAATCCTAACTTCTAGACATAATGGTACATTATCATAGGTTGAAGAAACCCTAATGAAAATGATTAAATCAAATAAAGAAACACTTACATGTAGTGTTTTTGAAGAAATCACTACAAATCAACCAAATGTTGAATCTCTAAGCAACAAAAAATGATAGTGTGTCTCGAATGAGGCTGAGTATGCCATTTGGGGACTGAAATGCGATAAAACAAGTAAAAAATAAATTATTTTTTAATTAAGTAATTCACCCTCTAAAATATGGATTATTTGAGAATTCCTAAAAAGATATTCCCTAATTAGCGGTATATATGAGATCTAAAAATACCAAACTGGTATTGTGGTAATCCTAGGGATATTTTCTTCAAGATAGAGGTGGAATCACTGAAAAAAATAAAACATGATGGATATATTAATGAATTAATTAACATTTAATGTAGATAATGGTTTTTCTGGAAAGCCCAATACTATAAATAAAACAACAGATACTCAATGATTATGGATTTTTAAGGGAAAAAATTGACATGTTGGTGTTAATATGTCAAAAAAATCAAAATGTTAATTGGAAGAAATGAAAATTATTAATAATGAAGGATTTATAAAGGAAATAAAATTGGTTTTTAAATCTGGAAATGGGCTCACAGTTTGACCCCAATTTATAAAACCCACCATTTCCACCAAAATGCATGAGAAACCACAAAAATAAAGCAACAATGGAAATTAAATTAAAAATACCTTTAAAATAATTAATTTATTTGTAATTTCAAAACCTTAAAATGAAGATATAATGGATTGGAGTAATTTTTTGTTAAATGAGTGAATGAGAATAAAACATTATTAAGATGAATAGTGTCTTACCACTGCACTAGTCCTCACACTTCCCTCAAGTGAGGAACATTTCATGGTATATATCAATGTATAAAAAGGGATTTTTTTAATAATGAAGACAATAAAATGATATCATATTCCACAATTCAATTGAAATTTCAATTGATGAATTATCTAACAAATAATCTATTGTTTGAAAGAGTGATAATTCTATTGAAAATCTAAAAATATTATCTATATGGGGTTAAGGGTGATAGATATATGGTTTATAACAACCTAAAATATATATTCACCTATATATAGATTAATATACATCATATAATATTTTTATATATGATCATGATATACGATTTCTTATTCCACACCAATCTTATTAATGCTAAAAACGAAAAGATTATCTATGATGAAAAGAATTTTTTTTTATTCCTGAGTATTTGTAAGGATCTAGTATTATCAAAAATTCAAATGATATATAGGGGAATAATCAATGAAAGAATATAAAAATTTATTTAGAAATGACTACTCAACAACCCAATATAGTTATAATCAAGGAGGACAAGAAATAAGGTGAGGTGATATATAATTACGTAGTCATTATTACTGAGTTAAAATTTCCTGATGAAGGAGTTATAATGTTTGGAACACTTATATGTGTCCCATAAAAACCATAACTTAAGGGTGATTTTTGTGGTGATATAAATATTCCATTATTTTCTAGTAATTTGTGAATAACTCATATGTATTATTAATTGAAAAAATATCTAGTGGGATACCATGAATATGGAGACGGTCACAACCCGAATTTGGTTGCAACCAAAACCGGCACCAAACCTAGCCCATGGAAGTGATAAAGGGAGTTCCAAATCCCCACAGGCTAGAAAATGTTCCTGGATATCATAAAATAAAAATTGTGAATTATATAACAATATTTATAAATAAAAACAACAAACGATACCACTAAACCAAATATATATTTTTCAAAACAAACCATCTATTAGAAAAACATCAGAACATAATTAGGCAATTTAAAAAAGTGTTTAAAGAATAATAAAATTTAAAATAACAAATAATTGGAATTATAATAACCATAAAACATCATGAGGCCCAGAACTCAAGCCACATTTAGAACACATCATCAGGTTGGACCGCTAAAAACCCGAATCATTGCCATAAAGGTTGTACCCAAACCTGTGACAAAAATAACCAAGTACACTTACACCCAAAAGTGTAAGCAGGGTGTTAGAAAAATCTACTTATAATACCACAACTAATATATTCTATGTGATAAATATTGAAAGGTGTAAATCTACCATGTTTTGTAAACAACAAATTCTAGTTACAATTTCTAAAGGATGCAACATTAAATAAAAATAGTTTTCATGTGGGATGTTTCAATGAATCAACAGATTTATAAAAATAACAAATCTAATTATTTTTCTAGAAAAAAATACCAAATACTAATGTTAAGAATAAGTCATCTACTGAGCACAAACAATAAAAAATTAACCCCTAGGCACTAGCTCGTTGTGGGTCCGAGGAACCTTGTATCCTGGTGAAAGTAACCATCACACTATCTGTTCTCGTGCACGGGCCACTAGTAGGGAACATAAATATAAGCTAGTTGTACGCCATAATAAAAATAATCATTTTTTAGCTAGTTTTTTCAAAGTCAAAAATTCAATGTGAAATTGAGGTCAAACCCCACATGATCACTAGCATACTACTACACGTCCACCCACCGAGATACCATGTTTTCCCTCTTGTGCTCAATCAAGTTTAACATGTCATAAAAAATAATATTCAAATGAAAATACCACATACACATCACAAATTAACCAAACATCCCATATGTACATCTGAAAAATCACATCATCCTCATTTTCATTCAAATTTATTTTTAAATCCAACTCACACCAATATATCCCACAACACAATTTTCTTATCTTTTACAATTCATTAGATTCATAAAAAAATTATAAAATCAATACCAAAATGCTAAAAAACGCATTACATCCCATTAAAATGTTACATAATACAACTTTCATAAACAAAATCCATTTTTCACATCACACTCACACTAAAAAACCTAAAAATTGTATCCCACCCACATCACAATTTCATAAATCCCCTCAAAAAATTAAAAAACATTATCCAAATAATAAACATCCCAAATTACCAGTTTATCTTTCAAAAACTCATTTTAGGTGAACACATACAATAAAAATGTACATATAAATCATATTCACATTATATTTTACCCAATTAATCATTTACAATTTTCATAAAAAAAACCCAAGGTGTTTAACTATGTTTTTTCCCAAGAAACCTATTTCAATACTCTCTATCAAAGACAAAATCTCTCCAATACCAATAAAAAACAAAATATCATTCCATTTAAATATTCATTAAAGAACTATCAAGTATAATAAAATCAAATTTAATAATATAAAAAGATATTCACATGAAAAAAACTCATTTTCATAAAACACATACAAGAGGCATAATAAGGTTTTACCCATAAAACCCATTCAAATACCGTATTTTTTACCCAATGGAACACTAAGACCCTAAAAAAGAATTTGAATCCAAAAAAGATTTAACAATCCATTTTCACATGTTATAAAGCACATGGAAACAATACCCCATGATTTATAAATGAAAAACACCCTACTTAGAGTTAAAATAAAACTATAAAATTAAATGTTTATCCCAATCCATCATAAAATGTTTTAAAACAACACAGAAAATAATATGAACATGAGAAAAAAGAAAATAAATAATTAAAACTCCTCAAGGAGTGTATACAATTGGAATCACCTACATTTTGTATCAAAACCCTCAAATCATGGTGCAAAACTTCATGTTCAAATATCAGTAACACTAGAGAACCCAATATTTTAGACCTGGAACACCTGCCAACAATAGGAAAGCTATGAACCGAAAAAGGATTTGAACCAAAGCATGGAATTGAGAATAAAAGTGTGATAAAGATCTTGTAAATTTTATGATTATTATTTGCATACTACTTTTCAAGGAAAATAATATAATTATAAGGGTATGATGAATCTATTTCCCATAAATTTATTGAAATATAAAAACAAATTAATTGATATATTTGCAAGAATCTATAGGTCCCCTAAAGGAACAAAATCCACATGGTGGTATTAAATCGCAATAAAACCGTTTTTTCATTTCATTGGTATCATTAATGATTTATCTTATAACCAACTCCCTATGATATACATAATGATATTTTTATGATTACATTGAGTGCTAATATTTATAGATTATGATCAAGATCAACGTTTCACCTCATAGCTTTAGAGCAGCCTTTTGTAATAACTAGATATAGAACTCAATTCAGTATTATTTATCACTCTAAAAAAATGGTTAGTCTAAGTGAACCATATATATTCTATTGGATAAGTTGATATATTTTCCAATGGATTCCCATGGATTTTTGGTATGAACACCTTCCCTAAGTAGAGTTTTCAAATGAAAACATCATCAATTATAACATTCATATGGAACATTAAGAGGATTAATATGGGTAGTGGTGTTTGTTTTTGACACTCTGGGATAAATATAGTGAGTGTATGTTGATGGGATAAGACCCTGGCTTTGATATTATCGATATGGTTGAAACCATTCAATTATATATGAAATCCATTCACAATTTATAGAAATGATTTGGAGATAATTTTCATTAATACATTGATATTATGTTCAATGATATTTTATTCATTAATATATACTTATGGATGTATTTAATGGGATTTTTTAAGAAGGGGAATCAATTTTCAATATACATTGAACCCTTTGATAACATTGATTATATCAGAGTGTTGGAATATCGACATGTAATCCCATCTAACATATCTGAAGTATATGGTGTGTTCCATGTAACCATATTGAGTATATACACACCAAACCCATCACATGTACAACATAAAGAGGAATTACTACTATATAAATAACCTTGAAATTTGTAGTAGTTGGTGAAAATATTATATTATATAGACATTTTTATATGAAAAAAAATCATCTGGTCGAATTATTATGGTGAAACAACAAATATAGAGAACTGAAAAGGGAACCTGAAGATAGGATTAATTAGTAGAACCCTGAACTTTTATCTACATATTAGGTAATATGAAATTTCAAGTGAGATATTATATGAGTGGTTAATGTTACACACCCATTTTTTATATGGGAAAAATATGTATGAAAGCGTATGTGCACACAATAGTGAAATCAGAAGAGACCATGGTTGTTTAAATATGTCCAAAATAACCTATGCATTAAATTATTATGTTCCAACAGTATTATAAAATTTATTAATTATATATAAATTCCTTACTCATTTCATAAACAGTTTTTAAATGAGAAGTCAATTTTCAATACACACATTTATTCATAATATATATATATTTTCTTCAAAAATTATATTTTTTTAGAAAATCATACGATAAATATTAGGATATTTTATAAATTTTCATTTATTATATTAGTAAAATATTTAAAATAATTATATTTATGTTAACATATTTTTTAGGAAAATATTGTTTTTTAATTTGAATAGTGAAAAAAAAAAGTTTTTTAAAAACTGTTATTTCATGCTAATAAAACTAGTATATTTATATTATATTTATTCCAATGTCATACAATAAACATACAAATATATTTCATAAAATTAATTACTTCTAAGTCATCTTTAAAATTGACTTGTTTTAAAAATCAATTTTTTTAGAAAACATTTTTAAAAAAATAGTTTGAATCTAAATTATGTTCCCCCATTTTAACTTATAAAATATAACTAAGATGAGTAATTATATAAATATAATTTAGATATTATATTTATAAAAATATTTATTTAAATTCATTTATTTATGAATTTGTTTAATATAGTTAATGTAAGATCATTTTATCCTTGAAAATATATTTTTTAAAACTTCTTTTTTAAACACAGTTGACGATTAAATTTTCCATTAATTTTGTAAACTTATGTGAATAGAATTTAATAAAATGTATTAAATATGTTCAATTATAATAATTATTAATATATAATATTTTTAACCTAATTTTTTTAATAATTCATTGTAAAAATAGTACAATGTTGTTACAACAATTATTGTTAAAATCGGTTTACCATATGGTTACACAAAAGAATCAAATAGAATAAAATGATTAAAACATTATTTTTCATGAATTTTTGAGGTTTTATCGGACACATCACTCAAACATTCATGTATTTATCAATTTTTGAGGCATATTTTTTATGCGTGACTTTGTAATATTGAATAGTTTTGGTTATTTTTAATAATTCCACTCTTCCTCCCCCTTAAAAGATAACCCAAAATCCACACCAACCAAGGATTAAAAATATAATTTTTACATCCAATATCAACTTATAGTACATACATTTATACCATTCTATATACAAGAGTTTTCAGACCATAAACCCAATATAATGATACTTTGGATATAATATTTAAGAGGTGGTCCTGTTAAGATGAGTTGTTCTTAATCTAGAATCTATGTTTTATTTTTTCTTCCATATCCTAAAATTTTATCTCCATAATGATGTCATATTAAAATTATTATATCTCATATATTTATATATTATTATTTTAATTTAATATATTAATAACATCTTCACATCCATAAAATGGGAAACAATAAAATTAATCATGTATTTCAAAGAATACATCAACATAAAAATGATGTAATCCTTTTTTGATTATCCCCTATCATGATTTTTTCGATGATGGATTTACAATTTATAGATGATATTAAATAAATATTAATATTTATATTATATTAATATATATTATATTTTAATTCCTTAAGATCCATTGTAAATGATATCATCACTCGTGTGTATAAAGGACTACCACCTCGTGATGCGATGAGATTCATTTCATATAACATTAATGGTATATGTTTGTATAATTCAATAAATGATATTTATTTATGATATAGGTATCATTTTTGAATGATAAAATAAAACATACCTACTTTCCTTCCTGACATTTTAATATTGGAAATTTTTCCCTTGTGAATGTATGATCTACCATCTCTATGATTTTAATGGAGTTCATTATTCATAACAACTATTTATGATTGGTTTAAACCAAATAATTATTCTATAAAAAATAAAAATATAATTATTTTTATTCTTTATTTTACTAAATAATTATATATTTGACCTTATTCAATATTCCAAAGTGATTTTTATATATGTATCAAATATGGCAAAAAATCCATCAAAAAGCTAAAGGATTGAGTTTTTGAAAATAACATGAGAATAAATAAAATAAAATGAATAATAAAAATGAAAAATATTCTCATGATATTAAATAAAAAAACATTTTTGTTATTTTAGAAGATAAATAACACAAAATAAAAGTAAATTTTTAGGTAAGTGATCACTATAATCGACCTTTTCAGGTTATGACTGTTATCCCTATAACTCACTTTATCTATCATTAATGTAATGGAATGATTCTAATTTTTTAATATATGTCTGTCACATATATAACCAACATATATTCCATTATATTTATAGTGTAATCTATTACTTATATTAATTTATAAATATCCATAATTATGAAATTCCGTTCAATTAGGATATGATGAAATATTATATAAACCATCTTAATCCCATGGGTAATTCTTAAGATCATTCCTTTAAATTTATTTTCTTTTATGTCACATATATTTCATGATCATTTCATGATGGGTGTGCCCAAAAATTTATCAAAATAATTGGGAAATATTATAGTCCCATGAAAAAACATATATTTGATTATGGTGGAAAACTAATCCATTTGGGGACATTCTTAACCATGTGATATTGTCTAGGCAGTTTTCCTAAACTCTTGTTTATAAAATTCTTCTGGTTTTATCCAAATTTTGAATGTTACCAGGATCTTATGATACCTGTAACACCTTGAGATTTTATGAAAAATATTCTATTTAATTTCATTAAGGTCTTGGGTTATATGCTACACCAAAAGGAGCTTTCACAACACACATCTCTGACCTGGCTTGAATTACATGCAATCGCGACCTTCCACGATAGCGTGTGTTGTACGCAACACCAAGTTTCGCTAAACAACGATATGCTATTAAAATATTATTAAAACTAGCCGTTATGAATAGTAATAACCACTTTTCTAAATTTTGTAAATTTTATTTTTCAAAATGGACTTCATTTTTGTATTCGAAATATCGAAATTAGCTTAGGTTGAAATTTTGGTGATTTTCGGTTAACTTTCATATTTTGATGAATAGTGAAAATTACAAAATTTTAATTAAAAACAACTTTTTCAATCGAAATAATTAATAGTGATAAATTATTAATTTGAGTGGTTTTATAGTATATTTAGAATATATTTTTACAATTTAATACAATGTTGGTCATTGGATGTAATTTCACATTTAAACCAGACATAAACAAGTGTCAATCTTTTGATAGTTATTGTCTCTTAAGAACACGCTATTTGTTTTGACGACGGGAATTAATTTTTAAATTAATTAATGCAACTGGTATGTTTTGAATTTGGTAAAATAGAATTCATTTTTGAGTTCATAATATCAAATATATATTAGGCCTAATATTTGGTATTTTTCTGAAAACTTTCAATTTTTGATGAATAGTGAAACCGCTAAGTGGTAGTTAAAAAAACTGAATTTTTCATAAAACTCAATTTT
Organism: Viscum album; assembly: GCA_963277665.1. Taxonomy (NCBI): domain Eukaryota; kingdom Viridiplantae; phylum Streptophyta; class Magnoliopsida; order Santalales; family Viscaceae; genus Viscum; species Viscum album. The sequence continues at coordinate 850,556,136 of OY728138.1, read as the reverse complement.
ACCGCTTCTGTGATTGAAATTTAAAAAATCCGAGAGACATGGTTGATGTCAGTTAGAAAAATGTGGTTCAATGAGATGAAAATAATTTTTGGTGAATAGTAACTTTTTACTTTTATTTACCACGGTTAAAAGTAAATAGATTAATTAAGGGTAAAAATGATATTATTATTACCCTAACACATATCCTAATTCTATTGGATAAGTGTAATTCGACCAAAAACAAACATAGGAATAAAATATTACTATTTAGGCCCACTTGAATTAGATTAGGACATTTATTATTATTTAATTCAAAGAAGAGTTAAAAGAGTTAAAATCAAAGTTTATTTAATAAAACATTTTTAATATAGGGTGATACATAAGATAAATTCGACTATAAATATTCATTAGAAATCTAAAGAGATTTACTACATAATTGTATTTTATTTGTAATTTTTAGACATTAAATAATTTAATTTATTTATGACACAACGATGATGTAGTAATTATGTTATTAATGAAATATTGTCATAATTGATGTTATAAATACCCAAATAAATATAATTTGAGACTTTTTATGAATTACACTACTTTACTATGTTTCTATGACATGTTATTATTGATTTAATTAACTTTGTTCGAACTTATAATTCTGTTATGATTTTTACAAAAATCAATTACTAAAGAGTGTCAAAATTGACATAAAATAGTTTTTAAAACAAATATTATATTTTTAATTGTTATTTTATTCCTAAAAATCTAAGGTTCGTCCAAATGACTTAGATAAGGTTATATATATTAATACTAAACAACTTCGGGTTTGTTTTTCTTCTTATAGTAAGTTTATTAACCATATTGTGTAAGAACACCAGAAGACAAGGTAAAAGTAAAATTATTTAACTTAATGTTAAATCTAAATGATAAGGTTTAAATAGGAACCTAAACTTGTCTAAATTCTATTGTATGAGAGGATTTCGACCCATCCCCACCTTAGCCTCGAAAAAAATCAATTTGGAGCTATTTATAACCGATCATGACTTTATAATAAAATAATATTTTTAGTTTTTCCAAAGGATCCCCTCTCCTCCCTTATAAAAGGGAACCTCCTCCCTCTCTTCCTCACACAACTTTGAGCCTTAAAACTCAGCCAAACCCTGCCAAATTATCTTCTCCACTTCCCTAGAAACATCATTGAGGTTCTGGTCTTCCTCAATGACCAATTATAGTGCCCTAAGAGGAGGTCTCAGAGATGCACTTCAAAGAAGAGGTAATTTCCGTTACCGATTCTTTCACCTTTATTTCTTCTTCCACTTCTTCTTCATAGGTTGTTTCATTATGAAGTAATAAAATCAGTATCACTCATATACTGATATGTTATTATATGTATGAAACAATCCTATTTCACCACCTATCCATCTTACGGAAAACGAAATCACCGCACGTGCGTACGTACGGAATACCGTCTCCACGCCGTGGTGAAATCTATTTTCCACAACCACCTTACTTGGATGGGTATAATGGTGTAAATATTTACTATATATTATTATTTTAAAGTGATATTGATTATGAAATAGTATACATACACTCCAATACAGTCCCACGATCATGAGAACGATATCATCGCTCGTGCATACGTACGGACTACCGTCTCCACGACGCGATGAGATTCATTCTCCACATTAACCATTCATGAATGATTATAAAGTATATATAATAAGTAATAATGAAATATATGACATAATAATGATACTGTATTTATTTTTATATATATGTATGTCGTCTACTTAATTCCGTTCAACTCAATAAGGAAACGAAAACAGCGTTCATGCGTACGTACGGCCTACCATCTCCATGAACGGTGTATTTCATTCCATTTACTGATTTATTATATATATGTATATTCTGAATATATATATATAAATCGTGTTTTATATTCTGGAATTAAGTAATCATGATCTAAGTAATCATATGAATAATTACAAGTCAAAACACGGAAGACAAATGAAACAACTTTACCCAAAACGCTCTTTAACATGGAATTTACAAAAGAAAGAGTAATATAAAGTCATAAGTGATCCATATATGATATCATAACAATGAATATGATTCTGTAATAAGTCAATGACATTATTTAAATCATTATACAGGAGGTTCAGACACTTACGAAGCAAATCGGACCTGAGGTAAGGGAAAATATCACAATCTCATTTTTATCCGAGATTGTTTATACTTTAGTATTTACTGGGGTGTATTTTATCATCCACATCCATGTTTCCTCAATGTGTAATATTATTTCCATTCACCTAAAATTGTTTAAAGCCTACTTTACCCTTCGGTGAGTTTTTAGTAAAGAATATGAAAGGAATCTTTTGTCGTTTTTCGTACGAGGTACTTTTTGAATTTTCTGACAAAAGTACGAGAAGAATGTTTTTTTAACTTATACGGCATGAATGGATTTTTAAAACAAAATTTCCAAGAATCTTCCTTTACAAGTTTTCATGTTTATTTTTAATCAACTTCTTTTAGTTTAAAAATGTATGACATGTTATGAAAGGAAAAGTGTTTTTGAAGTAGAAAGGATATTTTCGTCAAGAATGGAGTTCAAGCGTTTTATCAAAATTATTTTCCATCTATGATAATATAGGGTTCTATTTCTATCCCTATTATTACATTTATTTGATTATGTTGTGATGGAATTATTTTTATGAATTCCTTTACCTTATATGAATTGTTTTATGATGTCACGATGTTTAAGATTCCAATTTTTATTACATGGGTTATGCTATGATGTATGATTTATGATTTTTTTCCACACATAAGAATGGTATCATTATGAGATGGGTGGGACCTATATCTCCCTCCAATGCATTGGGTAAAGATTTTATATCTCATGAGATAGACAAGGCTGGAACGGTAGGTTATATCGGTTCAGTGAAACAAGACTGAAACGAGGGTGACTCGGTTCAGAAATGGACTTTGACCACTAAGATAGTCTTGGCAATGAGTCTTGAATAACAAGAAATGATTCTCTATGATTATGTGTGTATGCCACAATTTTTCATGTTTTATGTTATAATTATTGGGATTTCATTTCACTACTATGATTTATCCCATGTTAGGAAATTATGCTCTCTTTTGTAGGTTAAGAGTTCCAAAAGTTATGTTCTTATGAATATGATGTGATTGATATTTATTTTTTTTACCCGTACTGAGCATTTGAGCTCACCCTTTTATGTTTTCTTTTCCCCAGGATATAAAGAAAGGTTTTAGGTAAAAAAAGGGAAGATCTTTATGGGAGATGTTGAAGATCTTTCACCACGATTATAAGATTATATTCCGAGTTTCCAAAGACACTAAACTATTACAGTCCTTGTGTGTGAGTTTGTTATGTACTTAGAATTATGCAAAAGTAATGTAATGTCCATGTACGTTAGGCTTCGGGTCTCTACAGTTGGTATTAGAGTAAAGGTTTATTGAACCTTTGGAAACTAGGATGCGAAAACATTAGTGAGATACCTAGAGATATTTCTAAGGCATGACTAGGGATGTCACTAAGGATAAATATATGTATAGGATATAGTCCTAGAACTATGGTAACGATATTAGAATTTAACCTAAGATGTTAGATATTAAGGGTAATCCCCCTTTTATTATGTTGTTTTCCCTAGCATGATTTTTCCTCTCACACTATTCTTTTTGGGTTTTAGATGATGGATGGAACCCGAAGGAACCGTGTTGATCACTGTAATGTACAATGCAATGATTGTCCTCTTGAACAAACAAATGTTATGGGAGATGGAGTGGAAAATCTTATTGCTATACTTACACAAGATATGAATCATTCTGGACTTTCAAATGAGAAGAGAAGGGAACAATATTCTATTGAGTCCTTCATGAGGCAACGTCCACCTTCTTTCAGTGGGCCTTCCGATCCACTTGTTGCTGAACAATTGATCCTTACCACTGAAAAGTTATTTTCAGTTCTTCAATGTTCTGAACATGATAAAGTCATCTTAGCAGTATATCGTTTGGAAGGTGAAGCTGATCAATGGTGGAATCTTATCAAGAATACGAGGCCAAGAGATGAAATTGAGTCCATGTAATGGGAAAAGTTAAAGAACTTATTTTTCAATAAGTACTTCCCTCGTATTCTCCGAACAAAGATGGAGAAAGAGTTTCTTGAATTGAAGCAAAAGGATGATGAATCTGTTGGTACCTATGAATCAAATTTTACAAGACTTTCAAGGTATGATTTTGGTATTATTATCCAACCTGAAAGTAAATTTGATCGATTTTTCAGTGGCTTAAAACCAAGTCTTCGAAGGGAATTAGCTATAAGAGACTTAAATAGCTATGAATAAATTGTGCGTTGTACTATCAAGGTAGAAATGGAAGTTGGTGTTACATATCCATCTCATAGTTTTGATAAGAAACGAAAGATGGATTTTAAGGAGAAATCTTAGAATAATAGTGAAAAGAAGATGAATGTTTCCTTATGCTCAAAGTGTGGAAAGAAGCATTGTGGAGATTGTCTTAAAGGGACTAGAAAATGTTTTAAGTGTGGAAAAGAAGGTCATCGAGCATCTGAGTGTCGATGAAATGGAAAAAGGGTTTCTAATGAAGTAAATAAAGAAAAGACTGCAGAGAACGCACCACCAACATTTCAATGCTTCAAGTGAAAGGAAATGGGGCATTATGCTAATAAATTCCCTAATCCAAGGGTTAGTGATGATCGACATGAGCAACCACTTAAGGAAAAGGACAAAGGGAAGTCACATTCGATCACCGTTGGCGATGTTTAATATGGAAATAATGTGGTGGAATGATTAAGTGTTTATGTAATGGGATTCCAGAATAATGTTGTATATATTATCGTGGAGTATTGGAATATTTATGTATCGGTCTATTGTGGTCTTCAATAATTTAATGGCATCGGTAACCATGAAAAGTGATTGAAATACTTTTGGAAAGCAGATGATATGCACATAATGAAGGGATAAATAGAATCTAATATGTTTGAATGTATTCATGAGCTCATGATTGATATAAGGACTATGTGATATCATGATTTGAGGATATAGAATTTTGAGGATTTTGGTATGTGGAAAGAGTTATCTTTTGACAGCACTCATGTTTTCACTAAGATTCAATGGGTATTCATTTTTCAAGATATTACATGATTATGGTATTCACATGACTAGAATGTGACGAACAAGATATATGGGGTATAATTGATGGTATTCACATGCTTGGTTGATGACATTTCAAGTAATCGTTTTCTTTATACTACGAAGTTGGGCCAAAGTATATTAGATAAGACTAAAGATTGGAATGGATTATGTTGGACATAATTTTGTATTGTTTAAGGATAAAACTTTTTTTTGATATTGTTTATGGGATGTTATAGTAATATAAAAAGGACAACCTGCAGGACGGGTGACAACCCATCTCGTCGGACAAGGCAGTGGGAATCGAACCCACAACCGAAGTGCGACTGGCCTTTATCGCCTACCACTGGCCTACAGGAAGTCCCTGTTTAGTAGAAACTAGTTTTATTATATTAAGCAGTATGATATATGAAGTATAAGTCAATTTTAGGAACCATATATGTCTAATCTCACTATAGATTGACTTATGTATATTTAATAACTTTTGTTAACCTTTTGTTTGAGACAGATGGAATGACCCGTCATTCTATCACATGATCTACTAACACTTCACGAATAACAAATTCAACTTCATTTATTTAAGAGATGAAGTGGAAATTGTTCAAGACACGAACAACAATGAGATTGTACCAAAATAAAGTAATTATTTATTCTAATTCAAATTCTTCAACTTTAGGGAAACAATTTTGAAAACCAAAAATGTTGTCCTAGTGCTATTATATATGATTAATCAGATGGTACCTTAGATCGTCACAAATTTATGGATTTTTGATTGTTGGCTTTTCCATAGCCAAGTTCTCTACCACTCTCCATCAGAACATGATGGTTAGATTTTTCTTCCATATCCATATTTTCACCTATGTGGAAACCTAGTGATTAGTTTATTTGGGTAACCGTTACGTTTCATACTTTTTTTTAAAGATTGGTTTTGGTATTCCTTTTTACGATGTGGGTTTCTATTAAAGAAACTTTCGAGTAGTAAACCATTTATAACCCCGACGAATTTCGAGGGAGAAATTCATTTTAAGGGGGGTAGAATGTAATACCTCGAGATTTTATGAAAAATATTCTTTTTAATTACATTAATGTCTTGTGTTATACGCTACACCAAAAAAAGCTTTCACAACACACATCTCTGACCTGGCTTGAGTTACACGCAATCGCGACCTTCCATGATAGCGTGTGTTGTACGCAACACTAAGTTTCGCTAAACAATGATATGCTATTAAAATATTATTAAAACTAGCCGTTATGAATAGTAATAACCACTTTTTGAAATTTTTTAAATTTTATTTTTCAAAATGGACTTCATTTTTTGATTCGGAATATCGAAATTAGCTTAGGGTGAAATTTTGGTGATTTTCGGATAACTTTCATATTTTGATGAATAGAGAAAATTACTAAATTTTAATTAAAAACAACTTTTTCAATGAAAATTATTAATAGTGATAAATTATTATTTGAGTGGTTTTAAAGTATATTTAGAATATATTTTTACAATTCAATACAATATTGGTCATTGGATGTAATTTCACATTTAAACCAGACATAAACAAGTGTCAATCTTTTGATAGTTATTATTTCTTAAGAACACGCTATTTATTTTGACGACGGGAATTAAATTTTAAATTAATTAATGAAACTGATATGTTATGAATTTGGTAAAATAGAAATCATTTTTGAGTTCATAATATCACATATATCTTAGGCCTAATTTTTGTAATTTTTATGAAAACTTTCAATTTTTGATGAATAGTGAAACCCCTAAGTGGTAGTTAAAAAAACTGAATTTTTCAAAAAAACTTAATTTTACCGCCTATGTGAGTGGAATTTCAAAAAACTGAGAGACACGGTTGATGTCAGTAAGTAAAATGCGGTTCAATGAGATGAAAATAATTTTTGGTGAATAGTTACTTTTTACTTTTATTTAGCACAGTTAAAAGTAAATAGGGTAATTAAGGATAAAAAAGATATTATTATTACCCTAACACATGTCCTAATTCTATTGGATAAGTTTAATTCGACCAAAAACAAACTTAGGAATAAAATATGACCATTTAGGCCCACTTGAATTAGATTAGGACATTTATTATTATTTAATTCAAAGAAGAGTTAAAAGAGTTAAAATCAATGTTTATTTAATAAGACATTTTTAATATAGGGTTATACATAAGATAAATTCGACTATAAATATTCATAGAAAGATAAAAATATTTCCTACATAATGGTATTTTATTTGTAATTTTTAGACATTAAATAATTTAATTTATTTATGACACAACGATGATGCAGTAATTATCTTATTAATGAAATAATGACATAATTGATGTTATAAATACCCAAATAAATATAATTTGAAGCCTTTTTATGAATTAAACTAATTTTATAGGTTAATATGAATTGTTATTATTTATTTAATTAACTTTTTTCGAACTTATCATTCTGTTATGATTTTCACAAAAATAAATTACTAAATAGTGTCAAAATTGACATAAAATAGTTTTTAAAACAAATATTATATTATTAATTTTAATTTTATTCCTAAAAATCTATGGATCGGCCAAATGACATATATAAGGTTATATATATTAATAATAAACAACTTGGGGTTCTTTTGGCTTCTTATAGTAAGTTTATTAACCTTATAGTGTAAGAACAGAAGAAGACACGGTAAAAGTAAAATTATTTAACTTAATGTTAAATCTAAATAATAAGGTTATAATAAGAACCTAAAGTTGTCTAAATTATATTTGATGAGAGGCTTTCGACCCATCCGCACCTTATCATCGAAATAAATCAATTTTGAGCTATTTAAAACCGAACTTGACTTTATAATAAAATAATATTTTTAGTTTTTCCAAAGGAGCCCCTCTCCTCCTTTATAAAAGGGCACATCCACCCACTATTCCTCACACAACTTTGAGCCTTCATGCTCGGCCAAACCCTTCCAAATTATCTTCTCCACTTCCCTAGAAACATCCTAGAGGTTCTGGTCTTCCTCAAAGACCAATTGTAGTGCCCTAAGAGGAGGTCTCAAAGAGGCGCTTCAAAGAAGAGGTAATATTCCGTTACCAATTCTTTCACCTTTATTTCTTCTTCCACTTCTTATTCTTAGGTTGTTTCATTATAAAGTAATAAAATTAGTATCACTCATATACTGATATTTAATTATAAGTATGAAACAATCCTATTTCACCATCTATCCATCCTACGGAAAACGAAATCACCGCGCGTGCGTACGTACGGAATACCGTCTCCACGCCGTGGTGAAATCTATTTTCCACCACCACCTTACTTGGATGGGTATAATGGTGTAAATAATAACTATATATTATTATTTTAAAGTGATATTTATTCTGAAATAGTATACATACACTCAATACAGTCCCACGATCATGAGAACGATTTCATCGCTCGTGCGTACGTACGGACTACCGTCTCCACGACGCGATGAGATTCATTCTCCACTTTAACCATTCATGAATGATTATAAAGTATATATAATAAGTAATCATGAAATACATGACATAATAATGATACTGGATTTATGTTTATATATATGTATGTCATCTACTTAATTCAGTTCAACTCAATAAAGAAACGAAAACAGCGTTCATGCGTACGTACGGCCTACCGTCTCCATGAACGGTGTATTTCTTTCCATTTACTGATTTATTATATATATGTATATTCTGAATATATATATATATATATATATAAATCATGTTTTATATTATGGAATTAATTAATCATGATCTAAGTAATCATATGAATAATTACAAGTCAAAACACGGACGACAAATGAATCAATTTTACCCAAAACGCTCTTTAACATGGAATTTACAAAAGAACGGGTAATATAAAGTCATAAGTGAACCATATATGATATCATAACAATGAATATGATTATGTAATAAGTAAATGACATTATTTAAATCATTATACAGGATGTTCGGACACTTACGAAGCAAATCGGACCTAAGGTAAGGGAAAATATCACAATCTCATTTTTATCCGAGATTGTTTATACTTTATTATTTACTGGGGTGTATTTTATCATCCACATCCATGTTTCCTCAATATTTAATATTATTTAAATTCACCTACAATTGTTTAAATCCTATTTTACCCTTCGGTGAGTTTTTAGTAAAGAATATGAAAGGAATCTTTTGTCGTTTTTCTTACGAGGTACTTTTTGACTTTTCCGACAAAAGTACAAGAAGAATGTTTTTTTAACTTATACGGAATGAATGGATTTTTAAAACAAAATTCCCAAGAATATTCCTTTAGAAGTTTTCAAGTTTATTTTTAATCAACTTATTTTATTTTAAAATTGTATGACATGTTAAGAAAGGAAAAGTGTTTTTCAAGTAGAAAGGATATTTTCCTCAAGAATGGAGTTCATGTGTTTTATCAAAATTATTTTCCATCTAAGATAATATAGGGTTCTATTTCTATCCCTATTATTAAATTGATTTGATTATTTTGTGATGGAATTATTTTTATGAATTCCTTTACCTTATATGAATTGTTTAATGATGTCACGATGTTTAAGATTCCCATTTTTTTACATGGGCTATGCTATGATGTATGATTTATGATTTCGTGGCACACATAAGAATGGTATCATTATGAGATGGGTGGGACCTATATCTCCCTCCAATGAATTAGTTAATTATTTTATATCTCATGAGATAGACAAGGATGGAACGGTAGGTTATACCGGTTCAGTGAAACAGGACTGAAACGAGGGTGACTCGGTTCAAAAATGGACTTTGACCACTAATATAGTCTTGGCAATGAGTCTTGACTAACAAGAAATGATTCTCTATGATTATGTGTGTATGCCACAAAATTTCATGTTTTATGTTATAATTATTGGGATTTCATTTCACTACTATGATTTATCCCATGTTATGAAATTATGCTCTCTTTTGTAGGTTAAGATTTCCAAAAGTTATGTTCTTATGAATATGATGTGATTGATATTTATTTTGTTTACCTTTACTGAGCATTTGAGCTCACATTTTTATGTTATCTTTTCCCCAGGATATAAAGAAAGGTTTTAGGTAAAAAAAGGGAAGATCTTTATGGGAGATGTTGAAGATCTTTCACCACGATTAGAAGAATATATTCTGAGTTTCCAAAGACACTAAACTATTACGATCCTTGTGTGTGTGTTTGTTATGTACTAAGTATTCCGCAAAAGTAATGTAATTTCCATGTACGTCAGGTTTTGGGTCTCTACAATACCATTTTATTTATATTTTTATTCGAGGTTATTACTCATAATCCAAATATTTTATGTCATCATGTTAACCTTTGAGTTTTATTTTATGTTTCTTAATGAGTATTTATACTTATTATAATTTTTCGATTACCCATTAATTTTAGGCATTAGCCAAGTTATGTTTAATTGATTTAAGTGATCAAATGAATTTTTAAACACAATATTTAGGATAAAATGGGTATCCTATTTTATATTTCTTTTGATTTGTTATGTGACTTGTATTCCACTGACCGAAGGCCTCAAGGTACTTGTGTTTTATTAAAGGATATTTATGTTTATAGATAATTCAATAACACATTAAAAGATTATTTAATTATATAATCATATACAATTCATAAATACTTTTTCTAATTATTTGTCTCATTTTCCTCCCAAAATTATTACAGCGCACCCACTAATGATTCCATTGGCGGCATCACCTTACATTAATTCGAAAACTAATCTCTATATAATCAAATTCCATAAACAAATATAGATTCCAAATGTAAAATATTAAATGAATGGTTAATTGATCAATATATTTACATGATAAAATACATTATAATCCACCTTTATATGAAAAATGAATACATTTTAATATCAAGAAATAATATAAAAAAATATTATGATGGGATCTCAAATATTGAGTTACAATTAATCTTACATCATCTCAGTATCATTTCCACATGAATATATAAATTTCCATCCAATTTATTATTCATGTAATGAAGAATATAATAATTAATTCATTATTAACTTAAATTATTATGATATTTAATTCTTGATAAATTGAATCAGAACATCAAATTAAAAAAAAAATATCTCTTGAGGAAGAGTAATTAATCATACTAGATGTATAAAATAATATTACTTATAAATTGATGAAATAGATTTTCCTTATGTATTCATAGATTTTTTTATTAAATGATTAATATTTCATCTAAATTATTCTTTATAGTAACATATCATTCTTATGAATACTAAAAAAATTATATAATATTAAGTTATTCTTACACACAACCTCATTAAACTTCTATATACAATGAGAAAACATTGCATAATTCAGTGGGAACTCAAATCTGATTTTATCTACACTAGTACTTATCTAATTATAATGTATGAAATATTATGTATTATCTTAGAGATATTATATATCATAAAATGGATAATTTATATCATGATAAAAATATACTAGACTTTAACCAATTTCCAAAATGATATTATACCACCATGTTTCATATTTTCTTACAATCTAAAAAAATTTACATATAAACTTCATTCATATCATATGATCTTAAAATACCATAATACCCCATTAAATATTTTTAAACTCGTTTCCAAAAAATTCATCCATATTATCATCAATTTTATTATTATTGATACTCAATGATTTGTATTGAAAAAAAATCAACATCAACATTGATGTGGTCGAAAATAAATTTATCTCACTATGTTGTTAATATCCTATATTTTAATTTCATTTTTTATTTAATAACCCTATTATAAAATATTATATTCCCCCCCTTAATTGGTGGAATTAAAATGTGAGTAACACACTTCTCCCATATTGATAATAAAGGAAAAATCTATTGGAATGTGTTTTATCAGTCCTCCCAATGTAATGATCCATGAATTAGTCAATTTTAGGAAATTCTAAGATAACCTAGTGAAAAAAAATTGAGATAATATCAGATATAAAATATACCCATTGTAATACTCATAGTGTTATACTAACTCAAAAAATGATTTTAATCAATATTCAAATTGATATTCATGATGTGTGTATTATTAAAAAATTCATAATAAAACATTCATTCCTAACCATGATTCTCCCCATGTACCTTATATATCCATTTTCATACCAATGTAACACCTAACAATTTTTCTGGATGAGTAATTAACAAACATTCCTTAAAGATGTTGGTAAATGGTATGATGAACCATTTATAGCCTCATATTCTTAATAGTACCATTATGAGTATATATTTATTGGATTTTAGAAATATTATCCACGCATATAAAAAATTGTATTTTGAATATACCCTCAAGATCATTTTACTAATTGGAAATACATTTTGTATATTTTTTGTTAATATTGAATTGTTTCATGAGTTTGTGGATATATTTACAAAACATTCATTATCATAAAAACAAATTCTTCTATACTTACTAATATTAGGCATAAAATAAACTTCAGTATTCATCAAAATAATTTATATAATTTCATAAGATATATAACCATAGTAAACATCAATATATATTAATTTATTTGTGGTTATTTTTTTGTAATTCCATTACATACATATTTCTCATTGGAAAATTCTCCCTTGATATGGATTTTCTACCATCAACATTACTAACTCATTAACTATTAGTAATGAAGTTTAATTCATGTTTTTATTTCCGATCATACATAATGTAATATTTGGATGTATTCATTATTTTGTATAAAATTTTACTGGACTCCATTATATTTGAATCCACGGATTTTATTAATCTCACTCATAAAGAATAAAAACATAAATAATATATTTAATCAATGAATACAACAAAAAATACTACCAATAAATTTATTAATTCCATCTAATTTAATGTTTCTAATTCATCAACCATACTAATTTCTTCCCATATAAATTATTGTAGATAGTTTTCAATATTAATCCATGCTAAATATTTTCAATAACAACTTTTACTACTTTTTAGGAATGGAGAAAATGTGGAAACTTTTATTTGAATTTTAAAATCATAAAAATAAAGTATCCCACATAAATTGATATCTTAAATTTATACTTCATTTTTGGGGAAAATCATTAAATATTTTTCCCCATTAATGAAAATAGTATACCATCAATAGCTTCAATAGAAATTTATGATGTGGTTTTGGTCTTCTAAACTTTAAAATGACTATCCAATCATCTGATCTAAAATTCTATGTTTATCAAATGTAAAGGTAACATGAAATTCTGATATATTGCGGTATTTTTAAACACATATCAAGATTTATTTAATATTTATAAATTACATTCATAATTATATTGTATAAATCTGATTGTTTTCTATATAAAAAAATCTTTATTGTTAATTCAATTCAAAAAAGTAAATTTTAAATAAATTTAAAGTAATTTTAATATTGTATAAGATTCCTTAGAAAGAAGTAGTTTTATGACCTGCTGTTCTGATATAGGGGAACATAGTCCATCAATGTCTATTAAATTTATTTTTTAATATCCTTGTAAAATATTTTAACATTATTTATATAAACATTACAATTTCATTCATCTTAATTTTGAAAATCCAATTTTGGTATTGGTGTTCACATCATTTGGACCAGGTACATTATCCATTATGCTATTCATTTAATTCTAGTTATTTTCATAATTCGTTTATTTACTCTTTTCCTTATGCTCAAAAGATTAATCAACAATTTTTGTTTAATCTCTTAAATCAAAAGTAAGGTGTCTAGTTGTTTTAGATATTCTTATTATTTATATAAATTTATTCTTGTCCATAATGATGTTTTTATCGTCAACATTTCTCCACATTCTTATATTAATTCTCATATTTATTAGGACCATAGAATCATAAAAAGAATAAATTTAATCTACATCATAATAATCATGATTTTATTTTTATTTTATCTATGAGATACGTTTAGTAGTTATTAAATTCTATTCACCATCATCCAGAACATATATTTTTACATTAAAATACTTTTCAAATATTTTCACATAATCATAGCCAATTATCCTCCCATATTTATTATTTTGGGATTTATAAACACTTTAACATGGTCCATATCAAATACATATTCCATCATTAGATTTCACATAATAATTTTCATTACTTTTTTCCCTTCTTATTTAAAAAAATGGAAAGAAAACACTCTATAGTATATTATTATTTGATTATTTTTAATAATATTTATTATAAATTCATGTGTGAATTTTGAACATTTAAACATATGTGTTGAAAGATTCATGTATGTTTAATGAATTACATATTGAAATACAATAAATAATTATTATTACATATAGTGGTTCAAGCTATTTTAAAAATTATCTTATTCTTCCATTCAACTAATTCACTTATTAGATTGTATGGTGAACTAAACTAATGGATTATTGCATGATTATCAATATATTTGGAAAATTATAAATTGAATTATTCACTAAAATTATTACATCTCATTGAATTCATATAGAAAATATAATAATCTACTCATAAATGAAATTTTTTTTACAAAATTACTAATGATAATAATTTTTTAGACATAAACATAATATATGACTTTTTGTGAAGTAATTAATGAATGTGATGAAAAAAATACTTTTCTAAACATTTTTTCTTCTTGGTCATTGGCCTACACACATTATAGTAGACCGTATACAATGGTATTAAATTATTATGTTAAAAAACGATGTGGAATATATTTAAATTTTTTCTATTATAATAAGTTTTTATATGGTTATAGAGTATTCATTATATAGAATAAAATTTACCACAACTTATTAATTTATCATGCTTCACACTAAATTTTGGTCAAGATTACCGTGTATTTTACAAAACATGTTATTATAAAAAAATCTTATTTTAACTTGTTTTGTATTTACAATTAAATAGAATTTATCATGGGTTCTCAAACCCTTTAATATTAGTTTTCCGTATTTCATCATCTTCGCTAAGAAATCTGTTTTTTAAATCATCATTTTTATAAATACTTTTTTTAATAAATATAATATATTATTATTAATCACATCAAATAATAGAACATTGTTAGAGATTAATTGAATATTATTAATTTTTAACATTCAAATATATTAGATCATTAATGAGATACCATGTATAATGGTAACAATGCATCCCTCGTATAATTACATATTTTTGAGAATAATAAATAATTTTTTATGTGTTATGAAAAACCATTTCCCTTTATCAATTCTTTTTTAAATTTTCCTATCATGATTGAATCGTCTAATACATTTACATCATCGGGGTATTATTACTTTTATATGATTTTTTTCACATATTTTGTTTTAATTGTGTTGGTATGATAATAAGTTAAATATGGGTTCTTTACATCTTTTTCACACTTTCTAAAAATAAACATCAAGTTCTCAAATATTTTATCCACATAAATATTCATCTAAACTAGATTTAGATTATTATTTTATTTCAATTTCTATTGTTACCCCATTTTTTTACACTAGAATTATTTTAAAATAATGATATATTATATCAAGAAATATTTTATTAATGATAAAATATACTACCATACCAGTAGTGTAGTTAAAATATCACCCTTTTAAAAAATTTATAATATTTCATATACTGAGAACTATCATCATTTTTTGAACCTTAATGAGTTGATTTTAATAAATAAATTATAGGTTCCTTATTAATTCATTTTTCAGTTCTCAAAAAAACATAGTTTTATACATCATATTATTAGTAGTTTTTTAATTTTCATCATATTTCAAAGATGGCCCTTCAAACACTTTTTTTATATATTCTCTAAAAAAATGTTTACTTTTGAGGTGCGGCGTAATTACTCTTCCAATCTACATGTGCATTTTATTTTCTTCAATATTTTATATACATTTCTTATTTGGGAACTCATTAAAGATATTATAATATCCAGTGTTTTTCAAATAAATTAATATTTTTCCTTATATCTATTATATATTTATCATACATTTCTCTGAATATATTCATATGAATAAAAACATAATAATGTTTTTTCTTTTACATGTTAATAATTTTATGGATATGATCAAGGTGGTATTCACATCGTGAATTTCATTTTATTTGTTTATATTATAATACATTAACTTATTATCTTCAATGAATATACATAATTTTTTTGAGAAACTATTTTCCTTCATCCAGTTATTACTAGATATATGAATTATCATATTTTATAATTCTAATAACAATTAAGAACATCATAATTGGAAAAATTATTATTTAATATTTACTATATAATCATAATTTAGTATTAAACACATATATAATTTGTGTTTTATTATATAATGATAATCCATATTCATATTCTTAATCCATGATGGGTTGTCATAGAAACTGTAGGTATTTCCTCATCACTAAAACTCTCCTCACTATAATGGATATATTTTTAAGATATAGAATTGTTAATTAATGGAATTTTAATAATTGTATATTTTATATGTTAATTGTTATCGATATCCTCATAGTATTTATCGTTCTTATAGAATATAATGGATGCTTCATCATTTTTATTCTCATTACTAATTCTCTAATAGACATTAAAAAATATCCAATTTCATTGAAAAAACAAAAATTAATCACTTTATTATTTTGATACATTCTTCCCCACCCTTAGTATTACTATAGTGGTGGGATAGAATCTCATAAAATAATTTTCTATTATCATAATTAATAGGGATAATAATTCAATCATTAATACTGAAAATTATGAATGATTTAAATTTTTTTTAATATTTTTAATGTAAATTTTTTTATACGAATCTATTTCATCATCTTAGAAGTAACTAATTTTTTATGAAACATATAAATTTTTGTTTTTTCACGATCAATTTCAAAAATAGATGATATATTGGCATTAAAATATTCAGGTAGAATTATTACCAATTTATTCATAATTATTGAGTATTCAAGAGATTCTCCATATCATAAAATGGTGTTAATAATATAATTAAGTCTTGTGAAGAAAATTGTAATAAACACAACTTCATACATTCATATATCATTAAATTGATATAAATAATATTTTATTATTTATTCCTTATCCTTATTTCATAATAGGAATATTTTTGTGATGTTTTATATAGAACATATCAATAGAATCAAATACAATCACCTAATTTAAGTCTTCATAAATAATTGAGAAAATAATTTTTCTTTATTTCCATTTTCCTCTGTATTCTTATAATTAAATGAATTCCATGATCATGAATCATGATTTCCTATAAATTTATTATGATATTTATTTTAAAAATTATTTGTATGAGTGATAATATAAATAACAACTAATTCCTTCCAAATATAAAAATATTTTCTCTCAAATTTTTGAATTCCATTAATTTATACTGAGTGGGATACAATAATACAATTTTAAAATAGTGATAAATTATATCTAATATTGAAACCCATGATTATAATATTTAACTACTACATCATATTTATATATATTTGTTAAATTAAAAAACACACTCCTAAGGACCATAATAGTTTGGCGCCTTTAAGAAATTATAAACATAAAAATTGGTCCATAGGAAATAAAAATAGTCTCTAACTAAGTTATTTGCGACTAGAATTACTCATTAATATATCATAAATAATACATAACTTCATCACCTAGGGAAAGGAAACAATAGAAAGGGTGAGATCAGATTCTTATTGTAGTTAAAAGTGGGAGATATATAAGAATAACATGAAGGTAAGGTCTTCAGAAAATGTGTATAACATTTTAAAACCATACCCTATACATAAAAGAACATAATAATGAATCATAATGAAAATATTGGATATTCATAAGACATTAACCATAATAGAATCAAAGAACATGATCTATGATATAAAAATACGAGAATATGACATTGAATTTTTGGTATACATATATTCATAGAAAATTACCTTCATATTTGTCTAGGATCACATCCCAGTTAATCATAAAAGAAAATTTCCATTAAAAACAGAGTTCATTTTCCTTTACATCCATCTCTTACTGAATAGAATTATCATAATCTTCATGTACGGTATTATTCAACTGTGTTCACATCAAATTATATCTATATAGTAATTAAAATAGTACACCCACCATTGTAGTCATGTATATCTCATAATATATTAATATTCACCCAATTAAATGGAGGAAGATATCGGTACGTTGAATCATATAATTGAATCCATTATAACATGTTCCACAAGAACATAATTATTCATGATATCTTAAATCCTACAATTAAATAGGTATCATAAACATTTCATCATATTATAAAAGGTGAAAGTGTTATATGTTTCATAATTATTTAATCGTAGTATAACACATAAAATAAATAAGGTTTCGTAAGTTTTTTATCATGGTATAACCCATAGAAGTTAAAAGGGTTTAAAAAATATGTATTCATAAAATTAAATAATTTAGATAGGGAATAATATCTTTATCTTGGTGACATATCCCGACTTAGGTATATGTATCATCAATGGGTTTAATAATATATATATAATGTTTCAGGTCAATTATTTAAAATATTTAAAGATAAAAAAATTATTTTTTACGTGGAATTTGTTTTTACAAATTAAATCATTTGTAGATAGTTTTCATTGAAATAATTAAAAAAACATAGAATATAATATATAATGCATTTATTTTTCATGATATCATAATATTATTTTCATATCGTACATGATAAAATGATGATTCTTTTCAAAATTATACAAAATTAAAAATAGTAATTTTTTAGGAAAATGGCAAAAAGATTCATTTCAAACAAAAGTAAAATATGTAAAAAAAATTATTTTAAAGAATATTCAAAGTTTAAAAAACTATTTTTTAAAATGTTTTTTGTGAAAATATATTTTAATGAAAACATATTTCTGACCGCAGAGAGAAAAATAGTCGTATTTTAAACAAATATTTTCACAAAAATTTTAACTACTGAAGAGTGAAAAATTAGTATCACTACATTAATATATCATTAATTAAACATGAAAAATAAAATTAATGAACTTTTTGGAGGTGGATATTGATATATTGATATTTGGGATATAATCATAAAGAATCTCATGAAATGATGCGATTTTAATAAAAAATATTTACTACTACGGAAACCATAGATCACAATTTCCATGAAGTAAAATCAAAAAATGTAAAATAAATTATATATAGGGTAAGTAATTTGTCATATTAAATATAAAATGGTAATTATATATACCATATAATTGAAAATAGGATCCTCACATAACATACATTTCAATGAAGGAAAATTGAGACACAATTCCCATACCATAAATGTTGAATTCCATCATAATCATTCGATTCTCCTATATAAAAAAAATACAATTTCATTATAATTATATTAAAGAAACGGATTAATTTATATCATACCATATGTTATCTTATTATGAAATTTTATAAATCTATTATTACGAATTCCAAGTAAAATTTTATTTTCAAGTAATAACTACTTTTTATTTTATATGTCTTGATTTGTTAAATTATTTTCCCACATAAATTTATAATGATTTACTCATAGACATAATGATAAAAATGGTATAAAAATAATATATTTTCAATATATATGTATTTATATAAATCCATAAAATTTAGTGGTTGGAAATTCAATACATCTTTCATATAGATAGTATACATACATATGCATTAACATAGTTTCCATTTTCATTTTTGATTTATAAGAAGGAAAGTAAGTGATATATATTATCATTACATAATCATATTTAGTTCATATATATGACAAATGTTTAAAAAAAATTAATACATTAACTGTAATGTGTTAATGAATCAAATCGCTTTGTGAGGTGGTAGTCCACTTTATACACAAACGACATTATAATATTCCCATAAAATAAAATGCATGAAGTTATGGGTGATATAAAAATAACAGATTAATGAGAAAATCAGAAATATCATATATAAAAAATAATTAATTAATACCACTATAACACCCCGTGATTTTATGAGATATATTTTTTTTAATTTAATTTAATTCATATCTTGTGTTGTATGCTACACCAAGATTAGCTTGTACTATACACAACACCATATTACCTTGCAGTATACGCAACACTATTATTGCCTTGTGTTACACAAAATTTCATGTTCGTTTTGTGGGAATTATTCTCGACAACAATAAGTATAGATTTTTTTTAATTTTTAAATGAAATAAGGTTTGATTATGTTATACTCTACACTAAAGGGAGATTTCACTACACACATCCTTAATGTGGCTTTCATTACATTCAATCACGACCTTCCCTGATAGCGTGTGTAGTACACAATACAGGGCTTCACTAAACAATGATATGTTATTAAAATATTATATAAACTAGACATTATGAATATTAATACCTAGTTTTTTGAAATTTTATAAAATCAAAATGGAATTCATTTTTGAATTTGGAATATCGAAATTAGTATAGGGTGAAATTTTGGTATTTTTCTGAAATCTTTAAATTTTTTATGAATAGTGAAAACACTGAGTTATTGGTTAAAACCAACTTTTTATTTAAAAAATAAGTTATTTTATTTAAATTTAATTTTGGTCAAAATAAATACATAATACTTATATATGTTTAATGTAATTCATTGGATTCATTTTATAATAATTTTAGATACATAAAAATTTTAATGATCTTTTCACCGTCTTTTACCCACCTCCTAGGAGCATTTTCAAAAGTACATAAAAAATAATTTTACCTCTTATATGAGTTTAATTTTGAAAAGACCAGAGACACGGTAAATATAAAGGAGTAAAATGTGGTTCAATAAGATAAAAATAATTTTTGGTGAATAGTCACTTTATTCTATTCTTTACTATGGTTAAAATTAAATGGAGTAATTAAGGGTAAAAATGATATTATTATTACCCTAACACATGTAATAATTCTATTGTATTAGTGAATTCGACCAAAAAAAAACCTTAGGAATAAAATATTACCCATTAGGTTCACTTGGATTAGATTAGGACAGTTATTATTATTTAATTTAAAGAAGTGTTAAAAAAGTTAAAATCCGTGTTTAATAACTAAAACATTTTTAATATAGGGTTATACATAAGATAAAATGGAAAATAAAAAATTCATTAGAAATAAAAATTTATTCCATAAATAATTGTATTTTATTTAAAAAAATTAGACATTAAATAGTTTAATTTATTTTTGACAAAATGATGATGCGGTAGTTACCTTATTTATGAAATATTAACAAAATTGATGTTATAAATATCC
Organism: Viscum album; assembly: GCA_963277665.1. Classification (NCBI taxonomy): domain Eukaryota; kingdom Viridiplantae; phylum Streptophyta; class Magnoliopsida; order Santalales; family Viscaceae; genus Viscum; species Viscum album. The sequence goes on along the minus strand of OY728138.1, from coordinate 850,534,755 downwards.
AAATAAATGTAATTTCAGACTTTTTATGAATTAAAATTATTTTATAGCTTAATATGATATGTTAGTATTGATTTAATTTATTTTTTTCGAAATAATCAGGCTGTTATAATTATCAAAAAAATAAATTACTAAATAGTGTCAAAATTGACATAGTTTTTGTTAAAACAAATATTATATTGTTAATTGTTATTCTATTAATAACAATATAAGGTTCATACAAATGACTTATATAAGGTTATATATTTTATTAATGAACCACATGAGGTTCTTTAGGCTTGTTATAGTTTGATTATTAACCATATAGTGTAACAAAACAAGAAGACACGGTAAAAGTTAAATTATTTAACTTAGAGTTAAATATAAATGATATGGTTAAAATAGGAACCTAGACTTGTCTAAAACCTATTGGTTGAGAGTATTGTGACTAATCCCCACTTTAGCTACTAAATAAATCAATTTGAATCTATTATAAACCGAATATGACTTTATTAAAAAAATAATATTTTATGTTTTTTCTAAGGTGCCCCTCCCGTCCCTTATAAAAGGGCACATCCACCCTATTCTCTTTACATTATTTTGAGAATTCATGATCAGACAATCCCTGACCATTTCCCTTCCCAACATCCCTAGAAAAATTATAGAGGTTCAAGTCTCCTCCAAAGACAATCTCTATTCCCTTAAAAGGAATCTTAAAAGAGGTGCGTCGAAGAAGAGGTAATCTCTTCTACCGATTCATTCAAGTTTTATTTCTTCTTCAAATTATTCTTCATTAGTTGTTTAATTAAAAATTAATAACATATTAATAACTAATATACTCATATGTTATTATAAATATGAAATAACCCCATTTCACCTTCTATCCATCCTAATGAAAACGAAATCACCGCGTGTGCGTACGTACAAAATACCGTCTCCACGTCGTGGTGTAATCTATTTTTCCACCACCACCTTAGTTGGATGGGTATAATGGTATAAATAATAAATATATATAGTTATTATAACATCATACTAATTCAGAGATATTATATCATCCACTCCAATTCAATTCAATAATTATGGGAACGATATCATCGCTTGTGAGTATGTACGGATTACCGTCTCCACGACATGATGAGATTCATTTTCCATGATAACCATTAATGAATGGTTATAAAGAATATATAATGAATAATAATGAAATATATGACATAATAATGCTACTGGATTTATGTATATATACCGTCTCCATGAACGGTGTATTTCATTTCATTTATCTATCTATTATATATATATATTCTGAATATAAATGATATATAAATAATGATTTACATTTTGAAAGTAGGTATATCATGATATAAGTAATAATAATATCAAAAACAAAAAGTCAAAACATGTATGATAAATAAAACAATTTTACCCAAAACACTGCATTAACAGAGAATTTACAAAATAACTGGTAATATAAAGTCATAAGTGAACCATATATGATATCATAACAATGAATATTTTTCTATAATAAGTCAATGAAATTATTTAAATCATTATACAGGAGTTTCAGATACATACGAAGCATATCGGTCCTATGGTAAGGGATAACTTTTCCAATCTCGTTTTTATCTGAGATTGTTTATTCGTATGTATTTACTGGGGTTATTGTTATCATCCATGCCCTTGTTTTCTAAAAAAATCATGTATGTCTAAATTCATTTTTACCCATTTTTTAATTTTACCACATGTTATGAAAGGAATCTAACTTTTGTTTACCACGCGAGGAACATTTTTACTTTTTTGACAAAATTATGAGGAGAATTCTTTTTTAACTTATAGGGCATGAATGGATTTTTACATATTCATAAATATTTATTTTAATGAAGATTAATCTAAATGTTTTCATGATTATTTTAAAAAAAAATCCATTTCTTTTAAAATTTCATGGGATTTTGTGAATAGAAAGTTATTTTGAATAAGAAAGGATATTTTCCTCAAGAATTCATTTCATGTGTTTTATCGAAACCATTTTCCATCTAAGATGACATTATTTAGTATTATTATTTTCAATTATATTGTCTCTATTATCTACATGGATTTATTTTTCTTATGATGAAATGATATCCATTTTTTATATGGATTATGTTATGTTGGAAGGATGTTAAAGAATCCCATTTTATTACATGGTTTATACTATGATGTATGATTTAATATTTCTTGGCACACGAAATAATGATTTCATTATGATATTGGTGGTACCTATATCTCCCTACAATGCATTGTATAAACATTTATATCTCATGAGATAGATATGGATACAACAATATGATAATCTGGTTCAGTGATACTGGACTGGAACGAGTAGTGAACTCAATTCAGAAATGGACTTTGTCAAATAAGATGGTCTTGTAAGCAATGCCTTGGCTACTATGGAAATCATTAAATGTGTTTAATGGTTTTCCACAATTAAATTTTTTATTCCTATGATATTATATGATGATTGATGTTCCTTTATGACCTATGCTTTACGTACTTCCAAGATTTATTTCAGAACTCATGATTTTGATGTGTAAACTTTATGCTCATTTTCTTGAAGTTCAAATGTATATGGTTTGTTTTATTTTCTCCATCCTTACCCTTACTAAGCATTTGAGCTCACCCTTTATATGTTTTCATTTCCCCAGGATATAAAGAAATATTTTAGGTAAGAAAAAAGGGCAGATCTTTATGGGAGATTTTGAAGATCTTTCACCAATATTAGTAGATTATATTCCGATTTTATAAAGACACTAAACTATTGCAGTCCTTTGGTGTATGTTTTTTGTTATGTACGAAGTATTCCGCAAAAATAATGTAATGCCCTTGTACGACAGACTTTGGGTATCTACAGTTGGTATCAGAGGAATGATTTAGTCAACCTTTGGAAACTAGGATGCAATAACATTAGTGAGATCCCTAGATATATTTCTATGGTATGTCTAGGGATGTCTCTGAGGATTAGTACAACTATAGGTTACGGTCCTAGAATTATTTTGACGATCATGAATAACCTAGGGTGAACCTAGGGTGTCATGGATTAAAGAATGTGTGATACGTTATTAATCTAATAAGTGACTTTTTATGGTTATCTGGTTCCTTGTTATTTTAATGGTTTCATATGCCATGGTTTTTGGTTTTATTAAATGGAAGTAACCATAAGGAATTGGGTCAACATTTAATCCAATGGATAAATTGGTGACTATGTGCAATGAAATTGTGTAATTCCTAGAAAGAATAATTTTTTGATTATTCCGAATCAGTCATCAAAATATATGATTAACACGGTGAAATTTAGTGGTATTCATAATTCATCAAATAATAGGATGATAGAATTTTATTCATATTAACATGATGAGAAGCGTAGAGAAAGGAAGATTGATATTTCTAAATAAGGGAAGAATAAACATGATGAATAGATCAAATGGAGGGGAAGATGTTATCTGTGTGGAGAGAAGGGTCATAGAGTGATAGACTGTTATGTAGTTCAATGTTTTATTTATGGTCAACATGGTCTTTACCCAACCTAATGAGCTGACCTAAGAGGTTACTTATAAATCAACTAAGGATTTATTCCATGACAGTAATTTAAGTGGATGGATTGAAGTGTTTATTTATTAGTATTCAAGAATAATGTTTTTGATTTACTTTTATGGTATATTGGAATATCTATGTATTGGTCCATTGTGGTTTTAAATAATTTAATGGTACCAGAAATGATGAAAAGTGATTGAAATATTTTTAGAAAGAAGTTGAAATGCTCATAATGAAGGGATAAAAAGCAAATAATATGTATGACAGTATTCGTGAGCTCATGACAGATATAAGGACAAAGTGATATCATGGTTTCAGTATATATAAATTTTGGGATTTTGGTATGTGGGAAGAGTTAACTTTAGATAGTATTCATGTTTTCACAATGGTTCTATGGTAATTCATGTTTTAAAATAATACAAGAATGAGGTATTCAAATGTTTAGAATGTGACCAACAAGATAAATCTTATGATATATGGGGGATAAATGATGGTATTCACGTGCTTGTTATGTGACCTTTCAATTAATCGTTTTCATTATACTATGAGATTGGACAGATTTATTTTGGATGAGCGTAAATATTGGAATGGATTATATTGGACATCATATATTATTATTAAAGGATAGAACATGTTTTTTGAAATTATTTCTGGTATTTTATAATAGTATAGTTTTAGAAAAAGGAAAACTCATAGGACGAGGGACAACCCATCGCGTCGGACAAGGATGTAGGAATTAAACCCACAACTAAAGTGAAACAGGCCTTTATCACAGGCCTACAGGAAGACCCTGGTTAGTAGAGAGTAGTTTTATTATATTAAGCGCTATGATAGATGATGTATTTGTCCATTTTAGCAACCATATATGAATAATCTCAGCATAGATGGACTTATATGTATTTAATAAATTGTGGTAAACTTTTTTGCGATAGAAATAGATATAATGAACTATCATTCTATCACATGATCTGCTAACACATAAAAAATGACAAATTAATCTTTATTTCTTTAAGATATTAAGTGGGAATTATTCAAGGCATAAAAAACGGTGATATAGTACCAAAATCCAGTAAGTATTTCTTTTAATTCAACAATTCTTCAACATTAGGGAAATGATCTTGAGAACTCAAAACGTTGTCCTAGTACCCTCATTCCTGATAATTAGATGGTACCATAAATCATCACAAAATTATGGCTTTGTGAATGATGGATTTTTCATAGCCATGTTCTCTACCACTCTCCATCAGAACATGATGGTTAGGTTTCTCTTCCATATCCATATCATCACCGATGTTCTCCAATATGGAAACCCAGTGATCACTTAATTTGGGTAACCTATATATTTTATACTTCACTTTTTAAAATTATGTTTTAGTATTCCTTTTTATGATTTGGGATTCTATGAATGAAATTTTCAGGTAGTAAACCATTTATAACCACGAAAAATTTCGACTACGAAATTGATTTTAATGGGGGTAAAATGTTACACCCTGGGATTTTATGAGAAATAATTTTTTTTAATTTTTTTAATTGATTTCTTGTGTTGTATGCTACACCAAGATTAGCTTGTACTATAAGAAACACTCTTTTAGCTTGCAGTATACACAACATTAATCTTGTGTTGTGTTACACACAATTTCATGTTCGTTTTGTGTAAATTATTCTACACAACATTATGTATAGATTTTGTTTAATGTTTAAATGAAATAAGTCTGGATTATTTTATATGCAACACCAAAAGGAGCTTTCACTACACGCATCCCTGACTTGTCTTTCATTACACGCAATCACGACCTTCCATGATAGCATGTGTAGTACGCAATACCGGGTTTCACTAAGAAATGATATGTTATTAAAATATTATATAAACTAGCCGTTATGAATATTAATACCAACTTTTTAGAAATTTTATAAATTCAAAATGGACTAAATTTTTGGATCCGGAATATCAAAATTATCCTAGGCTGAAATTTTGGTATTTTTCTGAAAGCATTCAATTTCTGATGAATAGTTAAAACACTAAGTTATTAGTTAAAACTGACTTTTTATTTAAATAATAATTTATTTTATGTAAATTTATATTAGGTAAAAATAGATACATAATACTTATATAAGTTCAATGTAATTCATTGGAGTCATTTTTTAATAATTTTAGATATATAAAAATTTTATTGAACATTTCACCGTCTTTTACCCACCTAGTAGGAGAATTTGAAATTGTATATAAAACATAATTTTACCACTTATGTGAGTTAAATTTCAAAAATCCAATAGAAACAGTTAATATTAAGGGGTAAACTGTGGTTCAGTAAGATAAAAATGATTTTTGGTGAATAGTAACCTTTTACATTTATTTACCATGGTTAAAAGTAAATATAGGAATTAAGGGTAAAAATGATATTATTATTACCCTAACACATGTCCCAATTCTATTTGATACATTTCATTCTACCAAAAAAACCATAGTAATAAAATATTGCCCTTTAGGTCCACATGGTTTAGATTAGGACACTTATTATTATTTTATTTAAAGAAGATATAAAAAAGGTAAAATGAATGTTTAATAGCTAAATATTTTTCAATATAGGGTTATAAATAAGATTATTTTGACAATAAATATTCATCATAAATATAAAAATATTTCCTACATAATTTTATTATGTTTATAATTTTTAGACATTAAATAATTTAATTTATTTATGACAAAATGATGATGCAGTAATTACCTTATTACTGAAATATTAACATAATAGATGTTATAAATACACAAATAAATGTAACATGTGACTTTTTATGAATTCTGCTAATTTTATTTCTTAATATGAAATGTTATCATTGATTTAATTAATTATTTTCGAACTACTCATTCTGTTATGATTTTCACAAAAATCTATTACCAAAGAGTGTCAAAATTTACATAAAATAGTTTTTAAAACAAATATTATATTATTAATAGTTATTCTATTCCTGAAAATCTATGGTTTGGAAAAATGACTTAGATAAGGTTATATATATTAATTATTAACCACTTGGGGTTTTTTTGTCTTGTTATAGTAAGTTTATTAACCATATATTGTAAGAAAACAAGAAGACACAGTAAAAGATAAATTATTTAACTTAGAGTTAAGTCTAAATGATAAAGTTTAAATAGTACCCTAAACATGTATAAAACCTATTAGTTGAGAGTATTTCGACCCATCATCACTTTAGCTTCTAAATATATCAATTTGGAGATATTATAAACTGAATATAACTTTATTATAACATAATATTTTATGTTTTTCCTTAGGTTCCCCTCTCCTACGTTATAAAACGACACCTCCACCCTCTTCTATTTACAAAATTTTGAGCATTAATGCTCTGAAATCCCCTGAACATTACCTTTATAAAATTTATTAGAAACATTATAGAGGTTCTAGTCTCCTCAAAAGACCAACTCTTGTGCTTTTAAGGGAACCTTAAAAGAGGTGCCACGAAGAAGAGGTAATCTCTTCTACCGATTCTTTCATGTTTTCTGTCTTCTTCAACTTCTTCTTCATTTTTTGTTTCATTATAAAGTAATAACATAATTATAACTAATATACTGATATGTTGTTATAGATATTATACAAACCCATTTCACCTTCTATCCATCCTATGGAAAACACAATCACCATGTGTGCGTACGTACTGAATACTGTCTCCACACCGTGGTGTAATCTATTTTTCCACCACCACCTTACTTGGATTGGTATAATGGTGTAAATAATAACTATATCTAGTTATTATAACATCATATTGACCCTGAGATATTATACAATACACTCCAATTCCATTCAATAATTATGGGAATGATATCATCGCTCATGCATACGTACGGATTACCGTCTCCACGACACGATGAGATAAATTATCCATGATAACCATAGAAGAATGATTATAATGTATATATAATGAATAATAATGAAATATACGACATGATAAATCTACTGGATTTATTTATATATATATATCATCTACTTACATCCAATCAAGTCAATATGGAATGGAAAACATCGTTCATGCGTACGTACGACCTACCGTCTCCATGAACGGTGCATTTGATTTAATTTATCTATCTAATATATATATATATATATATATTCTGAATATATATTATATATAAATAATTATTTACATTTTGGAAGTAGGTAAATCATGATATAAGTAATAATAATATCAAGAATAACATGTTCAAACATGTACGATAAATAAAACTATTTTACCCAAAACATTCCATTTACATTGAATTTACAAAAGAACGGGTAATATAAAGTCATAAGTGAACCATATATGATATCATAAAAATGAATACGATTAGGTAATAAATCAATGTAATTATTTAAATCATTATAAATGAGCTTCAGATACGTACGAAGAATTTCGGACTTAAGGTAAGGGATAACTTTTCCAATCTCTTTTTTTGTGATTTTTTATTCGTAAGTATTTACCGAGGTTATTGTTATCATCCATGACCATGTTTTATAAAAATGATTTCATGTATATCTAAAGTCATTTTTACCCATTTTTTATTTTTACCACATTTTATGAAGGTAATCTTTCTTTTGTTTACCACACGATGAACTTTTTGACTTTTCTGACAAAATTACGAGGAGAATGTTTTTTTAAAATTATACGGCATGAATGGATTTTTACGGTTTCATAACATCTTATGTTCATGAATATTACTCTACAGGATTTCATGATTATTTTAAAAAAAACATTTTTTTTAAATTTCATAGAATTTTGTGAAAATAAAATGATTTTGAAAAAGAAATGTTATTTTCATCAAGAAATCATTTCACGTGTTTTATCAAAACCATTTTCCATCTAAGATGAAATTATTTAGTATGATTATTTTCAAGTATAATGTCTCTATTATCTACATGGTTTGATTATTCTTATGAAGAAATGATATCCATTTTTTATATGTATTATGTTATGATGGCATGATGTTTAAGAATCCCATTTTATTATATGGGTTATGCTATGATGTATGATTTATAATTTTTGTGCCACAAGAAATAATGATTTAATTATGAGATAGGTGGGACCTATATATCCCTCCACTGAATTGGGTAATGATTTTTTTATCATGAGATAAACATGGATGGAATTGTAAGTTAATCCGGTTCAGTGATACAGGATTGGAATGATATGTGAACTCGATTTAGAAAGGGATATTGTCCACTAAAACGTTCTTGGAAGAAATGCCTTGGCTGGTATGGAAATCATATCATGTTCTTAATGGTTTTCCAAAATTAAATGCTTTATTACTATGCTATTTTATCATTATTTATGTTCCATCATGACCTATGCCTTATGTACTTCCAAGATTTATTACACAACTCAAGATTTTGATGTCTAAACATAATGTTCATGTTTTGAAGTTCAAATGTATATGTTTTGTTTTATTTTCTCCATGCTTACCCTTACTGAGAATTTGAGCTCACCCTTTATATGTTTTCTTTTCCCCAGTATATAAATGAAGGTTTAAGTTATGAAAAAAGGGAAGATATTTATGGGAGATGTAGAAGAATATTCACCAAGATTTGAAGATTATATTCCGAGTTTCCAAAGACACTAAACAATTATGGTCCTTTGGTGCCTGTTTTTTTCTTATGTAATAAGTATTCCTCAAAATTAATTTAATCTCCATGTACTTCAATATTTGGGTCTCTATAGCCACATTTGATAGTACATAATAAAAAATGAATGAAATAGGTTTGGGATGATAGAGTCTTACATTCACAGAAACGATGATTTCCTAACCCATTTGATTGAAAGGGATATGCTTATAGTTCATTCACATAAAAATATAAATATATATTATAATAATTTTATTATATTTTCATGTAATAATGATAATTTTAGGTGTTTTAGGAATAAATTAAACAAATTTGGTTATTGATAAATGGTGCCTCCTCTTTGAAAATCCTCTTTTGTATTACGGATAATGAATTACTATGATGGATTCATCCAAAAAATAATTCATATACTATTAGGGAAGGGAATTTGGGATTTTATTAACATTTGTCTTGGTCTATCCAAAAATATTTGATGCTGTGATAAAGAGAGTATGTGGGTGTCCATTTATAAGTTGGGAAAATAAAACAATGGGTATTTTTTAAAAGAGATAAGTGTTCCCAGGTATATCATACATCAAAAAAATTAATTAAGAAATTTTAAAATCAATGTGTTGGAAGGGTAGATATATGGCCATAAAAATAAATTTTGACATGTTCATAGGTAAATTTTGCGTTTATCAAATTATTTTCATCCCCGATAATCCAATATGTTCCATAAACTTAGTAATTAATTTTTAGTGCATTCAATATTCATTTTAGGATAAAAAATAATGAGGAATCATTAGACATTATAAAATATTATAATTATATATATTCAATCAATTATTGAAAATTTAATCCATATAATTAGAAAATTAATAATTTTCAAATAAAACCCATAGACTTAAAAAAAAGTTTGTTTTTAAAGAGAAAATAATCAAATTCTTACAATGTTTTTATATCCAATTTAAATATGAAATTTATTGAAATTAAATAAAATGGATTAAAATATTTATAATTAAAGTAAATATTATTTTAATCAAGATTTACATAAAATGTTACATTATAATAAAATTATAGAAAAATATTGTATTAAGTTAATATTCAGTATTTTTAACTATTCATCAAACAGTGAAACATTTCTAAAAAATACCAAAATTTCATCATAATATTAATTTTAGATTATAAATTTAAAACTGATGTTTATTTTATGAAATTTATATTATAAACTTTTAAAACATAATTTTTATTAATTTTCTCAACAAAATAATTTTTTTTTAAAAAAATATTATTTTTGAAATATATATAGACTTTAAAAAAATTTAATATATTATAATCTATAAGTTTTAATTAAATAAAAAATTTATAATTAATATGCAAAATACTGTTATTATTATTCTAATTACTAATATTAAGCAATGTTATAACAGTCGTATTTAAATTTCTAATATAATAATATATCATGTTTTTTATAAAATCTTCTGTTTCCTATAATGAAATATAAGATAGTGTTTTGAGTAGAGATACAATAAAATGTAGTTACATATAATTTATTATAAACATTGTTTATAATATTGAGAAATCCATCACTGATATATAATTCATTCAAAAAAAATTTCATAAAATCTCTATGTGTTACATTCAACCACCCTTAAAATGAATTATTCCCTTGAAATTTTTCAAATTCGTACAAACAAATGAGGATAATTATTCCTCATTTAATCCCCAAGTTCTCTTATATAATACTCAAATTTGTTGTTTCAAAAAAAACATTGACAATTTTTGATGTGTTGTTAAATAGTAAATTTCATGTATGATCTCGAATCCCAACCAGTTGTTCTACATATAAATGGAAATACTCTGGAGGTATAAACTTTTTGTTCAATAAATATAAGAGGTTAGGTATTTATATCCACATGATAGATAAATGGAACATGTCATGAAATTGTGAGATTTTCATTAGATTCCTTATGTGATATATTAACATCATTTTATGATCAAGAAATTTAAAAGGACCAATATTCCTATGAATGAGTTTCAATTTTTTCCACAATATCATTACATTTTTCTATAGTAAAATTATTAAAAACATCATATCTCTAACATAAAAATCCATATCACATCAGAAACTATAGAAAAATATTTCTTACAAACTTGAGGTGTCTTCATGTGCTTCTGAGTGGCTCTATCATCATATTCCTATCCTTTAGCTAATTCAGGTCCCAATTTCTTTCTTAATATAGATTTATCCTAACATATTAGTTCTCTAAATTTCATTACATTGAAGGATTCATTATAATATTTTTAAATTCTATATTTATTGATATTTTTTAAGTAAACCTCTACTTGAGGAAGGTATTTATCCCAACCACCAGTGAAATCTAAATAAAAATATATCAACATATCCTCTATGGTTTTAATTTTTAATTCAGAATGGCCTTTTTTAGGATGATACACTATAAAGAAACTCTATTTTGTATCATTAGATCTCTTATGACTTAACACTAATAAAGAGGTAGTCCTTGGATCCTAATCATACACATTGTAATGTGGTACTCCTTGTAACAATACCACTTACTTAATTTGTATCCTTGAATGGTGATCTAGTATTATTTCATTACCGATAATGATGATGTTTGCTGAATTAGAAAGAATATAAACTACATAACATATAAAATTATGAACATTACATGTTTTTCAGAGTCCAATGAGTAAATATATTATTATTTTCTCAATTTTATATTTTTGTATGAGTTGTTGAAAAACATTCCTTTAGAATATCATCTTTCAGTCCTAAAATCCTGATATACTATGCATTGAGATACAATCTATATGATATATCATTCCATTCCATTCAAACATATGTATTACATAAAATATATATTCATATTCTAACTGATATTATTAATTGAAAACGAATAAATCTGAGCTTCCTCAAATAAATACAACTTTATAAATGGTATGGAAGAAATTCATACACGATTTCTGAACCATATCATTCCACCATGATCATGGTTGAACAAAGAAAAATTTCAAACGTTTCCTTGTATATCTACATCATCCTATTACACTATGTAAATCATAACATGAATAGGTCAATGATAATTTAGTTTATAAATATAATATTGTCCCACTTCACAAGTATTTGTTGGTTCATCCTTGAAAAATCTGAAAATATTTTTGTTGGTCGGAGTGGACACTCAAGAGGGGGGGTGAATTGTGTTCGAATTAAAATTTATGTTTTAAAATCATTCACTAAAACCCCCCAATATAATATACGAATTTAATTGTAGATAATTTGAACTACAGAAAACATTCAGTTAGGTTCTCAAGGGAATGATTAATTCCTAGTCAATGTAATCAGAAGATCAGATTAGCTTTTGAAACTAACCTAATGATTTACAAATAATGAAAACACTAGCTAATTCAATTATCAGAGTAACTATGAAATAAAGTTTAAGTTTTAATGCACTTAGCAGCAGAATAAAAGGTTTTAGATAAAACTAAATAAAGCATAGTAGATATAACCAAGAGTTTCAGTCTCAAGCCGAGACTTTGTCCTCTCAACAATTTATATAAATTTGATCCACACCCTTGTTCGGGGTTCACAACAGTTTACAACTATCCAGGTCAATGTCCACTACCATAGTTCATTGTGGGAAACAAAAACAACTGCAAATACAGCTGTCCAGGTCACACACAACCTCTACAAAAATCCCCAGTGGGAAAAAGAATATGTAAGGAGTTTGAATAAGGATTTACAAATCCTCCTGTTAAGGTTCTGGAGACAGTGTGTGTGTAAATTAAAACTGATGACACACACTGCTCGTAATGTAAATAATAAATCATTGAGTAAGATATAGAGTTTAGAATGGATCTAGTGATTACAATGTAGCTCTGAACTCCTTCGGATTGATCAAAAATGGTTCTGAATCCTCTTCTGGTTTTTTTCTAGAAAACAGAGTGTTGTATGCTTGAAATCCAGGTTCAGAGACAGTGAGAATGTAGTCGATGATGTTCTTCAAAATCCTCATGAATGTAAAAATCTCTTCTTGAGTAAGCGTGAGTGTGTATGAGCTTCTTTGCCTTCTTGGTTGTACATGCATATCTGTATGATCTCTTCTTGTGTATATCGCTTGTATCAGTTCTGTATTTTTCTCAACATCATGTATGTATATCGTATGTCCTATATTTTCTCTTGTGCAAAAACATGTACTTTAATAGCACGAGCTCTGGCAAAAGAAAATGATTTCTTTTTGGCAGGTACGAGGTACGGTTCCCTGACATCCAACAACCTTCATTAAATAAATGAAATAGCATTAAAATATACCTAATATGATCGTTGGTTAGATTAAATAAAGATAAAGAAATTAAGGTAGCGTCGGATTATCTGGAATGGTAGCTTTGGATAATGGTAGCCTTGTGTATCGTTAAGTCTTTGTATCAGTACCCTGTTATATAACGGAAGAATTTCTATCGGTAGACGTCATGCCTGTCAGTAGACTTGATCGGTAGCGGTAGACTTAATGTACTGGTGACCTTTCATGTAACGGTAGCCTTTCAATCAGTAGACTTCCTTCGGTAACATGTATGTAACGGTAGTCTTGAATAACAGTGACTTGTCTATATCGGTAGGCTTGTATAATGGTGACTTGTCTGTATCAGTAGTCTTTCATAATGGTGACATGTCTGTATCGGTAGCCTTTTACGTAACAGTAGATTTGTTGTAACAGTGGCATGTATCGGTAGGCTTGATCTGTAATGGTGACCACTTGTCTGTTTAAGCGTTCTATTGGTAGAATGAGTTACGTTAGAATATATATCCATCCAGTAACCGAATTCTATGAAGATAATACAAATATTGTAACATATGAATATGTTCATGGTGTACAGAAATACTGAAATAAGTAATTAATCATTAATCAATATAGGAACTATCAGACTATAATTTACCATAATTGGGATTATAAAAATATGATTGAGCATAATTAGGATTATCAAAATATGAGTGAGCATAATTGGGATTATCAAAATATGATTTCAACTAATTCTCCAGAGAATTCAACAATCTCCCCCTTTTTTATAATAACAACCTATGCCAATGTATCAAGAAAAAATGGTGTCAGAGGAAAAATTTCCTAAAACAAAAAAATTAAAACAAAGTTCTCATTTGTTCTCCCCCTTGAATTCTCCCCATTGCAATTTTACTCCTAGTTCTCATTAGTTTCATTTTCTCCCCCTTTGTGTCTAAAAAAGAAGGGTAGTAGCAGAGAAATGTAGAGACTAAAAGAGAACAGATTACACAGAAACATAGAAAAGTAGATAATGTAAGAGAAACATTCAATTAAATCACACGAGGTACAAACTGATAAAAAATACAACTGAATCCTATCAAAGATATCTAGTATCACTGAATATTCCACTAGAACAGGAGTCATTCCCTTAGGATCAGAAGAGTGTGCATGGTCATATTAAGTAGTTGGCTTTGGAATAGTTGTAAAAACAACTGGAGGTTCGACCACTGAAAATGTACCAGATCTGAAATTTGTGCTCTTCTGGGGGATCATAGGTGTCAAGCTTTGAATAGCCTAAAATGGAGTAAACTGAGGTGTACTCCCAGAGGTAGAAGCAGGAAGGGTAGGAGGTACAACCATAGGTCTGGCATCCACATGGAATAATGGTAGCAACAGGTTCCTGAAATCCATAATAATACTGCCTCCTCTATCCATTGTTGACACAAAATATTCTCGATTTTCAATGAATCTATCCAAGGCAGGAGTAAGCTCCCTGATCTTACTAACATGTTCTCTGAAAGCTTCAATCACTGCAAGAAACTTTATATTCTCCATCAAGAGATTGAAATTATTATTCATTTGATTCTTGTTATAAAAATTCTCAAAGTAATCTTCCACCTTATTCTTAAATGCCTCTTGAGAAGCAGTAGCTTCCCTTAGGTGATCACGAATAAAAATTCTAACTTTCCTAGTGGTAGCAAGGATCTGAGTATCTGAGGTACCACTAGTACTGGCCTTAGCCAATTCTTCCTGGATAACAGTCCTGATCTGATCAAGGTTCATAGTGGAGCTGGATGAAGGAAGGGGTTTAACTGAGAAAGCTACTATCTCCTTGAAAGATTGTGTTAGATTACTTACTACCTTCTGAACAAGTTCATCTTGACTGTTCAAATGTTCTTTGATTGATTTCATAAAAACCTAAAAAACATCCACAAACAGCTTAACTACCTCTTTTATATATCTGATATCAGTATTCACTTTGGTTTGAGAGCAGTTCATGGAAGTCAACGAAGAAATATATTGTCTTAGAGCAATGACAGCTCATGTACATATTTCAATTAGAGTATGGAATACTTTTACATCATCCATCATTCCCCTCACTAGTCTAGATACATCACATCCCAGAGATAGCTCTAGGGATTGCTCCACACTCCTCATTTCATAAACCAGTCCTTGCTTCAAATATTCCACTGATTCTCTCAGTTCTTCTTTCATTTCAGCCTTTAAGGACTCAAGGTCATCCTTGGTTGCCAAATTTTCAGCCACAACAGGTAGGATAACTGATTCTCTTTGGGGATGGTCTTCCTCATCAATATATCTATAATTAAGTCCAAGAACAATAAATCCAGGATCTGGTGTCCATCCTTCATTGTCATACAACACTAATATTGAACCAAGATTCTCCCCCACACTTAGAGCATCCACCTAAGAAATCTCCTCAAACTTTTCTTCTTGACGTATTTCTATAACATCCTCTACAACTTCAGTAGATTCAACAACCATTTGCTATGAGGGCTCAAAGACTCGCTCTTCAACAGATGCTACTACTGCTTCCTGATCAGGCACTATCTTGACTATATTGTCTATCAGAGGGATCAAACTGAGCTCTTCTTCTTCATTTTCCTCATCATCTGCTTCAACAGTAGCCTCCTTTTCTTCATGAGAAAGCTGGTCTGATTCGGTTGCTTCATCCTCTTCAGAGGTTTCCTTAACAACATACTGATATGCTTCTTCTTCTTCTTCGGTGGTCTCAGTATCACTTTCCTTCAAAACAAATTCTCTCCTTAGTAGTTCCTTTGGTGGGCTAGCTGATCCATATGAAATGTTTTGGGGCATAGGACTAGAAGGTAAATCAGGGTCTCCTCCTTCCTCAACTAATGTCTCTTCCTCCTCAGCTTCAGCTTCATTATCGTTGTAGATCGGTTCAGGCTCATCTGGTCCATGAACAGGATCCCTCACATCCTTTGGTCTAGAAGGATGATCCACATGAGTGTACTTGTCATTATTTTTTCCATCAACATTAACCCATGATTTCTTGCAAGGGTTCCTATTGACATTCATAAACATTCAAACAGTCCTGGTGATGCAAATCTTATCCTTAACCACAACAGTTTCATCTTGAGGTCCAGCTACCTCCTTTTCCTTTAACATAATAGAAATCAACTTAGAAAAGAATAGTGCATTGGACTTAGACTTCAGTCTAGTCATATCCTCAATCTGAATCATTAGTAATCTGCACAAGTTCACCTTTACTCCATGATTTAACAGATACAACAAATAAATATCCTGAAATCTGAGGGTAGAAAAATCTCATCTCCTTGGACTAATCACATGCTGAATGAACATGAGAAGTAGTTTATCCTCCCCTACCATCTCTGCAGCAATGACCTCTCTAGGAGTTCCATTTCATACCAATTCCAACAAGTCATCCTCTTATTCGAACGAGTCACTAGATGTAGGTATGGATTTTGAATAAAATCCTTAATCACCACTATGAGTTACTCTAAGGTTCTCAGCCCATTCAACTGATGAGAACGAAAACTTTTGACCATTCACACAGGAAATCGTCCTATTCTCCACTTATGAAGTCTCAAAATAGAAAAACTCATAAAACTATTTTACCAGTGCTAGATAATACGGTACATTATTGTTCATAAATCATTCGAGCCATCCTTGTTCTTGTAAAACCTTAAGAATCAAGGACATGCATTGCAGCAGCCATTCCGCACATAATTCATTTTCCACTACAATTTCTCACTTTGATAAATGTGGATTCATAGGATTCCTTCGAACAGCATTTATACTTCTTCCTCTAGAACCATCATTGGTTACATTATGCTTCTTATGTTGTGGCGCATCACTCCCTTAATCTACTAAGGTTCGCTTCATATGGGCCATTTCAGATTCTAAGGCTTAGGGTTTTTGTGAGCCTGAGAGGTTTAGGAAGGAGGGATTCGAACAGACCAGTTCGTGGCGATTGAGTGATGTCTAGAGTCGGGTTTAATGTCATTTAGGATTCACATATAAAATAAATCTCATATTAAAAATAAATTCAAAGTCTCATCCTTAATACGAATATTTAAAATAGCACGAGAGATGTACCAGTGAGGTTTATCCTAACGGTGAGGTTTATTTAATGGTGAGGTTTAGCTAACGGTGATGTTTATCTAACGGTGAGGTTTATCTAACATTGAGGCTTATCTAAATGTGAGGTTTATCTATTGGTGAGGTTTATCTAATAGTGTGGTTTTTCTAACGGTGAGGTTTATCTAACGGTGGGGTTTATCTAACGGTGAGGTTTATCTAATGTTGAGGTTTATCTAATGGTGAGGTTTAACTAACGGTGAGGTTTATCATAACGGTTTTAAGAGTAAGTTATCATTCCTATTTCGTGTCTAATGAATCTTAATCTTTCTGAACATAATGGATTAGTGAAAATATCAGCTAATTGGAGTTCAGTGCCTAAAAATTCAAGAGTTATATCACCTCTTTGATAATGATCTCTTAGAAAGTGGTGTCTAACATAAATGTGCTTGGTTCTAGAGTGAGACACATGGTTCTTAGAGATGTTGATCGAACTATTGTTATCATAGTTAATTCAAACATGTTTAAAATCGAATCCATAGTCCAATAAAGTTTGTTTCATCCACATATTCTGTGCAAAGCAACTACCAGCAGCTATATACTCTGATTCAGCAGTAGATAATGCAACCGTGTTCTGTTTCATACTACACCATGATACTAGGGACTTTCCAAGTAAATGAAATGTTCTAGATGTTCTCATTCTATCTAACCTGCATCCAGAAAATTCATCATATGAATAACTTATTAAATCAAATGATTGTCCTCTCGGGTAAAACAATCCCAAATTAGCAGTACATTTAAGATATTTGAAAATCCTTTTAACGGCAAGTAAGTTTGACTCTATAGAGTTAGCATGAAATCTATCACACATACATGCACTAAACATAATATCAGGTCGACTAGCAGTAAGATATAGTAAACTCCCAATCATACAGTTCTACTGGTTTCCCAGTTTCATCAATATCTAATTTACAGGTGGTACTCATAGGTGTATCACTTCCCTTAATACTATCAAAACCAAAACGTTTTAATAAGTCCTTAGTATATTTACTCTGATTCAAAATACTACCATCTTTAGTTTGAAATATTTTAAATCCAAGAAAGTACTTAAGTTATCCCATTAAACCCATTTCAAACTCATTGTTCATAACCTTCGAAAAATCAGTATATAAATAAATTTTAGAAGATCAAAAAATAATATCATCAACATAGATTTGTACTATTAAAACATCTTTTTAAATTATTTTTATAAAAAGAGTGGGATCGGTAATTCCTTTTGTAAATCCTTTTGAAGTAAATTTTTTTTTCAGTCTTTCAGACCAAGCTCTTGGAGCTTGTTTTGAAGCATATAAAGCTTTAGAATGTTTAAAAACATGATTTTGAAAGTGAGGATTTGAAAATCTAAGTGGTTGTTCTAAAAAACATCTTCAACAATAAATACATTTAGAAAAGCACTTTTCACATCCATTTGATATGACTTGAAATTTAGATGTGATGCAAAGGCATGTAAGATCCTAATTGGCTCTAATCTAGCTACAGGTGCAATGGTTTCCTCATAGTCAATTCCTTCTTCTTGATTGTAAACCTGTGAAACTAGTCTAGATTTGTTTCTAATGATGTTTCCATATACATCAACTTTGTTTCTAAACACCCACTTTGTGCCTATGGTTATAGTGTCCTTAGGTCTTTCAACTAATTCCCAGACTTTATTTCTTCCAAATTGATTAAGTTCTTCTTGCATAGCCATTACACAAAATTCATCATTGATAGCATCATTGATATTTGTTGGTTCTAACTGTGAAAGAAAAGCATGATGTTCTACCTGATTTCATAGAGAATCTCAAGTCTATGTTCCTCTATCTGGACTACATACAACAAGATCTAAATGATGGTTCTTTAGAATCCTAGTTGGTCTCGAAAAGGCAGGGCTAGAGATTTCAGGTTCATCAACAGGTTGGGAATCAACAGAAGAAGGTTCTGGAAGATTTCAAGAACTAGATGTTTTAACTATAGGTCCACTGTCTTTGTCATTAAGTTTCAAAATAGAGAGATCATCGTCAATATTTTCAAGAGAAGTCTTTGGTTCATATGGATCAGTTTCATCAAATTTTATGTGAACAAATTACTCCACACATTTGGTTCTCTTATTGAAAACTCTATAGGCTTTACTAGAAATAGAGTAACCTAAGAAAATTCCTTCATCACACCTGGATGAAAACTTGTCAAGATTATCTTTTGTATTAAAAATAATGACTTTGAAACCATAAACTCTGAAGTAGTTAACCTTAGGTTTCCTATGGTTCCACAATTCATAAGGGGTCTTCATAAGAACATGTCTGATCAAAACTCTATTGATAATATAAAAAGCTGTATTGAGAGCTTCAACCCAAAAATAAACAGCTAGGTCATACTCATTGAGCATGGTTATGGAAATTTCCTTAAGGGTTATATTCCTCCTTTCTACTACACCATTTTGTTGAGGTGTCCTAGTGGAAGAGAAATTGTGACTATAGACATTGTGTGAGCAGTAGGATTCAAACTCATGATTTTCAAACTCACGGCCATGATCACATCTCAAGGTTTTAATCATGAGTCAACTATAGTTCTTCACAGACTTGGAATATTTAACAAAGTAAGAACAAGTTTCACTTTTGTGAGCTAGAAAGTATACCCAAGTATACCTAGAATAGTCATCTACTAGAACATAGACATAGTTCTTCCCATTTAAACTAGAAACTCTAGAAGGTCAAAACTAATCCATGTGAACCAACTCGAGAGGTTGAGAAGTTGAAACTTCTTTCTTTGATTTAAAAGAAACTGTATGTTGCATTCCCTTTTGACAGGGATTACAAACATTATCTATTGGGAATTCATGTTTTGGTAGGTATCTAACTATGTTATTCCTAGTAAGTTTTCTAAGTTAATGTACATTGCAGTGTCCTAATCTTCTGTTCCAAAGCCATGAATCTTTATGAAAAGCATTCAAACAAGTAATATTTTTCATTGCTAATGAATTTAAATCAACAACATAGAGATTTTAATTTTTCAAGGAAAAAATACTAAAGAATTTTTAGAAATAAAAGAATTTGAAGAATCATTTTCAAATTTAACATTAAAACCATCCTCACATAGCTGAGAAATAATTAGTAAATTATACTTAAGCCCATAAACAAATAGAACTTTAGAAATTAATACTTAGTCAGTGTTATAAATCTGGCCTAAGCCAATGATTTTCCCTTTATAATTTTCACCAAAGGTGACAAAAACACCATCAACTCTGACTGAGCTTTTAAAGAATGAGAAGTCTCCTGACATATGTCTTGAACAACCACCGTCCAAGTACCAAGTCTTTATAAAGGAGCTCTTTAAGCAGGTTCCCTACAAAATATATTTAGATAGGAAATGATTTTGGTACCCAGATTTTCTTGGGTCCAGACAGGTTAGCCAATAAAATTTTAGGTACCCAAATTTGTCTTCTGGGTTTCATTAAATTTGTAGAATCAATATATTTTGAAAGATAATACTTATTAGATCCATAACTATGAATATAAATTGTTGAAGCATACGGACTTGCAGAACTATAACTATCTACATTCTGTCCAGATTTAGAAATAAATCTAGTTTTGGTAATTTTTCATTTTCCAGGATGGTATCCTATACCAGTAGTATATCTAGGTGCTATCTGCTTATCTAGAATTTGAGTAAGAGTATCTTTCCCATTGGTAAACTTTTATAAATCCTTCCTATTTTGCTCATTTGAAAATTTCAGTTCAGTGTTTTCTTTAAGCAACTGAGCATTCTTTTCCATTTCTATGTCATGATCAGATTTATGTTTAACACTTAAAGAATACTGTTTCTTTAAATATTTTTATTTTTCTTTCAGATCATTACAGGTTTCTTCCAACATATCATAGTATTCAAACAGCTCTGATTTTGGCATATTTTCAGAATCACAATCATCTCCAGAATAATATGTATTTAAAGAAGGTGTTTCAAATGTTACCTCAGAAGTGTATATCATAAAACACATGTTTTCCTTATTTCTCTTTTCAGTCTCAGAAGCTTCATATTCACTGGAGCTATCCCCAGAAGCACTCCACGTAGCCTTCATGGCATTCTTATACTTATTGTCCCTATACTCATACTTCTTCTTGTTTTTCAGCTTTTGGCAGTCTGCTATTATATGTCCTTTTTTATTACACTCATAGAAGACAACTTCATAAGATTTGTCAAACTTCGTCCAGTTCTTTTTCCAGTGTCCCTTATTGTCATACAAACCTTTGTAATTTGATTTTCTAAAAAATTTCTTTTTCCTATAAAACTTCTTAAATCTTCTAGCTTTGTGAGCCATTTCTACATCATTGTCACTTTCACTTTCTTCACAGCTAGAGCTATCACTCATGGTCTAGATTTTCTCTTTATCCTTATTCTTTGAAGTAGATGTATTGAAGGAAACTGAGATCCTTTGTTGTTCATCTTCTTCTTCTTTGTTTACCTTAAGATCTTCTTCATACATCTTCAACTTTCCAATATGTTCTTGGACTGGCAGTTTACCAATATCATAATATTCTCTAATTGAAACAGAAGTGCCCCTCCATCTTTCAAGTAGGCATCTCAAAATTATCATGTTCTACTCCTTTGATGGAACGTCCTTTCCTAGTGAGATCATTGTATTGACAATTTCGTTAAACATGAGATACATATCAGAAATGGGTTCATCAGGCTTCATCTTAAAATTCTCATATTTAATAGTACAAGTATTCAATCTCATTTCCATAACATTAGTTGTTCCTTCATGAGAGACTCCTAAATTATCCCAACTTTCATATGCAGTCTTACAAGTAGATATTCTATTAAATTCCTCATCTCCTAAAGAAAAATATAGAGCATTCATATCCTTGGAATTCTTATTGTGAGATTTCTTAGTAGCTTCATTCCAATTAGATCTAACAGTAGAAGGAATTTTATATTCTGATTCTATGGCAGTCCAAATATCAAAACCCATGCTTTCAAAGTGAATTTTTATCTTAATCTTCCACTGAGCATAGTTTTTACCATTGAAAAATGGTGGTCTATTAGTAGTAACACCTTCGAGTATGTTATACATGATAACTAGGTTAAGACACAAATTTTACAGAGATACAAATTTTGAAATAACAGAAATTTTAAGAATAATATAATACAACTAAAATCAGAGTTGAAAAACAGACTACTTCAGAAAATATTTTAACCTCTGATACCAAATGTTGGTCGGAGTGGACACTCAAGAGGGGGGTGAATTGAGTTCCAATTAAAATTTCTGTTTTAAAATCTTTCACTAAAATACCCCAATTTAAAATAGTAATTGAATTATAGTGAATTTGAAATACAAAAAACTTACAGTTAGGTTCTCAAGGGATTGATTAATTCCCAGTTAATCTAATCAGAAGATCAGATTAGCTTTTCAAACTAACCTAATGATTTACAAATAATGCAAACACTTTCTAATTCAATTAACAGAGTAACTTTGAAAAACAGTTTAAGTTTTAAAGCACATAGCAGTGGAATAAAAGGTTTTAGATAAACCTAAATAAATCACATCAGATATAACCAAGAGGTTCAGTCTCAAGCCAAGAAATAGTCCTCTCAAATATTTATATAAATTTGATCCAGACCCTGGATATGGGTTCACAAGAGTTTACAACTGTCCAGGTCAATGACCTCCACCACAATTATTTGTGGGAAACAAAAACAACAGCAAATACAGCTGTCCAGGTCAAACACGACCTCTATCACAATCCAAAGTTGAAAAAAGGCGATGTATGGAGTTTGAATAAGGATTTATATATCCTCCAGTGCAGGTTCAGGAGATAGTGTGCGTGTAAATTAAATCAAATGGCATAAACTGCTCGTAATGTAAATAATAAATCACTGAGAAAGATATTTAGTTTAGAATGGCTCTAGTGATTGCATTGTATCTCTGGACTCCTTCAGATTGATCAGAAATGGTTCTGAGTCCTCTTCTGGTTTTTTTCTGGAAAACAGAGCATCGTATGCTTGACATCTAGGTTCAGAGACTGTGAGAATGTAGTCAATGATGATCTTCAAAATCCTTGTGAATGTAAAAAGCTCTTCTTGAGTAAGCGTGACTATGTATGAGTTTAGGTGGCTTCTTGGTTGTACATGTATATCTGTATGAGCTCTTCTTGTGAATGTCACTTGTATCACTTCTATATTTTTCTCTATATCTCATATGTATAACGTATGTCATATATTGTCTCTTGTGCAACAACAGGGACTTTTATAGCATGAGCTCCTGCAAAGGAAATGATTTCTTATTTGCAAGTACGAGGTATGGTTCCCTAACATCCAAAAAACTTCATTAACTAAATGATAGAGAATTAAAATATACCTAATATGACTGTTGGTTATATTAAATAAAGATAAAGAAATTAAGGCAGTGTCAGATTCTCTAGAACGTTAGCATTGGATAATGGTATACTTGTGTATCAGTAAGTCTTTGTATCAGTAACCTCTTGTATAACGGTAGCCTTTCTATCGGTAGACTTCATATCTGTCGGTAGACTTGATCAGTAGCGGTAGACTTAATGTACCTGTGACCATTCGTGCAACAGTATCATTTCTATCAGTAGACTTCCTTCGGTAACTTGTCTGTAACATTAGGCTTGATTAATGGTGACTTGTCTGTATCAGTAGGCTTGCATAACAATTACTTTTCTGTATCAGAAGGCTTTCATAATAGTGATTTTTCTATATCGGTAGGCTTTCACGTAATGGTAGACTTGTTGTACCGGTGGACTGTATTGATAGGTTTGTTCTGTAATGGTGACCACTTGTCTGTTTAAGCATTCTATTGGCAGAATGAGTTAAGTTAGAATATATATCCATCCAGTAACTGAAATCTCTAATGATAATACATATATTGTAATATATGAATATGTTCATCGTGTACAGAAATACAGAAATAAGTAATTAATCATTAATCAATATAGGAACTATCGGACTATAATTTAGCATAATTGGGATTATCCAAATATGATTTCAACTAATTCACCAGAGGGTTCAAAAATTTTGTACTTTGGGGTCCTCTTCATGTATAAGCTATTTTGATATTTAAACTCAAATGATTAGTCACCTTGTTATCCTTCCCAAGGAGGTAATGTATTAGGAAGTAATAATATTTTATCATCTATAACCATATACATTTCTCCATGTTATACTCATTTAATTTTAATATATACTTGAACCATTTATGATATATATATATATATATATATATTTCACACTTTTATCAATTAATATATCACTGCTATATATTTATTGGAAAATGTTCTTTAGTTACCTCCAAATTATGTTTAGTTTAAATTTTCACATGAATCATCAATTTTCATGTTGTATTATCTATGAAAATTTAATTCCTCATAATAATCATCCAAATACCTTCATGTATTCATCATTATATATTATAAACACTTCTCCACTACAGGGTTATGAAAACACAATAGCACTATCTAACTTTATCATTAGTTCCTTGAAATTTTCTTCATATTCATATTTCCTGAGGAACTTTGGTACCTTTTGAATTATCATGGACATATAATTAGATTTTTCTGAGAACATATCCTCAAATAGTCAATAATATCCAAATCAACGATGAAAATTATGTATTTGATTCAATTTGATTGGTAAAGGCCAACATTCCATGGGATATTTCATTAATGGTTCTACTAATATACCCTCTATTTGAGATTTTAAGACCAATAATTAAAATATTTTAATGAAAAAATGAACAATTTATATTTTTTTCAATCAAATTCTACTTCTTTAAGGTCTTTTGTATAATTCCCATGTGATCATCATGATTTTCCTTACTCTTTGAGTTTTTTAGAATATAATCAATAAAGACTACAAATAAATGATCATGGTATTATCTAAAGACTCTATTAATTATATACCATAAATAGAATATATATTAAAAACATTTATCATCATTAATCTATATTCTTAGTGTCTATACATTTCAAGGAATGATATTATGTGAATATCTTCTTTCTTGACCCTATATTGATGATATCCATAACAATTTTCTATCTTAGAAATGTATTGAGACCAATCAAATTGATCAAACACGTAAAAAATATAGGGAATATGATAATTTTTCTCAATGGTTATCTTGATAAAATCATGATAATGAATTTAATGTTTCATTGATCGATCATTATTTTTTCACCAAAAGAACGGGTTCACCCCATGGCAACAAACACAGCTGAATGAAACCATTATTGGGGTTTTACTAGAGTTCCATCATTAATTCCTAAAACTCAATAAGAAAAACTCTAAAAGGATTCTTTGAAATTAGTGTTTCACTTTTGTCGTAGATCTTTTGAGAAATCAACATCAGGCTTTGGTGGTTGATTAGAAAATTATTCAATTAATAAATCATCAAATTTATGCACAAAATGAATATCATTCATGTCATTTTTTCCACAAACCATTTTAGGTAAACACCTATTTTGATTAAAAATTAGGAACCATACAATAGATATATTATTCATAGAAATTAATACATATCTTCACATTAATATATAGTCATAGGTTGGTTTTGAATGTCAATCATGGAAAACATTCCTTGACAATTGATGTGGGATTTCTGAAGATAAATCCAATCCATTTTTGAGAATACATCATTTCCATAAATAGGAATAATTATATTCGTTCCACAAAGTATAACCCAAATATTAAATATTTGTGAGGAATCACACACTTGAGATATGATCATTATAAAATTAAGGGTTTCACTATTAATTACATATCTAGTAATTGTGGTGGAATGATGATTCACTTATAAATTTAATTAGAATTTAAAGAATAGATATATCCAAATTCAAGTAAGACATTATTAGTTATTGAGTGGGTGGAATGAGTACCTTTCACCAAAAAATTATCCCACCCCTCTTCCAAAAAAGTGAATATATGATATTTCTCGTTATACGTCAACATGAAGGTTTTTTGAACTCATTCATCGTCTATAACTCTCATATTTTTACAATGGTTATAATAATTCCCTCTTTCCAAACACTTGAAGAGTTAATGTGTGGGAGGATTATTTTGATCACCGTTCACTCAAATCACATTGGAAGCTAACTTCTTCCCATCACTTTGGAAATTAGTTCTTAATGACCCTCTCAGAAAACATAATATATTTTCCATTACCCCTAATATAATTTCCTCCAGGATTATTCCATTAATTTAGAATAAAAGAATTATAATCTTCTTCTCTCCACGGTTCTTATATTTTACATTGATTCTAATCTTATATTTTCTATAAAAAACAAGAAACAAATACACAAATCCAACATAAATTACAACCATGATTGTATATGGAAACATTTCTACATTGATTCTAAATTATATTACATATAATTACCATCATATAATTGGTTTAAAGACACTAAAGAATCTATAAATATTGTATTTTAGATTGAGGATAATACCATAAATGTTCTTAATATGTCATGTAAAATTTACCTCAAAGGAACAAACTTATTATTCTTGATTTTTCCTTATCTCATTAAAATATAATTCTTTATTTGAATGGATAATACATGTAAAATACTTTTTAAAAAATAATTTCATGATATAATCCATATATATGGAGTCAGTTTCATCCCATTTCCTCAACTTCTTGATATGAGACCACAATTTATCCGCTTCAACATCAAAATTAGTATATAGCCAAATTGATTTTTTCATGTTCCGTACACTGGAGAATGGAAAATAACTTTTCTATTGCACTGATCAATTTTTCAACAAATAGTGGGCCAAAAACACACTAAAATATAGTTTAAATTTCCTCAGGATGGAATCAATTAAATTTTGTTCCCTCACATTTTTTGGATGTCATGTATGATTTATATAATTTGAAATATATGTCACCATATGAAAAATATTTTAAATTATTCGTCAAATAAAATTTATATTATTATGAGGACAATGGATTCATTTTACATATCAATCATCATTAATGAATTTCATTCACATTATATACATTGAATAAAAAAAATGTCACACAGTAAGAATCAAAAATCAAAGCAGGGAACCACATAATCATGAAAAAAATCACTAATTGGATGTCAAAATAATAAAAACTTCTTCATTAATCTATGAATACTTATGTTCATGTTAGGTCTCTCTTATTAATATTATATATAAATACTTCATGGTGGTTTTTATTAAGTTTTTAAATTCCCAAAGCATATCCCTTGTGAATGTCCGACCATTTGTACACCAAGGCCCATTTTCATGCCCATTTTACCGACTAAGTCCATCTTAATAAAATTTTTTGTGGTTGTAACCCAATGTAAATATTTTTCATAGCCACATATAAATGTTGTTTCTTGATAGGTATTAAATTCTTGGAAAATAATATCTCTATCCATTACCAATATTCTAGGACATTTTTCTATTCATTAACTCATCCTTAGGCTTATCCTTAAAAATTTTCTTAGGGATCCCACTAAGGTTTTCTCATTAAAGTTTCCATGGGATAACTAATCCTATCCTTTAATAATAACTATAGCGACCTTTTGACATAATATATTGATATTATAGATTTTTTTTTGAATATTCACTACATATTATAAACACACCTTAGGACCCTAATAGATTGGTATTTTTGGAAACCTAAAAACATAAATACTAGTCCATATGTGATATACATTATCTCCCACTAAATCATCCAAAAGAATCACCCTACTTAGATATGTCCTACCTAGTACATATATATATAACCTAGGAAATTTACTGATAAGAATGGTGGAGATCACATTCTCAGTATGGGTAAATAAGGGATAAATATATATATATACAAGCACAACATAAACATAAGAGTATGGAAACATGATAATAACATAACAAAATCATACCAAGAATATAAAAGTTCCTAATATTGATTCATGGAATAAATATTGGATGTTCATATAAATGGAATCACATGGGAATCAAATAACACGATCCACGATAGAATAATAATTGAAAAATACATGGGATTTTATCTATTAAAATAAACATTGAAAATATCATTTTATTTTGTGTGATGAATTAATAACAAGACCATTAGAATTGAAAATTTCCAATTCTAAATTGAGTTAACTCCTCATTTCTACAATGTTATACTAAACATAGTTTACATCCCTTAAAATACATGTTTTACATTGTTGAGATCACTTTACATTTAATTCCTATCTATTTGGTCAGATATAAATCGTTACTTAATATATTGGTGGTAGATATAGGTCCAACTTGTCACACAATTAAAAATATATTTATATTATATGCAGGATCATAAAAAATATTCATATCATAACCCGAGAAATGAAATGAATATAAAAAAAATTTCATCATATCATACCCTATGAAAAAGTATAGGGTTCTTAATCATTTCATTATAAAAAAACCTATAAAATGAAGTAGGTTTCATAAAAATTTTATCATGGTATAAACTATTAAAGAAAAAAATGGTTTCATAATAAAATTATCATTGTAACCATAAATCATTAACATAAATAAAAATAATCATATCATTAGATTATATACCCATTATTGAATTGGTATCATCAATGGGTTTCATATTAGATAAAGAATGATTCTGGTCAATAATTTAAAACATTTCTTAAAGAAGATATTAATAAATTTTTGGAAAAATATATAAAAAAATCACACATTATTATTGGAATATAAATTTGAAATCATATAAAAAATGTTTCACATAATTTATTGTTCATGATTTTAGATATTCTATTCATATCATACACATTAATAATTTTTTTTTTCAAATTTGAAAAAAATCCCAAATTTTCATTATTTGAAATATAAAAATATGATGACAATAAATAGTCTTTTTAAATATAAAATATAGGTAGAATAAATTTTAAAAATCATAATAGAGTGAAAAAAAAAATTTAATCATTTTTCATAAAAATTTATTTTGGGAGAAATTTAATTTCAATCCAAAGAAAGAAATAATGTCATATTTTATTAAAAAAAATTAATTTTATCTAGTAGAAAGAGTCAAAATATTTCACTATTCATAAAATATATAAAAAATAATCATAGGAGACGAAAAATCATCATAATTACTGATAGTTAGGTCATCAGATTTCTATATTGGAAATTTAATCATAAACAATTAAGATAAATGATTAGAGTTTATTAAATAAATTAATACTGCATTGGTATCATTGGATCATAATATCCATCCCTTAATAACATTCAATGGATGTAAAAATATAATGGGTATAAATCAAATCAATGAATTACATATCAACGGGTCTATATATAAACATCATAATTTAATAGATTCTTCTAATATATCATACGCCTAAATGAAGACAAATTGAGACAAAAAGTATTTAAGAAATTTCTTTATTTCCAAAACAAATTTTAAATCATCATATATAATTTATATAATATTATTTTGAAAATATTAGTGAACCATATTAATTGTAAAATCCAAGGAATATAAAGAATATGACATTTTCAAATTTTTTAATATTTCTCGATTAAATATTATTTTTAATTGGGATGTTATATTCAAGGGCGTACTTGACACGCAACAATGTGTTTCTCCGAAGTCTTATGTTGCAAAAAATGTTGAGTCATACTGAAAAATAATAATATATTATTATTTTAAATGGTAGATAATGCCTAGAAGTTTTATTATCAAGAATGAATAGAACTAACTAATATATAATTAAAAATGTTTGATAAATTTTTTTACATTTATCCAATAAAAGTTAGAGACATAAAATATTAATGAATTTGATTTTTAAGCACAAATACTCTAATATTATTTAAAAGGTTTATTTATATTCTTTTAATGGAGAGCCCTATTCAAATATAGTTTTGGTCACTTATATCTATTGTATTTGTCAAATTAAAATTCATCTATAGAATTGGGATGTAAAAACTTACATTCGGTTAATTTTTTTGTTATTTTATGTTAAAGTTCACTTTTTAATGAATAATGAAAAATAATATATTTTAATTCAAAACTGCATTTTAATATTATTTATTTAAATGGTTATATTGTCTTTTTAATTGGTTTTAAAGTGGTATTAGAATATATTTTTAGCATTTAATACATTTTTAGTCTTTCGAAGTTAGTTCACATTGAAATTGGAGATAAACAAGTGTCAATCGTTTGATTGTTATTATTTCTTAAAAACATGTTTTTTAGAGCAAGAATTAATTTAAATTTATTTGTGCCTCTTTTTTTATTTGAAATTAAAAAAATTGATTCCATATTTGGAATTAGGAGGTCCAAATAGTGTAAATATTTAACTTTTATTTTTAGACATTAGGATTATTTACTTCTGTAAATATTTTATTTTCCATGGTTAAAGGGTAAATCTTGTAAATAAGGGTAATAAAATTATATTATTATAATATAACATTACCCAAACAAGTGTCCTAATCTTATTGGATGATAAATATCCGACCATGATCATCGTTGGGTTGATTTTGGGACCCCATGGATCCGCAGTATAGTGATAATGACACATTATTTTAATTAACTTAAAGTAAATACAAAAATGATAGAAAAAAATATATTTAACTAAATTTATTTTTCCATAAACTTATAAAAGTTATATTTTAAATATAAATATTATTTTGAAAGTTAAAAAGATTTCCTACATCATGGTAATTTGTTTATAATTTTTAGACATCAAATAAATTAAATTATTTATGACACAATAATGATGTAGTGTTTACATCATTAATATAATATTTAAATAAATATGATTATAAGTAATAAAATAATGTCCAAAAACTGTCTATTTATTATTGGAAGATTTAATTTAGATAATGACTCATCTTGGATTCGACTGTAATATGTTTTTGTCCTTTATAAACCAAAAATCAATATATAATAAAATAATAGCTTTACACTTTCTTAAAGAGCCCCTCCCCCCACTTATAATAATCCCTCACCTCTAACCCATTACTCATACCTCTCAAACCACATGGATAATCCAAAACTAGACCAAATAAGCTCTCAAGATCCCTCTCTTCCATCTATAAGTCTTTATAGAGGCAGAAGTAATATCATGAAACCCTTTTGGTTCAAACTAATGGGAGTTACCCGATTTAAAGGCAATGTCTTCTCTTAAGTTCTTTGGTATTATTTTACTCCTCCAACCCGTAAACAATTTTTATTCATTTATTTTAGAAAAAAATCATATCATAAATATACTAGGAATTTTTTAAAATATGTATTTGAACTACACGTTCACACACCTCCATCTAATGGGTAGATAATATATTGTTTCTGTGGTTGGAAAACTAACGCCTTAGGAAACGATGATTGTTCAATTATCCCCCACCACCTCTTATGGTGGAATTATTTATGGAAATATATTTATATATGATATTTAATATGTTTATGTTTTATATATTCTTCTATGATCTTTTATTTTAAAAAGTTTCCATTGGGATTTCCAATATGTGTAAACACAATAATATCATTTGAGTAAGTGCGGACTGCCGCCCCTTCAAGTTGATATGATTCGTTTAGGATTTACATGGAATATATATATAATGGAGTTATTTAAAATATGTAACATATATATAATATTATATTATATTGGTATTATAATATACCCATATATCATTATGTTATCATTCCATTAAATATGAAATATAGATGAAATTAGTGTTAATGCGTACGTACGATTTACCATCTCCATGAATGCTACATTTCATTTCTTATCTCAAATTGATATGTAATATTTTAAATACATAAATATACTAGATATATATGATATAAATGGTATCTAAATAATTAATATAATTCCTGAGATAATGGAATTTTGACCACCTGAAAAACATGTAATTATAACAAGTTCATTTTTTACTCATGTTCTGATCATCGACAAAATGTCCAATACGAACTCAAATAATTAACTAATTGTAATATCAAGGTAATAAGATATATAAAATGAATAATAAATATCAAAAATGTTCTTAATTATGTATAAATTAACATAATTTTATTATTTAGGAAGAACAAGGAACATACGAGTCACGTCGGACACGAGGTAAGGGGTTTCATTTATCACTTTTAATTCAATGAGATTTCCATTGTTCACCACATGTTTATTGAATGTGGTTTATTTTTTACTTATATTTGATATATATTATCATTATTATCTTTATATTCAAGGCATTATATGATTAATTATTAGGTTATTAACTTTATTTCATATGACTTGATTGATTACAATGTGGCAAGGTGTTTTTATCATTCTTTTTATTCCTTTTAGATTCCTGCTATATTTTCCACTATTTAAATTTTTGTTGTATATTTACTTCCAAAGATTTTATTCACTGTGTAATTAAATTAATTTTATGGGTATTTAAATATTCATTGAATTATTCTTCTTTCATTGGGTGTATGTTTCGTATCTTACCAAATCAGTAAGGGAACCTTTCACCCTCCTATTTTAAAAAAAGTATTATATTTGGTTGGTCTTTCAATTGACATCTTACTATTATGGGATATGTTCTTCTATATCCCGATTGTTTTAAATTTTATGTACAACTGATGAGATACCATTTTTTTCTATTAGAAACTAATTTCCGTAATTTAAATGCGACGTCGTTAGGTTGTCCAATTTCTGTAAGAGAACTTTTTAACCCAATTTCCATTCCTTGGGTTAATCTTCCAATTATTAATTATTTCATTATATGATTATGTGTGGAATCATTTCTTATTTTTTTATATTGTAATTTTCTCTCTTTTTTGTGTGGATATACATTTGATACACATAATCATTCCATTAATAAATTCTCAAGTCATCGATATGAACATGATAAGAATAATTTTAACTCAATTTATTTTCATTGAGTTAAACATCCATGTTATTAGTTTTGTCTTAAAATGAAAATGTGTGAATGTCCTATGATCTATTTACACTGAATATCCAAACATATTCAGTGTATTTTTATTTTTCACTCCCTATTATTTATCTTATTTATCCTTAATCTAAGTATACAATTTTTAGAAGGAATTTTGTTTTAATTTTCATTCCATTGAGACTTCATTACTTTTATGTACCAATTCACTCTTATATAGTGTATATACTATCCTTTGACATATTATATCATGAATCACTTTATTCTAATGATATTATAAAGTTAGTATTAAAAATGTTTCCTCAATTATTTGTATTCAAGCTTCTCTCTTTTTGTTGAAAACTCCTTAAATAAATCATCATTTTAAATGTTTTAAAGATTTATTATTCTAAATATTTCTCATTAATGTCCATGATTTCAAAATGGTTTTTATGATATATAAATATAGATATTTATGTTTTAAAATGATAAATCATTTTAAATCATTAATTTATTATGGGACACTTTGATTCAAAAATCTCATTATTTTATGTTTTAAAAGGTTTTGAAAATGGTTTTATAAAGCATTGATTATTTCAATATCCAGTTTTGATATATTGTGATTGGAATGCGGAAATGTTATCATTCATTTATGATTGTGTTATGTAATTCCCCGACCACATAATCTAGGACCCAGTGCATTATTTAAACAAATTTTCATGATTATAAGGAATCAAGTCCCGACGCACCGATTAGTTTAGTAGTTTTGGAAACAATATGCATACTTACGTTCAACATTATAACTTGAAATGAAAAAATACACTAATTTATTCCATTATAAAAATATATGTTTCCATGATTATTCCTACAAGTCACTCAAAAATAACATCTTCAAATCATGGGACAATGAAATATGAGAAATGAGTGAGATCAGATGCTCAGTAAGAGTATGAAATACAGTAGAAGATAACATAAACATTAGGCATGGTGAATAATTTAAAACACATGCCTTAACGAATAATAAACATGAGCACCTTATGGAAGGAATATGTGTTGAGTAAATAAATCCATAATAAACCAAGGTCATGGGTGATCTAAATGTCAAATAACCACATGAAATATCAATATCTAATCTCATAATGATGGAACTCTTATGGCTGGATATTTTGAAACATTTTGTCAAGGCCTCAGCCAAGACGTCTAAAAATGATTAAGGTCTCGGCCAAAACCATATATGTTAAATTGGGAATGTCCTCATCCAATTAAATTTCAAATTGTATCATGAGACAGTATTATACATTGAGGAGATATAATGGGCTTCACCCATCACTTACTAAGGCCAATGTATTCCAAATATGAAAATTTTTAAACTTAATCTAGACCTTCATACTAAAACTAGCTTACGAAATGTATATAAGTTAACCACAAACCATCAAAATGGAATTAAACTAGAAAATACATTGTAAAACATATCCCATTAAATATTGTATGGAATATTTTATTATAATAAATTATACTCAATCAAGAATAATTAAGGATATTGATATTGATGAAAATAATAATCAAAACTATTTGACAGAAATATCCCCCATTTTCTTGAAATAATTTAAGTCATAATATTTATCAAGAAGCGTTTTACGATAGATTTTTTAATAAAAGTGTACCATTACACATTGAAATTTTTAAAAGGAATTTTAATTTGAAAACATTAATTTACATATAAATAAATCCCAAAACAATTTTTAAAACATGGAAATTAATGAGAAAGATTTAGAAGAATAAATCATTAAAACATTTAATATGATATTTTAGTTAGATTTCCTAACCAAATGATAGACGCTTTAATAGAAATAATTTAGATAATAAAAACTATATAATATCATGAGAATAATGTATTTCATGATATAATACGTCAAAGGAATGTATAAACACCATATAAATTTGAATTGATTCATAACAACAAAGAAGTCTCAATAAAATGGAAATTAAGATAACTTCCATTATAAGAATTTTATCCATAGGTTAAAGATAAATCATGGACATAATTATGTGTTAAAATATAAATATACTATATATTATTGGATATTCAGTGTAAATAAATCAGATTACATTCACACATATTCTTTTAAAAATAGAACCAATGACTTGGATGATTAACTCGATGAATGTAAATTGAGTTAATATAACTATTACCAAGTTCATATCAATGACTTGAGATATTATCAATGGAGTGATTATGTGTATCAATAGTACATCCAAAGAAATGGAAGTGTAAATTAATACATAAATAATAAATAGTTATTCTATATATAATTTTGGAGTAATGTAATCAATGAAGTATGTGTAAATCCGAATGAGTCGAAAATGAAATTTGAAATTACCTTACTGATTTGGTAACTTACGAAACATAGAACCCATGAAAGAAAAATCATACAATGATTATGTAAATTCCCATATATTAATTTATATTATAGAAAAAATACAACCTTGGATAGTGCATAGTCCACAAAAAAGTAAATAGTGGCCAATATAGCATGAATCTCACGTGAATAAAAAGTGAGATGAAAAACCATTCGTTGTTATCAATCGAGTCGTATGACCAAAATTTAATAATTACCAAACGAATCACCAAATAAAATTTATATAAAAAGTTCAATGATAATATATATCAAATGGAAGTACTCAATATACCACATGCAATAAATAAGTGGTGTACAACGGAAATATCACAGAATTAACAGTTCGATAAGAAACCCCTTACATGATGCCCGACCTGCATTGTATGTTACTTGTTCATCCTAAATATTAAACATAAGTAAATTTCAAATTTATTAAAAAAGTTAATTTTTAAAAATATTTTTATATTACTTATTAATATTCTATAACAATTAGTTAATTATTTTAGTTCTTATTTGATATTTTGTCGATGTTCGGAACATGAGTGAAAAATGATGTTGTTATAATTAATTTTTTCAATGTTATCAAAATTCCATTATCTCCAGAATGATATAAATTATTTAGATATAATATATATATTATATATATAGTATATATTGTATTTATAACAATATTTGACATTTTTAGATAAGAAATGAAATGCACCATTCATGGGGACATTAAGCCATTCGTACGCATAAACGCTACTTTCATTTCTGTTTTGTATTTTAATGGAATCAAAATATAATGATATATAGGTATATTATTATTCCTATATAATATCATATATAATATCACTAAATTTTACTTTATATGACCTACACTAGTCATTAACGATTCATGTCACTTTGAGGGGGAAGTAGTCCGCACTTCCTCAAATGAAATTATCACGTTTTACCCATAATGGAAACCTTAAAGATTTGATATAAATGGAAAATAAATAAGAAAAAAGAAAACATATACATAAAATATATCATATATAAATATAGTCTCATCTTAATGTCTACCATGATAGGTAGTAGGAGATAATCGAGAAATCAACGTTTCGTGAGGCATTGGTTTTCCAACAACAGAAACTATATGTTTTTCAAAAATTAGATGGAAGTGCGTGTAATTATAGTTCAAATCAATCCCATAAAAAATAATATTATATTCAATAATAAATTTTTATTGTTTTAAAATACTGAAGAGAAGATTTTATGGTTTTGTATAAATAAAATAAAATAAAATAATACAAAATAATTAAAGAGAAATCATTACCTTTAATTTGGGTAACTTCCTTTGGTTTGAAAAAAAATGACTTCTTGAAGAGAATTATTCCTAGGGTGAGTATTCTAGGTGTAAGAGAGGGATATTTAGAGATTATTTTGGTAGGGTTTGGAAGAGACAAAGGGCATGAGAGGTGTGTGGAATGGGTTAGAAGTGGGGTCCTTTTATAAGAGGTTGGAGGGTCTCTTTAAGAATGTGTGAAAATTTTATTTTATGATATAGTGATATTTGGTTTCTAAAGGTCAAAAACTAATTAAAGTAGAAGATAAGATTATTCATAGTCGAAATAAAATTATCCAATAATAATTGGACATGTTTTTGATATTTATTTCATATTAGTAATATTATTTATTTAAATCATTTATTAATTAGGAAAATACTACATCATTATTGGGTCATAAATAATTTATTTTATTATATGTATATAAATTATAAAAAAATATCATAATTTATGAAATTGTTTTAGAATTCCAATTAATATTTATAGTCTAAATTATAACTTATATATCCCCATGTAAAAATATATTTACTAAAAGATATTTGTTTGTGTCATTTTTGTCGTTACTTTTAGTTATTTAAAATAAAGTGCCATTATCTTTCTTAAGTGGATCCATCGAGTCCCAAAATCGACCCAAGTATGCCCATGGTCAGCCATGACTCATCCAATAATATTAGGAAAAGTGTTAAGGTAATATTTTATTATTATAATATTCTTTTTATCATGAATTACCTTATTTACCTTTAACCACAGTAAATAAAAGTCCAAAGTTACAATTCACAAAAAATTATTCTCATCTTATTGAACCATATTTTACTTAATAATAACAAATATGTATATTTTATATTTTAAATTAAATTCAAATAAGTGGTATAATTTTATTTAAATGAACAATATGGGTTCATAAATACTACTTAGTTGTTTCACAATTCATTAAAAATTGTGGTTTTTTAGAAAATTACAAAAAAATCATCCTAATCAATATTTGATATTTATAATTAAAAAATTATTTCTACATTACCAAATTCAAAACACAAATGTTGGATTAATTAATTTATTATTATTTCCCATTGTAAAAAAATATAGGATCTTTTTAAAAAACTATAACTATAAAAATATTGACACTTGTTTATGTATAATTTCAAAGTGAAATTATTTTCAATGAAAAAAATTGGATTAATGTGTAAAAATATAATATAATTACACTTCAAAAACAATTTAAAATTTAATATATCCTTATAAATAAATTATATTAAATGGATGTTTTGAATTAAAATACAATATTTCTCACTATTCATAAAAAATGAATATTATTAGAAAAACACCAAAATTTCATCCAAATTAAATATTGATATCCCAATTCTGAAAAATAATTTTATTTTCCCAAATAAAATTTGAAAAAGGTTCATATATAGGAGTAAAAAAGGTTTCTACCATAAAATGTGGAAAAATAGATTTAAAAAAATACATTTCGTATCTGAAAAATTGAATTTGTTCTCATAACATGTCTTAGAATCACATAATACAAAAGTTAAAATTATCTAGAGTATATGAAATTCAAAATCTAGTTAATTTTGTTCATAACCGCTTTTGAACAGAACATTTGGAAAATTATGGTGCACTCGAACTCGGTGTTGGATGTAGCGCAAGCTATTGAATTTAAAAAAATTACTTACTATGAAATATTGGGGTGTTAG
Source organism: Viscum album (assembly GCA_963277665.1). NCBI lineage: Eukaryota > Viridiplantae > Streptophyta > Magnoliopsida > Santalales > Viscaceae > Viscum > Viscum album. The sequence goes on along the minus strand of OY728138.1, from coordinate 850,495,961 downwards.
ATTCCCCCCTACATCAATAAATTCCGTCATTGCAATATGAAATTGTTCTTCAAAAATAAAAGATTAAAATAGAGAAATACCTTTTTGGAAAACCCACATCAAGAAACGGGTTAATAAAATATATACTCAATAAGAGGGAAAGGGAGATTAAAGTAATCACCAAATTATGATCTCGATTAGGAGAACATTGGTGGACATTAGAGATAGAAAATTGGAGGAAATTATTAATATTTATAGGGAGTGATTGAGGTCATCAATAACAAACAAGTGTAAAATCGAGAGCCTTAAAGCCGTCAATCAATGATGATTTAAAATATCACTGGTTCAATGAAACATAAAGCATTGTGATAACACATTTTTGATTTAAGATCCCTTACCTAATGTCTAATAATTAATTTTTTCATAGAATATGAAAAAAATATACATGACTAGTAGTGTTTCATACTTCTACTAATTATTACAACAAAATCATCTTCTTCTCCAAATGATGAGTATTAAAGAAGAGTTGGTCAAACTTGAAGTGATAGAATCAACATTTAGATAATCACATAATCCCCAATGGATGAACTATATATTTCTGTTTTCCTTATAGATTAACCAAAACAAAAATAGTTAGTAAAAGATCATATGATCTCAAAAGGATAATACGTTAGAAAAAGAAATAATAATCTTATTTTCTAATATTAATCCAACAATACGCCAATTTCACTAAATACCACTCAGTAAACAATTGTCCATAAAATCATTCAATATAATCCAAACAATTATGGAATCCCTAAACCTAGAATAATTTTCTTACATAGTTTTCCACATTAAATTGTATCTCCAAATAATATTGATCACTCTTAATGTCACGTAATTAAAAGTAATTAACCTGATCACATATTCTATATTATAGGTTAATCGTTTACATAAATAACTAAAATAGCTATAAATCAACAATAAAATCATAGGTAGGAAAACACCATTACTCTTCAAATGATATCCCATAATATTATATTTTCCATAGAAATATAATATTCCCCATAGAGAGAACATATTCCAAAATAAAATTTATTAATTCACCTCAATATCATTTTCTAATACTAAATATATCCATTTTATAAGAAATAAGATCCAAAATAAACTTTTTATTGATCAATAAAATCATTTAACTAATCAAAAATTAGTCACACTAACTAGGGACTTAATGTAGTATAGTGGTAGGTGATAAATCCTAATCGCACTATGGTTGTGGGTTCGATTCCTAAAACATTTTCTGACGTGATATGTTGTCACACGGTCTTTGTGTTTTCCTTTTTCAAAAACTATATTATTTTATAATAATCCCAAAAGGTAGATATATTCCTCAATGTAATTATAACATAATTTCATGATAAATGTTATCTCATACACTGTATTTTCATCCCAATGTTTAATAACATTTATTTGCCTCAAACTCAATGATCATATAAAAGAAAATGGTTATTTATTACTATATTCACAAGGTAAAAGATAATTTTTTCTTAAATATCATTTTCACATTAAAAGCTATAGGGTTACAAATACAAGATAAAAGCCTTCCAAATTAACCCAATCCACAAAGATCACTAATACATTTTAAACATTTCTCTATACATTTATTTTAACATAGATACTTTCTTGACCATGAAGATATCCTATCGAATAATGGATTCACTCAGGAAATGGCCAGGTCCCCTAAATTTTTGGAAAATGAATGTAAATGGATTACTAGAACCATTTTTTTCTTCCATAGTATTCTTATTTTTTCTGCAGCAATTCGTTACTTTATGTCCTTCTTTCCCATACATAAATCATTTCTTTGTTTCATTAAGACACCTTCCTAGGTGTCTTCTTCCACATTTCATGCATGATGGAAAATTATCATTCTTTCTCTATGGTCTTCAATTCTATATCTCTTATCATTGACCACTTTTCTATTCTTTATTGAGTCCGTGAGTTGGTTAATATATATGTTGTTGATCCTATTTTTGGAAAACTGATTCGATATGAACACAATATCTTTTACACCGATCAAAATTACGTTTTGTTTCTCATTTCCACCATTGTTCCCACCATGTAAATAATCTTAAATATTAATGTGACTTCCTTTGAATCCATCCATTAACTAACACAAGAAATCATAGTGTGAGTCATAAAATAATTTAGAAAATATGATATCACCGTATTTTGAATCTAAAACACATTTGGATTAACCAATGTTATTTATTGTCTTCTTATGTTAAATTCTTTAAAATATGTTTATAAAGAAAATGTGAATTATCCTATGCATATCCCCATAGATTGTCATAACCATGAGTGCAACAAAGCTCATTGTTGTGTACCAAGATACCTCGGTCCATGCCCAAAAACTCCTTATCGGAGTTTTCATTCCTAGGTACATTTGTACGAGAGCCGCCTCTACTGGATCGTATCCAGACATGGATGTACTATTTGGAAAATTCAAAAATTCCTTATTTACCATAATTCTTGGATGTTATTCTATACTAATCCCCAAAGCCTATCATAGGGTAAGGTTCTCTCATTACAGTTTATCTAAATCTAGTTTCCAGGGTTTGTACTAAATTTCCTCTGATACCAACTATAACACCCCGACCCCAGAATTGAGGAGTTGTTGCATTATTTAAATACATTGTCATGAATACAAGGAATCAAGTCTTGAAGGACCAATTAGTTTAGTATACGTGGAAGCAATATGCATACATATGTTCAACATTACAACTTGAAAAGAAAAAAAACTCTAACTTATTCCATTATAACCATCTATGCTTCCATGATTATTCATGCAAGTCACTCATAACTAACTTCTACATATCCTAGGAAAATGAAACATGTGAAAGGGGTGAGCTCAGATTCTCTGTAAGAGTAATAAATATAGCATAAGTTAACATAAAAATTATGCAAGGTTAATAATTTAAAACGCATGCCTTAACGAATAATAAACATGAGCACATTATGGCTGGAATATGAGTTGAGTAAAATATTCATGTGTGTTCTACAAGTAAAAAGACCACTTGAAATATCAATAGCTAATCCCATATTTTTGGAATGAAAAACTCCATAAATTCTGAAACATTTTGTCAAGATGTCATCCAAGACGTATAAAAATGATTAATGCCTCAGCCAAAACCATATATCAAAAATTGGGAAAGTCCTTGAATAATTCAACATATAATATTCTCATGAGACGTACTGATTCATCGGGGATCTATAGTGTGCTCCACACGTCACTTACTATGTCCAATGAAATCCTCATATTAAAATATTGAAAAATAATCTAGACATTCATACTAAAACTACCATATGAAATTTCAAAAATTTAACCAAAAACAATTAATGGTATTAAAATAGTACATATAGAGTCAAAAATTAATCATTTAATACAATATAGAAGACTTTTTTATAACAAATTAACCTCTATCAAGAATAATGAGGGATATTTACATAGATGAAAATAATCACCAAAATTATTTGAGATAAATATTTCCCTTTTTCTTGAAAACATTTAAAAGTCTCACTATTTATTAAGAAGTCGTTTAAAATATATTTTTGAATAAAAGTGTACCACACCACATTGAAAATTTTAAAAGAAATTTTAATTTGAAACAATTAATTATAATATTAATAAATCTTTAACACCATTTTTTAATCATGAACATTGATGAGAAAATATTTACAAGAATAAACATTTAAAACATTTAAAAAGATATTTAAGTTCGATTTCAATACCAAATGAGAGATGCTTGAATAAAAATAATATAGATAATAAAAACCTTATAATATCATGGGAATAAATTATTTAATGATATACTATGTCAAATGATAATATATACACCATATAAAAGTGAATTGGTGCATTACAACAAAGAAGTATCAATGAAATTTAAATTGAGATAATGTCCCTTATAAAAATGGTATCTTTAGGTTAAGGATAAATCAATGAATAATTATGTCCAAAAAATTTAAATACACTCAATTTTATTTGATATTCACTATAACTCAATCAAATGAATCTCACACATATTATTGTATATATAACACCAATGACTTGGATGATTAACTCAATGAATGGAAATTGAGTTAAGATTTCTCTTATCATGTTCATATCAATGACATGTGAAATTATCAATGGAGTGATTACGTGTATCAAGAGTATATCCACAAAAAGGGGAGTTTAAATTTCTACATAAATAATAAATAGAGATTCCCCACATAATCATTGAGTAAAATAATGAATGATGTATGCGTAAATCCGAATGAGTTGAAATTAAAATTTGAAATTCCCCTACTGATTTGGTAACATACGACACATACACCACATGAAATGAGGATCATACAATGATGATGTAAATTCTCATATATTAATGTATATTACACAATGAATACAATCATGGATAGAACATACGCCCCACAAAATGAAATAGTTGAAATATAGAATGAATCTCATGGAAATAAAAAGTGAAATGAAAAACCCTTTCTTCGTTGTAATCAATTCAGTCGTATGACTAAAAGTTAATAATCACCAAATGAATCACAAAATAACATGAATATAAAGATAGTAACGATAATATATTTCAAATTTAAGTACTCTATACACCACATGCATTAAATAAGTTGTGATCAATGGAAATCTCATGGAATTAAGAGTGAGACAAGAAACCCCTTACCTAAAGTCCGACCTGTCTTATATGTTCCTTGTTCTTATAGAATAATAAAAATAAGATAATTTCAACTTTATTAACAAATTTTTTTAATATTATTATTCCTTTTATATCACTTATTACCTTTATATAACAGTTAGTTAATTATTTTAGTTCATATGGGATATTTTAATGATGTTAAGAACTTGTGTCAAAAATGAACTTGTTATAATTAAAATTTTCCATGTGCTCAAAAGTCCATTATAAAAAATGATATACATGATTTATATATCATACATATATTATAAATCCAATATATATGTATATTTTTTTATAACAGTATGAAACATTTGGTTATAAGAAATGAAATACACCGTTCATGGAGACGGTAAGCCGTACATAAGCATGAACCCTACATTATTTCTATTTTTTATTTTAATGGAATTAAAAAATAATAATATATTGGTATATTGTATTAAAAGTATATTACTATATAAAATATCATTAACTCCGCACATTATACGCCCCACACAAGTCATTAACGAGTCATATCACTTTGAGGTGCGGTAGTTCACAATTCCTCAAATGAAATTATCACGTTTTACCCATAATGGAAACCTTATTGGTTTGATATAAATAAAAAATACAAAAAAACAAAAAAAAAGAAACATTATATATTTCATATATAAATATAATTCCATATTTATGGCCACCTTGAGAGGCTGTATAATATTATCGAACAATCACGGTTTCATGATGCGTTAGTTTTCCAACCACAAAAACAGTATTTTTTCACACATTAGATGGAGGTGTGTGTAAGTGTAGTTAGAATACATCTCTAAAAAAATCCTAATATATTTAGGATACTAGTTTTGTAATAAAATAAATTAATAAAAATAGTTTAAGGGTCTGGAGAAGTAAAATAGTACAAAATAAAACTAAAGAATTTAAGAGAAATGTTACCTTTAATTAGGGTAACTTCCTTTGGTTTGTATCAAAAGGAGATCTTGAAGTAACTTATACCTAAGATGAGGCTTCTAGGTGTAGGAGAAAGATTTTTAAAGCTTATTTGGGAAGGTTTTGGAAGATTTAATTGGCTTCAGATGTGTCCGGAATGGGTTAGAAGTGGTGTCCTTTTATAAGGGTGAGGCGAGGCTCTTTAGGATATTGTGAAAATCTTATTTTATAATATAGTGATATTTGGTTTCCAAAGGTCCAAAACAAATTACATTTCAATATAAGACTACTCCTAGATGAAATAAAATCATCCAATAATAATTGGACAGGTTTTGGAAATTGTTTTAATTTTACTAAACTTATTTATTAAAATGATTTATTAATGAGGTAAATACTACATCATTATTATGTCATAAATAATTTAATTTATTTGATGACTAAAAATTATATAAAAAAAATAATTTAGGAAATCGTTTTATCTTTCCAATGAATATTTATAGTCAAAATTATGACTTTTATAACCCCATGTAAATATTTAATTACTAAAATATATTAGTTTTTTTTATTTTTGTCTTTACATTAAGTTAATTAAAATAAATTTTTATTATCATTCATAAGTGGCTCCATGGGATCCAGAAATCGACTCATTGAATCCCCTAGTTCTCCATGACTCATGCAATATGGTTATGACAAGTGTTAAGGTCATTTCTTATTATTATAATATTTTTTTACCTTGAATTTCCCTATGAAACTTTAACCATAATAAATAAAATTTAGAAGTTACTATTCTCCGAAAATTATTTTCATCTTATTGAAACAATTTTTACTTACTAATAACAAACAAGTATCTCTGATTTTCGAAATTCTATTCACATAAGTGGTAAAATTTCATTTAAATGAAAAATTCGAATTTTTAACTACAACTTAGTGGTTTCAATGTTCATCAAAAATTTATGTTTTTCAAAAAAAATTATTAATACTATGATATATTTGAGATTCTGAACTCAAAAATGATGTCTATTTTACCAAATTAAAAACATATTATTTTGATATTTTAATTTAAAATTAATTTCCACTGTCAAAACAAATAAGGTGTCTTTAAGAAACACTAACTATCAAAAGATGGACACATGTTTATGTGTAATTTCAAAGTGAAATTAAATTTAAGGAAAAAAATTGGATTAAAGTGTTAAAATATAATCTAATTACACTTAAAAACTAATTTAAAATATAAACTAACCATATAAAATAATATATTAAAAATGGGGTTTTGAATTAAAATACATTATTTCTCATTATTCAAAAAAAAATATTATTAGATAAATACCCAAATTTCATCCAAAGTAAATTTTGATGTCCCAATTCTAAAAAAGAAATTAATTTTGTCAAATTGAATATGTAATAGGGTCAAATATTTTATTTAAAAATATTTTTCCTTTAAAATGTGGTAAATTAGATTTTTTTAAACAATACATTTTTTTATCTGAAAAATTGAATTTGTTCATATAATATGTATAAGAATCACATATAACGTATGTTAAAATTATATAGTGTATATAAATATCAAATCATGTCAATACTATTCATAACTCCTTTTGAACGGCTCATTTGGTAAGCCGTGGTGCGCTCGAACTCGGTGTTGCATGTACAGAAAGCTATTGAATTTACTAAAATAACTTACTATGAAATCATGAGGAGTTACATGTTATGTGTTATGGTTACATTATGGTTATTGGGAGTTGTTTATGTATACAGGTGGTTTTGTGATAAACCTAGGTTGGGTGAGCCCGAGATAGCTCTCCAACACATTGGTTAACGTGATGGAGGTAAATATTAATGTTTCTCCTAATAGATTTAGGGAATATACTGCGATGGGTATTCCAAACATAACTCCATACATATTTGGGAGAGCTTCAATGTATGTATTTTATAGATGCCACATGTTACATTTATGATTCAAGACATCTTTTTGTTATTCATAAATCATATAATTCCATGCAGTATGTTATGATTGAAAAGTATGGTTTCATTGATTTGAATTTATTGATGGGATAATGTTTTATTTCATTATTTTATAACCCTTAATGAGCTTGTAATGCTCATCCCATGTTTTTGAAAAGTTTTCCACAAGACTTAAAGATGAATAATGATCAAGGATGAGAACAAGGAAAGGTCATGATGTCTAAAACATGGACTAGACATGTTTCTTTTTAAGAGTATTTATTTTATTAAAAATTGGATACAGAGTAGTAGTGTCTACATGTAATATTCAAGTTGATATAAATAGTTAAGGACTAATTTTATAAAACTCTTAACTTGAAAATATCTTTAATGTGAATTATTCATTTAATTTAGGATTATGTAATGTTTTATATCAGGTATTTATAAATTGTATCAGAGGTCGGTTTAGATAACATTAATGGTTAGGGTGTTCTTTATGAATAAGTGACATTAGCATAATGTTTTGGATTTTAGGAAGAGTCATAGTTATTTTTGATAATGTGAATGAGTTTAAGATAACATGAATAAATATATCTTAGTATTTACCCCCTCATAAGATATTAAATGATAATTTTTCTGATATACTCACAAATACCATTTTGGTTTTAGTAAATGGATGGATCTAGCAGGCACCAATGTAATAGTGTATGTGAAGAAATGTTTGATGGTTTTCTGAATGATAAATTGAATGAAATAGGAGAGACAATGATAACACTTGTAGTTATTATCAACCAACTATATGGATTCATGATTGACCACCTAAACATTGGTTATTTTTATAATGCATCTTATTTGCGAGAAACAAATCCCCAAGGAAGTTCATGTAATAATCATAAAGTTAAGTATCTTCAAAAACCTATGCATCGAGGATGGGGAATGAAACATAGAGGAAATGTTTTAAAGGGACATGAAGATGTTATTGATTTGAAGTGAAGGTCATAAAGCAGGAACCTACCATGAAGAAAGAAAGCATCATGTTAACTATAGGAAAGAGGAATAAGTTCTTTCTAAGGGATCAATTGAATGATTTAAATGTGGTGTGCATGGTCATTATACAAATATATGTTCTATGAAGAAGGTTCTAGAATGGGATCACCAGGATCATACAAATATATGTTTACCAATACCTAATTTCATTCTAATTGAGGATGTGGAATCTGACAATGACCAATGAAAGGTATGAATTATTTCATAATTGATTTTTATAACTTATTAAATATTAGGATATAATTCATGATGTTGCTTGTAAGAAATAATTATTTCAGAATAAGTTGTAAAGGAATGGTTAATTAATCATGAGTATCATTGAATGAGTAGGAAAACAATATAGAAGAGATTCTTGTGTTATGGTAAATTTTAGGATGGTGAAATTATTAAAAAAATTTAGGCTCTTTTGATGACGAGATTACATTAGAAGTCTTTTTATAGTATGTGTATCCTTGAGGTTTGAAATATAAAAATTTTATTCAAGGAAATTTTATTATTTATTTTGTGAATATATTTATATAAACCCATTTGGGTTTATATGATCCTTGAATTTGAGCCAATTATAGGTTAATATATTTTAGGATGAAAAATGAATGTTATTAGATAAAATTTATGTTTAGAATATGTTGTGGTTATTTTTTATGAATTTATATCTTTTTTTGGAATGTTATTAAATTAAATAGTTTTTAAAAAATGACAACACACAGACTGTGTGACAAACCGTCATGTTAGACAATTTTGTGGGAATCGAACCTATAACCAAAGTGCAATTGGAATTTATTACCTTCCACTAGACAAAAAAACGTCCCTGGGTAGTATATCTAATTTCTTTTAGTTATATTATTTTACAAATCGAAAATAAGTTAGTTTTGGGTTATATAGGGAAATGATTAACCTATCATAGAGAATATGTGATTAGGTTAATTACACATCAGTATGAGACTTTAAGAGTAGTCGATGTTTTTGGATATAAATGTTAATATTTTTGTGGAAGACTATGTGATCAAATCCTTTTGAATTTTTTGTTTCAATATTAGTTTTGATTACATTGAAGGATTTATGGGGCAGTTTTTTATTGAATGATCTTTGTTAAAATCTACGTATTGTTTGAAAAAAATTGGAGATTAAGAGTAGTTTTTCTTTTTATAAAGGATTATCCTTTTTTGTATTATCTGAACTCTTAATAACCAATTCGAGTTTTGGTGAATGTATAATGACAGGGGAAATATATGGTTCATATTCTATGGATATTTTTATTCTATAGATGATTATTTTTTTACTTTTGATGTGTACAAGTCAACTTTAATAATAATCATTTTGAGAAAAAAGGGTTTGTGGTAGAAATTTAATAAAGGATGAATGTCTACCTAACAAGTCAGTATGATCCCTTATGTTCTTATTCAGGCTGATAGATAAATTTCTCAACATTATGAAAATGAACTTAAAACAAAACATTGTTACTTTACTTTTACTACTGGGACACCAATAACTATTTAACTCATCACAAATTTGTGGTTTTCTTGTTGTTAAATTGATCATAATCATGTATTTTATCACTCTCCATCAGAACATGACACATTGTTTCTCTTATATATCTATGTTTTCATGGAATCCTATAATGGATTATCATATATGACCTTTTTATGTAACTTTATTTATTTTAAAGTGACATTTTTATTTTCTATTTTTCTGATGTGGGACTTTCAATGATGTTTCCATGCCCAATTTTAATATTTTGAGGACAAAATTTCCAAATGAGGGGAAGGAGGTAACATCCCTGTAAAATAATGAATATGCTATTTTCATATTTATTAATATTTTTGAATTAAATATTAATTTTAAATGGGATGTTATATTATAGGGAATACATGACATGCTACAATGGTTTTCTCCGATGTCTTAAGTTTCACACAATGATTAGTCAAACTGAAAAATAATAATATATTAATGGTAGTTAACACCTAGCTATTTTATTAAAAAGATTTTATATAACTAACTAATATATGATTATACATGTTTGTTAAATATTTCTACATTAATCCAATAAATGTTAGTGCTATAAAATGTGAATGAACCCAATTTTTAAGCACAAATAATCTAATATTATTTAAAAGTATAATTTTCCATCTTTTATTGGAGAAACCCCATTAAATATAGTTTTGGTCACATTAAACAGGTCTATTTAAAAAATAAATATTAATCTTTATAATTGGGAGATCAAAATTTATTTTGGGTAAATTTTTGGTATTTTTCTAATTATGTTCATTTCTTAATGAATAGTTAAAAATACAATATTATAATTCAAAAATGCCTTTCAATTAATTTTATGTATATGGTTAGATTAAAATTATAATGGTTTTTATAGTGTAATTATAATATATGTTTACCATTTAATTCAGTTTTGGTCTTTGGATGTAATTTCACTATGAAATTGGACATAAACAAGTGTCAATCTTTTGATAGTTGTTATTTCTTAAAAACACGTTTTTTTACAGTGGGAATTAATTTTGAATTAAATTTTGTCACTTATGTGTTTTGAAATTAAAAAAAGGGATTATATATTTTGAATCAAGTGTTCCAAATTGTGTAAATATGTAACTTTTATTTTTAGAAATTATGAATATTTACATCACTAAATATTTTATTTAACATGGTTAAAGGGTAAATCTGTTAAATAAGTGTAATCAAATACTGAAATAATAATATAAAATTACCCTAACACGTGTCATAATCCAACTTGATGATACATATCCGACCATGGTAATATTTGGGTCAATTTTGGGACCCCATGGAGCCACAAGATAGTGACAATGACACTTTATTTTAATTAACATAAAATAAAGACAAAAATTACACAAACGAATATCTTTTTGTAAATAAAAAACTACGTAGGCTTATATAATATATCTTTTAGAATATAAATATTCGTTGGAAATTTAAAAATATTTCCTACATCATGTTAATTGTTTTATAATTTTTAAAAATCAAATTAATTGAATTATTTATGACAGAATAATGATGCAATGTTTACCTTATTAATAAAAGAATAAAATAAATAATATTATAATGAATGAAATAATTACCCAAACTTGTCCAATTCATATTGGATTATTTTATTTAGACAATTAGTATTATTATCTTATATTATAAAATGTTTTTTACATTTATAAACCTAATATAGTTATATAATAAAATAATAGTTTCAAACATTCATAAAGAGCCCCTCCTCCCCCTTACAAAAAGTCCTCACCTCTAACCCATTACTCACACCTCTCATTCCCCTTGGATCATTCAACCCCGGCCCAAATATTTGCTCAAGATCCCTATATTCCACCTTTAATCCTTAACTTATGAATAATGAAAATAATGAATCCATTTTTGTTCAACCCAAAGTGAGTAACCTGTTTTAAAGGTAACATCTTCTAGTAAGTTCTTTCGTTTTATTTTACTTCTCCTACACCAAAACTATATTAATTTATTTATTTTATAAAAAAACAGTATCCTCAATATACAAGTATTTTTTATTAGATTAGTTATAACTACATTTTCACAAACCTCCATCTAAGGGGTAAAGAACATATTGTTTCTTGGGAAGGAAAACTAACGCCTCACGAAACGATGATTGTTCAATTATCTCATACTGCCTCTTATGGTGGCCATTATGATGGAACTATATTTATATTTGATATATATTATATTTATTTTTTCTATATTCTTCTATGATATTTTAGTTTACAAACATACCTCTATGCATTATAATATTTGTAAAAATGTTGTCTTCATGTCAGGAAGTGTGCACTACCACCCCCTCGAGGTGACATGATTCGTTCATGGCTTACATGAAATGTATAAAGGATCGAGTAAATGAAATTAATTAACATATATATTGTATGATATTATTAAGGAATTATAATATTCCTATAAATGATAATTTTTTCATTTCATTAAATATGAAATAGAAATGAAAGTAGTGTTCAAGAGTACCTACAGATTACCGTCTCCATGAATAGTGCATTTTTTTCTTATCTCAAAATATAATGTAATTTTATAAATAAATACATATACTGGATATATATGATATATATGGTATCTAAATCATGAATATAATTATGTAGATAATTTAATTTTAACCATATGAACATCTTCTAATTATACCAAGTTCAATTTTTACTCATGTTACAAACATCAACAAAATGTCAAATATGAACTCAAATATTTATCTAATAGTTATAGCAAGGAAATAAGTGATATAAAAATAATAATAAAGCTTAAAATGGTTGTTAATTATTTTGAAATTATCATATGTTTATTATTCAGGAAGAACAAATAACAAACGAGTCATGTCGGACGCGAGGTAAGGGGTTTCTTATCTCACTTTTATTTCTGTGAGATTTCTGTTGATAGCCATTTATTTATTACATGTGCCGTATTTTATATTTCCAATTCATATATATTATCATGATTCTATTTATATTCAGGTTATTTTTTTATTCATTTGGTTGTTATTAAATTTTTTCATATGACACGATTGATTACAACGTCATAAGGTGTTTCCATATCACATTTTATTCCAGTGAGATTTGTGCTATATTTTTTAAATATTTACTTTTGTGTCATATATGTAATGACCGTAATTTTATTCATTGTGTAATATAATTCAATTAATATTTATTTAAATATTAATCAAATTATCATTCTTTTATAGGGGTTATGTTTTGTATGTTACCAAATCAGTGAGGGAACCTTTCACCCTCCTTTTTTATGACTTTTCTTTTTATATATTTTAATTTAAATCATATTATGTTGGCATATGTTCTTATATATCCATATTTATATATATATTATGACCATGTAATAAGATACACTATTTTCTCATAAACTCATTTTCTGAATTTTATGGTGACGTCGTTAGGCTGTCGAAATTCTGTAAGAGATATTTTTAACCCAATTTTCCTTATGTGGGTTAATATTTCAATTCTTAATTATGTAATGCTATTATTATGTGTGGAATAATTGTTTATTTATTTATGTTTTAATTACCATTTCCCTTTGTGTGTATTTACTGTTGATACACATAATCACTCTATTGATAAATTCTCATGTCATCGATATGAACATGATAAGATTAATTTTTACTCAATTTCAATTCATTGAGTTCAACATCCAAGTCATTGGTTTTGTCTTAAAATGAACATGTCTCAATGTACTCTAATTTATTTAAACTTAATTTCCAATATTATTCACAGTATTTATATTTTTCATACATTATTATGTAATTTATTTATCCTTATTCTAAGGAAATAGTTTTTATAAGGAATTTTTACTAAATTTACATTCTATTGAGACTTCATTGTTGTTATAAACAAATTAACTATTATATGGTGTATATACTGTCCTTTTTCATATTATATTATGAATCCATTTATTCTCATGATATTATAAAGACCTGATTAAATATTATTCCTCAATTATTTGTAATCAAGCATCTCTCATTTTGTGAAAAACACTTTAACAGAAATATAGTTTTAAAATTATTAAATATTTATTCTTCTAAATATTTCTCATTAATGTCTATGTTTTTAAAGCAGTTTTTAGGATTTACTTATATGGATATTAATTTTATCAAATTATAAAGCATTTAAAATCTTATATGTGGTATGGGACACATTGATTCAAAAATCTCTATATGAAATGATTTAAATTGTTTGATAAAGAATTGTTTTTTTCAATATCATGATTTGATATATTTTGATTGTAATGTGGAAATGTTATCCTTCTTTTATTCTTGTGTTATGTGTTAATATTATGTTATGGTTATTGGGAATTGTATAGGAATACGTGTGGTTCCGTAATAATCCTTGGGAAGGTGTGCCTGAGATAGATCTCCAATGCATTGGGTAACATGACAGAGGTAAATGTTAATGTCTATCCTAAGAGATTTAGGGAATATACATTGTTGGTTATTCCAATGATAACACCCTATTTAGTAATCAAATCTACATTGTATATATTATATTGATTCTACAAGTAACCTTTTTTATTTATGACTTCAATGTGTTATTCATAAATCTTATGATTTTCTAAGGTATGTTATGATTGAAAAGTATGGTTTCATTGATTTTTATTTATTAATGGGATAATGTTTCCTTTCCTTATTTTATAACTCATAATGATATTTTTATTCTCATCCCATGTTGTTGAAATTTTTTCCATAGGACATAAAGATTAATAAGGGTCATGGATGAGATCGCCAGAAAGTCATGTTGTCTTATTCATGGACTAGACATGTTACTTTTGAAGAGTTTTTTTAAAAAATATATGTTCTGATTAGTATTTTCTACATGAAATATTCATGTTGACATGAAATAGTTATGGCCTAATTCTCTAAAACTCTAATCCTGAAAAGATATTCAATGTGAATTATTTATTTAATTTAGGATTATTTAATGTTTGTTTTCAAATCCTTATATTAATATATATTTATCATATTTTCATGGATTGCTCCATTTTATTGTTTTTATCAATAATTCAATGTTAATTTTTCTCATGTAATATACACTTTGTTTTTCATATATATATATTGGATTTTTTATATTTATAGTAATTTTAAATTTACCATGATTTATTCATTTTCAAATTGATAATAATGATATTAAAATAATATTAATTTTTATATATTTATTTAGTGTAAACTATAATATTTAGTGACATGCAATAAAATAATCAGTTCATTGAGAAGTTAGGTCGTTCGTATGCATGAATGTTGTTTCAGTTTTCTTTTTTTATTGAAATTAATAAAATTAAATGATATATACTGTCATTATAGAAACAATTTTATGTCATATATATATATATCAAATTTTTAGTATAACCATCAATTATATAGTCTATTTAAATCATGAATGAATCACTTTTCTTCATGAGGTGGTATTCCACCATCCATACGAATGATGTTATCGTATACTCAAAAAATGGAAATTATGAAATTATGTGTGATAAAAAAAATTTAGAATCACAATAAAATCAAAAATGTAATATATATATATATATATATAATATAAATAATAAATCAATCACTATGAACCACCATGATAGGTGATAATGTAACTACTAATGACTTATGTTCGCGGTGTGGTGGTCCACCTTACACACAAATGATGATTTCGCAACCCGTTATAAGGAATTAGGGAAGGATATATGTCATTCAATATATATATTAAAACATATCTGTGTATCGAATATAACTAGACTATTATATTATAGTTATTTAATGAACATAGGTGGATTTAAAAATAAATAAAACAATGACTCATGTTGATGAATTATAAATCTTTTTTAGGTATCCTCTTTAAGGTTTTCACTGAATCCATCATTAGATGATTTTTAGTAAAAAATATGGTATCTAGGATGAGTAATGGGGTTTTGGTAATAGATTTTGGTAGATATTGGTCTAACCAAATATATTTTGTTGTGTGATTAATATAGGAGATTTGTGTCTTTTATGGGATGGGTAGAGGACACACATAGTATTTTTGTATACAAATGTGCTCCCACAATTTTCATATTTCTCAAAGGTAAACGCTATCCCATTATAGAAAATTACAGGTTTAAACATTTATATATTTTTAAAAATTCATTTTTTCTTGTTTATATTAATTTGTGAAAATTATATTTTATTTTTACACCAGGTATACCTTATTTTTAACTTGACAATGGTAATTAATTATTATTTGTCATTCATTGTTCATTACAATAATAAAATTAACATATACTTCTTAGAAATTTTTAATTATTTTAAATCTAAACATGGAATTAATTATAAAAAATTAAATTCACATAATTATATGACATTAAGTTAATAATAAATTTTAGGCGTGATGAGAAATCACGTTTGTAAACTGAACCTGATCAAATAATTTAATATTTAATAATGATTTTAAATATGAAATTTATTAAAAATTATCCAAAAATTATTAATATATTTATAATGGAAATAAATATTATTAAAAATATATTTTTTATATTTTGTATAATTATAAATTATTTTAAAAAATTTCAGTTTTCAATCAATATTATCTATTTTCATTATTCATCAAAAAATTATAATTTTGAGAAAAAATTTATTACACCCTATTCTTGATTTCAAATTATGAATTCAAAAATACATTTTAGTTTATCAAATTAATTTTCCAAGTGTTTTAATTATAAATTTCATTAATCTATAAAAATATAAAAACATTTTCTGAGAAAATAGTATTATTGAATCATATAAAGGATTTAACAAAAATTATACATTTTATCTTCATTAGGATTCCATTATATAAAATATTCATAATTATTACTTAAAAATAATTTATTAAACATAATATAACTATGTTTAATGTATAGGTTAAAAAATTTGATTTTAATAAACTATGGTAATAATAAATCTTGGTTTTTAAGACTTTCTTTTGCATGTAACGTTATCTAGTATTGGGGTTTTTATAGAAAATGATTAAATTGGTGTATTGTATAACAAAATCTCAACATGGTGTATAATTCAACAAAATTCATCACATAAATTAAATTTATATTGAATATAAATTCTTAATAATATAGGTGTTATATCTAATCTATCAATTAAACTAATTATTTGAATCACTTGAATGGATGAGAAACACGAATATAGGGTGAATCGGTTTAGGTAACTTTTATTATTTTTTGAAACCAATATTCTTTCATAATTTTTTCATATATATATAATACACTAACTTGATTATTAAAATAAAAAATAAGATAATATATTTATTGATGTTGATTTCATAAAATATAGATTAGTACATCTTCAGTGTATAGTATTCAGGATTACACAAACATAGGACTAATATGATATTATATAAATAAATATACCATTAATGTATTACTCTTGGATACTTCATAACATGAGATCTAAATAGTTTTTATAATCTCCAACTTTTTATAATATTTTATAAAGGAAATATTCTTGAAGAATGAATTCTAGATAAAGAAATAGTCTCCAGTGCATTGGATACATATTATATTCTTCTTAATTTATACATCCACATATTCTTGGGATATATTTATATAATTTTCTGCAATATTTTTTTAATAACACCAACTCAAGATCCCATTTACCACCTAGTTTTTAAATTGAATATTTCTTCGATACTTTTATCATATATCCCAAAAAACACTTAATTATACACTATATTATTAAATATCTTTATAACCAATATATATATTTATCATAACATCCATTAAATTAATGCATTAAACAAATATTTATCATTTTATAATAATAATAACCAATAAAAACTACTTTTATTATTAGATGTCAATGTTTGTATTCCCTTTAATCATGTATTATTCTAAACATTTACCTTATATGATTCAATATAAATTTAAAACTATTATTTTTCATTTCATTAATAATCCAAATCATATGTAAATAGTAATATAATGTAACATGATTTATGATTACTTTTTAATATTATTTATTCATTTTAAATAAATAATATATATGTCCTCTGAGGGCCCATTAACTAACATTTGGGATCTATAATGATAATATATATAAATTGAAAAAACATTTCACTCTTATATATCCTGAATGTTTTTTATCTATGATACATATTTAATCATTCATATTCTATAGAATATCATTTTATACTTACATGTACTATGAATAATATATAAGAATAATATATTCTTGTGTATGACATGATTAATCATCTACACATTCTTTGTCAATATTACATACCTTAGTGTTAGCACAACATAAATCATATTTGTCCTAGTAATTTTTATATTTGGTATATTGGCCTCATATATATGATATAAGATATATTACGTATGATCATAGGGATGTTATATATCATAGTTAAAAATAAAAACTACTTTTCAAATTTCCATAAAGTTCATATTCACACCTCTTTAATATTTTCCTGCAAACCCAATAATATTTTGTATAAAATCTACCATCTCACATTAACTCTTAACTCCATTAAAAATTATTTCAACCCTTCTCAATTAATATAAAAATATCGCTAGCCATCTATAATATAGTGATACATAATAAAATGTATTTTAATAAAACACAACAATATCCTCACTTGAATGAATAATCAAAATTTACTTTATATATAGAACTAAAATATAGGGAACTTATAATGGATATGATGTGTATACGCTGAAAGAAAATTAGGGATAAATTTAAATATATTTATAAAATATAGTGAAATGTTAAACAATATAAGTGGAATTTTTTATTAAAATTATTAAAAAATTTATACATTTAATATGAAGTAATTAATGAATTCTATAATTAACTCATTAAGGAATTATTATAAATAATATATATTAGGAAAAAGATTTAATATGTTGAAATTTTTTTAAATTCTATAATCAAAATAATTACT
Organism: Viscum album; assembly: GCA_963277665.1. Taxonomy (NCBI): domain Eukaryota; kingdom Viridiplantae; phylum Streptophyta; class Magnoliopsida; order Santalales; family Viscaceae; genus Viscum; species Viscum album. Next base: position 850,476,937 of record OY728138.1, on the reverse strand, counting down.
TCATATAATGAAAATGTATCTAAAATAAAATAAATAAATATCAATCAACTAATATTAGATGAATGTCAAAAGAACTAAAGGGGAATAAATATATCATTTCAGATATAAGGAATTATATGTAATCCATTATAATGGGAAATACATTTAAAGGTAATATAATATTTGGATCCATATTATGGTAGTATGTTTTTATATGATGGGTTCTTTCCACTTCATGAAAATATTTTGAGGATAGAAACATTAGAACAATTATAGATTACTACAATATGATTGTTTTAAATATTTGATATTTGGTGACATAGTTATGATTATTCCTAAAGTACGAGAATATGAATATGGTGATATTTATTACTTATACATAATTTAAAAAAATAAAAAATAAATATTATTTCATAAATGGTTATTAAAAAAACAGATAATTTTAGAATGTTATTTAGATACAAGATGATAGTAAAGATGATGTATCATATATATAGGAATTAATTGATTAAAAATATTGGGAATATTTGTAGATTTAAATTAAAAATTCTAAATACTCAAACCATAGATTAATGATAAATAATAAGGGTTTATTTATTTTGAGTTTTAATATAATGGTTTTCATAAAGAGTTTGATACATGGAGAAATATCAAAATATATATTAATTGTCTAATGAAGTTAAAAATATTATATTCATGACTCAAATAATTATATCATAAGCCTTGAAAGATAATCAATAAAAAGATATTGTGAATAATAAATTTTCATTCATGTAATAATTCAATATAAAAACAAAACAAATAAGTAAAATCATTGAACAAATAAATTCATATTTTAATGAAAGAGGTGAAATAATATTTTTTGAAGATTAAAATGGAAAATTCTATGATCCACGATTGAAATTAGGTATATTAGTTTAGAATTTCATAGTTATATAGATCTATTGAAAAACATAATGTAATTTAATACAAGAATAATTTTGAAGATAGCATGAGGAAGATAATGAATATTAATATGGGTAATATCGGTCATGATTATGATGTTAAAAATTTGAAAACATTTTTTAAAAAGAAAGGCACATATAAAATAATTTTAAGAACAATTAAAAGATAAAATAAAGACATCCTTGTAAATTAGTGAGAGATTCTCATAAATTTTAATTTTATTCCACTAAAACTCGAACGTGTTAAAACTATTAATTCCCTTAATGATTGGTTAGTTACTAGCATATGTGTGACATATTATAACCTATTTGTAGGAAAATATTATTTTCTGATAATTTAGAATAATTAGAAATAAGAATAATATTGTTTTTGAATTTTGTAATCAATGATAAATAAATAAATATATTGGATATTTTTTTCATTAAACAAATTTGGAAATAAGTGAAAATAAAATTATATATTAAATTGTTTTTTATTTAATATCAATGAATAAAATTGATTAATTAATGTTTAAATATTTAATAAAATGGCTATATAGGAGTACTATCTTGTTATTGGAAAATTAAACAAACTATAACTGAAAAAATGTAGTTACATTTATTTCCACAAAAAGTAAATGAAAAGATTAAAATTATAATATACTTTCAAAATCAATGCGATTGTGCATGACTTGTGTAGTATAGAATGATTTATTAAGATCAAGGAGGTGTCTATCTTTAGTAATAAAATGTTTTTTTTCATATTTTATTATAATATTTTCTCACCACGGAATGATGAATCATCAAAATCATGACTTTATTTGATAATTTGTACAAATGTAAATATCTAAGAGAGTTTAATATATATTATCTCTTTATTTTAATAATTTTTTATTAAAATGTTTGTAAATTTTGAGATGTCATCATGGAGAGCCATTATGTATACCAAGAAAAAGATATAATGGAAATAATTTATTTCAGGGTTCAGTATTTTCTTATATAATGGGTCTTAATTAAAAGGAAATATAAATGAAATTTATAATGATGAAATGTTTTGTCCCAAACAGGTAAAATACCAAGAGAGTGTGGATGATTCGAGGCATGATTGGTTACAACAAAATCCCCTTCTGATTTGTTTCATCATTAAACAAATCATTGTTCTCTCTTCTTCTTGAAGATATATATTAACCTAAATGAAATCATGCACGAGACATAGTAATTTATACTTAGTTCAACCTCACTGGGATATATATATATATGGAGAATATAATGGTAATGTTCCTATGTAACTCTTTATGCTCCTTTTCATCACATTGTCTAAAAAAATGGAAAGGGAAATGACTTAGCAGAAATTGATTCGTCCTTTGAAGAAATCATCAAAAATCGACAAAGGCATGAACAAGGCTTCAAATACCCAAGGGTCGCGCATGTTCCATCACTATCGCAAATGTATACTTGCGCGCCACATAATGGTCGCGCAAGTGACTTGCGCGCCCTAAAGGATAACTTCTCGGGGTCTTCTCTAGCCTAAAAATAGACCTTGTGGGCCCCCCATTTTGGGAGGAATTTTTCAAGAATTCACAGACAGAGCTCTGAACGCCCAAGTCTCTTACTCAGGTCTTCCGAACACTTATAAGGTAATTCTTTTCTTAGAATGGAAGGTCTAAACAAGAGGAGTAAGGTCTAAGTGTTTGAATTCACTAACACTTGCGCACCTAAGTAGTTTTACCCATAAGGGAGATGAACACACTTGTGTGCCGCCCTACTTCTTCACTAGAACTTGTGTGCCATCTTATGGAAAGCCTCTTGGGATAATACCATGGTTTTGAGCCACATATCGCCCAAATATTACATTAATGAATGAAAATCGTGCAAGTACCCATGTGTCACGCAGGCATACCAGCGCGACCAGGACTTCCACGCCCACGCAGTACCTGCGCGCCTGCCATGAATTGCACGCCACTACCTTTTTGGGTGCCTTTCTTTCCCATTTCACCTCTCTTATGTCATTCAACATCTCCTATTCAAGATTCAATCTTCAAGACACTCTTTAAAGCCATTTATTGAATGATTTCCTGATTTGGCTTCCTTACATGAAAGGAACATTGTGGAACATCTCTCAAAATATAGTGATTTATACATCTTTTTGTCACTAAAGATTGAGATTTCCTTCATTTAACCTCCTCCTTTATGATGAGAGAATCCTTAACCTGGGCCCCTTTTTTAGGAGTAAGCCCTGATCCAAGTCCTCATTAATTTGGGAACCTTCTTTAGGAGTAAGTCCCATGTCCCCTAATATGTGCATCCTACTTAGGAGTAAGCCTCTTTCTTAAAGTCTCAAATATGGGCATCCTCCTTGGGAGTAAGCCCCAAGTCCCTTAATTTTCAAATCCCTTTAACCTGAGCCTCCTCCTTAGGAATAAGCCCCAGTCTTAATTTCTCTTAACCAGTCATAATTCCATTTGATCTGGGCTTCCTTCTCAGGAGTAAAACCCAATCATAAGTCCCCTACTAACTTGGGATTCTTCTTTAGTAGTAAGCCCCAATATTAGAGTATCCAAATCGCTATGAAGCACATATAACATTATCGACCCTGTTCATTGATTTCTTCCCTGAAGTAAATCTTATTCCTCATCTATTTTTTGGCAGTCATACATACATAAGCCCCACATCATTTCTTATTATTTCACCTTTCATGGAACAATTGTCTGGTTTTACAAATACCTCTTGTTTCTCACACAGAGAATGACTCACGTGAGATTAGAGTGTAAAAGTAAATATGACATCTTTCTTTGAGCCATAAATCATAAACATCATACTCCCTTACTTGAACTACGTGGGTTCTTATTCCTTTTCCAAACAAAGGATACGTAAGTAGCCCATCTGCAGGTACGATTCCAACACTAATATAATATATGTCCTTCAGAATGACAATAATCTTCAAGTGCCCCACTGAGTGGCTTTAAAACCAGTATGGTCATCATAATGACCAAGATACTTTTATGTATTTAAGGATACCATCATCAAATAATCTCTAAAAAATATAGATGATTCTCCATCTATGAAGAACATCGAATACATATAAAAGATTCTCTAAATTTCCTTAATATCAATCATTGATTGTCAGATCTAAAGGAAAGTGCATTTTATACTTTGTAATGTAATAAGGATTCACAAACATAACTAAAATCTATGAAGAGAGTCCCGGAGTAGAAAATAATTCCCCTCAAAAAGCTGTGTTGAGTCCGACCACCCATCCTCTAGACCAATGAATATTCCTAAGCATCATCAGTCCACAACTAAAGCGCCTACCTTTGGAAAGTAGGTCCAAATGGATATAGAATCATTGGATGTTTCTGGTTCTACGAACAAACCTGTTAGAAACCAATTGGAATGTTTGAACCATCAATCAACGAGGTCATCCCCCATTCCAGAGGGAAACAAAAAATGGTGAACCCGACCAGAATCCGAACCAAGTTAAAATAATTTATTTCTTATTTGTTAGGTCCCAATTTAAAACTCAATGAGAGGGAGAACAAAACAATCATTGACATATGTACTCATCAAAAATATGTAGTGGTTTAATTTATCTTGATTATGTCTGTTACATCAAACATGAACTCTTTTTCAAGATTTTCTGCATTCTAAGAAATGGATGCTCTCAAGTACACAACTATGAATACCACAGCTGTGAATACCGCTGCCACAAATGCCACTGCTGATACTCCTTCTAAGTCATCATTCGCTATGAGGATGACATCACCTACTAAGCGTCTTCAACACTGGGTATCAAATGAGTTGGTTAAAGAGTACTGTTAACACAGTCCATTCTATCTCAGGAGGCTGCTCGACAAGCCCTCCAAGTGAACAATTCACACATGTCGTCCGGACAGCAAAGACCAGCGATTGAAAAGCAGGAGGTTCTAACTACCGTCTCCAACCGTTTCAGGTCTTTATCCCTAGAACACAATCACCATTCACTCCCATATTCTGGGGAGGTGAATGAGCAGGTCCCTCAATCCCTTAATTCAAATAATCGGGAGTCCTTCCTGAGGGATACTATCAACAATTACCTCTAGACTCGCGCGACTGTGCGCCCTCAACATGATGAGGGTGCCGACTCCAGGCGTTCGGATCTGGTTCCTCAAACCCGAGCCGACAAGACAAACCGCCAGAGGTGGAATCTGGTCAACAGTGAGCAGTTTCTCATCTCTGCCATTTCCGGAGAAGTCCACCAACCTTACTTGATTGAAAGCTACGAGCGGGCACACAAACCTGCCCGTTTTTATTCCGTTGTCCAGCAGACTCGTCCGGCAGAATCACATCAATCCCTCCATGAAATTCTGGGAGAGTACTATTGACAGGAACATACACCTGTTTATACATCATCAACTAGTCAATAGACTCGTCTAACTACATATGATGAAATTTTCAACCACGTTCGGTGAAGTGAAATCAACAGGCACAAACACCCGCTAGTATTAATAAAAACTACCAATAGTCTTGCTTGGTAGCACACGTAAAAGTCAGTCAGAATGCTCCGGTGACAAACAGGAGGCAGAATCAACTCTCTTCCCCCACACATGAGTACATTCAGGATTCACTGACAGGAAAAGGAGGACAAGAGAAGGCACATACACCTACTCCAAGAACAGAAAGGACGTATATCCCTATTCTGGCAGCTGAAGTCACCAAGAATATTTTACCAATGGTAAAAGAGTAGAAGCAAATCCATGTTCATATTCTGAATGCTTGCTAGGATATTATAAAAGCTTCAACAACATCTTAGTGAAATACACATAAATCTATCCCTACCAGTGGAATGAAACATCAATAGTTCACTCCGAAATAGACACACACATCTGTTCTAGTCCAAAAGGGTTGTGGGGCATACTCCCCCATATCATACAGACATCCATGTCAGGCACATACACCTGATTTTAGTAGAGATCGTCAGCCTAACCTGTCCATCTCTCTTAATCAGGCGCATACACCTTCTCAGAGTAGCCACTTTCATCAAAAAGTGTTTTCCAAGGTGAGTGTGAAGAAATCTAAGAATAAAACCCACCCAGCACAGTCAGGAGATCAAGAGCCCATCTATAACAAGGCCTTTCTCGATTCTAGGGTTCTTGATTCCCTCAGACAGTTATCTGTTGGAATTCAAGATTCTACGTCCTCATTTCACAATAGTGGGAACATTAATTCCGAATGCCTTCAACAGAAACTTCATCATGAAGTCTTTCTTCATGAAAATTCGGTCGATCTTGAATTTTCATCTTCAGATGAGAGCCATAGGTACCCTCTGTGTGGTCAGAACACAATGGAGCAAGAGATCTCATCTTTTGCTATAACCCACCATGGTGGTCCACCCCATGATGATGAATTGCACTATGGAAGTCCTCTCCGTGGTAGTAATGCACATTGCATGGAAATTTCTCTAGTGGAAAATATAATGCCGAGAAATCCCTCTTATCTTGAGGAACATGAAAATGTGAAACCAGTGCTTTCTGATTCTTTATCACTAGAAGGTGAAATACTTTCTCAATCAGAAGATAGCCCAGGGTGTAGGTCATTTTCTGAACCACCCCTAAGTCATGCATCTTCTGGTTTGATCAGTGATTTCTCCACCAACCTTGTTGAATCTGATGACGCAACAATGAAGCACCAACTTTGGTCAAATCAGGTAGAATAATCTAAATTGAATGATAAAGAGGAAATTCTGAAAATGAGAAAAAAACTGGCAAAGGGTGATGTGCAATTCATGTTTTGGCCTCTGGTTGACTCTCAGTGTGACATTCCAGAGATGTTGACAGATGATGGGATTCATGATATTCATCTCAACATATGCAAAACTCTCTATCAGTTGAAAAAGAAATTAATATCTTATGATGAATATGATAATCTTGTTAAGATAATAGAAGGGTTACAACGTAAAATTAACTTGGCATCTCTATCAGTCGCTCGATATCCGAAGGCTGAAAAGCAGCAAAGAGACCTTCAATGTTCATGCCTTGGTGCACTAAGAAGATTGAGCCAGTTAATTGCCAATGCCCCATCTAGTTTTCATGTCAAAGGATGGGGTGTTCATGTATCACTACATTTCACTGTGCTCTCCATTTAGCAAAGCCCGCCAAAAATGGTCTCATTAAATGTTATTGCACATGGCCGGCCACAGTCAATGGGCTTTGTCTGTAATCAAAAGCATTCCCAATAACAAGACTCAACTAGTTCCTCTCAAAATGAAGAATACAAAGAACAAGTTGTTTAATTTCTCATGCATCATGCAAAAGAGAATATAGAATAGGCATCTCGTATGGAGGAAGCACATCATCAAGTGACAAATGTGTCAGAAATCATCCAACGGTATTTTGAACTGGGTGATAAAAGTGGATACAGGTTGATGCATCCAGCAAATTTCTGGACTAAGGTCTGTATGATCAAGAGAGATTTTATGAAAGTCTCAGACATAGCATGTTAAGAGACACCCCAGCTTTCCAGACCAAGGACTCTGTTAACCCAACCCTCGGAATCAACAAATAGGATTCGAGGAGTTGAGCAAAGACAGCAGGAACAGCCCCTGTCCACCGGACTGGGGACTTTTTCAAATCAATAATCCCCTGCTTAGATAAAGTCGGTATTTTATCGATTGGGGAAGAAGCCTCAAGATGAATTAAGATCCAAATTATCATGAGATTCTATCCAAATTACAGTTCACCAAGAAGTTCCTGAGGGATTGAATCAACAAAAGGCAATGTCTCATCAATGGCATGGAGGAAGAAAATATCACAGAAATGCTGATAGAAGGTATGTGATGCGTTATGCATCAATCAATGTCATCAATGACGTTGTTTCTGATCCCCCATATGAGACTCATTCAGAGGGAACAGATGAAGAGGTTCATGTTCAAGAAGTTGTACGCATGGACACAAATGAAGAACGTGTGCGTACCCGAAATCAAAGGTTTACCCAAAATCAAGGTGTTCCTTCAAATAGCCCACTTCCCCCTCTCCTAAAGGGATCAAACAAGGGGAATGGAAAGAATCTGGTTTAATATCCTTCCTCTGGAGAAGGCCAATCGCTCTCACTAGAGCAAATATTTGCGCAACAAGAGGAAGAAATGAATAAATTGAGGAGGTTGAATGCAGAACTAATTCTAGGTAGCCTTACTTCTAAGCGTGCTAGATTCAGTCAGCCAAGGGAGTTTTTTTAGCTACTAAGATGGATCAATAATATCCTCCTTTATCAGTACACACTCACAGGTCTAATCCTATGGGTCAAGTGCAACAACAATTGGTAGTACTGCCATTAGTTGCAGTACCAGCTGCCATACCTGTCAAAACTCCAGTCATTGCACCTTCCCAAGTCCAAGTTCAACCGGATGTTTCTCAACTGTTAATAACTACCATTGATTCATTAATAGCTCGGTTAGAGACTATGGAAGGAAATCATGCACAGGTTCAACCAGAAAAGAATGCTTACCCTCAATGGTTAGATTTAATCACTCCCCCATAAAATTTCGGTAATCATGTAATCCCTATTTTCAATGGATAATGTGATCCTGAATAGCATTTGATGCATTACTTGTCTTGTTGAGATCCTATGATGGGAACTCCAGAGCAACAAGAAGTACTGAAACTCAGATGCTTCGTGCGAACCTTGAAGGACCATCTTTTTTCTGGTATACAAGATTGAAATCCCGGTCAATTACCAGATGGGAAGATCTCTATCAACGATTTATTCTTCAATTCAGCTCAAATTTTCCAAAGGAAATAGTATTTGATCTTACACCTTGTAAGAAAAAGGAGAATGAAAGATTATCCGATTTCATTGCTCGTTGGAAGGGATTAACATATTTCCTAAGCGTACCACTCCCTCAAGAGGAACTGTTGCCAATATGTGTGGAAAATTTGTGTGACGAATTACGCACACCACTGATCCCTGTTAAATACATTGGAGGGTTTCGAGACCTTACTTCAATCTCTAAACCAACCTAAATGACAGTATGTAGGGATCCACAAAAATGGCCATCCTTAACATATTTGACCCATATCCTTTACATGATCTGAATGTATTAAATTCTATGGTTTATATTCTCATTCCCTACGTTTGGGTCAAACATTCGTAGGAGTTATATCCATCCAGTTCTTCGATAATTTTGTTTTGAAATATCATCTCCATATTCAAGTACCTCTTTCCATACAGAAAACTCTATAATTTGGAAAATTTAAATCTCCATAAACATTTACTGGATTTTAGCACTAGGAAATTAAATTTATGAGAGTTATTTTGCCTGACTATGCAGCATGTTCCCTTAGGCGGCCTTGAATAAACAGTCTACATAACAGACTTGTTAGGCATAAGATGCTATTTATTTGACTATGTAGCCAATGCCCTTAGGTGGCCCTGCATTATTCAACCCCCTAACATGTTTTTTATATAATAGATACTTCATTCTTGGAAACTAATTCTTCTAATTCCTTTTAGCTCTTTTTCATATCATTCCTCAGATTCAAATATTCTTAAGCTGTAGTTTACATATTTCCCCTCATACTTGAGTGTGGTAATTAGTTTTCAGAAAAAATTTCAATGAATTGAGTCAATTCTAATTCATTTGGTCAAATATATTTCGACCTTAAACATTATCCTCTGTATGTCCGACATGCATGACATTAAACTTCCCACAAAATACAACGGAACTATGAATAAAAGTCAAGTTCCAACCCTACGCGACTCGCACCAGCACGCCACGGGTTTGCACACTGAACACTTGCACGCCTCCTATCCTTTAGTTTTTTTTTCTTCTCCTCAGAGTCACATCCTCATTTCATTCGGATCCAACTCTGAGAGGGGAATTTTTTTGATCCTCCTTTTCTGAACATTTTATAAACAAATGGAAAGGGAAATGACTTAGCACAAATTGATTCATCCTTTAATGAAAACATCTAAAATTGAAAAAGGCATGAAAAAGGCTTCAAATACCAATGGATCACGCAAGTTCCATCACTATCGTGCAAGTATACTTGCGCACCACCTAATGGTCGCACAAGAGACTTGAGTGCCCTAAAGGATAACTACCCGGGGTCTTCCCCAGCCTATAAATAGACCCTGTGGGCCCCCCATTTAGAGAGGAATTTTTACAGAATTCACAGACAGAGCCTTGAACGCCCAAGTCTCTTCCTCAGGTCTTCTGAACTCTTCTAAGGTAATTATTTACCTAGAATGGAAGTTCTAAACAGGGGGAGTATGGCCTTTGTGTTAGAATTCACTAAAACTTGTGTGCCTAAGTGGTTTTACCTTAAGGGAAATGAACACCCTTGTGTGCCGCCATACTTCTTCACCAGAACATGCACGTCATCTTCTGGAAAGCCTCTAGGGATAATACCAAGGGTTTGAGCCAATTATCACCCAAATATTACCCTAAGGAATGAAAATCATGCAAGTACCCATGTGTCATGCAAGTATACCTGCGTGACCAGGACTTGCACGCCCACGTAGTGTCTGTGCGCCCCCCACAACTTGCACGCCCATACCTTTTTGGGTGCCTTTCTTGCCCATTTCACCCCCTTATGTCATTCCACCTCTCCTGTTCAACATTCAGTCTTAAGACACTCTTCAAATCCATTTATGGCATGATTTCTTGATTTTGTTTCCTTATCTGAAAGGAACTCCGTGGAACATCTCTCAAAATCTTGTGATTTATACATCTCTTTTTCACTAATGATTGATATTTCATTCATTCAACCTCATCCTTTAAGATGAGAGAATCCTTAAATTGGGAATTTTTTTCAGGAGTAATCCCCAGTCTATATCCTCATTAATTTGGGCCTCTTCTTTAGGAGTAAGTCCCACGTCCCCTAATCTGGGAATCCTCCTTAAGAGTAAGACCAAGTCTTAAAGTCTCAAATATGGGCATCCTCCTTGGGAGTAATCCCCAAGTCCATTAATTTTCAAATCCCTTTAACATAGGCCTCCTCTTTAGAAATACGACCCAGTTTTTATTTCTCTTTACCAGTCATAATTCCTTTTGATCTGGGCTTCCTTCTCAGGAGTAAAACCCAATCATTAGTCCCCTCCTAACTTGGGAATCATCCTAAGGAGTAAGCCCCGAGATTAGAGTATCCAAATCTCCATGAATCACATACACCTTTATGGACCCTATTCATGGATTTATTCCCTGAAGTAAATATTATTCCTCATCTATTTTTGGGCAGTCATACCTACATAAGTCCCACATCATTTCTTATGATTGCTCCTTTCATGGAACAATTTTCTGGTTTTACCAATACCTCTTGTTTCTCACACCGAGATTGACTCACGTGAGCTTAGAGTGTAAAAGTAATTATGACATCTTTCTTTGAGCCATCAATCATTAACATCATAATCCATTAATTGAACTACGTGGGTTCTGATTCCATTTCCAAAAAAAGGATACGTAGGTAGCCCATCTACGGGTACGATCCCAACACTGGAATATTATATGTCCTCCTGAATGACAATAAACTTCAAGTTCCCCACTGAGTGTCTTTAAAACTAGTATGGTCATCATAATGACAAAGAGACTTTTATGTATTTAAGGATACCATCAACTAAGAATCTCTCACAAATACCGATGATTATCTATCGATGAAGAACCTCAAATACATAAAAAATATTCTCAAAATTTACTTTCATATCAATCATTGATTGTCAGATCTAAAGGAAAGCACATTTTACACTTGGTAATGTAATAAGGAGTCAAGGACATAACTTAAATCTATAAAGATTGTCCCGGAGTATAAATTAATTCTCCTCTAAAAGGTGTGATGAGTCCGACCTCCCATCCTCTCGACCAATGAAAATTCCTAAGCCTCATTAGTCCACAACTAATGAGCCCCTACCTTTGGAAAGTAAGACCAAATGGATATAGAATGATTGGATGTTTCTCACTACTGGAAATCGTATCTTTCCCAACACTTATATACACCCTTTCCCAACGGTTCTCGCGAACCGTTGGGAAAGGGGGGTCTTTCCCAACGGTTCTCCCAAACCGTTGGGAAAGACCCCCCCCCCCCCCTTTCCCAACGGTTTGGGAGAACCGTTGGGAAAGGTCACCCACATATTCAACCTTCGACCTAGTACAATCCAACCCACTCTAAACATTCCCAACGGTTTTGAAAACCGTTGGGAAAGGGCTATCCCAACGGTTTTCAAAACCGTTGGGAAAGGTTCTTTAATTTTTTCCACACTTACTAACCGAGAACATTATATAAATAAAAATTTTAAATAATTATGATAATACTTATATATATTTATGAAATAATGTTTTCAAAAGTGATGTTAGCTTAGTGGTTAAGTCGTTCGATTATAAACGAGGTGTCCTGGGATCAAATCCTAGCGGATGTTTTATTTTTGGAATTTATATACCAACGGTTCCATTACCGTTGGTATAGATTTCTTATTACCTATACCAACGGTTTTGGAAACCTTTGGTATAGGTCTATACCAACGGTTTTTGGAAAACCGTTGGTATAGACCTATCCCAACGGCTTACTTGGCTACGGTTCTTCAAACCGTTGGTATAGCCTATACCAACGGTTTGGAGGCCTATACCAACGGTTCCAAACCGTTGGTAAAGGTTAGTTTTCCAGTAGTGTCTAGTTCTACGAACAAACCCGTTAGAAACCGATTGGAATGTTTGAACCTTTAATAAATGAGGTCATACCCCATTCCAGAGGGAAACAGTAACAAATCAATTAATTCTTATATACCAATATAATTTTCAGTCTCGATCCCTTCTATGCTCAGACTCACTTTTTTAACTATTTTTTGAGTTAGCTCCCTGATTTCTCTACAGTCACCCCCAAGTCTCTTACTCTGGATGACATCCCATAGAAATGATCATTTTATTCCTCTTCTATTATCAATAATCTACAAGTACTCTACACACATTTTATGGAATTAAATATCCCTTCATTTCCATGAATGCACACATATTCAACTGTAGATATATGCTATATTGATTTCATGTTTTTCCCATAGATGAAATCTACTTTTATTAATACTGTTCGTTTGTGGAAATTAATTTTGTGAATTATTATATTCTCATAGATAACTTCCTTTAGTCCTCTATGAACTATGTTACACCACAAAGTGTGAATGCTTTATGGACCACATCATCATCCACGGATCGACCCAACGTCACAAATAAATTCATCTTCCACGGACCTTCTATCCACCATGGGTGGATGGTGTCCCCTAGAACACCTCTCATTTGAGTACTATTTATACTCATGGGTTTATAGTGATCTTCAAAATCCATTACACAAACTATCTCTATGGAACTATTATCCTTTCGCAAAATCCTCCCTAAAAAATCTCTTCCTTCGTTGAATTTCAATCTCAAAAAATCTTCATAATTTTTAAAATTATCTATGAAACTTTAAACTTCTTTGTATGATTCAATCACTATAATGATTCATTAGAGGTAATTATGTAGTAAAAATGATCTTAGAATACCTCTAATTATATATCCCTATAGGTTTAATGAGATACAACCTTCTTTATATACTATTATGTGGTCCACACAACACATTGATCCTCAACACAAGCAATATATTAAATGGATGAAACCCTTTATGGATCAAAAAATCATGACCGCATATTTTTAAATATCCATACATCCTTTGAAGTGAAATCATTTTAAAGTTTCTAATACTCCCACAAATTATTTGTCTTTCTCCTTCTCTGTAGCGCGCTTCATTGTCTTTATATTTTCTATATAGAAATACTACATTTTATAATCTTCCTTTTTAATTATGTGCACACATTGATGTCCACAAACAATTCATTCATAGACATATAAATTTTATAACAAAAACAATAACCTAAAAATACACTGATAAGAAACCTTGAGGGATTATTCCCAACAATCCACCATCTATGTTTGTTGAAAACTCTTCAGTGATTAATACAAAATTAAAACACCTTCCATATTCTACTAGTATTTTATTCCTGCAGTTTAGATAGTAATTATAAATTCTACAGGAAAACACTCTTAGCCTATATGAGACATTATTGACATGTGAAAAAAAGAATATTATGCAATGTTTATCAATAAACTACATCATTCTATTTCAAAACCACTAAAGTGTTTAATCATAAAACTCAACTGTCGTAATATATATCCTTTGATCAATCACTTTTAAAATCATCATATTTAGTACTCCCTCTACATCGTTGATCCCCATATCATCTTCTCCACTTTTTTAACTTCTCCCTCTATCATCTTATCCCATGTATTGATTATGAGATTTTCTCCCATTTAATAGACACAATCCCTCCATTGCAATGAACTCGAATGTCATGTCGTTTTTATCTACAACTAGGTAAAGAACATAGATGAACGTATTCTAGAAAACAGCATTATAATTATGGGATATGGCATCCCAAATTCATTATTTTCCATGTGCTAGGAGTTTACAAATTTCAAAGAGAAATTTTATGCCTTTCAAAAACTTTTTGGGGTATGGACTTTGTCCTAATGTCCATAACATGTAGTTATGTACACACATACTCCAACATCACAATACCTTTCTCCATATTCTCCATGATAAAATAATATATTATTTCAAAGTTACATTTCCTATATTGATGGACTATAATTTTTATTAGTTTTGTAAAACTCAATTTATCCCGATGGATTTTGATCAGATACATAACATAAACTCCCTTATCATCAATCTCATGCTTTATCTATAATAATTGTGTTCTTGATTGAGTAGCCACGCTATTTTATTATTCTATAGTGCTCAAAGAAATTAAATACTATTTATTATTTATCCAATATATACACAATACAATAATATAAAAAGTTCCTCTTGATGTTGATTTTCAATCACTTGATCATCAGGATCAATCTGTATCTGTATTTCCCAATTACACATGCTTATATTTTTCATTGTACCTAAATAAAAAGAGAATAGTGCCATTGATATGTTAAAATATTCATTTCACTACAATCATGTGTATTTTAATGGGATTTTACTAATACTTAGTTTCATGTAATGGGGAAAAAAGACTTGGTTATATCGTTGTTATGTACTAAAAGCTTCGATTGATCCTCCTTTATTTTGTGATATTAATCACCTTTCATTAATCGTAATGTGACTATTTAATCTAGGTATCCAACAGAGTCGTTATCCCTTCAAAATCTTATAAAAACACTCTTGGAATATTTATACTATTAAATTAATGTTCAATTCTTTCGATGTGTTATTTGTAAACCATGGAAACCCATAATTCACTGAACATTGACATTCCAAAATCACTTTTCTTGAATTAAAAAACACATTATACACATTTATTCATCTGAAAAACTAATTATTATTCCCTAAACACAATGTAAACCCATAATATTTTTATTAATATAATTTTTTACATAGATATTGTAACCAAATCCACTATTCTAGAACCCAAGATTCTTCAAAATTTTATCGGGTCTTCAATACCATGATCTTCGTTCTTATTTCAACCCATATAGAACCTTATTCAATAGAAAAACTATATTATCATTTTCATGAAATAAAAAATAATCCACAAGCACAATATAAAATACTTCGATTCATAACCCCATTGAGAAATGATCACTTGTCCTTCGGGAAATCATTGATCTTTATATACACATTTCGGTAAAAAATTAATCATATTATCTCTAGCCTTAAAAATGGTGAAAATGTTTCATACACATCAAAATCTTGTATCCAAGAGAATACTTTTCACACTAATGTACTTTTTATTCATCTCATAGCACCATCTCCATTTATATTT
The DNA here is from genome assembly GCA_963277665.1 of Viscum album. NCBI lineage: Eukaryota > Viridiplantae > Streptophyta > Magnoliopsida > Santalales > Viscaceae > Viscum > Viscum album. The sequence continues at coordinate 850,461,230 of OY728138.1, read as the reverse complement.
TTGTTAATGAAATATTTAGTTTCAAATACATTCTTTTCTATTGGTCTCTAATCAATCTCCCAGGTCTGATTCTTCACTATTTTGTGATGAAAATGTTTTATATCTAGATCATAAATTTAATTTCCATCTGATTATTTAAAAAATACTAATTATATAACTATGATAATAATGATTCTTTCTAAACAGTCTCCATATTCATCATCTCCAATAATGTTGTTTGATCACCCAATATATTCTATCTATCAATTTTGTCTCTTCCTATTTTCCTTTGGGAATATATTAAAATGTGATTATCCATTTAAATATCTGAATATTATACTAAATCAGCCTGTGGAAATAGTATATCTTGTGATGTTATTATATCTTCATCACTATCCTCATGAGTCTGGTCATGTATTTTCTAGTGATTCTTCTCATTCTCTTTTATTGTTACATTATTTATTTATACTACATTTCCCAACCTCTTGTTGAAGTATTTTTATGTTTTTCTTTTCATTGAGTAGCCAAGAAAAATCCTCTCATATCTATAACATAGAAAATTCTTATTATTATCTTTATTGAGAATGAAATACATACTTATAATTATTAGAAATTACTTCAACGATTTATTTTTTCCATTCAATAGCTCTTACAGTTTCATCACACTTTTCAGAAATTGTAATCCTCTATGTTTAGTTATAATCTATTTTCATCAATGCATCATTCAAAAAATCACTGGAAGTTCTTTCTTATTTAAAAATGTTCTATCCATGATGGTGTTAATTATATTTATTATCTAAAATATTACATTCAATTTTTTAGTACATACTATTAAAACATGGATCCGTAAACTGTGTTTCTTTTGATGATCTACAATGTGGATATATGTGAAACTTTTTCCATTATCTATTTAGATCTTATAAAATGTTTGACCCAAAATAATCTCAATAACCCATCAATATAATTTTATGCAACTGACCACCAAATATTATCAGGTGATCATTGAAACCAATTATATTCTACAAAAATAACCAATATGGTAACATAACAAGTTATACAATCAAAAGTTCTTAGTGAAATTAGTCCTCACACATCAATATATACCTTTACAAGTATATTTTTTTGACTTTATTTCATTTCACATATATATATTTCCAACTATATTCCCATGTAGACAAGAATCACATTTATGGGTATGATCATGTGATTAACTAGTGCAGTATCGAGTAGGATAATATTTCCTCAAATCATCCAAGGACGTTTTACAAATGGATCCATGACAGTTATGCAACAACATATTTTTATTCTTCCATGGACAGAAAGCACATATAATTTTCCCCACTAACAAGGAAGATATTCCATTTTGTATTCATTCCTTACAAAATAATAACTCCATATTTTTTTTATGACACATAAATTATTTTAAAATTTTGTGGTATATCCAGAGTCACACCATTATATAAATGTAATAGGTTCTAACTGAGTCTTTCAATAATTAACAAATCTACTCATCTCATGAAATTTCCGCAAAACATATATTTTCTGGATCCATGAATATTCATGCATTATTCATTACCAAATCATATGATACCATCCTAATCAAATTCAATCTAGTCACCAAATAATTATCTCCTGTCATGCAAATGGTGGATCCACTATCAATAATTCATATTCTAGTATGATATAAACCTTCAAAACAAATCAATGAAACAATTTCCTATTCACCATCATTACTTTTTATTCATTATTTGACATGATTTTCAATATTGATTGATAATATTGATTTTCCTGAATGTATGATAGACTAGAATAATCATCAAATTCTGTAAAAAAAATTTAATGTTTATCATAATTGACTATACATTCAATTTCTTCTTATGAACACATTCATCCAATTTTGCAACATTTCTCTACATTTTTATGAGAATTTTATTCCATATTTTCAAATCATTCAATCCTAAAAAATTGACCATCATATGATCTTAAAGATAATTGATTTATATATGGTGACCTCTTTTTATCTTATTCCCTCTGATACAACTTATATATGGTACTTACATATTATAAGTGTTTCATTTTTCTTCAACAATAAAATATAATATGAGGTGAATTAATATGTTTCACTACAACATCACTGACCATCACTTGGAATATATAAAACTTATGGTTCTGATTCATACCAAAGAGAGTGGGTGTTTGTGGCCTTACATCAATCCTTAGTTCATTCAATTTTCGAATAATACCCCTACAAGCCTTATCATTTTCATTTCTCTATTGATTCTATTCTTCTGGACCACTATGCCCCAATTTCATCATTACTGTTTCATGAATGAACTTATTTTCTGATTTCATATATATAGTCAATAGTTTTTATGATCAATTACACATAATTTAAGATGAGTGACTTCCTCTTATTGTTATTTGATATGTTTGATTTTTTCAATTCTAGTTTCATTAAAACAATCAATTCATATTTTCTGTTATACAATTTTTATTTTGTACTCAAAAAACCAATATGATCTCTCTAGAATTTTTGTCTTCTATTTATCAATTACTCTATTCAGCTCAGACCTATATTCTTACTATTTATAAATATGAAATTTTTCATCACAAACCTCATTCTTTCCATTCTTTTTTTGTCTCTCAAAACAAATTTTCCCACATGAGAGGCTTCAAATTCTAACTACAGGATAACTCTCCATTACAATTCTCATTATTCATTGTCACTTTCTTCTCATTTTATATAATTTAAAAAAACAATCACTATAGAATCTAATTCGTGATCCTTGTTGTCCTCTAAATATTATTCCTCTAATTATTCTAAACATCCATATTCTCTTGATAACAAATTCATATTTTTGATGAAATTTATCTAAATATATCTATTTCATTTCATATATGATGAAGAGTTATTTTTAGGAATTTCAACATCATCATATCTATCATCCGGAAACTTCTTGGGGAACCATGTTACATGATTTCAAACCTTTCAACTTCGAAAGAACCCATGTTAGAGTTTCCCTTTGTAATTTCCATTTATTCTGTGAAGATTTGATAAATGTAATGACATCACAATATCTATCTCTTCATATTACCTTCCACATTAAATGTTGATAATCTTAATGGAATTTAATTTCAATTATTTGGACTTTCTCATTTTCATAACATCACTATCATCATTTTTCATTTGATATAATTTTAGAGAAAAATGAAAGTATTCTAATGTCGGATCTTTTGGATCGTTATAAATCAATATATAAACATTAAAATTAAACAAAGGTGAATGTTTTATAAAAATAAATTTAATGATATTGACATATTTAATAATTTCTCCAAAACCACAGATATATTCCAAACTAATATTTTCTTATTCTATCATTTTTTCAGCATACTCCTTACGGTGTATTCTGGGATCCTCGTACTTGTTACATATAAACAGATTTTTTTCATCAATAACTTTTGAGTCTCTTTCAAATATAATAAATAAATTTTCCTAGATTTCATTAAATGATTACATAACATCACCATTATATATATGGAATTGGATGGAGCTCCCATAAATCAATAATTCCTTTTTCATCTGCATCCAATTACTTTAATCCAACTACTAATAATGGACCACAATCGATATTGGATGAAATTACATACATTGATAATATAAATGTAAATTTTCATAATGATAAGATATAGTGATACATTCGATTTTTCTATACTTGGAATACATCTCGACCCAAATTTGAAATCCCATTATGATTGAGAAATTCCATTTCATCTACTATGAGATAACCACTATAATTCAATATTTATATTTGATACCATTTTTATCCAAATTTTGTTAAATACATTAATAATTGTGGTTCAATGTTTGTATGAAAAATTAAAAAAAGTTCCATTTCATGTCTTGTTTTATCAAAAAAACATTGTTCTCACTTAGTCCCTTAGAAATATATAAACTGAAATGAAATCATGCACGAGACAAAATAATCATTAGCCGGTTCACCGTCACTGGGAAACATCTAAGGAGAATACAATATATATGTACTATGGTAAAAAATATTCAAAATTTAACTTTCAAATTCAATTAATAGTCATGATTCCTTCTACTGTGAGGCTTAATACCCTTGTAATGTTTAGTGTTAAATCACAAATTTCCCTTGGGTCACTCATTAAGTATTTTTCTATGGATCCTTTATGATGGAAATAATCATTGTATTCCCATTACATTGCTCACTTCACTAGAAGGGATCCAAACATTGTTTATTGACTTTTTTTCCCTTAATCATTATGAATTCACATGTCCTCGTTTTTTTAGATATGCTATATTGAAGTCTCGTCTTCACCCAAAGATGAAATCATATTTTTTATGTACTTTTAGTTTTCAAACATTTTATTAAAAAAAATTATTCCCAAGGGAATATCCTTGTGTTATCCATGAATTTACTTTCACCATGTGGTGTGAACGCATTAGGAATTACCTCTTCTTTAGTGGACTGTCCTTGCTTCACTGGCGGATTATTTTTCTATGGGACACCTCTCGAACATGGATGATAATGTCCAACAGACCGACTCTCCACCGCAGATGGTTGATATCCCACTGAGCACCTATACTCCATAGACCCTTCATCTTTTATGGTCTATAGAGCTCCATAAAAACCATTATATGAACTGCCTCTATTGAACTCTTATCCTTTCAGGGAATTGTACCTCACACACATATCCCTTTACATAATTGTCTTCTTGTGAATCACATCAATCTTCATTAAATTATTCCAGTAGATATAATTCTCTCTGTAATTTTGACACTATTTAATGATATTATAATTAGTTCAAATATATAAAAATATATTAAAAAATCCACTAATCCTAGTACCACACAACTTTGATGCCATATAACCTTCAATGCATACTATTATGCAGTCCATATAACACTTTAATCCTATGCGATAAGCGATAAATTTTGAGAATAAAAATCTTTGCGGCTCCACAAATCACCACCTCATTTATATAAATGTTATCCTATCCTTTGAAATCCAATCCTTTGGTAGACTCTAAGCCTCTAATGAAATTTTTTTGAATCGTGGTCAATGTAGCATTCTTCCCAGTCTCTATACTACTGAAATGCAGAAATCCTACATTTTCTTATTTTCCTTCTCAATTATTCTCACAATTAGTGGTCTACAATCTATTATTCACGGTCCATAAACTACATTCTATAGAAATACACCCCTTTAAAAAAACGTACTCTAGGTTTTGAGGCCGAAACAATTGGAAAACTCTATAAAATTGCACCCCATTAAAAACATGCTTTGGAAAACACCAACTATATTCATAAGTAGTCATTTGTAATTCTCATAAAATATGATCACATCCGAAAAAACTAAGAGGATACAGTGATGGATTTTCCCCCAACAATAATGATTTTTTACACTGTTATAGAAAATGTGACCTTTATTTTAAAAAATAGAGATCAAATGAAAAAAATTAATCCATGTTACTCACGTGAGAAGTGATCATTTGTTACATGGAAAACAATTATTCATTATTATTATTTAAATCCAAGAGGTGGAGAATAACTATAAAGTTATATCTAATAATGAAAACAATATATGAATACCATTATTAATATTTCATCATAATGATTATAAAATATAAGTATATTTTGAGTAAAAAAACATATTTTCCATATTAAATATTAAAACTCTTATTTTTAAAGTCATTAATAAAACTAACATATGTATTTGGATCATTATATATTCTATGTAATGAATTTAACGTAAATTAAATAAAACAGTTTGAATATTAATCTATAATTATTTCCACAAATAAATTAATGTTTCTTTAAATATGAAAATAATTTTATTTCCAAGAATATTATGTGATTGTCATCATTTCAAAAACATAATATATTTCGATTGATAGGGAACATTAATATTAAATAAAGACTTTGTATATGGGATTAATTGTATGATAAGGATGTTTAAACAAGTTCTCTTTTCTTTTGAAACACATTATAAAAAATTTTCATGCCAGGAATTTGAAATTTATATGGGGATAAAAAGGATCTAATAAGCGATTGAAAAATATCTGATCCTAAATATTAATGACACTTGTCTTTTTGTGATACTTTCACACCATGAAGAAATAATACATTTTTACAATCCATTATTGAAGAATAAATGTACGTATGTCAAATAGGTTTGTATATTATAATGATATTTTCAATAATGATGACTAGAAATAAGTTTATATAAAAAGTTATGTTAAATTTTTGTAAATTGATGTAGTGAACTTGATGAGATTTTGTATAGTTTATTGATATGGTAATGAAAGTAGCATAAAATTGTAATTATGGAGATAATATATGGCACCCATTTGATTGAGGCAGTGAATAACACATATAATAATAATGAACAGAATATGTTAGTAAAGTAAACAATATTCATAGTAGATATGACAATGGATACATTTTTGAGATTTTATCCTATAAAAATTGTCATGTTTTACATATATGTTCAATTGGGAATGAATTAAATCATCCATGAAATATGACTAAATTTCTATATTTTAATTGTAGAATATTTCTTTATTATCCAAATTTATTTTTTTCTTCAGGTGAGTTCATAATATTAATTTTCACAATCAGTTTTCTACCAAAATCAACATAAATAAAATTGTTAACTGCTGATTAAATGACTTTTTGCAACAATCATGATTTTTTGGGGCTATAAGACATATGTATATATTTTCCTAGCATGGTAGTAGCTATTTATTTATAAATTACATCATGGAAAAAATAATTCAATATTCAAATGGTTGTGTAAAGACCCAATAGGTGCCATAGTCATGTAGTTGTTGTTATATGGTACACAAGAGAACCATATATCCAAGAGTGGTGGTGCATGTGGCTATAGGGTTGGATATTGCGTTAGGTGCTCCCAGATCATCGTAATGGCCCTTGGTGTGGAAGTATATTTCCATGTGTATTATTTTTATGGGTTTATAGGGTAGATATTTCCATGAGAATTGTCTCCTATGAGAATTACATTTCCCCAAAATAAATAATAAATATTTTTATTATGAAAATAAAATATATTTCAACATATATATATAAGTGATATGTCTTGTAGAGTCTTGGTAAAACTTTTTATGTAATTATATAATATTGGGGTTCAAACACCACAAATTTAAAATTTTTACTATAAATTCTAAATCCATGAGCTCCTACTTGTGGATATAGGTGGATCCAGATGAAACTACCTATTTCCATTACCATGTCGATAGATAATATAAATTGCTGATGAGGCTATAAAAAATCCAATAGTGTCCAAGGGAACTATGAGCATGGATATATAATACATCCATTGTCATGGACCACTGCTATAAACCATTTTACCAATAGTTGGGGGAGTTAACATTAAAAAAAGTAAATTTAGTCTCAAATTATATTTCATTTCATGTGGATAAATGGTTATCCTTTTCATTTGTTCACATTAATTTTCATGAATGTTTAATATATTAATTATATATAAAAACACCCAAAAAATCAAATATGAGATATTGGAAACTTTATAGGATGTGTGTTCTTTAATCATGTATATCCATACCCACACTAATAATAGTAAAACAGATATATTCATAGAGATAGTAATAATCTAAATTTTTTTCACATATATAATTCATATATGATTATATAAAAACTGTCATTATAGAAAAATAAAAAGGATTTATGGGTGGAGATGGTTGATTGTGAATGAGTAAGACCTATGATAATGATTTTTATTAACCTATGAAATATGGTAAAATTATTTTTCATTTTTTAATTTTCTTGTGTTATTTTATATACAATAGATGAAGTCATGATAGAGTATGGAATTATTTTTCAGATAATCATATTCTCTTACAGAATAAGGAAATGATAAAGTATATTGTGTGAGACTCCTTCCATTATGGATGAATGAACTAAATATAGTTTTAATTTTATAAATTAAATATAAAAATATTCATTATGACATCATAATGTTGTAAATTTAATCATTATTAAGACATTGATAATGAAATTTAAAGGTGAATAATTTATATATTATTGAATAAATATATCAAAATATCCCATCAAACTATATGGATTTATTATAATTTATCTTCATTGAATTATATAAAATAATTATTGGAATGTTTTTTAGTGAAATGTTTGAATGAATAGAAATCTATTTCAAATGTTTCATGGTTATCCTTTTTCAAATTTATCCTATCATGAAAAATTACAAAATTATGGATAAATGTTAAATAATCTACAACATATCAAATAATATAAACTCATATCATCTAGTGAACCATCTAATGTACCTAATGTCATGATTGTTACTTTTGTTGATTTTCATTAACAATGATTGATATGATTGTTTAAACTAATGAGTTTATTTCACTCTAACAATAAAGGAAGTAATTATAGCATTAATTTGGATGAACCTAAATCAAATATTATAAATTAATTGGATCCCATATTTTGAACAAAAACATTTCACAAATATATTGTGAAGTATTTCAATTACAATCATAGAATAATTCACCTTTAATAATAAATTAACATTTCTCTCATTAACTTCAACATAAGGTAAAGGCCTATGACCTTTTGACTGATTCCATTTAATTTATGTGGTTTTATTGGTTTTTTAGATCATTGAAATTAATTACAACCCTTATAATTGATAACACCCAATGAAAATGAGTGTGTTTCTTCAAAATTTGAGGCTCTGTTTATGTCTTTTGTGTGGGGATTTTCATTTTATGGTTAGCTGCAGCATAGGTAGTGAAATTTCATTAGTGGTTATATGTTTTTGGGGGATTCATTCTATGTTTAAATAGTAGGGGAAAACACTAAATGTATTAATTATGTCAACATGAAATGGTGTTGTGGGGATGAATATGATAGAGAATGATGAAATGGAGTGTTACAATTCTCTCTACCATGATCATCATTATATTGGATCAAAATAGTTATGTTAAATGTATTGTTCTATGGCATAGGTTTTTTTGGACTAGTACAGTTTATAATTTTTTTTAACGGTATATGAGTCTTTTAGGGTCATGGATGATGTTTAATTGCATAAAAATATTGTATTCAATTCATGTTATTGTTGATCAATCTTCATGTAAATGTTATACTATGATATTAAACATTGAATGAAGGTTATACTAAAAGTGTTTGCATTATTCATATTTTCATTTGAATGTTTAAAAGTGTAAGGGTAAACTAGATTACCCTTATGCAACAAATTATTTCATGTGTAGGTAATGATAATAATTTAAAGAAATATTTAATTTGTCCCATGATGGTTCTACATTGTGTTTATCAATTTTTTTTTTAAAAAATTAATGATTTCCATGGATAATAAATTTTTTATAATGAACATGTAAAATTTGGAGAATATCAATAAATTTTAGCAGTATTAAGTTTTTCTAGTGATATAATTAAGTAAAAAATAACTTAATGTTAATTAAATTGGTAATGTATTGTTGTGTTATTACAGATATCATTGTAAAGTGATATGTATTATATTGAAGTTGATTTATTTCCTATACATTAATTATTCAATTTCCATTTATTATAATGGATTGAAAAATATAGTTGGGTCCATTGAGTTCTCTATTATCATTTGAGTTCATTCCTAAATTTCTTGACTAATTTCATTATTTTCATTTTATCTCTCTATTTGGATGCAACTGTAGTGAAACTACTTAAAGGTATGGGATTCAAGAACCTCTCTCACATTAATTTGTTTTATAACTACATCATTATCATTACTATTCATTTACTATAAATTGGTAAGAATAAAATTATGATATTACATTATTTTAAATACGATCATTTAAAATTGAAATAAAATGGATTTATTTTATTCATATTTTTTCATTATTTCATGTATTGATTTAGTTTATACTATCATAAATAAAAATTTATGATAAAAACAGGTAAATATTAAAGTAAAAGAGACAGAATATGTATTGAAAAAATATAATGCATGAGTTTGGATATTTTACATAAAATTTAGAACTTAATCAAAATATTTTTTTAAAATTTATTCATATGTGTATTCTCCCATTAATTTTAGAGTTTCTTATCAAATAAAAAACTAAATTTTTTTTGGTTGTGATTTTAGAAAACATAATAAATAAATTAATAATATTTATAACATAAAATTAAATGGGTTTTCAATAATCAGAAAATAATTGTTGTTGACGTATTCCCATGTATTTTATATTCATTTAAGTGTGATTGTTACTTATTATTGTTGGGGATATGAATTGAATTTTTTATGTTATATGATATGTGATTTATCTTAGATTTAAATTTTTATGTTATGAGGTGAAATTAATAAATCTAGAAATATAGATATGGTTATCATAAATAAATTTATGGGATGATAATTTAGTACCTACATGTTGAAGGTGAAAATGAGTATATATACTCAATAATCATGACATAAATAAATTATGTGAATTAATAATGGAATGAATGAATTTAATTGTCATATCATAATTTCTATTTCATAAAATATGGGAATTAAATAAATAAATTATCTAAAATTGTATCCCAATGATAAATATAAATTTTTTAAAATCATTTCTTAAAAAAATTTTGTTGTTTATGTAAGGTTATTTAGGTTTTGTAGTTTACTAGTTTCATTCGAAGTGGTGATGAAATAGTGGAATAAATGATTTTTTAAACACTATTTTTATAAACAATAATGGATGTCTTCTTTTTGAGACATAATACTCGTGTATTTTCTTATGATTTCTTCACACACCCACCTAGGTTGAGTATTTTATATTGGGGCTAAATTATTTGGTTCCAACTGATATTTCTATCATCCATGTTGGTGAGGATAAATTTTTGTCTTTCTCAATATTTATGCGACCCATTTAGCAGTATAGAATTTGTAATCGCCAAAGGATTGTATGATCGTGAATAATGTTTGAGGGGAATGATTTATACCTTGTGTTCTTGTAATTAAGGTATGATTAAAATAGTATAGGGTATATGAATGGTAGGAGGGAATAATTATTATGTCCATTATGTCCATAATACACTACTTTTCTAGTTCAAAGGTGGTGTATGTGTATGTTATGTATTTATGATTTTGTAATGTTATATGTGTATTTTTTTATACCAAAATGAGATGATGGAACATGAGGGAGTTGGAAAAAGTAGGTTTGTGACATGACAAACATTATATCAAAAGTTATGGGAGAAAAAAAATGTTTGATGGTGGGGTGTGAGAGAAACTAATCAGTGGGGTGATGTAACGCCCTGACCCCAGCTACCCAGAGTCGGTGCATTACTTTGTAACATTGGCATGATCACAAAAGATCAAGTCTCGAAAGACAGATTATTTTAGTAGCGTTGGAAACACTAGATACATTCATAAGTCTTTCATTACTTCATAATGTAAAAAAACTAATAACAAAGTCTTCATAGTCCACACTCATATCCTCTTCTGACTATCCTTGCAGGTCATTCATAAAATACTTCTTCACGTCCTGGAAAATATTAAAACATTGAAAGGGGTGAGCTCAGATGCTCAGTAAGTATAACAATATTGCGGAATATTTCATCAATAAACATAAACATTTAAGGCAATGTATAACTAAAACAAAAGCCTTCTAAACTTGAACTTCAACATAATATGGAAAAAGTAAAATGAGATAATGCCATTTACTTCTTCACATGGATATTCTACTGGTCGAATAATCACATGCAATATCAATAACCACTTTCATAATGATGGAATGCATAATGCCAGACTATCATAACCACGTAGCCAAGGCCTCATGGCAAGACCACAAATAATATTTTGTCAAGGAATCGTGTCAAGACACTAGTTTTTCTCATGAGACCTACCGATGCATCGAGGAGCTATAGTGGGCTCCACCCGCCACTTATTAAGTCCAATGAATTCTTCATATGAACAGGTTTAAACATACCATAAACCATAACATAATCATATCACATGAAACGTGCATAAAGGAAACATAAAATTTCCACATTTCAATCATAAGATATCAATAAAAAACATGGATATAATAAAAAAACGTTCAAAACCATTTTCAATACCAAAATAAACGAATGTTAAAACATTGTATTTAATTTTCATTTAAAAAGTTATGGCTTGTAGAGGAAGTCGAAACACAAATAATGGTCACGGCGGTGGAGAAGTCGTTGTCACCACATACGTAAGACAAAAACATTCCTATTGTCGTTTAGTAAAATGCTTTGTAAAAAAAAGATTCCTTTTTGAATAAAATTCAATGTCAAAGGGGTTTATACACTGTATAAATGAATGTTGTGTATAAAACCAAATATGCCTCAATGAAAGGAGATTGAGACGAAGTCCATAAAAAGATAATTTTTTAAAATAAAATAGATCTATTATGTGTATTCACTATATTTACACATAAATAAAGTATAAATACAATATAGGACATAATAATATCATGACATAATTTGAAAGTAGGAGATTAACCCAAAGAATGGAAATTGGGTTAAGAAATTCCCTTACCTTGTGTCCTGTCATGACTCGACCATTCTTTAACCTCCTGAATAATAAACTAGAGTTAATTTCTATTTATTTAAGAACCTTTTTCATGTTCATTATTCCTTTTATATCCCTTATTACCATGTTATGAACATTATGTAATTATTTATGTTTATAACGGTCATTTTGTCGATCTTAGGTACTTGAGTCAAAAATAAAATTCTTATAATTACAAGTTGTTCATGTGGTGATATATCCATTATATCCAGAATTATTTTCATGATGTAGATATCATATATATCATATATATACAGTATATACATTCATTTATAATATTACATAACATTTAGATGTAAGAAATGAAATGCACCGTTCATGGAGACGGTAAGCCGTACGTACGCACAAACGCTACTTTCATTTATATTTCATATTTAATGGAATGATGTTATAATTATATAAAGTTATAATATAATTCCAGTATAGTATAATGTATAATACCATTTACTCCATCCATTATACATCCCACATATGGCATTAACGATTCAAATCACTTTGAGGGGGCGGTAGTCCGCACTTCCTAAAATGAAATTATCGGGTTTACCCATAATGGAAATCATAAAGGTATGACATAAATGAAAAATACAGAAGCTAAAGTAAAACATAAACATATTATATATAATATATAAATATAGTGAAATCTTAATGTCCACCTTTGAAGGAGTTATATGAGTGTTGAACAATCATCGTTTCGTGAGGCAGGAATTCACCATCCACAGAAACCGTATGTTCTTTAACCATTAGATGTAGGTGTGTGTAAGTGTAGCTCGAATACTCATTATAACAACATCATAGTATATTGAGGATACTGGTGTTGTTACAGAAGAATGGAATAAAAAGATTTTAGGGGTTTGGGTAAGAAAAATAAAACAAAATAACATAAGAGATGACATTACCTTAAAATTGGGTAACTCTTTTGATTTGAGCCAAAAGATTCCTTGGGAAGATTTATGCCCAAAGTGAGGATTCTAGGAGCATGGGAGGTAAGTTGGGAGAGTATTTGGGTAGAGTTAGGCCGATCCAAAAGGCTTTGAAAGTTTGAGTAAGGTGGTAGTGGTGGGGGCCTTTTATAAGTGGAGAGGAGGGGCACTCTTGGAAAGTAATGAAATATTACATTATTATACAATGATTTTCGGATTATAAAGGTCCCACACTTATATAATTCGAGGTTAAGGTGATAAGGGTTAGAAATCTACTCATCCGATAGGTTTCTGACAAGTGTAAGCCTTGGATTTTACATTATCTTTTCATTTTACTTAAATGGTTAATTAATGAGGTAATCGCTGCATCATCATGGTGTCATAAATAATTTAATTTATATAATGTCTAAAAATTATAAAAAAATTATGATGATGTAGGAAATCTTTTTAGAATTCTAATTAATATTTATATTCAAACATATGACTTGTATAACCCCATTTAAAAATTGTTTTAGTAAAACAACTCTTGTTTGTGACCTTTTTATTTTATCATTAAATAAAAAGTTATTTATGTCCTTTTCCTACCAAAGTGGCTCCATGGGGTCCCCATGTTGACCCATGGATTTTCTTGGTCGGCCTTGACACATCCAATAGTGGTTGTTCAAGTGTAAAGGTCATTCCATATTTTAATAATACTATTTTTACCTTAAATTTCACTAATTACCTTTAATCACGATTAATTAAACTTAAAAGTTACTATTCACCAAAAAATTATTTTAATCTCATTGAACCACATTTTACCTCCTAATGACAACCATGTATGTCGGAGTTTTGAAAATCACATCACAGAAGTGGTAATATTTCATTTAAACGAAAAATCAGTTATTTAACTACCACTTAGTGGTTTCACTATTCATCAAAAATTGAAGTTTTTCAGAACAATGCCAAAATTTCACCCTAGGCTATAATTGATATTCCGAATCCAAAAATGATGTCTATTTTACAAAATTCTAAACATATATGTTGCATTAATTAATTTTATAATTAATTCCCACTGTCACAACAAATAGCGTGTTTTTTAGAAACAATATATATCAAAAGATTGGCCATTGTTTATGTCCAAATTCAAATTGAAATTAATTCTAATGATCACCATAGGATAAAATAGTAAAAATATATTCTAATTATAATTTAAAATCACTTGATATTATAATTTATCAGTATAAAATACTTTTATTAAAAAAGTTGTTTTTAAGTATTTTTCACTATTCATAAAAATTGGAAGTTCTTAGAAAATTACAAAAAATTCAACTTTGGATAACTTCGATATTAAGAATACAAAAATGAATTCCATATTGAAATATAATATTTCCATAATTTTAAAAAGTGGGTATTACTATTCATAATGGCTACTTTGATTAGTCGTGCAGTGTTAGAACTCGAACTTGCGTACAATGCAAGCTATTGCATTATTGAAAGAAAAGCGTATAGTGGAAGCTCGGGGTGTTACATTCTACCCTCCTTCAATAAATTGCATCCTCGCAATTTGAAACTTTTCATTGAAAATAAAAGGTAGAAAATAGAAAATACCTTTGTGGAAAACCCACATCGGAAATAAGGTTAATAAAATTTGTCCTTAATAAGAGGGAATAGGAAATCAAAAAGTCACCAACAAATTATGATCTCAATAAGGATAACATTGGTGGCAATTAGAGACATATAATTGGAGGAAAAACGTAAATATTAGTAGGGAGTGATTGAGGTCATCAATCACAAACAAGTGTAAAATTGAGGGCCTCAAAGCCTTCAATCTATGTTGATTTAAAATATTATACGTTCAACAAGACATAAGGTATTATGATAACACATTTTTTTTTGTTTTATTATGCCTTTACTAAAGTTTATGAATTAATTTATTCATAGAATAAGATATAGGTATATATTTATTTATGCTTGACAAGTAGAGTTTCAACCTTCAACTAATTTCTACCAAAACCTCATTTTCACTCAAAAAGATAATAGAAATCAAAAATATTATATTTATCCTAATCGTACAAGGTTCAAAATATTAACACATAAAATTTAGATTAGAAAAACTATTTTGTAATAACCAGCTACTTCACATAGTCCAGTGGTAGGCGATTAATCCCAATCGCACTATGGTTGTGGGTTCGATTCCCACAGATTTGTCCAACGCGATGGGTTGTCACTCAGTCTACTTGTTGTCCTTTTTATAAATATCCAAAAATAACCATAAAAATAGTATCCAATGTAAAATATAATCCATTCCAACCATTATAGTTATCCAAAATACATCTTTCCAACTCACAGTCCAAATTTTATAAGGAAGATAAACATAATGAAGATCCTTTTTTCTGCATAACAACATGTGAACTCCTTCATCATGTATTCTTTTAAAACACTGCAATTACCAATGATCCCTTATTCCTTATATAATACTAGATATACTCCTTCTATCAAAAAATGTATGCAAATCATTAATCAGTTTCAAGGAAGTTAAGAATATCCAATATAATTTATCCAAATCAAACATGTATTATTCCAAAATCACTATCTCGGTATCAGAACCATATTATGGTTTATCATCCTCTCAACCATATATTTTCCAAAACTTTAACCTGATGTGGAGTCACTTTTCTTGGTTCCACACAATCTCATGTCCTTGATGAAATAGTACTGCAGTACAATCCTTATATACTCCATAATTACTATAACCAGTACATCTTTGATACAACACTCAAATGACAAAATTATTTAATAACAACATAAGAACTGTAATCATTCCTCCTCATCTGTGGTAGTATCATAACTTGATTATTATCCAATAACATCATTTGGGGCATACTCTGATGATTTGGACATTGGATTGCATGGTGTCCCCACTCCATGCGGATAAAGCATTGTACATTTGAAACCTTTTTCTTACCCTTGCAGTCACGCACTTTGTGTCCTTTTTCTCCACACTTATAACAAACTCCCATTCCCTTTAGGAAAGTTCCAAGGTGTTTCTTCCCACAGTTATCACATATTGGAAAATTCTTCTTTTCCCACGTCCCTTTTTCCATCATTCTCTCTTCCATCCTTTTCTTCTCTTTCTTCCCTTCAAAACCATAAGACTCAGAGAATTCATTACTTATCTTATTAACACATGATACTATTTCTTCATATGTTGAGAACACATGGGAGATTATTTCCCTTCTAAATTATGGCTTAATACCGTGAAAGATATGATCCTTTTTACGCTTTGGATCATACATATTGCTGGAGTTCACATTCCTTCCACTGGGCACCATTTCTATATAATGGCATAAACTAGGATAGTTTATGAATTGCAATGAATAATTCCAAACTTGTAAAATACTTAATGTAAATTGAATGGCTTATGGATATAATCCATAATCATAAAAAAATTCATTGAGGAAGTATATACTCATAACCCTACATAGTCGTTTGTAAAGAAAACAAGAATTATCCTAAGCATATCTCTCAAGAGTGTCGTAACCAAGAGTACAGCAAGGCCCATTGTCGTGCACCAGTTCCCGTTCGAGTCTAGCTCAAAGCGGTGTTTTTGGGTTTTACCTCTAGGTACATCTATGCCAGAGCCTCCTCTACCTGCTCGTATCCAGACAGGGATGTATTTCTCGGAAAACTCACAAAATATATACAACAACAAAATTCTAGGAAGTTATTCTATAATAATCCTCAAATTCTATCTTTGGGCTATGTGATCTAATCAGAGTTTATGTAAATCTAGATTCCAAGGTTAGTACTAAACTACCTCTGATATCAACTATAACACCCCGACCCCAGCTACCCAGAGTCGGTGCATTACTTCGTAACATTGGCATGATCAGAAAAGATCAAGTCTCGAATGACCGATTAGTGTAGTAGCCTTGGAAACACTATATACATTCACAAAGCTTTCATTACTTCATAAAGTAAAAAAACTAATAACAAAGTCTTAATAGTCCACACTCATATCCTCTTCTGACTACCCCTGCAAGTCATTCATAAAATACTTCTTCACATCCTGGAAAATATTAAAACATTGAAAGGGGTGAGCTCAGATGCTCAGTAAGGATAACAATATAGCAGAAGCTTTCATCAATAAACATAAAAATTTAAGGCAATGTAGAACTAAAACAAAAGCCTTATAAACTTGAACTTAAACATAATACGGAAAAAGTAAAATTAGATAATTCCATTTACTTCTTCACATGGATATTCTACTGGTCGAATAATCACATACAATATCAATAACCACTTTCATAATGATGGAATGCATAATGCCAGACTATCATAACCACGTAGCCAAGGCCTCCTGCCAAGACCAAAAATAAGATTTTGTCAAGGCCTCGTGCCAAGACACTATTTTGTCTCATGAGACCTACCGATGCATCTAGGAGCTATAGCGGGCTCCACCCGTCACTTATTAAGTCCAATGCATTCCTCATATGAACAGGTTTAAACATATCATAAACCATAACATAATCATATCACATGAAACGTGCATAAAAGAAAACATAAAATTTCCACATTTCAATCATAAGATATCAATACAACACATGGATATAATAAAAAAACATTCAAAACCATTTTCAATACCAAAATAAAGGAAAGTTAAACATTGTATTTATTTTTCATTTAAAAGGTTATGTCTTGTAGAGGAAGCTGAAACACAAAAAATGGTCACGGCGGTGGAGAAGTCGTTGTCACCGAATACGTAAGAAAAAAACATTCCTTTTGTCGTTTAGTAAAACTATTTGTGAAAAAAAGATTCCTTTTTGAATAAAAGTCAAAGTCAAAGGGGTTTATACACTTTATAAATGAAAGTTGTGTATAAAACCAAATATGCCTCAATGAAAGGAGATTGAGACGAAGTCCTTAAAAAGATCATTTTTTAAAATAAAATAGATCTATTATGTGTATTCACTATATTTAAACATAAATAAAGTATAAATACAAGATAGGACATAATAATATCATGACATAATTTGAAAGTAAGAGATTAACCCAAAGAATGGAAATTGGGTTAAGAAATTCCCTTACCTTGCGTCCTGTCCTGACTCGACCATTCTTTAACCTCCTGAATAATAAACTAGAGTTAATTTCTATTTACATAAGAACATTTTTCATTTTCATTATTCCTTTTATATCCCCTATTACCATGTTATGAACATTATGTAATTATTTAAGTTTATAACGTTCATTTTGTCGATCTTAGGTACTTGAGCCGAAAATAAAATTCTTATAATTACAAGTTGTTCATGTGGTGATATATCCTTTATATCCAGAATTATGTTCATGATGTAGATATCATATATATCATATATATCCAGTATATACATGCATTTATAATATTACATAACATTTAGATGTAAGAAGTTAAATGCACCGTTCATGGAGACGGTAAGCCGTACGTACGCATGAACGCTACTTTCATTTCTATTTCGTATTGAATGGAATGATGTTATAATTATATAAAGGTATAATATAATTCCAGTATAATATAATGTATAATACCATTTACTCCAGCCTTTATACATCCCACATATGGCATTAACGATTCAAATCACTTTGAGGGGGCGGTAGTCCGCACTTCCTAAAATGAAATTATCGCATTTACCCATAATGGAAATCATAAAGGTATGACATAAATGAAAAATACAGAAGCTTAAGTAAAACTTAAACATATTATATATCATATATAAATATAGTGACATCTTAATGGCCACCTTTGAAGGTGTTATATGAGTGTTGAACAATCATCGTTTCGTGAGGCAGGAATTCACCATCCACAGAAACCGTATGTTCTTTAACCATTAGATGTAGGTTTGTCTAAGTGTAGCTCGAATACTCATTATAACATCATCCTAGTATATTTAGGATAATTTTTTTGTTACAAAAAAAAAGGAATAAAAAGAGTTTAGGGGTTTGGATAAGCAAAATAAAACAAAATAACATAAGAGAAGACATTACCTTAAAATTGGGTAACTCTTTTGATTTGAGCCAAATGCTTCCTTGGGAATAATTAAGCCCAAAGTGAGGCTTCTAGAAGTAAGGTAGGGAATTTGGGAGAGTATTTGGGAAGAGGTTGGCCGAGACAAAAGGCTTTGAAAGTGTGAGTAAGGTGTTAGTGTTGGGGGCCTTTTATAAGTGGAGAGGAGGGGCACTCTTGGAAAGTAATGAAATATTACTTTATTATACAACGTTTTTTGGATTCTAAAGGCCCCACACTTATATAATTCTAGGATAAGGTGATAAGTGTTCTAAATATACTCATCCAATATGTTTCTGAAAAGTGTAAGACTTGGATTTTACATTATCTTTTCATTTTACTTAAATCGTTAATTAATGAGGTAATCGCTGCATCATCATGGTGTCATAAATAATTTAATTTATTTAATGTCTAATGAATATTTATAGTCAAAAATATGACTTGTATAACCCAATTTAAAAATTGTTTTAGTAAAACAACTCTTGTTTGTGACCTTTTTATTTTAACATTAAATAAAACTTTATTTATGTTCTTTTCCTACCAAAGTGGCTCCATGGGGTCCCCAAGTTGACCCATGGATTGTCTTGGTCGGCCATGACACATCCAATAGTGTTTGGACAAGTGTAAAGGTCATTCCATATTTTAATAATACTATTTTTACCTTAAATTTCACTAATTACCTTTAATCGCGATTAATTAAACTTAAAAGTTACTATTCACCAAAGAATTATTTTAATCCTGAACGACATTTTACTTCCTAATGACAACCATGTAAGTCGGAGTTTTGAAAAATCAGATCGCAGAAGTGGTAATATTTCATTTAAACGAAAAATCAGTTATTTAACTACCACTTAGTGGTTTCACTATTCATCAAAAATTGATGTTTTTCAGAACAATGCCAAAATTTCACTGTAAGCTATAATTGATATTCCGAATACAAAAATGATGTCTATTTTACAAAATTCCAAACATATAAGTTGCATTAATTAATTTTATAATTAATTCCCACTGTCACAACAAATAGCGTGTTTTTAAGAAACAATATATATCAAAAGATTGACCATTGTTTATGTCCAAATTCAAAGTGAAATTAATTCTAATGATCACCATTGGATAAAAAAGTAAAAATATATTCTAATTATAATTTAAAATCACATAATAGTATAATTTATCACTATAAAATACTTTGATTAAAAAAGTTGTTTTTAAGTATTTGTCATTATTCATAAAAATTGGAAGTTCTCGGAAAATTACAAAAAATTCAACTTTGGATAATTTCGATATTACGAATACAAAAATGAAGTCCATATTGAAATATAAGATTTCCATAATTTTAAACAGTGGGTATTACTATTCATAACGGTTACTTTGATTAGTCGCGGTGTGTTAGAACTCGAACTTGCGTAAAATGCAAATTATTGCATTATTGAAAGAGAAGCGTATAGTGGAAGCTTGGTGTGTTACGTTCTCCCCTCTTTCAATAAATTGCGTCCTCGCAATTTGAAATTTTTCTTTAAAAATAAAAGGTTGAAAACAGAAAATACCATTGTGGAAAACCCACATCATAAATAAGGTTAATAAAATTTGTCCTTAATAAGAGGGAATAAGAAATAAAAAATTCACCTCCAAATTATGATCTCAATAAGGAGAACATTGGTGGCAATTAGAGACATATAATTGGAAGAAAAATGTAAATATTTGTAGGGAGTGATTGAGGTCATCAATCACAAACAAGTGTAAAATTGAGGGCCTCAAAGCCTTCAATCTATGTTGATTTAAAATATTATAAGTTCAACAAGACCTAAGGTATTAGGATAACACATTTTTTTGTTTTATTATCCCTTTACTAAAGTTTAAGAATTAATTTATTCATAGAATAAGAAATAGGTATATATATATTTATGCTTGACAAGTAGAGTTTCAACCTTCAACTAATTTCTACCACAACCTCATCTTTCACTCAAAAAGATAATAGAAATCAAAAATATTATATTTATCCTAATCGTACAAGGTTAAAAATATTAACACATACCATTTAGATTAGAAAAACTATTTTGTAATAACCAGGGACTTCACGTAGTCCAGTGGTAGGTGATTAATCCCAATCGCACAATGGTTGTGGGTTCGATTCCCACAGCTTTGTCCGACGTGATGGGTTGTCACTCGGTCTGCGTGTTGTCCTTTTTATAAATATCCATAAATAACCTTAACAATAGTATCCAATGTAAAATATAATCCATTCCAACCTTTATAGTTATCATAAATAATTCTATCCATCTCACAGTCCAAATTTTATAAGGAAGGTAAACATAACGAAGATCCTTTTTTCTGCGTAACAACATGTGAACTCCTTCATAATGTATTCTTTTAAAACAATGCAATTACCAATGATCCCTTATTCCTTATAGAATACTAGATATACTCCTTCTATGCAAAAATGTATACAAATAATTAATCAGTTTCAAGGAAGTTATGAATATCCAATATAATTTATCCAAATCAATCATGTATTATTCCAAAATCACTATCTCGGTATCAGAACCATATTATGGTTTATCATTCTCTCAACCATATATTTTCCAAAACATTAACCTGCTGTGGAGTCACTTTTCATGGTTCCGCACAATCTTAAGTCCTTGATGAAATAGTACTGCAGTACAATCCTTATATACTCCATAATTATTATAACCAGTACATCATTGATACAACACTCAAATGAAAAAATTATTTAATAACAACATAAGAACTCTAATCACTCCTCCTCATCTGTGGTAGTATCATAACTTGATTATTATCCAATAACATCATTTGGGGCATACTCTGATGATTTGGACATTGGTTTGCGTAGTGTCCCCACTCCTTGCAGATGAAGCATTGTACATTTGAAACCTTTTTCTTACTCTTGCAGTCACACACTTTGTGTCCTTTTTCTCCACACTTATAACAAACTCACATTACCTACAAGCAAGTTCCAAGGTGTTTCTTCCCACAGTTATCACATATTGGAAAATTATTCTTTTCCCACATCCCTTTTTCCATCATTCCCTCTCCCATCCTTTTCTTCTCTTTCTTCCATTCAAAGCCATAAGACTCATGGAATTCATTACTTATCTTATTAACACATGATACTATTTCTTCATATGTTGAGAACACATGGGTGATTCTTTCCCTTCTAAATGTTGGCTTAATACCGTGAAAGATATGATCCTTATTACGCTTTGGATCATACGTATTGCTGGAATTCACATACCTTCCACTAGGCACCATTTCTATACAATGGCATAAACTAGGTTAGTTTATGAATTGCAATGAATAATTCCAAACATGTAAAATACTTAATATAAATTGAATGGCTTATGGATATAATCCATAATCATAAAAAAAATTCCATGAGGACGTATATAATCATAACCCTTCATAGTGGTTTGTAAAGAAAACGAGAATTATCCTAAGCATATCCCTCGAAAGTGTCGTAACCAAGAGGACAGCAAGGCCCGTTGTCATGCACCAGTTCCCATTCGAGTCTAGCTCAAAGTGGTGTTTTCGGGTTTTACCCATAGGTACATCTGTTCCAGAACCTCCTCTACCTGCTCGTATCCAGACAGGGATGTATTTCTCAGAAAACTCACAAAATCTATACAACAACAAAATTCTAGGAAGTTCTTCTATACTAATCCTCAAAGTCTATCTTTGGGCTATGTGATCTAATCAGAGTTTATCTAAATCTAGCTTCCAAGGTTAGTCCTAAACTGCCTCTGATTCCAACTGTAACGCCCCGACCCTATCTACCCCGAGTCGGTGCATTACTTCGTAACATTGGAATGATCAGAAAAGATAAAGTCTCGAAATAACGATTAGTTTAGTAGCCATGGAAACACTAGATACATTCATAAGTCTTTCATTACTTCATAAATTAAAAAAATCTAATAACAAAGTCTTCATAGTCCACACTCATATCCTCTTCTGACTATCCCTGCAGTTCATGCATAAAATACTTCTTCACATCCTGGAAAATATTAAAACATTGAAAGGGCTGAGCTCAGATGCTCAGTAAGGATAACAATATAGCGGAAGCTTTCATCAATAAACATAAACATTTAAGGCAATGTATAACTAAAACAAAAGCCTTCTAAAATTGATCTTCAACATAATATGGAAAAAGTAAAATGAGATAATGCCATTTAATTCTTCACATGGATATTCTACTGGTCGAATAATCACATGAAATATCAATAACCACTTTCATAATGATGGAATGCATAATGCTAGACTATCATAACCACGTAGCCAAGGCCTCGTGCCAAGACCACAAATAAGATTTTGTCAAGGCCTCGTGCCTAGACACTAGTTTGTCTCATGAGACCTACCGATGCATCGAGGAGCTATAGCGGGATTCACCCGTCACTTATTAAGTCCAATGCATTCCTCATATGAACAAGTTTAAACATATCATAAACCATAACATAATCATATCACATGAAACGTGCATAAAGGAAACATAAAATTTCCACATTTCAATCATAAGATATCAATACAACACATTAATATAATAAAAACACTTTCAAAACCATTTTCAATACCAAAATAAACGAAAGTTAAAACTTTGTATTTATTTTTCATTTAAAAAGTAATGCCTTGTAGAGGATGCTGAAACACAAAAAATCGTCACGAGGGCGGAGAAGTCGTTGTCGCCGCATACATAAGAAAAAAACATTACTTTTTTCGTTTAGTAAAACGCTTTGAAAAAAAAGATTCCTTTTTGAATAAAAGTCAAAGTCAAAGGGGTTTATACACTGTATAAATGAAAGTTGTGTATAAAACCAAATATGCCTCAATGAAAGGAGATTGAGACGATGCTCTTAAAAAGATCATTTTTTAAAATAAAATAGATCTATTATGTGTATTCACTATATTTACACATAAATAAAGTATAAATACAAGATAGGACATAATAATATCAGGACATAATTTGAAAGTAGGAGATTAACCCAAAGAATGGAAATTGGGTTAAGAAATTCCCTTACCTTGCGTCCTATCCTGACTCGACCGTTCTTTAACCTCCTGAATAATAAAATAGAGTTAATTTCTATTTACATAAGAACCTCTTTCCGGTTCATTATTCCTTTTATATCCCTTATTATCGTGTTATTAACATTATGTAATTATTTAAGTTTATAACGGTCATTTTTTCGATCTTAGGTACTTGAGTCAAAAATAAAATTCTTATAATTACAAGTTGTTCATGTGGTGATATATCCATTATATCCATAATTATTTTCATGATGTAGATATCATATATATCATATATATTCAGTATATACATGCATTTATAATATTACATAACATTTAGATATAAGAAATGAAATGCACCATTCATGGAGACGGTAAGCCGTACGTACGCATGAACGCTACTTTCATTTCTATTTCGTATTTAATGGAATGATGTTATAATTATATAAAGGTATAATATAATTCCAGTATAATATAATGTATAATACCATTTACTCCATCCTTTATACATCCCACATATGTCATTAACGATTCAAATCACATTGAGGGGGTGGTAGTCCACACTTCCTAAAATGAAATTATCGCGTTTACCCATAATGGAAATCATAAAGGTATTCCATAAATGAAAAATACAGAAGCTTAAGTAAAACATAAAAATATTATATATCATATATAAATATAGTGACATCTTAATGTCCACCTTTGATGGTGTTATATGGGTGTTGAACAATCATCGTTTCGTGAGGTAGGAATTCGCCATCCACAGAAACCGTATGTTCTTTAACCATTAGATGTAGGTGTGTGTAAGTGTAGCTAGAATACTCATTATAACAACATCCAAGTATATTTAGGATACTGTTTTTGTTACAAATTAATGGAATAAAAATAGTTTAGGGGTTTGGATAAGCAAAATAAAACAAAATAACATAAGAGAATACATTACCTTAAAATTGGGTAACTCTTTTGATTTGAGACAAAGGCTTCCTTGGGGAGAATTCTGCCCAATGTGAGGCTTCTAGGAGTAAGGGAAGGATGTTGGGAGAGTATTTGGGAAGAGGTTGGCCGAGCCAAAAGGATTTGAAAGTGTGAGTAAGGTGGTAGTGGTGGGGGCCTTTTATAAGTGGAGAGGAGGGGCACTCCTGGAAAGTAATGAAATATTACTTTATTATACAATGCTTTTCGGATTCTAAAGGTCCCACACTTATATAATTTAAAGATAAGGTGATAAGGGTTCTAAATATACTCATTCAATATGTTTCTGACAAGTGTAATCCGTGGATTTTACATTATCTTTTCATTTTACTTAAATCGTTAATTAATGAGGTAATCGCTGCATCATCATGGTGTCATAAATAATTTATTTTATTTAATGTCTAAAAATTATAAAAAAATTATGATGATATTGGAAATCTTTTTATATTTCTAATGAATATTTATAGTTAAACATATGACTTATATAACCCCATTTAAAAATTGTTTTTGTAAAACAACTATTGTTTGTCACCTTTTTATTTTAACATTAAATAAAAAGTTCTTTCTATCCTTTTCCTAACAAAGTTGCTCCATGGGGTCCCCAAGTTGACCCATGTATTGTCTTGGTCGGCCATGACACATAAAATAGTGGTTGGACAAGTGTAATGGTCATTCCATATTTTAATAATACTATTTTTACCTTAAATTTGACTAATTACTTTTAATCGCGATTAATTAAACTTAAAAGTTACTATTCACAAAAAAATTATTTTAATCCCATTGAACCACATTTTACGTCCTAATGACAACCATGTATGTCGGAGTTTTGAAAATCACATCACAGATGTGGTAATATTTCATTTAAACGAAAAATCAGTTATTTAACTACCACTTAGTGGTTTAACTATTCATCAAAAATTGAAGTTTTTCAGAACAATGCCAAAATTTCACCCTAAGCTATAATTGATATTTCGAATCCATAAATGATTTCTATTTTATAAAATTCCAAACATATAAGTTGAATTAATTAATTTTATTATTAATTCCCGCTGCCACAACAAATAGCGTTTTTTTAAGAAACAATATATATCAAAAGATTGACCATTGTTTATGTCCAAATTCAAAGTGAAATTAATTCTACTGATCACCATTGGATAAAATAGTAAAAATATATTCTAATTATAATTTGAAATCACTTAATAGTATAATTTATCACTATAAAATACTTTTATTAAAAAAAGTTGATTTTAAGTATTTTTCACTATTCATAAAAATTGGAAGTTCTCAGAAAATTACAAAAAATTCCACTTTGGATAATTTCGATATTACGAATACAAAAATGAAGTCCATATTGAAATATAAGATTTCCATAATTTTAAAAAGTGGGTATTACTATTCATAACGGCTACTTTGATTAGTCGCGGTGTGTTAGAACTCGAACTTGCATACAATGCAAGCTATTGCATTATTGAAAGAGAAGCGTATAGTGGAAGATCGGGGTGTTGCAGGTGATGGTTACATTGAACCATTAATTATATTTTGATGATATTATTTTAGTTAATATGGATGTGATACTTGGTATGTGAGATTTATCGAATATATAAATTGATAATTTACCTATTATGTTCATGGTGGTATACTCTTAACACATTTTATCATTTGCATTATTTTCTCAAAATTACATGAGTGGTATTGAAAAATATCATAATATGTATAAATTTTATAAACATACCCACATATATATATATATATCTATCTTATTGGTTCATGAGTATTTTGTTGACCAGGGTAAATAATTCTATCATTGAGTTAGATTTTAATTTTTCCATTTGTTTCATGGGATTTTTTAATTATAGATTATATACACTCATTTTGTATGTCATGAAATGAAAATTTAAATTTATTTATATAGACATAAATATATTTTTTATGACACTCTTTCTATTAGTATCTATCCTCTTATATTTGGTCCTTATTTTATATTATGAGTGAAATTCCTCATATTGAATATTTTATAACCTCAATTATAATCACTCACATAGGGCCTATTAAAGACGAACTTCTTGGGTTACCCCATATTTTCATTGTAAGACTATGAGAGGTATCAGTGGAAAGGGATAAATTAAACTATTGTATTACCGGACATGGTTGAGTGATAGAATTTCTTTTTTGGTAAGGCACTATGAAGATTATATGGTATTGCTGGGTAATAGTAATAGCTGAAATACATGCATGATATGGGCTATGATATTGGATAGAAAAAAAAATTTAGGACCACTAAGGTTTGATGTAAAGACTCTAAATGTAGTAAATATTATTTTTAATTTGTACTTCAATCTGGGTATAGTCCTATAAAATAATTTGAATCAAATTTTTTTCTTCTTATGTTTGAATGGTATGATTTCATGAATAAATTAATCGTATTAAATTAATGTTAATGATGTATAGGATATTAGAATTATGGATTTTTCAATTATTTTTATTATATGTAATGGAATAATGAATATTAAGAGAGGTAGAAACTCCCTCTTAATGATGTATTTTTTTCATTATTAATTTTATATATATGCATGTGAGTCGGATCTGACAAAAGAATACAATATCATGATATAGGAGATGGATTTCATTAATATGTATAATATGAAAAACTATATTTTTATAGTTATTTGTTTTTTGTTTTCTAGTAGTATATTATTGTGTTTAAAAAATTTACGTGTTAGAATATAAATGTTCTACCAATCTTTTACATAGAAGCATTAAATCTCTATAGCTGTTACATGGGTGTGTTATTTCTAATTGCATATTGTTATTATAAATTATCTTCCTTATTTTAATATTAAATTTTTAGAACCTCTATATTTATAAATCTTGTTATGTGTTTTTTTGGATTCTCATATTAAAAAATTTATAAACATTGATACTAACATGAAAAATGAATTATTTTAAATTTCTATGATGTGATGGTTGAATAATTATTACACTACTTTTAATAATTGTTTATAATAGTTTAAATATCCATCCATGACTATTTGACAAGATATAAAACCACTTTGTAAATATATTCTCAATGGCACATAGGTTTTACATTAAAAATGATTATAATTATTTTCGAATAATCAGGTAAATCGTTTCAAGTGTTTATAAAAAAATTGGATTTAGTAGTGATTTAGTTTTTTTGAGTTTTTGAAATACAATATTATAAATATTGATTTAAAATTTACCTATAATTATTTGGTTACATAATTGTTTTTTCAATTCATGAGTTTCATAGGAAAAATTCCATGATTTAAAAAAAATTAAATTATGTTTCTTTCAATATTTAATTAAGTAATTAAAATTATATATAGTGTATAGATGATTTTAGGATATTATTATTATGTTTCTTGTTTCTATTTTTTAAAAGAATAATGATATGAAGTTGTTATTATAATTGAACTTTTTTCATTTTAAATTGATTCATTGTTGATAGTATATTCATTGTTACATGTTTTTGAATGATGATACCCCACGTATCATTTAATAAAATGTATAGCAACCACTTATAGTAGAATATATAATATAGTACATTTTTAATCATGTTTTTATGCCATATATGTATCTTGGATTTTTATGTTTTGTTAATGGATAACATGTTAATGTTTAATTATTGTATTGGTTAATAATTAGTACCCTATTAATCAAAATAAATTTACTTGTATTGATTTTTAGGTAATTAAGATATAATAAAAAGATAATGAGATACATCTAGAAGATTTTATTTATCCTATACATGATGATTATGGGAATCTTGTTCTATGATATTTTAAAAAACATTTGTGTTTGTGAATTGAATATCTAGAATTTTTATTCACTTGTTTAAATTTTTTTTTGTTATATAAGATTCATGTTATAGGAATTAATGGTTCTTGTGAATATTATAGTATGACTATATTATTCAATGATGAGGGTCTGTGAATTAATTATTTAAACTAACAATATTCCAATGATGATTTAGGAGAAGAAATATTAATAGAATACTACTATATCATTATACTAGTAAGTCTATAGAGGGATTCATGTGATAAGGGGGCATACCATTTTCAATATAAAAAGGATCCAATGCTCCACGTAATATAATTGGTTCCCATATTTGAGGAATGGTAGGTAGATGTTATGGTATCCATTAAAATGAAATTGGAGACAACCCAATTTTACATTTCATTAGTGGTAGGTTAATTTCATATGGTACCCATGATGTGGTGGAAATCGACTATTATATTATGTACAAATACCATAGGACAATTCCTTTTATTTATCCAGGAGTATTTCATTTAGTAGAATATGGATTATTCCTTGAGGATTGAGATTGAATTTCTCTAGGATGTCGACAAGGACAGGGGAAGTGATTTGAGTAATGGATCTTTGAAAAAGTTGAAGTAGGGGTCAAGGTGACTAATATGTACTGAAGAATTAGCATAATCATTGAATGTGCTTTTCTTTATGTGATTTTTATGTTATATGATGAGTTTATTTGGTTTTGTTGCAATATAGGCCCAATTTCCTTAGAGAACCATGATTTGTGGAGTTCATAGGATTCGATAATGTGGTTGGTTGGTTTCAAGAATAATCATATTTCCATTGAAATCTCTAATATAATATAATTTTTCAAACATCCTCAAGGATTTATTTTGAAATATTTTCAATGTTTTTACATCTGAAAACTGAATTTCTGTTGATATCATGTTGTTACATTTTAGAGATGCACTCCCTATATTGAGTTCATTTTTTTAATTACATTAATTTTGTTTGACATATATCACCTGGGAAGAAATTGGTGGATGTTGATTTTATTTGTTATTTTCACAATATCATCATTAGGGGTGGTTGTGTTTTGGTTATAGTGTGATATCTAAGACGTGTCCTATAAGATGTTGTTTTAGACATTACGTCTTATTCTATTTTTAATTTTTTTAAATTCTTTTGGATTAGTATATATTTATAGGTATCTTATAAAACATCTCAAAACCTTTATACTCTTTAGTATGTGTTTCTGAGATTTTATAGGTGTTTTTGGAAGTTATTGGGGTTTTTTACATAATGAGGAACAACATGTTATAACATTAGATATGGTGCTAGATTATTTTAATTTTTTTTAATGGATTAGGCATCAGGAAATATTATTTGGTGTTAGGTGAAGCATAGGTATTGAATCTCCCATAATGGGTGGTGTTTTTCAATGGGAGTTAACATGTGTGACATGAGTAGGGGAATATTTACATAGAATACATTGTGTCAGCACCTGGTGTTGTAGTGTGTACAAGAAAGAAAAAAAGAGATAACAGTCAATGAATTCGCACTCTACGATGTGGGATTCTATATGGATGGTTCAAATGGAAAGTCTATGTTCTTGATAGCATGGTATATGAGGTGGTATAAGTTTAATGTAATTTCTATTATTGTGTAAGGGAATATTGATTTAACTAAAAGATCTAGGGGATATTTTAAATCACATTTAAAGTCACTCTTTAATAAATGAGGGGATAGTTACTTAATAAAATTTTGGTAAAACCATGATTATAAAAAATAAATAATTTTTATACTATCCACATAATATTGTATCTAGTTCACATATAAGTGTAACCCACTACATAATTCTAAACCATATTACACTTCCATATAATCATCTACCAATTGTAGGTAATTTGTTTCATAAATAAACAAACATGATATCCAATGTCAACTATGTAACATTGGATAATGAAAAATAAATAAATATAACATAAAAACCATTAATATGACATTTTT
The DNA here is from genome assembly GCA_963277665.1 of Viscum album. Taxonomy (NCBI): domain Eukaryota; kingdom Viridiplantae; phylum Streptophyta; class Magnoliopsida; order Santalales; family Viscaceae; genus Viscum; species Viscum album. Next base: position 850,429,956 of record OY728138.1, on the reverse strand, counting down.
TATGTTTAATATGAATATATTCATCAACCTCACTAAATTATATTTGTTTTGAACTGGCCGTATGATGGAATTAAATTTAATTTGGGATATATTGGATGATTTTTTGTAGATATCTTGATATAATGATATTTTTTTTGTAAATCTAGTTTATTTTAATAATTTGGTATCCATTAATTCCCTTGATACTAGATAATAATACCATACCAATTTTGTACATTTATATATTTATAAAATTTTGAGATTATTCATTTATTTTAAAGCCCACTTGATAATGTTCATCCCCTATCTCTATTTGGGATAAATGCGTAGTGAATATTCTTTCCAGTTTTTAATTCAAGAACGTCTCTCCCCCCATAAATTTTTATTAAATTTTTTATTTTTTCATTATTTTATATCCATTTGAATGTGGTGAAAATGTACATAAGTAATATAATAACAAGAAAATGTTGGAATTAAAAATAGGCAAATCATACATGTATTTTATTCATATTTATCAATATATCTTGTATTCATTCTACAAATAATGTCATAACTAAACATTAATGTGAAATAAAATTAAAATATGACATTAAAATAATTCCAAAATTTATGGAAATAATATTTTTCATGTGTCAATATATTTTCTATAAAATGTTAGTCTACGTTATATGAGGATTTTTTTATATATATTTTATTTTTTATTGTAGTATCCTTTGAATATATAAATTTTTTCTTTGAAAGCACAAATTGGAATTCTTTGAATTTATCATAAACAATATTCCCAAATTAATAGCAATTACATTTGGCAACTAAACGGGATTTTCAAAAATTATGAAGATAAATGTTATTGATCTTGGCCTAGGTATTGTTTATGCCTGTATATATCTCTTTTTATAATAGATGTTGGGGATAGGAAATGTGGTGTAGTTTGTGAATGAAATTTGGTTTCTTAGTAATCCAAGGTATCATGTTATGAGGTGGAGTTAATAAAACAAAACAATGGGATATGGTTGGAATAAATGAAATTTTGGGGTGTTAATTAATTCCAAATATATGTAACATTGGAATATATGTATTCACGCTATAATAAGAATATAAATACTTGGAATGAGTTAATAATAGAAGAAAACATTATACATGAGGAATGATAGTTGTATTTCATTATATATGGGAAATAATTGGAATAATGAATTTAATATTTTTTATTACTGATATATCATGAAACTATTAAATGAACATAGATATTTGAATTTTCTTTTTTAATGAGGTTTATTTTTTGTAAATTTACTAGGGGGATTATGTTATAGAAATGGATTCCATTTTGTTTGGGTAGTGGTGCTGAAATGGTGTAATAATCATTTTGTTTTATTGATAATTATGTACAACCCCTTAGATGGTATTTCATTGATACTATCTATCCATAAATTTTCTTGTGATTTCATTATTAACCTTCATTAGTTATGTGTGTTATATCAGGTGAAAATATTATAGTTCCAACTTTGTTCCCAAAAATTTTTGTTTGTGAGGATTAATGTATGAATTATCCCTCCTTCCCTCCATAAATTTATTAGAATATTAGATATGATGGCCTATCGTTGGAATGTTAATGAAATATATGGGTGTGCCATATTGTCTAATTGATATTATGGTTATGATGGTATGGTGGATATTCTTTGGGTGTTGTGTATGGTAAAATTATAATCCTATAGAGTTCTAATATCATGATGAAACCTATATATATATATATATTAGTTCTGAATTATTTATGTGGAAATGTTAGGTTAGAAATTTTTGGTTATATGGTAGTTCTTTGGAGTTAATTAATTGGTGTAATTTTGGAGTTATTTAGTGTATAATTATATATGATAAGAATTTCATTATTGTTTTTTATTTCATGTATTATTTTATATTATATGGTGTTGATTTGTAATAGTCCACTTATCTATTTTTTTTGAAATTTATATAATAAATTAAATTCCCCCCAATGACTTTTTTATACTCTTTGTTCTTGTCACAAACCATGGAGATGTTTGTGGAAGGATTATTGGGTCACTCTTTTTCATTTTCAGATCATTAATGGTGCTACTACAGGGGGTGAGGTTTGTGACATTTTCATTTCTGACAGACTTAAAATCGATGATTATTAAAGATTTATTTCAGATAATTTATGGAATATATTTCTTAAAATCTTTGGTCAATTTAATATTTTTTATAATTTTTATTTATTTATAGGAGAATATCTCTTTTTGGAGGTGTTCAGGAGATTCATGGTTTTCTTCAAATAAATTATGATGCAAAATAATGAATTGAAAAGTCTTCCTCATCCTATTATGAATCATCAGTTACAAATAATATAATTGTTATATAAAATAGTGAGAATAAATATAAAGAGAATAAGGATTAAAATAATATTAATAATGATATAAATATACATAAATATGATATAATATCATCTATGTTTGGTAAATAGGTCAAAAAAACATCGATATAGTTAAAATTTATTTAGAAATACATTAGTTAGTGACAATGGTATATATAAAATTGATTTTCATATATATATATATATATATTATTTATTGATTAAAAATGATTTTATAACAATAATACTATGAAAATATTTACCATGTTAAAATATGAGGCTATGACATGATAAATGTTGATATATGGTTTTAGTTAGAAAAATTTAAATTTTTTGGAATATTGTTTGAAACCCAATATAATGATATGATATATAAAATTTATTAAACATTTAGATTAATAAATATATGTTTTTGAGTCTTTATAAGTATGATACTAAGGAGTATGAATATAGAAACCATAATTTATGATCAAAATTTAGCAATCTAGATTTATAGTTATTAATAATAGATGGAAATTTCATAATTCTTTAACCAATGGTTGATAAAGTTGATGTAATTTTTTTATCATGTAAATTATATTATAAAATAATAATGTAATTATAAAAAATATTTTATGATGAATATGATGAGGTAGAAGATACATTATAGAACACATAATTATAAAGAAATATTTTTTTGGATATGTATGTTTTAATTGTTCAATGTCATTAAAAAAGGATATAAGAAAATTTCAATAAAATTACTACGTTTAAATTCAAACTATCCAATTATAACGATATATTTTATATTTATTTTATAATGATATAAATAGCAACAAAATTATAGGATGTTAATATAATAAGGAAAATATAAAATATTTTAAATTAACATCACCATCGAGAAATTAAATTAGGAATATTGAGGAATTGAAATATTATTTTTAAAAATATAATAATATGAGAATTATTTTGGTGGATTTAGGTAAATTAAATGATTTATCATTCTTAAAAATACTCATTCCATTTGTAAATATATTTTAATAGAAACATGATATTAATACAAAAAATCCTAATTTTTAATGATAAAATTAATTTTGATGGGATTTTTCAAATAATATTTTCCATAATAAAGAGAGAACATATAACATGATGTGTATTGACGAGAATAATTGTGACATGAAATATATCTAAAAAATAATGTAAAATGAGACAAGGTGTAACATTTTGATGAGAAATCAGGGAACCATAAATTATAGGTTTTTGAAATAATATTTTAAATGTAATGAGATTAAGAAATTACGCCCCATTAATTATGTATCCTCATGTGAATTTCGATGTTGTTAAATATTTATATAATAAACATGAATTTTCACATGTGTTAATATAGTCACATTATTTCATAAATAATCGAGTTTATTTTTATATTTTAAAATATATATATTTCAATTTGTGTAATTTTTGAGTCTCAAATCGGGGATAATATGAGGTTATAAAAAGAATTAAAATATCAATTTTAGTGGTCTTGATAGAATTCATGTTCTTTTAAGAAGGTTAGATATTCCATAACATAATAATAATTTCTATTAACATGATTTATAATAGATAGTTAAAGAAATAGGATTCTATTATTTCCTTTTTAAAAAATATATATAACTTATGGAATAAACTGTGAGAGCATTTAAAGGATAAAAGTAATGATATTGAGAAAATATTTTAAGGAAACATATATTTTCTTTTTTGTTACATTTCTTGAATATATAAATAAACATCCTTGTATTATAGGTATGCTAAACTAATATTATATAATAATAATTATAATGTATCAAATGGAAGATAGAAGATGTAGTAATATTATGTTGAGTAATTAAAAATCAGAACTATGAATCTCATGAGATGTTATCATTATGTAAATAAATTTTACAAATATATATGAAATAATGTTTATTAATGATATAATTTTTTTATCTAATGTAATTATATTTAAATAAGATAATATCAATTTGTATATTTCTATATCATTGGAAGAATGGAAGTAAAATATCTATTGATTTTTACATGAAAAAACATGGATACTAATTAAAAAATAGACCCTAAAACATGTATAAGAGTTAATGTATGATCTATAATTCCCTTCTATAATGCTAAGATTTGGATTAAATTATTATCTGGGATTGTTAAAAATAAAAAACAAATTATTTTCACTGATAAATGTTTAGTTTGAAATTTAGTTATCAAAATAGATATTTTAATGATTTTGAGTACATTAATTTCTTATTTTAACACTATTTTTATATCATTAAAGGGTTATTAAAATGATTAAAATAATTTATAGTTACTTTAATTGGTAACAAATAAAAATATGGTGATTTAGGATTCCATGAATTTATGGTTGGATCTATTAATACCTAAAGGATGGTCCTATATACATAAATGAGGAAAGAATGATGAAGATGGTTTATGGTGAAACGACATAATGAGATGAAAAGGTGCAACTAAGGAGGATTGAAATAAATTTATTTCATGGATTTTCAACGGGATATAAACATAAAAATATAATCAAGAAGGGTTTATTAAGTATATATGATTGAATATGACTTGAAATACATGGTAAAAGTGATGAGTACAAATAGAGTATATAAAACCACTATAATTATTATATAATGTTACCATATGACAAACAAATTATTTAATATAAATAAATATATATTATATCAAAAAATTACCCTATATTGTGATTTTCTTGAAACAAACCCCTTAATATACCATTTATTTATTTTATCAAACTACTAGAAATTAATTAATAAAACAGATTATATATTTTTTTGAGGAAAACATGGATGAGTCATTACATTTAATTGTTATATTTTATATTTCATATAGTTTTTTTAGGGTTCACCATGACCATAGATTTAGGTATATCATGATAATGAAATGTTATTGAAAATTCAGAATGGAAAGACAGAGATTACATTAAAATCATATAATCATAAAGGAGTTTAATTATATACCTAAAATTTATCTAATGATAATTATTAATATTAGATACTATTGTGAGAATAATTCACTAGATACAAGAGTAGAGAGTTTATTCACTAATATACTTTCATAGAATGTAGAAAAATGAATGTTGAGGTATTATCTATGAAATGAAGAGAATATATGATTATGGTTATAAGGATCTCATAAAACATTTCATGGATTATTTCAAATATAGAATAAATAAATTTTTTCATTTGAATTATTTTTAACACTAATATTAACAAATAAAAAAAGATGTGACATATGTTTTTAGATAATTATAGATTATTATAAATGAGAAAGATAAATATTTAAATAAACCTTGTAATGATCAAACCTGAATAAGATGAATATGGAAAAAAACTATGTTTGTGTATATGAGAGTCCTTAAGAATCAAATTAAATGATATTATTGTATTCATTTGGAATACATGATTTTTTAAATTGATGAGGGACATCTGAGTTGATAAAAATCTATAAATATATGATTTAATTCATAATATTACTAGTTGAAGAATATTTTTTTTTCTTATGATACACTTTATCATGTATTCACAAGTAAGGAAGAATAGATTTAGTTAATGTTTAATGAGGATCATGATAAAGATTGGATTATATTAATTACATCAATAACCAATTATTCCAATGAAATTATTATAAACAATCACACCCCGAATACAAATTTTATCATTCTAATAAAATTAAAAAAAATCAATGTGATTGAGATGTGTAAGAGTCATTATTTTTTTATTAATTGAGTAATGATAACACATATTCATTTTACTGACTAATATATGATAATGAGGTAGGAAATTATAACAGACCATGCTTATCATACCTAAATCTTAGATAAATTATTGATAAACAATCAACACATTACATAAACATGTGCAAGATTATTTTAAAGGTATAGTTCCATATAAAACATTGAAAATGAAAATTAGAATAATAGGTGAACTATATCACCAGAATTTTTTTTTTCATAACTGGCACACTTCTTATCAAAATCATATATAATATATTTCTTCATAACCTAGGGAATTGATTATTATAAAAGGGTGAGGTCGTATGCTCGTTAATGCTGAAAAATGGAGATACATAAACATAACATGTACTAAAGAGTAGAAAAACACGTGAATATCATAGAAAAAAATAATTTCTATATAAATGATATTAATATTTTTTCCTAACATAAAGTGATGGAGTTTAAAACATGTGAATAATAAGGAAATAAAATAACTTGATCCCTTCGAGCATATCCAAGGAATAATACATTAAATTTTGTCACACACATAAGCATAGAAAACCATTTGCGTAGTAGTTAATAAATTATTATTAAGTCAATAATATTTGAATTGGTTCACATACCAAAACATTTTATTTGTTAAGGTTGCTCCCAATACTATTATAGGGGATAATGTCACTTTATGAACTTGTATATCTCCCCAATCAAGTCCTGTTTGACTCATTAGATATCAATCCTTTCCCAATTCATTGGATGTTGATATAGGTCCCACCCATCACATATTGAAAATCAAACATATGTTTCCCAGAGGATCATAAAAAATAATCATATTAAAACCCATTATTTTCATTGGGTTTCATAACCATTTTATCACTACATAACCTATGGAAATGAAAATGGTTTTGTAATTATTTCAAGATAGCATAGACCATTAAAATGTAATTGTGTTTTAAGAAATTTTTCATGGTATTTATAGTTTAAGGGAACTGAGATACATAAAAATATTTAATTCAAAAACATATTTCACATAAAAATATTTTAATAATGGTATATTTGGATAACCTACACTGTAAATCAAATGTACATAAAAGGTTTTAATCATAAAAGGAAAATTATATTGAAAAAATATATTTGATTATTTATTGAGGAAAATAAATTTTATCTAAAACCAATTTTTTATTAAAATTAAAATTTAGAAAATATTTTTAAATTTATATTAATTGAAAAAATCCTTGATAACATATGATGTAATCCTCAATGAAAATAATGGTCATGACATTGTAAAATCCAATTCATGTTGTACACGTTAAAATAAACATTCCTTCCATATTGTACATAAAGTGAGAGCAATGATATCTTGGAAAATCTTCTGAATATTCCATTATAAATATATTTTATAAATTTCATTATGAATAATAATTTATATCATATATATTTTCGATAATGTTTAATGTAGTTGAAAACATTTTTATAAAAAAATGTTTTTCTAGAGATAAAGGATTTTCGACCTAATAGATAAATAAATATTATTTATCTTAAAAATATTCATATGGAATCATTAGTATTTAATGATATGAAAATTAGTGAGAAAAATTTATTGAATGTTAATATTTTGATTAAAAAAATTCTGAAGTTTCTTGATAGATGTATCTGAAAATTTCTTAATCCAAATCCTAATCATAATCAATATCGATTATCCATGAGATTATAACAATAAATAATCAAACATTTAATATAATTTAAATAAGTAGTTCCAATAAATATTAACATTACATTTTATAAAAATAAGGATATTTTTTATAAAAATTTTCAATGGTTTTTTATGTACACCACATAAATGATGATGGGCTAATAAAATGACATTTCCCCCAATGAATTAAAATTTATTAAGAATGAACATACCATTGGTATTAACATAATTATTACATGTTAAAAACTTTAATGTAATAAATATATGTTTTCTAAAATTTTATTATAGAATTTTATTTATATATATAACACCGTATATGATTTATAATTAAATCATACTACTTTATTATTAACAATTTCATATGTGAACCATTTTAAAGGTAACAATGGCTTTAATTTTTTTGGATGTTTTTGTTTATTATTTTTGGTCCTATATATTTTATCATTATTAAATTATCTCCAAAATTATAAAAAGAACATAAAAATAATATTTATTTTTTATATATTTATTTATTTTAATCATTAAATGTTAACAATAGAAAATGAGATACATAGTTCAAGGAGTCAGTAGGATGTATATGAACTAGAATGTTGTTTCCATTTATTCTACGGATAAAGAAAAATAATGGTAAATAATATAACACCTTTAAATAATAAAATATATTTAATATATATTACATATATTCCTTACATTTATCCCAAAAAATATTTGATATATAACAAAAATGAATATAGATCGCATTTCTTTCCGTTGTGGTAGTCAGTTGTACACACAAATGACATTATAGTCATCTCTATAGAACTGAATTTAAAATAGGTATATTTGATAATATACTAAAAGATTTATTTTTATGTTAAATATATCCTATAGATATATATTATATTCATCATCACACCCAACCGTTGGTGGTGTTGATAAAAAAATGTATCACATCTATTCGTGAGGTGGTAGCACACCGTAGATTGGAGTGATGTTATTATTTACCAATCTAGTGAAGTGTATAAGGATTGAAATCATTATATTGAAATTAAAATATTATTATTAAATTTAAGATACCCTGTTTATTATATTATAATTCTTTAATAAGTTTCAATGAATGTGGGGGAGGAATTAATAGTAAAATTCTCGTTGATGAACATTAACGCTTCTTCGGGTAGCCTACATAGTTTTGAAAAAAAAATAATTCTTATGATATATTTATTATAATAATAACAATTAATTTAAGATAGGAGTGAAATAATTAAGTGATTTGGTATGGTATTGGATAAAGAAAAGGGTGTTTGAAATATGAATTTGAGATAAGACGGTGTGGCCATTTATATGTAAGGTGAGGGGAATACAAGTTATTTTTTTAAATAAAATAGGTGAACCCATGTTTTTATTTGTCCAAAAATATATACTATAACACCCTGACAACATTTACCCATAGTAAGTGCATTATTACATAACATTGGCATGATAACAAAAGATGAAGTCTCGAAAGAACGATTAGTTTAGTAGCCTTGGAATCACTAGATATATTCATACAGTTTACATTACATCATAAAATGAAAATCTACAAAAACATCTTGTCTTCAAAGACCACACTCATATCCCCACATAATATCCCTATAGGTCATTCATAAAATACTTCTTTACATCCTAGGAAAAATAAAAAATAGAAAGGGATGTGCTCAGATTTCTAGTAAGGATAACAATATAGAGAAAACTTTCATAAATAAGTTCAATCATTTAAGACAATTTATAACTAAAACAAAAGCCTTTTAAACTTGAACTTCAGCATAATATGGTAGAAATAAAATGAAATAATTCCATTTACTTATTATCATGGATATTCTACTAATAGAATAATCTCATTCAGTATCAATAACCACTTTCATAATGATGAAATTCATAATGCAAGACTATCATAACCACATAGTCAAGGCCTTATGCCAAGACTACAAATAAGATTTTGTCAAGGCCATTTTCAAAGACACTAGTTTGTCTAATGATACCTACAGATTCATCGAGGAGATATAGAGATCTCCACCTGTTACTTACTAAGTCCATTGCATTTCTCATATGAACAAGTTTAAACAAAACATAAACATTCGTATTAAAACTAGAATACGAAATGTCAGTACTTTATCCATAAATTATAAATGGTATAAAAATAACACATCCACAGTCAAACTTATCACAAAAACATCAATACAATATGGATGTTTTGTATCATAATGAATCAACTTCATATAATCTTAAAATCCATCAAAGGATGTTAACATACATGATATCAAAACTATTTTAGATAAATATCTCTTTTTTTAAATCATTTAAAAGTCACATAATTATAAAATAAAACATTTTCTTTGAAAATATTCATATAATATTTCATGTTAATCTTCAAGGATTTTATAATGGTGGAAAATATCCTCACCCACTGTAGAAGTTAAAAAATGACATTCTTACCTTAATTTTGTCGAAATGGTTAAAAAATAACTTGTTTGGAAAACAAAAAAAAAGTATTACATTCAAACCATTTTATAAAAAGTTAAAAAAGTGTATAAATGACTTTAACCCATAATCTAGTAAATAGTAAAAATGATTTGAAATACATTTTTAAGAAACATGGATGTGGATGATAAAGAGATCGTAGTAGATATTTATGTATAATCAACCTTTAATAATAAAGAGACTGTGAAAATAACCTTTACCTTTTACTTTTCCTTGCCCAAGGGTAGTTTAACCTCCTTTATATTGGTGAAATAATTGTTATTAAATTATATAAGAATCATATACATTAATATGTATCATATTTGATCTTTTAACATTTCTTTCTTTATAATATCTTAGTATTATCATCATTTCAGGTGTTAACAGATTCGTCTTCCTTTATATTCATTGTTAGGTGAGTCATATTTATTATGGATGGGATTTATATTATTCATATCAAGAATTATATTATGTCATTAAAACTTATTTTTAATAATCAAATGAATATTATTCTTGAATGCATATGATGGGGAATGAATCTCATCGAGTTCGTGGAGATAGTAATCCGTACGTACGCACGAGCGACAATATAATTTTTTGATATTAATATAATATATAATTGAATTCTATGTCATATATAAAGAATTATTATCATGTTATATTTATTATTTACATCAATTAAACATCATTATTATACCATTCCAATGAATAATGTATTGAATAACAATTACACCACGATGTGGATACGGTAAGTTGTACGTACGCACGTATGGTGACATGTCATTCAAAGAATGTATAAAATAATGAATTATGATGTACCATATTTATAATAACATTGTAGAATATATAATATATTTTATATATTGTTTTATAATGGAAACAACTAATAAAAATGAAGTGGAAGATGAAAAAACTTGAAATAGATGACGAAGTATTTACCTATTCTTTGGGTTCGTCCTTTTTATTTGATCAAAAGGTCTTTATAGGTAGGCTTTCTGACTAATGGTTGGCTTATAAAATGATGTGAGGGATGTTGGGAGTATATTTGGGATGGGGATGGCCTAACCAAAAGGCTTATAAGGTACGGATTTCAGATAAGCGGGAGTGCCTTTTTATATGAGGGTTGAGGGGAACCTTAGAAAAAACTTAAAATATTATTTTATAATAAATTCATATTCGGTTTCTAAAAGCTGAAAACTGATTTATTTAGAGGCTAAGGTGGGTATGGGACTAAATACACTCAACCAATAGGTTTTATATAGGTTTGGGTCACCATATTTACCTTATCTCTAAGATTTAACTATTAGTTAATTAGTTTGATATTTACCATGTCTATTGGTATTTTTATATTATTTGGTTAATAAACAAACTATAAACTGCCAAACGAACCACAAGTGGTTCTTTAATGACATAGATATCATCATATAGGTCCTTTTTACGAATCTTATATTTTTATGAATATTATATCAATTAATAATATAATATTTGTTTTGAAAAGTCTTTTATGTCAATTTAGGCACTATTTAATAATTGATTTTTGTTAAAGTCAAAAAAAACATTATTAAATCAAAATTAGTTTATTTAATAAATCGTAAAAATTCCATAGTTTCCTATAAAATTAGTGATTATCATCAAAATATTCAAATTATATTTATTGTAACATTTAAAATACCATTTATTTTATTCTTCCATTAATATTGAAAACACTGCATCATCATTGTGTCATAAAAAAATATAATTATTAAATGTCTTAAAATTATATATAAAATATAATTATATAGGAAATATTTTTATATTTCTAGTTAATATTTATAGTTTAGGTGATAACATGTATAACTATATTTAAAAATGGTTTTAATAAACGATTTATGCATGTGTCATATTTGTATTTACTTTAACAAAATTAATATAAAGTGTCATTATCACTTACAGGTGGCTCCATGGGATCCCAAAATAAACCCAAATATTTCCATGGTTGGACATGTATCATCCAATAGTGTTAGGACACATTTTATAGTAATGTAATATTATTATAATATTATTATAATATTATTGTTTCCCTTATTTACCGAATTTACACATAAACCATGGTAAATAAAATATTTATCGAAGTAATTATTCAAAATGTCTAAAATTAAAAGATAACTATATACACAATTTAGACTTCCTGATTCTGAATATGGAATAAATTTTTTTAAATTTAAAACACAGAAGTGGCGTAAATTAATTTAATGTTAATTTCTGTTGTCAAAACAAAAAGTGTGTTCTTAAGAAATAATAACTATCAAAAGATTGAGACTTGCTTATGTCTAGTTTAAATGTGAAATTTTGTCCAATGTCCAAAATTGGATTAAATGGTAAAAATATAATCTAATTATACTTTAAATCCACTCAAATTCACAATTTATCACTATTTACTATTTTGATTAAAAAATTTGTTTTTATTTAAAATTTAGTAATTTTCACTATTCATCAAAAATTAGAATTTTTCAAAAAAATAACAAAAATATATAGAATCTAAATTATTATGTCTTGAATCTAAAAAAAGTTTATTTTGTCAAATTGAATATATAAAATTTTCAAATATTTCATTAATTAAGGGTACTCTATTAAAAGGTGGTGAAATTCCATTATTTAAAAAATCTTATTTTATCTGAAAAATGTACTTGTTCATACATTATGTCTAAAAACACAAAATATGGATTCTAAAATTATATGTATTATATAAACGTCAATATTATGTTAATACAATTCATAACCACTTTTGAACAGCTAGTTAGTTATGTCGTTGTGTGCTTGAACTAAGTGTTGTGTGTAGTGGAAGTTATTGAATTATTTTGAAGATAGATCGTACTACAAAATCTTGGGGTGTTAAATTCTTCCCTCCATCAATAAATTTCATCTTCACAATTTTAAATTGTACTTTGAATATAAAAGGTTGAAAATTGAAAATATCTTTGTGGGAAAACCCACATCAGAAATTGGGTTAATAAATTTTTTTCTTAATAATAGGAAAAGGGGAATGAAAAAGTCACCACCAAATTCTGAACATGATAAGGATAACATTTATAGAAATTAATGAAACATAATTAGAGGAAAAACATAAATATTTATATGGATTGATTGAGGTCATCATTCACAAAAAATTGTAGAATAGAGGGCTTCAAATCCATCAATCTATGATGATTTAAAATATCAGTGGTTCAACAAAACATAAGGTATTAGAATAACACATCATTATTTAAAAGATTCCTTACCTAATGTTTAAGAATTTATTTCTTAATAGAATAAGAGAAGAAATATATATATATATATATATATATATATACTTTACATGTAGGGTTTCATACTTCAACTAATTCCTACCACAAACACATCATTCACTCTAAATGATTTTAAATAAAATATTATATTTTTCTTAAATCGTATAAGGTTAAAAAAATAATGAATTTATAATTAATTTTTCATACTATTTAAAAAAATATTATACAAACCATTACATCACATAGTCCAGTCATAGGTGATGCACCTTTGTCGCTATTCAGTTGCGGGTTAAAGTCTCAGGCCTTGCTAGATTTGACTAGTTGTCGCCCGACCTATGGGTTGTCCTTTTTATAACAATCCAAATATAACCTTAACAATAGTATCCAATTTCAAACTTAATCCATTCCTACCTTTAGAATTATCCTAAATTCTTATATCCAAACTCTCTATCCAATATTTATAAGGAAGTTAAACACAACGAGGATCCTTTTTGCAATGTAATAACCTGTGAACACGTTCATCATTTATTATTTTAAAACAAGGAAACATCATGAATTACCATAAATCCTTATTAAATATATGCAGGCTCTCTTATTCCTTATAGAATACTGTATATACTCCTTCTATCCAAAAAAATGATGTAAGATCATCCAATGATGGAATATACAAATTATTAATTAGTTTCAAGGATGTAAATAATATACAATATAATTTATCCAAATCAACCATCACTTATTCGATAATCACTACCTCATTTTCAGGACCATATTAAGGATTTCATTTCCATCAACCATGTACTTTACAAAAATCACAGCTTACCATTAGGTCACTTTTCTTAGAACCATATAATCTCAAATCTTAAATAATGTTTTACAGCTGTAAAATCCTTATTTATCTCCATAATTCATGTTACCAGTAAACAATTGATAAAACACGCAATTGAAAAAAATTATACAATAACAAAATAAGGACACTAGTTATTCCTCTTCATGTGAGGTAGTATCATTACTTTATTATTATACAATAACATAATTTGCGATATACTCTTATGAATGGGGCATTGATTCACGTAGTGTCTCAACGCCTTGCAGATGAAGCATTTTACGTTGGGAAACATTTTCTTACCCTTTCAATCACATACTTAGTGTCCATTTTCTCCACACTTATAACTAACTCCCATTCCCTTCGAGCATTTACCGAGGTGATTCATTCCACATTTATCACATATTGAAAAATCCTTCTTTACCCTTTTCCCTTTATCCATCTTTCTCTCTTCCATCCTTTTCATCTCTTGCTACCCTTAGAAGCCATATAACTCAGATAATTCATTACTTATCTTATTAACATATGATACTATTTCTTCATATGTTGAGAATATATGGTTGACTATTTCCATTCTAAATTTTGTCATAATAATATAAATGATATGATCCTTCTTACTCTATGGATCATACATTTTGCTGGAGTTCAAATTCCTTCTAATGGGTGACATTTCTGTACAATGTCATACACTAGGTCAGTTTATGAATTGTAATAAATAATTACAAACATGTAAAATACCTAACATAAATTTAATAGTTTATGGATAAAATCCATAAATATATTTTCATTGAGGAGATATATACTCATAAGTCCTTTATAATGATTTGTATGGAAAATGAGAATTATCTAAAGCTTATCCCCCAGGGGTGGTGTAACCAAAAGTGCTGCAAGGCCCATTTTCGTGCACCTGTTCATGTTCGAGTCTAGATCAAAGCGGTGTTTTTGGGTTTTATCCCAAGGTACATCTATCCCAAAGACGCCTCTACCAGCTCGTATGTAGACAGGGATTTATTTTCTTGGAAAACTCACAAAATCTCTACACTACCAAAATTATAGGAAGTTCTTCTATACTAAACCTAAAAGTCTATCTTAGAGTAACATGCTCGAATTAGAGTTTATCTATATCTAGATTCCAATGTTTGTACTAAAACTACCTCTGATACAACTATAACGCCCCAACCCCAGTTACCCAGAGTCATTGCATTATTACATAACATTAGAATGATCACAAAAGAACACGTCTCGAAAGACCGATTAGTTTTGTAGCCTTGAAATCACTAGATACATTCATAATGTTTACATTACATCATTAAATGGAAAAGTACAACAACATCTAGTCTCTATATGCCAGACTCATACGCCTCATATTATACCTACAGGTCATTTATAAAATATTTCTTTACTTCTTGAGAAAAATAAAACATAGAAATGGGTGAGCTCAGATGCCCAGTAAAAATAAAAATATAGCAATAACTTTCATAAATAAGAAAAAAAATTTATGGCAATGTATAACTAAAACAAAAGCCTTTTAAAGTTGAACATAAGAATAATATGGTAGAAATAAAATTAAATAATTCCATTTATATATTCAAATGGATATTATACAAATCTAATAATCAAATTCAATATCAATAACCACTTTCATAATGATGAAATGCATAATGCCAGATTATCATAACCACATACTCAAGGACTTGTGCCAAGATTACAATTAAGATTTATTAAAGGCCTTGTGCTAAGACACTATTTTTTCCCATGAGACCTACCGATGCATCAAGGAGCTATAGTGGGCTCCACCCATCACACACTAAGTCCATTTCATTCCTCATATGAATAGGTTTAAAAATAACATAAACATTAGTATTAAAATTAGCATACGAAATGTCAATACATTATCCATAAACTATGAATGGTATAAAAATAACACACCCACAGTCAAACATATCACAAAACCTTCAATACAATATGAATGATTTGTATCATAACAAATCAACTTCAAATAATCTTAAAATCCATCAAAGGATTTTGATATAGATGAAATCAAAACCATTTGAGAGAAATATCTCTCTCTTTTTTGAAATAATTTAACAATAAAAAAATTATAAAATAAAACATTTACAATTAAAATATTCTATTAATATTTTAATGGAAGCTTTAATGATTTTATAATGGTGGAAAATAGTAGTACTCGTTGTATAAGTTAAAAAAAGACATTCTTAACTTAATTTTGTCAAAAATGTTATAAAAGACATTGTTTGGAAAATGACCGAAAGATTCCTTTCAAACAATTTTATAAAAAGTAAAACAAGGGAATAAATGACTTTAACCGATAGTCTAGTAAATTGTAAGAAAATTTTGAAATACATTTTTAAGAAACACGGAGGTGGATGATAAAGAGATCCCAGTAGATAACTACGTATAAACAACCAAGGATAACAAAGAGATTGTTAAATTAACCCATTCCTTGTACTTTTCCTAGGTTGAATGTATTTTTACCTCATGTATAATGGTTAAATTTTTTTATAAAATTATACAAGAATCATATACATTAATATGAAATCATATATGATCTTTTAATATTACTTTGTTAATAATATCTTAGTATTATCGTCATTTCAGGTGTTAACAGATTTGTTTTCCTTTATATTCATTATTGTGTGAGTCATATTTTTTATGGATGGGATGTATATTATTCATAACCAGAATGATATTATGTCTTTAAACGTTATTTTTAATCTTAAAATGAAAATTAGTCTTGAATGGATATGATGGGGAATGAATCTCATCGCGTTCGTGGAGACGGTAATCTGTACGTACGCACGAGCGACAATATCATCCTTTTTATATAACAATAATATATTATTGAATGGTATATCATATATACAGAATTATTATCATGTTATATTTATTATTTACATCAATTAAACATCATCATTATACCCATCCAAATAATAATGTTTTGAATAAAAATTACACCACGACGTGGAGACGGTAACCTATATGTACTCATGTTTGGTGACATGTCATTCAAAGGATGGATAAAATAATGAATTTGGTTGTAAAATATTTATAATAACATTAAAGTATATAAAAGAATTTCTAGTTATTATTTTATAATGGAAATAAAAAAGAAAAAATAAGTGGAATAAGAAAGGAACTTGAAAGAGGTGAGGAAATATATTCCTTGTCTTTGGGTTCTTCCTTTAGATTTTTTCAAAAGGGATCCATAGGTAGGATTTATGACAAAGGAAGGACTCTAGAATGAAGTGAGGGAAGTGGATAGTATATTGGGGCAGGGGATGGCTGAACCAAAAATCTTTTATGATATAAATTTGAGAGAAGGGGGAGTGCCCTTTTATAAGAGGGGTGATGGGTACTCTAGGAAAAACATAAAATATTATTTTATAATCAATTCCTATTCGGTATATAATTTATCCAAACATATTTATTTAGTGGATAAGGTAGGTATGGGATGAAATACACCCATTAAATTATGGTTTTATAGGTTTGGGTCACTATATTAACCATATCTTTTAGATTTTACTCATAGTTAAATATTTTGACATTTACTATGTCTCTTTGTATGTTTCTATTATTTGGTTAATAAACATAATATAAACTTCCAGAAGAATTAAAAGTGGTTAAGTAATGACATAAATATCATCATATTAGTTATTTGGCCAAGAATTATATTTTTAGGAATATTATATCAATTAATAATATAATTTTTGTTTTAAAAACGCTTTTATTTCAATTTACACACTATTTAGTAATTGATTTTGGATAAAGTCATTAAAACATTATTAATTTAAAATAAATTTATTTAATCAATAATAAAATTCCATATTAATATATAAAATTAGTGGATGGAATAAAAATATTCAAATTATATTTATTTTATCATTTATAATACCATTTATTTGATTCATCCATTAATAAAGAAAACACTGCATCATCATTATGTCATAAATAAATTTAATTATTCAATGTCAAAATTTTTTAAATAAAATACCATTATGTATGAAATATTCTTATCTTTCTAATGAATATTTATAGTCGAATACACAAGATTTATCACTCTATTTAAAAATTGTTTTACAAAAATATATATGCTTTTGTCATTTTTGTATTTACTTTAACATAATTAATATAATGTGTCATTATCACATACAAGTGGCTTAACGGGGTCCCAAAATCGACCCAAAGATGACCATGGTAGGAAATGTATCATCTAATAAGGTTAGGACACATGTTAGGGTAATTTAATGTTATTATAATGTTATTTGTTTACCCTTATTAACCGGATTTCCCCATTAACCGTGGTAAATTAAATATTTACCGAAATAATTATTCAAAATATATTAAATTAAAAATTACCTATTTAAGAAATTTTTAATTCATAATTATAATTATTTAATCTATTTTCATAAATTAAAATCATATAAGTGTCAGAAATTAATATAAAATTAATTCTCATTGTAAAAAAAACGCGTTTTTAAGAAATAATAACTATCAAAAGATTGACACTTTTTTATGTCCAGTTTAAATGTGAAATTATTTCCAGTGACCAACATTGGATTAAATGATAAAAATATAATATATTTATACTCTAAAACCACTAAAATTCATAATTTATCACTATTAATTATTTGGATTAAAAAACTTGTTTGTAATTTAAATTTATTAATTTTCACTATTCATCAAAAATTGGATGTTTTTAGAAAAATACCAAAAATTTATTGTAACTAAATTATGATTTCCCGATTCTAAAGAATTAGATTATTTTGTAAAATTGAATATATACACCTTTCAAATATTGGATTTAACGCCCCGAAACAAGAATCCAGGAGCCAATGCATTATTTTATTACATTGGCATGATTACAAGGAGTCATGTCTTGAAGGACCGATTAGTTTAGTAGTCTTGGAAAAACGATACATACATAAGTTCAAAATTACAACATAAACAGAAAAACTACACATATTTATTCCATTGTAAACATCCAAGATTCCAAAATTATTTTTGCAAGTCACTCATAACTATCTTCTTCACATCCTGGGAAAATGAAACATGATAAAGATGTCAGCTCAAATGCTAAGTAAAAGTAAGAAATACAGCAGAAGATAACATAAACATTATGAACGCTGAATAATTGAAAACACATGCGTTTATAAATAATAAACATGAAAACTTTGTGGTAGGAATATGAACTGAGTAAATAATGCCATAATAAAACATAGTCATGTGTATTGTACATGTCAAATAACCAAATGAAATATCAATAGCTAATCTCATAAATATGGAATGCATAATGTAAGACATCATAACCACATATTCAAGGCCTCATACCAAGACTACAAAAAATATTTTTTCAAGGCCTTATGCCAAGACACTACTGTATCTAATGAGACATATCGATACATTTAGGAGCTATAGTGGGATCCACCCTTCACTTACTATGTCCAATGAATTTCCTCATATGAAGAGTTTGAAACATATCATAAACATTCATATTAAAACTAGCATACGAAATGTCAATACATTATCCAAAACCATGATTGGTATAAAAATAGCACATCCACAGTCAAACATAAATCATTAAATACAATATGAAATATTGTATTGTAACATATTAACCTCAATTGAGAATAATGAAAGAATTTTACATAGGTGAAAGTAATCATTAAATCTATTTGAGAGAAATATCCCCATTTTTCATGAAAACATTTAAATGTAACACTATTTGTCAAAAACCCGTTTTAAAATATATTTTTTTATCAAAGTTTCCCATACCACATTGAAACATTTAAAAGGAATTTTAATTTAAAAATATTAATGTCCATATAAATAAATCCTTAAAACCATTTTTAAAACATGGACATTAATTAGAAAGTTATTGAATAATAAGTCTTTAAAACATTTAAATTGTTATTTTAGTTACAATTCCTAACCAAAAGAGATACACTTGAATACAAATAATTGAGGTAATATAAACATTATAATATCATTAGAATAAACCGATTCATGTTATATTATGTCAATGTACATTATATACACCATATAAAAGTGATATGGGGTATAACAACATAGAAGTCTCAATTTAATGTAAATTGAGATGAAATATTGTATAAGTATCGTATCCTTAGGATAAGGTTAAATCAACGACATAATTATGTGTGAAAAATTTAAATACACTCAATATGATTGGATATTAATGGTAAATCAATCTGAGGACATTCACATATAGTCTTGTAAAAACAATGCCAATGAATTGGATATTTAACTCAACAAATTTAGATTGAGTTAAAATTACTCTTATCATCATCATATCGATGACATGAGAATTTATTAATGGAGCGATTATGTGTATAATAATTATATCCACATAATGGGGAGTGAGAATTTTGACATAAGAAAGTTAATAGTGATTCCACACATAATCATGGAGTAAAATAATCAATAAAGTATGCATAAAGTGGAATGAGTGGAAATTGAAAATTCTATTTCTCTTATCAATTTTGTAACTTACGAAACATACACCATTGAAAAAAGGATCATACAATTATTATATAAATATCCATAAATTAATGTATCTTACACAATGAGAACAATCATGGGCAGTACACACACTACATCCAATAAATAACTGGTGAACAATGGAAATCTCACGGAATTAAAAGTGAGATAAGAAACCCCTTACCAGATGTCAAAATTGTCTTATGTGTTCCTTTTTCTTCCTGAATAATACACATAAGTTAATTTCTATTTGATTAAGAACATTTTTAAATTTTATTATTCCGTTTATATGACTTATTGCCTTTGTATAATAATTAGTTAATTATTTGAGTTCATATTGGATATTTTATTGATGTTCCGAACCTGAGTCAAAAATGAACTTGTTATAATTACAATTTGTCCATGTGGTAAAAATTCCATTATCTCCAGAACGATATGAATTATTTAGATATAATATATATATTATATATCCAGTATATATATTTATTTATAATAGTTCATAACATTTGGAGATATGAAATGAAATTCACCTTTTATGGAGACGGTAAGCCGTACGTACGCATGAATGCTACTTTCATTTATTTATTGTATTTTAATTGAATTAAAACATAATTATACATAGTTATGTCATATGATATATGTTTTACATAATTTAATTAACTCTATCCTTTATACATTCCATGAATTTCATGAACGAATCATATAACCTTGAGGGGGCGGTAGTCCGCACTTCCTCAAATGAAATTATCGTGGTCACAAATATTGGAAAGCATAAAGGTGTGTTTTTAAATGAAAGTTACAGATTAATAGAGAAAAAAACACAATAAACACAATATATAAATATAGTTCCATCATAATGGCCACCATAAGAGGCGGTAGGAGATAATCGAACAATCATCATTTCGTGGAGCGTTTGTTTTCCATCCACAGAAACATTATGTTCTTAATCCATTAGATAGAGATGTGTGTATGTGTAGATAAAATACATCTTATAAGAAAATCCTAGTATATTTAATATACTGGTGTTGTTACAAAATAAATGATTAAAAATTGTTCATGGGGATGGAGAAGTAAAATAAAGGAAATGAATTTATGAGAAGCCGTTTCCTTTAAATTTGTTAACTCTCTTTGCTTTGAACCAAAAGGACATCATGAAATTACTTCTACCTAAGGTAATTATTATAGGTGGAGTAGAAGGATGTATGGATTTTAATTGGATAGAGGTTGGATGAGGCACAAGGCTTGAGTGGTGTGAATAATTAGTTAGAAGTGTTATCCTTTTATAAGGGAGAGGAGGGTCTCATTAAGAAAGTGTGATACTATTATTTTATTATAAACTTATAATAAATTCAAAAAGGTCCAAAAAACATTAAATTAAATTTTAAGATGAAGAATATTCAAAATAAAAACATCCAATCAGAATTGGACATGTTTTGGATAATATTTTAATCATTATAATGTTATTTATTTAAATAATTTATTAATGAGATAAACGCTGCATCATTATTGTGTCACAAATAATTTAATTTATTTGATGTCTATAAATTATAAAACAAATACCATGAAGTATGTAATTTTATCATATTTCTAATTAATATTTATAGTCGAAAATATAACTTATATTACCACATGTAAAAATTAATTTAATAAAATATTTTTGTTTGTGTCATTTTTTGTCTTCTCTTTAAATTAATTAATCTAAAGAGTCATTAATACTCTCAAGTGGCTTCATGGGGTCCTAAAATAGACCCATGGATGACCATGGTCGGCCCTGACTCATAAAATATGACTAGGACATGTTTTAGTGTAATATTTTATGAATCTGATATACTTTTTACATTGAATTACCCTAATTACCTTTAACTGTGGTAAATAAAAGTCAATAGTTACCATTCACCATAAATTGTTTTCATATTATTGAACCCCATTTTACTTATTAAAAACAACCATGTATTTCTGATTTTAAAATTCAATTCACAGAAGAGGTAAAATTTCATTTTACTGAAAATGACATTTTTTAACTACAATTAACTGGTTTCACTATTCAACAAAAATTGATGTTTTTCTGAAGAATACCAAAAATTCAGCCGAATAATTATTTGATATTTCAAATTAAAAAATGATGTCTCTTTTTCCAAATTAAAAAAATAATAGTGGCATTAATTAATTTAAAATTAATTCCTGTTGTTAATAAAATAGCGTGTTTTTAATAAATAAAATGTATCAAAAGATTGACAGTTGTTTCGGTACAATTTCAAAGTAAAATTAATTCCAATGACCAACATTGGAATAAATGGTGAAAAGATATTCTAATTAAAAATTAAAATAAATATAAAATATAATCTAACCATATAAATAAATTATATTAAAACACAGATTTTAATTAAAATACAATATTTTTCACTGTTTATTACAAAATGAACTTTTTTAAAAAATTCCAAAAATTAAAAAAAAGTAAATTTTGATTTCCTCATTCTGAAGAAAGAATTTATCTGGTAAAATAATATTTATTAAAGTGACCAAAACTATATTTAGTGTGTTTTTTCCATTAAAAGGCGATAAATCGACCTTTTAATGTAAATTATGCTCAAAATTAGATTCATTCATATTTTAAGACTATAAATTTTATCGGATAAATGTATATACATTTAAAATACATGAATAATTATATTTTAGTTAGTTATATTCAATTCCTCCAATACAATGACTTGGTGTTATGTACCATTTAAAATAATAATATTATATTATTAGTGTGCAATGTAAGATTTCAAAGAAACCTGTTATTGTGTAATAGGTACAGTATCAAACATAAAAACCCATTTAAATTAAAATTAATATTTAACTAAAAATTATTAAAAAATATTAAATATGACTTTTAAATATTTTTACCTGGGTTGTTACATCCTTCCCCCCTTTTTGGAATTGTGTCCTCGTAATTTTAAAACATGCTTTGGAAACTTCATTAAAATTCCCACATAGGGAAAATAGTCAGTAAAACTATCACTTTAAAAGAAATAAAGAGAGTATAAAGGTCACCGAAGATAACCCATACTAGGATTCCATGTAGGAATACATGGATATGGATGATAAACTATGAGTCATTTTCTGATGGAGAGGGATATAAAACATGATTAGGAGTAAGTTAACAACAAGAAAACCACAAACTTGTCATGGGAAAAACTTTCATTAGTCTCCCAATAGGAAAAGTAAATGGAAAACATTTTTTTACGTTACATTATATAAAAATTAGGAATTCATTTATGAGATTGACTACAAACCTAAAAGGATATACTTAATTTTTATGTAGAGTTTCATTCTTTAATAAAGTTCTACCACCAACTCATATTTTTTTCAAACTATTAGTATTCAAGATGACTTGGTCAAACTATAAGAGCTAGAATAAAATTCTATATAATCCCGTAATCCACAAATTTTGAACTATATATTTCTGTTGTCTTTATAGATTTAACCAAAAAATGGTTAGTACAATGTCAAATTATCCCCAAAAGAAATACTAATCATAATTTATAAAATTAAACCAAC
The DNA here is from genome assembly GCA_963277665.1 of Viscum album. NCBI lineage: Eukaryota > Viridiplantae > Streptophyta > Magnoliopsida > Santalales > Viscaceae > Viscum > Viscum album. Next base: position 850,405,566 of record OY728138.1, on the reverse strand, counting down.
AATAACCAATGTTCAACAAAAACCACTCAATAAATCATTGTACTGAAAATCCTTTAATATAGTCCAAACTAGGATTTCTACCCAAAACTAATAAAAATATGATTACATGGTCTTTCACATTAAATTATATATCTAAATAAGATAGACTACTCTTAAAGTAACATACTTAAAAGTAATTAAGCTTATTACTTATTTTTTATTATAGGTTTATCATTTCCATAAATAAACCAAATCACTATAAATAAAAAATATAAATACATATAGAAATCCACCATTACTCCTCATATGAAATCCCATAGTAATATATTTTGTTTGGGAATATACTCTTCCCATCAAAGAGAACGTCTTCCAAATAACATTTATCACTTAATCACCGAATCATTTTCTGATACTAAGGGTATTCATTTGATAAGACATTAGATCCCAAATCAACTTATTATTGATAAATAAAATCAATTAACTTAAAATAATTAATCGCACTAAGCTGGGACTTCACGTAGTCTAGTGGTAGGTGATAAATCCCAATCGCACTTCGGTTGTGGGTTCTATTCCCACAGCTTTGTTCGATGCGACAGGTTGTCACATGGTATACGTGTTGTCCTTTTTCAAAAACTATATTTTATAACATTACCAAAATGAGATAAATTTCTCAAAAAAACCATAACATAATTTAACCACAAATTTTATCTCATACCATGCATTTTCATCCCAAAATATAATAACTTGTAATTGCCTCAAACCCAATGATAATACCAAACCAAATGGTTATTTATAACAATATCAACAAGAGAAAAGATATGTATTCCTCAAATATCATTTTCACATGAAAAACTGTAGGGTTGCAAAAACAATAGAAAATTATTCCAAAGTAATCCTATCAACATGAAGTACTAGTACTTTTAAAATTTTCTCCAACCATTTATTTCAGCATAGCTTCTTCTCTGACCAAGAAAATATCCTATAGAATAGGTCATTCACTCTAGTAATGGCCAGGTCCCCTACATTTATGGAAAATGACTATAAATATATTCTTAAGACCATTTATATTTTCTTCAATAGTACTCTTCCTTTTTCCTCGGAAGTTCTTCACTTTATATCCTTTTTCCCACACATAAATCATTTCTTTATTCCATTGAGACACCTTACTGGGTGTCTCTTTCCACATTTGTTTCATGATGGGAATTTAGGATTCTTTTCTCCATGGTCTCCACTACTCGATCTCTTATCATTCACCACATTTCTCTTCTTTGTTGAGTCCTGATGTTGGTTAATATATATGTTGTTTATCATATTTTTGGAAAATAGATTTGGCATGAACATGATATCTTTTACTACTATTATCATTCCATTTTGTTTATCATTTCAACCACACATCTCACCTTGTACATCAAGCACAAAGTTATAGTGAATTCCAAGGAATCCAGTCATTGACTAAAACTAGAAATCATTGTGTGAGTAATCGTAGACATAAAATCATTTAGAGAATATCATGACACCATATTTTTAATTTAAAACACCTTAGTATTATCCAAAGTCATTTATTCTCATCTTATATTAAAATCCTTCAAATCGGTTTTTAAAGAAAAATTTAAATTATACTAATAATATCCCCTGGTTGTGTCGTAATTAATAGTGCAGCATGGCCCATTGACTTGCACCAGTTCCAGTTCGAGTCTAGCTCAAAGCAGTTTTTTCGGGTTTTACCCCTAGGTACATATGTGCCAGAGCCGCCTCTACCTGATCGTATCCAGATAGAGATGTATTGCTTGAAAACTCCCAAAATCTCTATAATACCATAATTTTATGATGTTCTTCTATACTAATCCTCAACATATATCTTCTGTCTATGTGATCTAATCAGAGTTTATCTAAATCTAGTTTCTATGGATTGTACTAAACGTCCTATGATACCAACTGTAATGCCCCGACCCCAGAATCCAGGAGTCGGTGCCTTATTTTAGTACATTGGCATGATTACATGGAATCAGGTCCTGAAGTACCAATTTGTTTAATAGTATTGGAATAATGATACATATATAAGTTTAACTTTACAACTTAAAAAGAAGAACTACACTAATTTATTCCATTAGAAACATCCAATCTTCCACGATTATTCCTACAAGTCACTCATAACTTACTTCTTCATATCCGGGGAAAATGGAACATGAGAACGGGTTGATCTCAAACACTCATTAAGAGTAAGAAATACAGAATAAGATAACATAAACATTAGGCACGATGAATAATTTAAAACACATGCTTTTACAAATAATAAAAATGAACACTTTGTGGCCGGATTATGAGCTGAGTAAATAGTGCCATAATAAAACATAGTCATGGGTATTTTACTAGTCGAATAATGACATGAAATATCAATAGCTAATCTTATATTGATGTAATTCACAATGTCATACATCATAACCACATAGTCAAGGCCTCGTTCCAAAAATAAAAATAAGATTTTATCGAGGCCGTGTTCCAATATACTAGTTTGTTTCATGAGACCTAACGATGCATCGATGAGCTATAGCGGGAACCACCCATCACATACTAAGTCCAATTCATTACTCAAATGAAAATGTTGAAACATAACATAAACATTCGTATTAAAACTATCATACGAAATGTCAATACTTTATCCCCAAACCATGAATGGTATAACAATAGCACATCCACATTCAAAAATAACTCATTGAATACAATATGGAATATTTTATTGTCATATATTAACCTCAATCAAGAATAATTATGGAATTTTATTTAGATGAAAACAATATTCATAACTATTTGAGAGAAATATCCTACTTTTTCTTGAAATTTTTTAAAAGTAACACTATTTGTCATGAAGATGTTTAAAACCAGAATATTGAATCAAAGAGCCCCATACCACATTGAATCCTTTAAAAGGAATTTTAATATTAATACATTAATTTCCATGTAAATAAATCCTTAAAAACATCTTTAAAACATGGAAATTATTTCGAAATATTTAGAGTAATAAATCATTAAACCATTTAAAATGATATTTTAGTTAATGTTTCTAACCAAAAGAAAGAGACATGAATACATATAAGTGAGGAAATAAAAAAATTATAATATCCTGAGAATAAAGGGATTCATGTTATACTATGTCAACGTACATTAGATACACCATATAAAAGTGATTTGGTATATAACAATGAAGAAGTATCAATGGAATGTAAATTGAGATAAAATATCTTATAAGGACCTTATCCTTAGGTTAAGGGTAAATCAATGACATAATTATGTGTAAAAAATATAAATATAGTCAATATGATTGGATATTCAGTGTAAATAAATCAGAGGACATTCACACACATTCTTGTAAAAACAACTCCAATGAATTGGATATTTAACTCAACAAATAGAGATTGAGTTAAAATTACTCTTATCAAGTTCATATCGATGATTTGAGAATTTATTAATGGATTGATTATTTGTAAAAAAAGTATACCAATTTAAAGGGGAGTGTGAATTATGAAATAATAAAATGAATAGTGATTCAATGCATAATATTGGAGTAAAATAATCAATGATGTATGTGTAATGCCGAATGGGTGGAAATTGAAATTTCAAATTATCTTATCGATTTGGTAACTTACGAAACATAAACCCATGAAAAAAGAATCATAAAACAATTATTTAAATATCCATAAAAATTTTTATAACACAATGAATAAAATCATGGGCTGTACACACACCACATATAATAAATAAGTGGTGAACAATGGAAATCTCATGGAATTAAAAGTGAGATACGAAACCTCATACCTCAAGTCCGAATTATCTTGTGCGTTCCTTGATTTTCATTAATAATAAATATAAGTTAATTTATACTTTATTTAGAACACATTAAAATTTTACAATTTCTTTTATATCACTTATTAACTTTCTATAATAATTAGTTAATTATTTGTGTTCATATTGGATATTTTGTTGATGTTCGGAACTTGAGTTAAAAATGAACATGTTATAATTAAAATTTTCCCATGTTGTCAAAAGTACATTAACTAAATAATGATATAAATGATATAAATATCATATATATATTATATATTCAATATATATATGTATTTATAATATTACATAACATTTAGAGATATGAAATGAAATGCACCTTTCATGGAGATGGTAAGCCGTACGTACGCATGAAAACTACTTTCATTTCCATCTTGTATTTAAATGGAATTAAAACATAATGATACATAGGTATATCATATGATATCTGTTTTACATTATTTAATTATCTTTATCCTTTATACATTCCAGGAATGTCACGAATGAATCATATCACCTAGAGGGGGCGGTAGTCCGCACTTCCTCAAATGAAATTATCGTGGTCACACATATTGGAAATAATAAAGGGATTTTTTAAATGAAAATTATAGAAGCATAGAGAAAAAATGAAGATAATAAATATAATATATAAATACACTGCCATCATAATGGAAACCATAAGAGGTTGTAGGAGATAATCGAACAATCATCCTTTCGTGAGATGTTAGTTTTCCATCCATAGAAACATTATGTTCTTCACCCATTAGATGGAAATGATTGTATGTTTAGATCAAATAATTCTTATAACAAAAATCCTAGTATATTTAAGATATTGGTTTTTTACAAAATAAAGGAATAAAAGGATTTCAAGGTGTTGGAGAAGTTAAATAAAAGATATGAATTTAAGAGAAATTGTTATCTTTAATTTGGGTAACTCCTTTTAGTTTGAACCAAAAAACATCTTGATGATCATTATTCATAAGGTATGGCTTCTAGGTGGTTGGGTGAGATGTAGGGATCTTAATTGGATAGAGGTTGGACAAGCCAAAAGGCTTGATAGGTTTGATTAATTGGTTATAAGTGGTCTCATTTTATAATAGAGAGGAGGGGCTCTTTAGGAATGTGTGAAACTATAATTTTATTATAAACTTATCTTTGGTTTAAAAAGTTCCATAACACATTAAAGACGAAGATAAGATGAATAAAATTTGAAATAAAATCATCCAATCAGAATTTTACATGTTTTGGATAATATTTTAATCATTATAATCTAATTTATTTAAATCATTTGTTAATGAGGTAAACACTGCATCATAATTGTGTCATAAATAATTTAATTTATTTGATGTTCAAAAATTATAAAAAAATACCATGTTGTAAGAAATATTTTTAGTTTTCAAATTAATATTTATAGTATATGATTTAACTTATATAACCTCATTTAAAAATTATTTTACTAAAATATATTTGTTTGTCATTTTTTCTTTAATTTAAAATAATTAATCTAAAGAGTCATTATCACTCTAAAATGGCTCCATGGGGTCCCAAAATCGACCAAATGATTCCCATAGTCGGAAACGACACATTAAATAAGCTTAGTACATGTGTGAAAGTAATTTTGTATTATTATAATATACTTTTTATCTTGAATTACCCTATTTACCTTTAATCATGTTAAATAAAAGTCAAAAGTTACTATTCACCAAAAATTATTTTCATCTTAATGAACCAAATTTTACCTACTAATAACAACCATGTATTTCAAATTTTTGAAATTAAATTCACAGAAGTGGTAAAATTTCATTTTAATGAAAAATTCATTTTTTCACTACTACTAACGGGTTTCACGATTCATAAAAAATTGAGGTTTTTTAGAAGAATACCAAATATTCAGCCTAGGCTTTATTTGATATTCCGTATTCAAAAATGATGTCTATTTTGAAAAATTCAATATATAAAATTGGCATTAAATAATTTAAAATTAATTCCCATTGTTAAAACAAATAGCGTGTTTTAATGAAATAATAACTATCAAAATATTGGCACTTGTTTATATCCAATTTCAAAGTGAAATTAATTCCAATGACCAAAATTGGATTAAAGGATGAAAATATATTATAATTACACATTAAAATCAATAAAAAAGATAATATAACTTTATAAATAAATTAGATTAAAACATAGTTTTGAACTAAAATACAATATTTTTCACTACTAATTAAAAAATGAACTTTATCAGAAAAATTCGAAACATTTTACACAAAGTAAATTTTGCTGACCCCATTCTGAAAAAAGATTTCATTTGGTCAAATATAATGTATTAAAGCGACCAAAAATAGATTTAACGAATGTTCACCATTAATAGGTGGTAAATCGACCTTTTAATATAAATTATGCTGAAAATTAGATTCATTCATATTTTAAGCCTTGAAATTTTATTGGATAATTGTAAAAACATTTAAAAAACATGTATAGTCATATTTTAGTTAGTTCTATTCATTTACGCCAATACAATGGCTCAGCGTTAAGTACGATTTAAATTAATAATATTATATTATTAATGTGCAACGTAAGATTTCAAAGAAACCTATTGTTTTGTATCGGGTACACTATCAAACATATCAACCCATTTAGAGTAAAATTAATATTTTATTAACAAATATTAATAAATAAGAAACATGAATTATTTGTTTTTACCTGGGATTTTACATCATATTTAAAAAGGGTTTTCCCTTAAAAGGCGGTAAAATTTTATTTTCTTGAAAATACTTCTTTTTTCTGGAAAAAAATGTCTTTTTTCTTACATTATATATAAGAAACTAATTATATTGACTCTAAAATTAAAGGATTATATAACGTTCAATATTCTATTTATACTATTGATAACCGCTTTTGAACAACTAGATTTGTAAGTCGTTGTGCGCTTGAACTCAATGTTGCTTGTAGTTCATGTTAATGAATTACTTTAATGAAATAACATACTATGAAATCTTGTGGTGTTACATCTACATTATATAATTTTTTATATTTTAATAGATAAGGTAAAATTATTTATATAAAAAAAATTTATCTTTTTGGGTAATTTTTTAACCTTATCATTTTAGATTAACTCTAATTAAACCCATTTCTACTTTAATTGTAATAAATAATTTAAATTATTTTACTATAAATTGTGGTAAAATAATAAGTAAATATTAGATACTCTAAAATAGTATGATTCTAGGTATTTAATACATTTTTTCAAAATCAATTCATACATGTGTTGGGAAAATAATTTAGAAAAAAACATGTATTCAAGATAAGAAAGTGGTTTTCCAAAGAAGAGTTGTTTAAATAATTAATGTTTTTATATAAAAATGAAACATAGGAATGATTCCAGCAATCTAACATGCATCAATCAATATATAATTCAACTAATGTTACCTAGGATCCGATTTTTGTATAAAATATAAATTTATAATTTGAAAAAAATAAATGTATGTTTTCAATAAAAATTAATATTTTTCACAACATGTCTAAAAATTAACCAATTCAGAAAAATCAAAATATTTCACCGTAGAATAATTTTTATATTATCGAATAAATAATTATGTTTTTTTTAATTCATAAACAATTTTTTTATTTATTTAATTTATTATTTTCTAAAAAATGACATAAGGAAACATTTTTAATTCATATATAACCTTTGAAACATATAACAACATTCCCATAAATTAAGTACTTTTTTTAAAAATATATTTTATTTATATGAAATCATTATTAATAATTTTAAATGATAGGTTATTAAATATTTTAACAAATTTTTTAATGGGTTGGTAATAATTCCCAACATTATATGATAATATTAATAGTTTTTTTGGTTCGATAAAACTCTTTGTTTCATGTAACATGTGTTATCGAAAAATTTAAAAAATTTAGAAAAGTATTTTAAAAAACATAGTGTGTTACATTATACCCACATTAAAATTAATTTCTTCCTCATCCTCCCATAATGTTTTTACAAACAAATAATAATACTTAGACCTTATTAAATCTATAATTTCCCACATAGCATCCCAAAACAGATGATTTTTTCATAAAACAATCACTATGTGAGTTGTATTCTTTTATATAACATTATTTATATGATAGCGGATTCCCACTTTTTATTCCTTATAATAATGATCTTGATCTGGTGGACAATTTTTATGTTTTTTAAATGTGATGGGATATGAATGAACATAATCAACATAGATACATGAACCATAATATATACATTAGAGTGGGTTTGTGGATGTGTCAACTGATAGGATTTCTTCCTGATAAGATCATGTATTTCAAAGGTACCAATATTCCTATGGAAGAATTTCCATTTCTTATTTAATATGAAAATATTATTACATGGATAAATTTCTTGAAACACTATATCACCATCTTCAAATTCCAGATCATTCAATTGATTTTTGGCACAACTGTTTTGTCGACTTTTTTATACACATATGTGTTGTTGAATGGGACTAACCTTACTTGATATTTCATTAACTATAACATGTGAATTTTTTTTATATACCTTCATTATATTAATATTTATTACCAAACCAAATTCCATAGAGTTCTTCATTAAGAGCAATCTAAAATTTCAAGTAAATGATATTACTATATGAAAACTCAACTAGAGGAAATTATTTACCACAAAATATTTTGAAATACATAGAAAAAAATTATTTAGATAAATCCTTGAGGGTTTTGATTATTTTCCAATGATGGCCATATATTTGAATATAATACATGGTAATAAAAAATTATTTTGAATCAAAATATTTCTGAATAATTCCTTAGAATAGCAAGGTAAACAATATATTCCAATTAGATAAAATTGAATGTGGGACTCTATGAACCCTAAAAACATCAATAATTTATATATGGGAATTATGATTGAGAGTGAAATGTTTATTCATATGATTAATAGGGATGACTTTATGAGGAAATCATCTACCACCCATGTGGCATTATGTCCTTTAGATGTTTTGGGGAGTCTGATAACAAAATCCATGGTGATTATTTCCCATTTCAGTTATGATGCGTATAATAGAAAAATTATTCCCTTTGAATTTTTTCTATCATCATTAACTTGGTGAAATACTAAACACTAATATACAAACTTTGGGATACATATCATCATCCTGTTCCATCAAAAATAATAATTCAAGTATTTCTACATCTTTTTCATTCAAGGATGAATATAGAATGATGAAATATGATATTCCTCTAAAAACTATTTCTTAAAATATGATATATAAAAAAATAGAAATTATTATTATGCTATATGATTCTATATTAATCAAATTTAAACATAAAAACATTTTTAACATATTGTTTGAAATATATTTGTTCCCTTTTTTCCACTATAATTATAAAATTGATAGATGATTAACATTTAGTGAAATAAGATAATATTTATCGACATCCATTAGGATTTCCATATCCATAATTTGGATATATAGAAATATAGGATCTTCTATGATCCGTAATATGGATAATATTATGTGATCTTTTTGACTTAAATCATCAGTATCCATGTTTTCATTCTCATAGTGGTAATATAGAGATCAGTGATAATCTATTATCATAACTAACAAACATATTTGGAACATGTTCAACTTCTTCTGTGTTAATATATAATTTAAATTTTTGAGAGAGTTATATATATATATATCACACTTTTATCATTAAAAATTATTCATTCATCTTTATATTTAAAAAATTAATTTAGCTAACTTGAAATCACGAATTGTGTAGTTTTTCTCTTGAATCATTAGTTTTAAGAAAGAAAAATGTTATAACCACGGTATTATTCATAATAAAAAATCACAATCCCTTTATTGATGAAACACTAGAGATTAAACACCCCCTGTTATATAATATTATTGAAATATGTTCCCTAACTAATCATGTTTTCAATTCATTGAACATTTCCTCACACTTATCTCTACGAATGAAATTGGATCCCATCCGAATTTAAATGCTGAGTTTATTTTATAGCCATGATAAATTTTTCATAAAATAAAAATTATATGAATATAAAGACAAAAAAGTATTTCAGTCGCCAAATCTTTTTTGGGCCATAATTTAATAGATTACACCATTAATTGATCCACAAATTTACCCATTCTTGAGATTATATTCCCCAAAAAATAAATTTTTTTTTGAAATTTTTTTAAATTTTAAATATTTCAAACATTTAATCTTTTCATATGGTCTCAAGTACATCCCTCAAGGGATATTCATGAACATCAATTATCTAGGAATATATAATAATATCATCTATAATTACTAAAAATTGATCAAGGTAATATCTAATAAGTCTATCCTTTTTCTGTGAATATTATAGGGGAATTAGTAAGAGTGAATATAATTAAAGAATATTCATAGTGTCTATAACATATGAATAATTTTTTCGTAGTTATATCTTGTTTCTAGACCCCCAATTTATGATATCTATAATGAAATTAATTATTAGAAAATCATTATGATACATGTATTTAATCAAAAAAAAAGTAATCAATACAGGTCAGAGGATAATTATTCTTGGTTGCGATATTGTTAAAATACAAATATTAAATAAATATTTAAATCATTTCATTTTTATTTGGGAAAAATTGAATGGTTTCACCATAAGGTGACACACATGGATGAATGAATCCATTTTTTGGATTCTCCATGAGTTTGTAATTTATTTCATATAACTCATTCAGGTCCATCGGAGATAAAGTATTTGAAATAAAGGTTTAATGAGGTATGAGTTCTATTGATAAATCTTCTTCACAGTTCGGCGGAGGATGAAAAATTATTATATAAATAAATCTATAAAATCCAAAAAAAATTATATCATCTATGTTAATCTACTCAACATCCATCTAAAATAAAAACACATTCTAAGAAGGAGTCAAAACACTTAAAATGTTTTTGATTTCAATATGATGTTCATATTTATCATTACACTATTAAACAATCAATGGTTAGTTTACAATATCAAACATGACTTACATTATTAACCAATTAATTGTGGATTTATTTTTAGAATTAAAATCCATTTCTATGTTAACATAAAAATAATTTTGGGGAGGAATTCCATGATTTAGAGAAATCACATTCACATAAAAATAATCCAAAGAAAATAAAATACCTAATATGTAATCATCATATCATTAGTTGTGTAAAATAATAATTCCACATCTAATTATTTAGTTGGAATCTTGATATCCTATGTATTTCTTCATAATGACATAATGTGTATGTCTAGTATCAAATAATTAAACTATTGGTCATTATTATATGGTATTTGTACCTTCCACGACATTGTTAATGAATACCTCATCAAAAACAATTATCAAATGAGTTAAACCTTTGATAATATTCACAATAGGTTACCAACATCGATCATCATCGTTAATATTCTTATTTTTTACTTGTCAGTATAATTCAAATGTTCCTTGTATTTCAAACTATATAGTATGGATAGACCATCACATGGATATTTCTATATATTCACATTACTAGATATATTTTTCATATCATATCATTAGTCTATTTTATGAACACCATCCTTCAAACAAATAAAACATTTAATTGTCCCATTAAGAAAATTTCTTTCTTGTTTCTTACCATTGATTAAGAATAAAAGAGTGATCATGTTCTTATATCCACAATAATTTATTTATCATTGAATCCAATATTTATATTCTTATCAAAACCATGACCCTGATACATAACATCAACCTCTATATCCACCTTAATTTAACATTCAATGATCTCTTTATAACTACTATAGATTCTTATGGATAAAACCCTTTGAATACATGGTTTTCATCGATTGATTAATTGATATACCATACAACCTAGTTTGATAATAATACATTAATGGTACCTCATATATGTTGTAAAACTATACTAATTGATACCAATGGATTCATAATCGTATTTCATTAACATAAATATCTAATTCAATATCCATGTAGAAGGAATAAAATTAATGTAATTTGTCAAAATATAAGATATTCAAATCATCATATACATGTGGAAATTTTCAAACTATTGCCTCTTATTACTGATAACATACCACCATTGATCTACGTCACCTTCAAAATGGTATTCATACAGAGGATATTGTTATTATCCGAACACTATAGGATGTAAAATATAATTTTAGTGGTTCTGATCAATTGCATAAAGAAATAAAGGATCAGAATACCAGCTAAGAGAAGGTGAATATTTCATCATGATAGACTATATAGAGTGTTTTTTTCATAATTATCTATTTATGAAATTTCTTATTAATAATTTATTGATAATGTTTTGTGATTAAAAAATTAAATTCTCCATTTGAGCTCAAATCACAGTTGGGTTATCAAGATGATAATCATTTCATTATACATATACTTTAGTATTAACATGATTTCATCAGTTTTTCGCCAACTAATAAAGCTATAAATAATATATTTCGAAACACTAATCATATGAAAAACCACATTGTTTTGAAAAAACATTTAGGATATCCAAATATCGTCAATTTTTTAATTTAGGACAAATTGGGTTCACAAAATATCATCCATGATTATAATCTGTTCAAAACACACCTGATGCTTCGTAAATTAAATGGGATTTAACCATATAATATCCTCTAAGAGTGTCTATATTAGGATGTTGTAAGGTTAATTTTCCTGAACTATGTAAATCTCGAGTTAGTCCCCCCATGATTTTTATAGTATTACACCTATCCATATCTATTCTTAAACCATGACTATTTTTAGTATCCAGGCATGGATGAAGTCATACATAAACCCCAAAATTTATTCCATAGAAATACATTTTCAAAAATTATTCTATATTACAGTGATGTTTCATGATATAATTACTTTCTTTTTCATGTATTTTTTTTTCTTTTTTCTTTTTCATCCATTTAAATTTATCATGGTTTAATAAAATACATAATTTTGACAATTATATAAATGTCCTATATATTAAATATATTGGTATTTAGATTAATCCATAATTTTTAGATATATAAAATGAAAATCCATGTTTATGGAGATAGGAGGATGTACATTTTCATGAACAATGTTTCCATTTTGTTAGAGGTTGAAAAAAATGTAAATATTTTTAATAAAATAGAAATAATAATTTATCATTCACATATGAAAAAATTGGATAACCTCGCATTGTGAGGTTGTAAATTATCAAACACATGAAGAATGTTATCTATAATATATGGGACAGAAATAAAAACAAGTTAAAAATGATAATATATTTATTTAATTAAATTTATGTTATCAGTATTATATATTTATTATCATACCAAACCACGAGAGGTGTTAACGAAAAATGTGCTATATCAGTTTGTGTGGCGGTTGTTTGTCGTACACACGGTCGACATTATGATTTCCCATTTGAGTGAATTGGAAATAGATGATGTTAATTATATTAATATAAATAATATGTCTATTCAATATAATTATGTTTTATATAAAATTTTTGAAATAATTGTTGAAGGAGTTAGAGGTAGAAATAAAAAAGAAATTCTAATTGAAGAATGTAACATCTTTTTTAGGTAAATTACATGGCAATTCACTAGAATCCTCCATCGGATTGATTTATGATAAAAGAAAGGGATACAAGATTTCATTATGTATTTATGGTTTGTATTTGGGCTGGTCATTTCATATTAATTGTTTTTTAATTATCTATTGGAGAGGAAAGGGGTTTCCCATTATAAGTGAGATGTATTGCACACAGGTAGACATCTAAATGAAAAAGGTGTTCGCATGTTTTTTCTCATGAGACATTAAAAAAATATAATATTATAGAATATAAAATATTTAATGTAAACCTATGTCTATAAATTGGGTTTTGGACATTATTTTGGTAATTTTTTCAACTGTATTTGTATTTTCAACCCCACTACATCTGTTTTTACTGAAACCATGTAAAATAATTATATCTATTTCATCTATTTAATACGGTAAAAGATTAATTTAACATTATTATATAATATTAAATGTTATGAATCAAAAAATTAAATTAATCTTTCCAAATTAAATTCACTGATGTGTAAGAAATAATTAAAAATGAATCTTTAATTCATGACATGAATGCATATTTCAAAAAAAAATTAATAGATTAAAATATTTTTGAATGAAATTTCATTATAATAAGGATTAATATAAAATAAATTGAATTAATTTATGTATAATTACAATAATTTAAATTTTATAACCATTTTAGAAAAATAATATACCATAAAAATTATTTTATGTAAATAGTTGTTTTTGATAAAACAAATATATTTTAATATTCATTAAAAATTTTATCATTTAAAAAGAAATAAAAATATCAACCTATAAAAATTTTGAAATGGAGAATTAATAAATAAAGAAATTTTTTCAATTTAATTTTCAAAAAGTGATAACTATTAATTAATAAATATTTCGAAAAAATAACCAAGAATTTTCTTAACACAATCCTATTTTTTAAAGATATATGGACTACCACAAATTATACATGTAACACTCGAGTCTTTTATGAGAAATATTTTGTTTTTATAAATATCAAAGGAATCTTTCACTACACACAACATTTTCTTGGGTTTCTTTACACACAATCACGTCCTTCCTCGATAGCTTGCGTCGTACGCAATACCGAGTTTTACTAAACAACGATATGCTATTAAAATATTATTAAAACTAGCCTTTATGAATAGTAATAACCACCTTTTAAAATTTCGTAAATTTTATTTTTCAAACTGGACTTCATTTTTGGATTCAGAATATCGAAATTAGCTTAGGATGACATTTTGGTACTTTTCGGATAACTTTCATATTCTGATAAACTGTGAAAATTATTAAATTTTAATTAAAAAATACTTTTTAAATCGAAATAATTAATAGTGATAAATTATTAATGTGAGAGGTTTTAAAGTATATTTAGAATATATTTTTTCAAATTAATACAATTTTGTTCATTGGATGTAATTTCACATTTAAACCAGACATAAACAAGTGTCAATCTTTTGATAGTTATTATCTCTTAAAAACACGTTATTTGTTATGACGACGGAAATTAATTTTTAAATTATTTAATTTAACTGATATGTTTTGAATTTGGTAAAATAAAAATAATTTTTGAATTAATAATTCAAATATACCTTAGGCCTAATTTTTGGTATTTGTCTGGAAACATTCATTTTTTTATGAATACTGAAACCACAAAGTGGTAGTTAAAAAACTAAATTTTTCCTAAAACATAATTTTACAGCTTATGTGAGTATAATTTAGAAAATAAGGGAGACACGGTTAATATAAAGGACTAAAATGTGGTTCAATGAGATGAAAATAATTTTTGGTGAATAGTAACTTTTTACTTTTTTATCGCGGTTAAAAGTAAATAGGGTAATTAAGGGAAAAGTGTTATTATTATTATCCTAACACATGTCCTAATTCTATTGAATAAGTGTAATTCGACCAAAAACAACCTTTGGAATAAAAATTACCATTTAGGCCCACATGGATTAGATTAGGACATTTATTATCAATTTATTTAAAGAAGGGTTAAAATAGTTAACATCAATGTTAAATAACTAAATCATTTTTAATATATGGTTATACATAAGATAAATTCGACTATAAATATTAATTAGAAATATACAATTCTTTCCTACATAATTTTATTTTATTTACAATTTTTAGACATTAAATAATTTAATTTATTTATGACACAAATATGATGCCGTAATTATCTTATTAATGAAATATTGACATAATTGATGTTATAAATACCCAAATAAATGAAATATGAGGCTTTTTATTAATTCCAATAATTTTATAGGTTAATATTACATGTTAGTATTGATTTAATTAATTTTTTTTGAACTAATCATTATGTTATGATTTTCACAAATATCAAATACTAAATAGTGTCAAAATTGACATAAAATAGTTTTTAAAAAAAATATTATATTATTAATTGTTAGTTTATTCCTAAAAATATACGGTTCGGCCAAATGACTTATATGAGGTTATAAATATTAATAATAAACAACTTGGGGTTCTTTTGGCTTGTTATAGTATGTTTATTAACCTTATAGTGTAAGAACACAAAAATAAATGGTAAAAGTAAAATTATCTTACTTTAAATATAAATGATAAGGTTAAAATAGGAACCTAAACTTGTCTAAATTCTATTTTATGAGATTATTTCTACCCATCCTTACCTTTTCTTTAATATAAATCAATTTGGATCTATTTAAATCAGAATTTGGCTTTATAATAAATTAATATTTTTAGTTTTTCCAAAGTAGCCCCTCTCCTCCCTTATAAAAGGGCACCTCCTCCCCTCTTCCTCACACCACTTTGAGCCTTCATGCCCGTCCAACCCCTGCCTCTTTCTCCTATCCACTTCCCTAGAGGCATCCTAGAGGTCCTGGTCTTCTTTAAAGACAAATTTTATTTCCCTAAGAGGAGGTCTCAAAGAGGCGCTTCAAAGAAGAGGTAATGTCTGTTACCGATTATTTCAAATTTATTTCTTCTTCCACTTCCTCTTATTTAGTTGTTTCATTATGAATTAATAACATCAGTATCACTCATATTCTGATATGTTATTATACGTATGAAACAACCCAATTTCACCATCTAACAATACTACGAAAAACAAAATCACCGCGTGTGCGTACGTACGGAATACCGTCTCCACGCCGTGGTGTAATCTATTTTCCACCAGCACCATACTTGGATGTATATAATGGTCTAAATAATGACAATATATGATTATTTTAAAGTGATATTGATTCTGAAATAGTATACATACACTCGATTAGAATTTCACGATCATGGGAACGATATCATCGCTCGTGCATACGTACGGAATACCATCTCCACGATGTGATGCGACTCGTTCTACATGATCTTCATTGCATAATGATTACATAAATGAATTTAGTGAATAAATATGATATATATTACACTAATACCATTATGGAAATGAGGTATCTATAACCTAAAAAGAAAAATATGAATTTATTCGACAAAACACGCATAAGAACAAAAAGTAATAAACACTCGAATAACAAGTAGTAATGAAATATTAATAATAAGAAGCTAAGAATATGACCCTATATGATATCATAAAAATAATTATGATTCTTTAATAATTCAATAACATCATTTAAATCATTATACATGAGTTTCAGACACTTACGAAGTAAATCGGACCTACGGTAAGGGAAATATCACAATCTCATTATTATCCGAGATTGTTTATACTTTGGAATTTACTGGGGTGTATTTTATCATCCACATACATGTTTCCTAAATATTTAATATTATTTCCATCCACCTACAATTGTTTAAATCCAATTTTACCCTTCGGTGAGTTTTTAGTAAAAGATATTAATGGAATCTTTTGTCGTTTTTCTTATGAGGTACTTTTTGAATTTTCTGACAAAAGTATGAGAAGAATGTTTTTTTAAACATATATGGCATTAATGTATTTTTAAAACTATATTTCCAAGAATATTAATTTACAAGTTTTCATGTTTATTTTTAATCATCTTCTTTTAGTTTAAAATTGTATGACATTTTAAGAATGGAAAAAACTTTTTTAAAGTAGAAAGGATATTTTTCTCAAGAATGGGGTTCAAGAGTTTTATCAAAATTGTTTTCCATCTATGATAATATAGAGTTTTGTTTCCATCTGTATTATTACATGGATTTTATTATGTTGTGATGGAAATATTTTTATGAATTACATTATCTTATATGAATTGTTTTTTGATGTCACGATGCTTAAGATTCCCATTTTTATTACATGGGTTATGCTATGATGTATGGTTTATGATTTTTTGGTACACATAATAATGGTATCATTATGAGATGTTTGGGACCTATATCTCCCTCCAATGCATTTGGTAAAGATTTTATTTCTCATGAGATAGACATGGGTGGAACGGCAGGTTTAACCGATTCAGTGAAACATGAATGAAATGAGAAGTGAACTCGGTTCAGAAATGGACTTTGTCCACTAAGATAGTCTCAGAAATAAGTCTTGACTAATAAGAAATGATTCTCTATGATTATGTGTGTATGCCAAAAAGATTCATGTTTTAAGTTATGATTATTTGGATTACATTTCACTACTATGATTTATCACATGTTATGAAATTATGATCTCTTTTGCAGGTTAAGATTTCCAAAAGTTATTTTCTTATGTATAAGATGTGATTGATATTACTTTTGATTACCCTTTCTGAGAATTTGATCTCACCCTTTTGTACGTTTTATTTCCCCAGGTCAGGAAGAAGGTTATTAAGTAGGATATGCCAAAAAGGGACTCTAGATATGATGAAATAAGTGGGAGGAAAAGTAGATGCTTTATGAACCAATTGTTTATGTTTCCCACTTTCTAAAGACTCTATACCTATATTGTCCTTTCCTGAGCAACCAAACGTTATGGGAGCTGGAATGAAAAATCTTGTAACCATGCTCACACAAATTTCTCAAGCTATGAATCATGCAGTACTTCCAAACGAGCAAAGGAAGGAGCAACACTCTATTGAATCCTTCATGAGGCAGCGTCCACCTTCATTCAGCGGGTCTACTCATCCATTAGTTTCTGAACAATGGAATAGTACTACTGAAAAGATATTTTCAGTTCTTCAATGTTCTGAACATGATAATGTCATCCTAGAACTGTATCGTTTGGAAAGAGATGATGATCAATGATGGAATCTTATTAAGAATACGAGGCAAAGGGATGAAATTGAGTCCATGGAATGGGACGAGTTCAAGAACTTGTTTTTCAATAATTACATCCCTCGTATTCTCCGAAAAAAGATGGAGAAGGAGTTTCTTGAAGTAAAGAAGAAGGATGATGAATCTGTTGGTACCTATGAAGAAAATTTTACAAGACTTGAAAGGTACACTTCTGGTATTATTATCCAACCTGAGAGTAAGATTGATCGATTCTTTAGTTTCTTAAAACCATGTCTTTGAAGGGCATTAGCCATAAGGGACTTCAATAGCTACGAGGAAATCGTTCGATGTGCTCTCAAAGTCAAGATGGAGATTGGAGTAACCCATCAGTCATATGGGTTTGATAAGAAGTGGAAAATGGAATTCAAAGGAAAATCTAAAGAGCATACTGAAAAGAAGATGAGTTTTACCTTATTCTAGAAGTGTGGAATGAAATATGGAGAGAGTTGTCTTAAAGGGAGAAGTAAATGTTTCAAATGTTGAAAGGAAGGTCATCAGGCATTTGCATACCACAATGATGGGAAGAAAATGTCTAATGATGCAAACAAATGAATGGATAAAGAGAATGAACCTACTACAATTCAATGTTTCAAGTTCAAGGAGATGCGGAATTATTCCAATTAATGCCCAAATCCAAGGGTTGATGATGATGGTCTACGTCGACAAACTCTTAAGGATAAAGAATAAGGAAAGTCACATGCAATTTCTATCAGCGATGTGGAGTATGATAACGATGTGGTGAAAGGTACACTTACCATCCACTCTAAAGTAGAAAATGTTTTATTTGATTCTGGATCCACCCACTCTTTTATTTTTGAAGAAGTTTCTAAGGGTATCACCATATTACCTCAACAGTTAGATGTATAGTTAGCTATGACAACCCCTAATGGCACAACAGTCGCATCAAAAGCTTATGATTTTACTCCGATTGAAGTTTGTGGGAAAGAGATTCCTACAAATCTTATGATCCTTCCTATCGTGGAATTTGAAGTGATTCTTGGCATGGATTGGATTTCTTTATATGGAGCTCATATCAATTTCCAAATAAGCGAAGTCAGATTTCATATTCCAGATCAATCTATTATCGTCTATCGATGCAAAGATGAACATAACCTTCTAGTGGAAATTTCTTCCATCTTATGGGCCATGATTCCACTAAATGAGTGTTATTTATCTCAAATGGATGGAGAGAAACCCACAATTAAGAATATTACCATTGTACGAGAGTTTGATGATGACTTTATAGAGGAATTTCCATGTCTTCCTCCAAATCGTGAAGTTGAGTTTTCAATAGACCTCGTACCAGGTGCTTTGACTATTTCAAAGACACCTTATAGAATGGCCCCAATTGAGTTGCAGGAATTGAAGAAGCAACTCCAAGAGAATCGTGATAAGGGATTCAGACGCCCTAGTGTGTCACCTTGGGAAGCTCCTGGTCTATTTTTTAATAAGAAAGATGGATCAATGAGACTCTACATTGATTATCAAGGACATAACAAGATCACTATAAAGAAGAAATAACATATCCCACTCATTGATGACTTATTTGACCAAATACTCGAAGCTCAATAATTTTCCAAAATTAATCTTCATTTAGGGTATCATTAATTAAGGGTTAAAAGGGAGGATATACCAAAGACGGATTTCCGTTCAAGGTATAGACACAATGAATTTATAGTGATGCCATTTGTTCTTACTAATGCCCCTGCTATCTTCATGGATCTGATGAATAGAGTCTTTAGAAACTATCTTGATCAGTTTGTGGTAGTCTTTATAGATGATATTATTGTATATTCAAAGAGAAAGGAAGAACATTAAGATCACTTGAGAATTATATTGAAGACCCTAAAAAAGGATAATCTTTATGCCAAATTTACCAAGTGTGAATTTTGGTTTCAAGAAGTTTCATTTTTGGGTCACATAATCTCAAAAGAGGGGATATCTATGGATCCAGCAAAAATAGAATTTATCGAAAGATGGTTGAGACCAACAACAGTAACTGATATCCGATGTTTTCTTGGTTTGGATGGATATTATCGACGTTTTGTGAAATATTTTTCACGATTATCTAATCCACTCCCCAGGTTGACTCGGAAAAAAGTTGTGTTTGTTTGGATGGAGGAATGTGAAGAGAATTTCAAGGAGAGAAAAAGAAGGTTAATCAGTGCACCTATGCTCACACTGCCTTGTAGTGGAAAAAGTATTGTGATCTACAGTGATGCATCCAAGAAGGGATTAGGGTGTGTTCTTATGAAAAATGATATGGTGATAGCTTATGCCTCACGACAGTTGAAAATCCATGAGCAAAATTACCCAACTCATGATTTTGAGTTAGCTGTGGTAATCTTTGCATTAAAGATTTGGAGGCATTATCTTTATGGAGAAAGGTGTGACATTTATACTGATCATAAAAGTTTAATGTATATTTTCACACAAAAGGAGCTGAATATGTGCCAATGAAGATGGTTGGAGCTGATTATGGATTACGACTGATCAATCCATTACCACCCTAACAAGACCATTCTAGTTTATCCATGAAGAGGATCACAAAAGATCCAATATTTATGGATTTACAGAGGACAGATCTTGGAATTATAATGGAAGGGGAAAAATCTTATCTTTCTCAAATTAATGTTCAACCATATATACATGTGAATATTAAAGAGGCATATAAAGAAGATTTAGAGTTACAAAAGAAGGTGAGAAATATACCTTAATTCAACCTCGATTATGATGGGATAATAATGTTCAGGAATCGGGTTTGTGTTCCTCCCATCCCAGAATTAAAGAAGGAGCTGCTAGATGAGGATCATAGTTATTCATTCTCTATTCATCCTGGAAGCACGAATATGTATAGGGAACTGAAAGAGTACTTCATGGGGGATGGCATGAAAAGATATGTTGTTGAATATGTCTCTCGATGCTTGGATTGTCAGCAAGTTAATGCTGAGAGACAGAAGTCTAAGGGGATTCTACAACCATTACCCATACCAGAATGGAAATGGGAAAACATCACTATGAATTTTGTCACAGGACTTCCTAAAACATCCAATGGCAATAATGCTATCTGGGTCATAGTTGATCGTCTTACAAAGTCTTCACACTTCATTTCTATTATAGAGGATTTCACTCTGGATCATCTTGCCAGGATATATGTAAAGGAAGTGGTAAGATTTCATGGAGTACAACATTCTATTTTATATGATCGGGATCCGAGGTCTACCTCGATGTTCTAGCGAAGTCTTCAGCATACTCTGGATACAGAGTTGAGTTTTTGCACTGCTTATCATCCTAAGACATACAGTCATTCTGAGAGAACAATTCAAACTCTAGAAGATATGTTGAGAGCTTGCTCAATGGATTTCAAAGTTGGTTGGTATCAACACCTACCATTGGTGGAATTTTCATATAATAATAGCTTTCACTCCAGTATTCAGATGGCTCCTTATGAAGCTCTCTATGGAAAGAAATGCAGGACTTCAACTTGATGGGATGATGTTGGGGAATGAAAGCTATTAGGACCTGATATTGTTGATGAGATGGTAGAAAAGGTCCGATCTATTCAATAACACATAAGAGCAACTCAGAGTCGACAGAAAAGTTATGCCGACAACCAAAGAAAAGACATAGAGTTTGAAGTGGGTGATAAAGTGTTCTTACGAATATCTCCTAGGAAAAGGGTCATGAGATTTGGAAATAAGGGGATGTTGAGCCCTAAATATATCAGCCCTTTCAAAATACTGGATCGTGTTGGAAAGGTAGCTTACCAATTGGCACTTACACCAAATCTCTCTCAAGTTAACGATTTGTTCCATCTATCTCTCCTGATAAAGTACATACCTGATCCTTCACATGTACTCAACTCAGAAGTTGTACTGCTGGTGAAATATCTTTCTTATGAAGAATAGCTGATAGAGATTCTGGATCGTAGAGAAAAATTCCTATGAATCAAGACCACTTGCTGGGTAAAAGTTTTATGGAGGAACCACCAATTAGAAAAAGCTGCATAATAGCTTGAGGATATAATTAGGGAGAGGTATCCTCATCTGTTTGTTACAAAGTGACAAATTTCGAAGGCAAAATTCATTTTAAGCGGGGTAGAATGTAACATCCGAGACTTTTATGAGACATATTTTGTTTTTATAAATCATCAAAGGAATCTTCACTACACACATCACTTTCTTGGATTTCTTTACACGCAATCGCGACCTTCCTAGACAGCTTTCATTGTACGCAATACCGAGTTTCACTAAACAACGATATGCTATTAAAATATTATTAAAACTAGCTGGTATGAATAGTAATAACCACATTTTAAATGTTTGTAAATTTTATTTTTCAAACTGGACTTCATTTTTGGATTAAGAATATCTAAATTAGCTTAGGGTGAAATTTTGGTACATTTTGGATAACTTTCATATTCTGATGAATAGTGAAAATTACTAAATTTTAATTAAAAACAACTTTTTTATTAGAAATAATTAATAGTGATAAATTATTAATTTTAGTTATTTTAATGTATGATTAGAATATATTTTTACAATTTAATACTATGTTGTTCATTGGATGTAATTTCATATTTAAACCAGACATAAACAAGTGTCAATCTTTTGATAGTTATTATCTCTAAAAAACACGCTATTTGTTTTGATGAAGGGAATTAATTTTTACATTAGTTAATGTAAATGATATGTTTTTAATTTTGTGAAAGAAAAATAATTTTTTAATTCATAATATCAAATATAGCATAGGCCTAATTTTAGGTATTTTTCTGGAAACATTCATTTTTTTGATGAATAGTTAAACCACTAAGTGGTAGTTAAAAAACTGAATTTTTCATAAAACATAATTTTACCGCTTCTGTGAGTAGAATATCAAAAAATCCAAGAGACACGGTTAATATCAAAGACTAAAATGTGGTTCAACGAGATGAATGTAATTTTTGGTGAATAGTAACTTTTTACTTTTTTTTCCACGGTTAAAAGTAAATAGGGTAATTAAGGGTAAAAGTGTTATTATTATTATCCTAACACATGTCCTAATTCTATTGGATAAGTGTAATTCTACCAAAAACGACCTTAGGAATAAAATATGACCATTTAGGCCCACATGGATTAGATTAGGACATTTATTATCAATTTATATAAAGAAGGGTTAAAATAGTTAAAATCAATGTTTAATAAATAATTTCATTTTTAATATAGTGTTATACATAAGATAATTTGGACTATAAATATTCATTAGAAAGATAAAAATATTTCGTACATAATTGTATTTTATTTTTAATTTTTAGACTTTAAATAATTTAATTTATTTATGACACAAAGATGATGTAGTAATTATGTTATTAATGAAATATTGACATAATTGGTGTTATAAATACCCAAATAAATGTAATTTGAGACTTTTTATGAATTCCAATAATTTTATAGGATACTATTACTTGTTAGTGTTTATTTAACAAACTTTCTTAGAACTAATAATTCTGTTATGATTTTCACAAAAATCAATTACTAAATAGTGTCAAAATTGACATAAAATAGTTATTAAAAAAATATTATATTATTAATTGTTAGTTTATTCCTAAAAATCTAAGGATCGGCCAAATGACTTAGATATGGTTATATTTATTAAACATAAACAACTTGGGGTTCGTTTGACTTGTTATAGTATGTTTATTAACATTATAGTGTAAGAACCCAAAAAGACACGGTAAAAGTAAAATTGTCTAACTTAAAGTTAAATATAAATGATAAGGTTAAAATAGGAACCTAAAATTGTCTAAATTCTATTGGATGAGATCATTTCGACCCATACCCACCTTAGAATTGAAATAAATCAATTTGGAGCTATTTAAAACCGAATTTGGCTTTCTAATAAAATAATATTTTTTGTTTTTCCAAAGGAGCCCCTCTCCTCCCTTATAAAAGGGCACCTCCTCCCCCTCTTCCTCACATCAGTTTGAGGCTTCATGCTCTGCCAAAACCTTCAACTTTCTCCTCTACACTTCCCTAGAGACATACTAGAGGTCATGGTCTTCTTCAATGACCAATTTAATTGCCCTAAGTGGAGGTCTCAAAGAGGTGCTTCAAAGAAGAGGTAATCTCCACTACCGATACTTTCAACTTTATTTCTTCTTCCACTTCTTCTTCTTTAGTTGTTTAATTATGAATTAATAACATAAGTATAACACATATACTGATATGTTATTATAAGTATGAAACAACCCTATTTCACCATCTATCCATCCTACGGAAAACGATATCACCACGCGTGCATACGTACGGAATACCGTCTCCACGCCGTGGTGTAATCTATTTTCCACAACCACCTTAATTGGATGTGTATAATTGTGTAAATAATGACTATATATGATTATTTTAAAGTGATATTTATTCTGAAATATTATACATATACTCCATTACAATTTCATGATCATGGGAACGATATCAACGCTCGTGCGTACGTTCGGAATACCGTCTCCATGATGTGATGTGACTTGTTCTACATGATCTTCATTGCATAATCATTACATAAATGAATTGAGTGAATAAATATGATATATATTACACGAATACCATTCTGGAAATGAGGTATCTATAAACTAAAAAAAATTAAGTATTTATTTGACAAAACACGCATAAGAACAAGAAGTAATAAACACGCGAATAACAAGTAGTAATGAAATATTACTAATAATAATCTAAGAATATGACCCTATATGATATCATAAAAATATGTATGATTATGGAATAAGTCAATAACATTATTAAAATCATTATACAGGAGGTTCAGACACTTATGAAGAAAATCGGACCTAAGGTAAGTGAAATGCACTGTGTTGCATTTGTTGTCAATGAGGCATGATGTTGTCATGGAATGAATGGATGTCAAGGAATGTCAAGATGTGAATGAAAAAGGATGTGATGGTGATGGTAATGAAGGAGAATGGCCATGGTACTTAGAGGCATGTCACTTAGGAGATTCACTAAGTGACATAGGATGTAGTGGTAGAAACATTCTCCATGGATATCAGACGATTGTAGAACTGATCTTAATGTTTCAATACATGTATCAAGATGATACTAAGTTACAACACTTGAAGAATGAATGATGATGGAGCATCATTACATCTGACGATTTTTGAGCTGATCTTTAAGTTCAAATAACTTGTATCAACTGGATACAATGTTACAACAATGTTTGAAGACCATGCATTGTATTGACAATGCATGAAGAGATGAAGAAGATCCATCCACAATCTCTAAGTGGATTAAGTGAGCTAAAGAAGTCCATGCACTATCACTTAGTTCATGTGAACATGAAGAAGATCCAACTTGATCTCTGATTAGATCAATGAAGTTTATTGACGAATTTATGTGATTCAAGAGTTCGGTTGAAGAAGAAGAGTTGATGACGAACCTTCAAGAATTTCACTGCTAAGTGAAGATTAAATGTTGAGGAAGAATTGGAGGAATTCTAATGAAGAAGAAGAGATATAGAAGAAGAAAAGGCTTGAAGGGCTTGGCATTTGGCTTATACTCATAGGAGAACTTTGTATTTGACAATGTCCTTATTCTTGCCTTTGCCAAAAAATATGGCCAGCCAAGGCACCTTGAGGGTTCAAACCCCAAGGCATGGGCGCTCGGGCACCACGCCCATGGGGGAACCCCGTGGGGCAAGCCAGGGTGGCAGGGCGCACCCAAGACACCGCATGGGTGCCTGGGGCACGCCCGAAGGAGCGCGGCATGGGCGTAGGGAGCGTTCCCCCAAGAGTGTCAGCGTGCATAGAGGGCGCATAGCGCGCGCCCGAGTGGCAGTGGTGGGCGCAAGAGCGCGCCCGCAGAGAGAACATGGTGCGGGGTGGCACCGTGGAGGGAGAAGTTCAATCGAAGGGTTATCGGCAGCGGAACATTGATAAACCGTGGAAATTCCGCAAGGCGATTCGATGTGGGACGAAAAATTTCGCCGCGGATCAGATCTGAGCCATCCGTCTCATCGCGCGCTCGATCTCCGCCGCTCATCGCATCTCACCGCTCGAGATCTTATCTCGGCCGTCTGATGTCTTTCAATCGCCCGATCCAACGGCCGGCGAATCATCCACTACCTCGAGCTCGTCCGAAGCCACCCGCGAGCCTTCGACGAACCAGGCGCCACCCGAGCATGGATTTTGAGATTCCGGCCACCTCTGAAGAAGCCGAAGACACCAATGAGCTCGTCTGGCCCATCTGAACCCATCCATGCACGAAAATGAGTTTGCATGAAACGAGAGGAATATTTCGGTCGAAGCCGAAGCAAACCGAAGGTGCGAGGCGTTGAAGAATTCGTGTTTTTCCTGGGATGGCCAAAACAGAGGCCATGCATGCGTTCTAAGTTGCATGCACGAGGAGGAGTGAAAAAGGAAGATAAAGCCGCGTGAAACAGCGAAGGAAAACAAGATTTGGAGAAAATCTTGAAGATCCGAAATTTTCGGTGATTCGAGATTTATCACGCGGATGGAAAGAGGCACCCCTCTGCCTATAAAAGGAGAGCCCGAGGAGATGGTTATGTTTTTTGCTGAAAACCTTGGAAGACCCGTGAGTGCCTTTGTGCCTCGTGAAGTAGAAGCCCCATGCACACTTGCGCGGCTGAAGTTCCAGAGCCACCCGAGGCTCTGAAGGAGGTCCCTGCCCGCGTACTCGCGCGGTAGAAGGAGCCCTCACTGCCCGCAAATTTGCGCGGCAGGAGGAGCTTGTGCAGCCAGCTTGTGCCTTGCACTTGTGCGACCCGAGGCCGCTCACTTGCGCGCCCCGGGCTTGGTTGAGGCTTGTGCGGAAGTAGGCTGTCTTGCACCCGAGCCTTGCGCGACGCCTTGCACCCATTGTATTTTCGAGAAGAACCTATGGGCAGTAGATGTGCAAAGGAGGAGGCCGAGACCACACATTGGTGTGTGTGTGTGCACAAAAGAAATAACAAGGCCGAGACACCTTAGTTGTGTTCAAGAGAAGGAGGCTTTGTGCTTTGTGTGCACAAAGAATAAAGGAAGGCCGAGGCATAGCATGGGGGTGTGAAAAAAGAGTGGAGGACAAATATACACTCATTGTGTGTGTAAAAATCAAAGAACAAGTTGTGTGTGCAAAACAACAAAGTGGCCGAACCTAGTGTGTTCAATAAAAGTGTGTTCACCTAGAAGAAGAAGAAGAGGACTCACACAACGTATAACACACATTTCTGTGTGTAATCAAAAGGAATTAAACGTGTGAAGGAAAAGAAGAAAAGGTGTGTGCTTAAAGTGAATACACCCTTTGAGGGTTTATTGCACCAAGAGGAGAAAGAGGAGAGTGCATGAATGCATGCATGCACATGCACACGTGAACAAAGACAAATCTGGTTGTGTGCATCTGAGTTGACCAAGACCGGAAGTTCTTGAAGAGAATTAAGAGGCCATGTAGTCAGTGCATGAGGAAGCAGAGATGCCATGCACTCAGTGCATGAAGTTGTTCTGATGTGAGACTGGACCAGACTAAAGTTAAAGATATCAGTTGTCTGAGTATTCAGTAGTTGGAGAGAAGCCAGGTCATCCTGAGAAGAAGGAGATAAATCCTGAGCAAGACGAGAAGACCTGATCAACTCAAGTGATCAGAGGTACAGAGCAAGGCCAGCAGTCTTTATCCCAGACTGCTGAAGATAATTGAAGAGCATAAAGTTAAGAAGAGCTACTCGTGTGACTCGAGGAGCCAGGAGAAGACCCCTGTGAGACTCAGGGTGGAAGAAGTCTTCAGTGGGATTCTGGAGCAGGCCAGTGGGACTCTGGTAACACTGTGAGACGCAGTATAAAGACCCTCCTGTGGGACTCAGGAGAGATACAGTGGAACTCTGTATCGACCATTGTAATTCTAACAAGTTATAATGGAGAAACCATGTTGGGGCGTATAACCAACATGGCAAGGACGTAGGCCTTTGGTGTCGAACCTTGTAAATCCTTGTGTCCTGTGCCCTTACATTTACTGCATCATTCGAGGAAAGGCTGAGAGATACAAGAAGAGTGGATCGAGGACTTAACAAGCCATAGAGGTTTAATTGATTAAGAATCAATTAGTAAAAAGTTTTAAAGGATCACTGATTCACTTCCTCCCCCTCTCAGTCATTCACACTGATCTGGGAACTTCAATTGGTATCAGAGGGAAGGTTGACTCTTAAAGATCCAAGGGAGTCTTTATGAAGTGCAGATTTGAGGAAGTGAGTGAATACCCTCAAATGGAGATATCTGCCAAGATTCAGAAAAATAGAAAGAAGAAACAGGCCAAGAAGATGAAGAAAGCTTGTCCTAGCTGTGATGAAGTTGGAACAATGAAAGATCTTTAAAGTGCAATTGAATATCTTTAGAAGACCGTCCCCAAGGAAGTGGAAATGTGTATAGCTACAAGCATCCTTGATCTTCCAGAAGAAAAATCACAGTTAGAAGAGGAAGCCAATGCAATGGAAGATCAATTGGCAAAAAGGGTTGGCTTAACCAACACTCTCAGAAAGCTGGTGAAGGCTAAAGATGAAACTGTTTCTCTTTGCAATGAAAGATATGAAGAAACTGTTGAAGAATTGCAAATAATCCTTTATGAGAAAGAATTCTTTATGATAATGGTCAAAGAAGTTTTCCATGCACTTGAAAAATTGCACAGAGTATCAATGGTTGTTAAAGATGCTCAACTTGAAGACAAAGTAAAAAGGGTGAAGGAGCTTGACAACTCATTGCTTTAAATGAATAAGGTGCATGAAGACAAGATAAATCAGTTGTAAGGGAAATGGGAAGGAAGTCTAAGAACTATTGAGGATGAGAAGAACTCCCTCAACATGAAATGCTTTGAATTAGAGGTGATATTGAAGAATCTGCAATCACCCAAAGCTGAACCCTCCCAGTCAGCTGAAAGAAGAAATGTTGCTACTCAAGTATGCTTTGAGATGGATGATTCTAAAAGAAATACATCCTCTAATGAAAGGGAAACATCTTCTACAAAGAAGGTACCATCCATACCATCTTGTACTCATGCTTCTAAAAGTGTTTCTACTAAAAGTGCAGGATGGAAGAATAATTCCAAAAAAGTATGGATGAAGACAATGAAGAAAGAAAGCTCTCCTGAAGCAGCACAACAATTCAAGACAAGTACCCTACAATCAGAAGGAATCAAAAAGTCAATATTTGTGGGTCAATGTTGGTGTTGTAACAAGTATGGGCATTGTGCAAAGGATTGCTGGTACAATCCACTGAATGCCAAAGCACAGAGGAAGCCCATGCCTAGGGGGAGCAAGCCAGAAGAATAGAAGCAGCATCCACAGGTCCAGAGACATTTGTTTACTGCAAATAGATTTGGATTACTTGACAACATCTGGGATGATTGCAAAAGTGGTCAAGAAGATACATGTCAATCTCCAACTATATCCAGAACTAAAAAGAAGAAAAGATCACAGAACCTGGATCAGAAAGAATCCTTGGGAAGCAAGCATAAGAAGGTGGAAGATGCTCCCAAGAAGATTATGAAAAAGGAAGAGAAGACCATGGATTTGAAATCCAAGAAGGGTGATGCATCCAGAAGGACCACCAAGAAGAAAACATGTGTATACTGTGGAAAGAAAGAACTTATCATGGATCTTTGTAAACAAGACATTAAATTCAATAGAGGCAGACTGGACTCAAACAGATAATCAATCCAGAAGAAGCAGAAGGGATTGATTTAAAACAAGTTGCCTAAGAAAGGTAGCTTGAAGGCATCGAAGGAACCATGTGGAATATCCAGAACTGAGGCCACACTTCCAAGTGACTTACTAGTCAAATGGCCAAATCAGTTGCAACTTTCCAAAGATCTGCAAAGAGATGAAGATGAAGTTCTGTCAATTGCTAAGTCAAAAGGAAAGAAAAAGATTTCACATGAAGATCAAGTTCTGTGTGTGAGGTGCAATCAAGCTGGACATACTGGTGATAAATGCATGATATTCATTCCAGCTCAGAAGGGATTCATCAAAAGAATGAAGATTTCACCAGGAGAATCTAGTCCTCAGAAGGCACCTAGAAATACAGGAGTTACACACAAAGAAGTTAAAGAGGCGTTGAGATCCACACTAGCACAAACATCATTGAAGATCAAATGTGCAAGTGTGAAGAATGGTGAAAATGGGACATCTCGGTTGAGAGAATCTTCTCAACCTTGTTGTTCACATTGATGAACCATGGAGGTTCCATCTTATTCCCTAACAACTTGTATTTACATGTGCTAACATTTCAGGGAATTGAAGATGATGATCATTCTCATCTAGAGAGTGGTTTGGACAGAATGGAGTGCACCCCTTGAGGGGGAGCCAATCTGAAGAAGATGGGATTCTGAGAGTAATACCATCTTGAGAAAAGTGATGGTATTTCAATCATACTTTCATCCCTTGTTTCTTAATTGATTTTATCTTGTCAATTAAGGGGGAGTATGGATTGAAGACAAATGGATGAAAGGGGGAGCTTTATCTTTGCACCTGAACTTTCTAATGAGTTTTGTGAAGTATGTGCAGGATTTAGCAATTCATTGTTATATCTGAAAAATTTCAAACCCCTGAAGCATGATCTCACATGTACAGTGAATGATGGATAGCATTGAGTTCCTTGGTTACATCACTCTTGTTTTCTACACCGGGTTATCCCAAGTAGACTTAGAGATGATTTACAAAAGTTTCTTTGCTAAAGAAGAACATGTGACATCATCCCTCTCTTAGTGCTTTTCAAGAAGATGCTATTCGAAGGGAGGAATAGATATTTTTGAAGAGAACCACACCACACCTTTGCATTTGATTGCCAATAAGGGGCAGAAAATATTGGCACACATATTGACCCATTCATATGTGCTGAAGAAGTGTATTGACAACAAATACAATGGGGGAGATTGAAATGCACTGTGTTGCATTTGTTGTCAATGAGGCATGATGTTGTCATGGAATGAATGGATGTCAAGGAATGTCAAGATGTGAATGAAAAAGGATGTGATGGTGATGGTAATGAAGGAGAATGGCCATGGTACTTAAAGGCATGTCACTTAGGAGATTCACTAAGTGACATAGGATGTAGTGGTAGAATCATTCTCCATGGATATCAGACGATTATAGAACTGATCTTAATGTTTCAATACTTGTATCAGGATGATACTAAGTTACAACACTTGAAGAATGAATGATGATGGAGCATCATTACATCTGATGATTGTTGAGCTGATCTTTAAGTTCAAAGAACTTGTATCAACTGGATACAATGTTACAACAATGTTTGAAGACCATGAATTGTATTGACAATGCATGAGGCGATGAAGAAGATCCATCCACAATCTATAAGTGAATGAAGTGAGCTAAAGAAGTCCATGCACTATCACTTAGTGCATGTGAACTTGAAGAAGATCCAACTTGATCTCTTATTAGATCAATGAAGTTTATTGACGAATTTATGTGATTCAAGAGTTCGGTTGAAGAAGAAGAGTTGATGATGAACCTTCAAGAATTTCACTCCTAAGTGAAGATTAAATGTTGAGGAAGAATTGGAGGAATTCTAATGAAGAAGAAGAGATATAGAAGAAGAAAAGTCTTGAAGGGCTTGGCATTTGGCTTATACTCATAGGAGAACTTTGTATTTGACAAAGTCCTTATTCATGCCTTTGCCAAAAAATATGGCCAGCCAAGGCACCTTGAGGGTTCAAACCCCAAGGCATGGGCGCTAGGGCACCACGCCCATGGGGGAACCCCGTGGGGCAAGCCAGGGCGGCAGGGTGCACACAAGACACCGCATGGGCGCCTGGGGCACGCCCGAAGGAGCGCTGCAGGGGCGTAGGGAGCGTGCCCCCAAGAGTGTCAGCGTGCATAGAGGGCGCATAGCGCGCACCCGAGTGGCAGGGGTGGGCGCAAGAGCGCGCCCGTAGAGAGAACACGGTGCGAGGCGGCACCGTGGAGGGAGAAGTTCAATCGAAGGGTTACCGGCAGCAGAACTTTGATAAACCGCGGAAATTCCGCGAGGCGATTTGATGTGGGACGAAAAATTTCGCCGCGGATCAGATCTGAGTCGTCCGTCTCATCGTGTGCTCGATCTCCACCGCTCATCACATCTCGCCGCTCGATATCTTATCCCGGCCGTCTGATGTCTTTCAATCGCCCGATCCAACGGCCGGTGAGTCATCCACTACCTCGAGCTCGTCCGAAGCCACCCGCGAGCCTTCGACGAACCAGGTGCCACCCGATCATGGATTTTGAGATTCCGGTCACCTCTGAAGAAGCCGAAGACACCAATGACCTCGTCTGGCCCTTTTGAACCCATCC
Organism: Viscum album; assembly: GCA_963277665.1. Lineage (NCBI taxonomy): Eukaryota > Viridiplantae > Streptophyta > Magnoliopsida > Santalales > Viscaceae > Viscum > Viscum album. The sequence goes on along the minus strand of OY728138.1, from coordinate 850,372,678 downwards.
ATGCACGAAAATGAGTTTTCATGCAACGAGAGGAATATTTCTGTCGAAGCCGAAGCAAACCGAAGGTGCGAGGTGTTGAAGAATTCATGTTTTGCATGGGATGGCCAAAACAGAGGCCGTGCATGCGTTCTAAGTCGCATGAACAAGGAGGAGTGAAAGAGGAAGATAAAGCCGCGTGAAACAGAAAAGGAAAACAAGATTTGGAGAAAATCTTGAAGATCCGAAATTTTCGGTGATTCGAGATTTATCACGCGGATGGACAGAGGCATACCTCTGCCTATAAAAGGAGATCCCGAGGAGATGGTTATTTTTTTTGCTGAAAACCTTGGAAGACCCATGAGTGCCTTTGTGCCTCGAGAAGTAGAAGCCTCGTGCACACTTGTGCGGCTGAAGTTCCAGAGCCACCTGAGGCTCTGAAGGAGGTCCCTACCCACGTACTCGCGCGGCAGAAGGAGCCCTCACTGCCCGCAAATTTGCGCGGCAGGAGGAGCTTGTGCGCCCAGCTTGTGCCTTGCACTTGAATGACCCGAGGCCGCATCACTTGCGCACCCCGGGCTTGGTTGAGGCTTGTGCGGAAGTAGGCTGTCTTGCACCCGAGCCTTGCGCGACCCCTTGCACCCATTGGATTTGTGAGAAGAACCTACGGGCAGTAAATGTGCAAAGGAGGAGGCCGAGACCACACATTGGTGTGTGTGTGTTGACAAAAGAAATAACAAGGCCAAGACACCTTAGTTGTGTGCAAGAGAAGGAGGCTTTGTGCTTTGTGTGCATAAAGAATAAAGGAAGCCTGAGGCATAGCTTGGGGGTGTGAAAAAAGATTGGAGGCCAAATATACACTCATTGTGTGTGTGAAAATCAAAGAACAAGTTGTGTGTGCAAAACAACAAAGTGGCCGAACCTAGTGTGTGCACTAAAAGTGTGTTCACCTAGAAGAAGAAGAAAAGGACTCACACAACGTATAACACACATTTATGTGTGTAATCAAAAGGAATTAAACATGTGAAGGAAAAGAAGAAAAGGTGTGTGCTTAAAGTGACTACACCCTTTAAGGGTTTATTGCACCAAGAGGAGAAAGAGGAGAGTGCATGCATGCATGCATGCACATGCACACGTGAACAAGGACAAATCTGGTTGTGTGCATCTGAGTTGACCAAGACCGGAAGTTCTTGAAGAGAATTAAGAGGCCATGCAGTCAGTGCATGAGGAAGCAGAGATGCCATGCACTCAGTGCATGAAGTTGTTCTGATGTGAGACTGGACCAGACTGAAGTTAAAGATATTAGTTGTCTAAGTATTCAGTAGCTGGAGAGAAGCCAGGTCATCCTGAGAAGAAGGAGATAAATCCTGAGCAAGACGAGAAGACCTGATCAACTCAAGTGATCAGAGGTACAGAGCAAGGCCAACAGTCTTTATCCCAGACTGCTGAAGATACTTGAAGAGCTTAAAATGAAGAAGAGCTACTCGTGTGACTCGAGGAGCCAGGAGAAGCCCCCTGTGAGACTCAGGGTGGAAGAAGTCTTTAGTGGGATTCTGGAGCAGGCCAGTGGGACTCTGGTAACACTGTGAGACGCAGTATAAAGACCCTCCTGTGGGACTCAGGAGAAAAACAGTGGGACTCTGTATCGACCATTGTAAGTCTAACAAGTTATAATGGAGAAACAATGTTGGGGCGTATAACCAACATGGCAAGGACGTAGGCCTTTGGTGCCGAACCTTGTAAATCCTTGTGTCCTGTGCCTTTACATTTACTGCATCATTCGAGGAAAGGCTGAGAGATACAGGAAGAGTGGATCGAGGCCTTAACAAGCCATAGAGGTTTAATTGATTAAGAATCAATTAGTAAGAAGTTTTAAAGGATCACTGATTCACCCCCTCCCCCTCTCAGTGATTCACACTGATCTGGGCACTTCAGTAAGGTAAATATCACAATCTCATTTTTATGCGAGATTGTTTATACTTTAGAATTTATTGGGGTGTATTTTATCATCCACATCCATGTTTCCTCAATATTTAATATTATTTACGTCCACCTAAAATTGTTTAAATCCAATTTTACCCTTCGGTGAGTTTTTAGTAAAATATATGAAAGGAATATTTTTTCATTTTTTGTACGAGATACTTTTTGAATTTTCCGACAATTGTACGAGATGAATGTTTTTTTAACTTATATGGCATGAATGGATTTTTAAAAAAATATTTCCAAGAATATTCCTTTACATGTTTTCAATTTTATTTTCAATCAACTTATCTTAGTTTAAAATTTTATGACATGTTATGAATGGAAAAATAGTTTTTGAAGTAGAAAGGATATTTTCCTCAAGAATGGATTTCAAGAGTTTTAACAAAATTATTTTCCATCTAAGATAATATAGGGATCTGTTTCTATCCCTATTATTACATGGTTTTGATTATGTTGTGATGGAAATGTTTTTATGAATTCCTTTATCTTATATGAATTGTTTTATGATGTCACGATGTTTAAGATTCCCATTTTTATTACATGGGTTATGCTATGATGTATGGTTTATGATTTTGTAGCACACATAAGAATGGTATCATTATGAGATGGGTGGGACCTATATCTCCCTCCAATGAATTGGGTAAAGATTTTATATCTCATGAGATAGACATGGCTAGAACGGCCGGTTAAACCGGTTCAGTGAAACATGACTGAAACGAGAAGTGAACTCGGTTCATAAATGGAATTTTTCCACTAAGATAGTCTTGGCAATGAGTCTTGACTAATAAGAAATGATTCTCTATGATTATGTGTGTATTCCACAATGTTTCATGTTTTATGTTATTATTATTGGGATTACATTTCAGTACTATGAATTATCCCATGTTATGAAATTATGATCTCTTTTGCAGGTTATGATTTCCAAAAGTTATGTTCTTATGTATATGATGTGATTGATATTTCTTTTGTTTACCCATACTAAGCATTTGAGCTCACCCTTTTGTATGTTTTATTTCCCCAGGTCAAGAAAAAATCTTATTAAGTAGGATATTCCAAAAAGGGACTCTAGATATGATGAAATAAATGGGAGGCAATGTAGATGCTTTATGAACCAGTTGTTTGTGTTTCCCAGTTTCTAAAGACTCTATACCTATACGGTCCTTTCCTTGGTTTGTTATATGTTGTCATAAGTGTGCTTCAATTATGAAGTAATAACAATGTATATAATGTATGGGTCGTTATAATACACCTCTTACTAATATGTTTTCATTATATAAATCTCTTATACATCATATTGAATTTTTTTTATTTATAGTCATTCCATTAATTTTAATGGATGTGTAATACTTTTTTATTTTTCTAATATTAATATTAATATTTTTCATGATTCATTAAAAAATTTTGTTCTGTATAAAAAAAGCTATTGAATATATATAATTTATTTTAAAAATATGTAATTCATAAAAACAAAATTTTATTATAAATATATAACTATAGGAAAAAATTTATTACAATTGTAGATGTTTGTGATAAATAGAGACCTCCAAAATAAAAGTGAACTGATCTTCATCCCCCTAAACAAGGATAAATAATATCAATTATTCCAGATAAATCCACAAGAGTTCTGGTGAGGTCAATGAAAACTATACTAGAGGTTATAATATATTTTTTCTCTATATTGTAGTATAATGAACACATGGTTGTTTGAAATTATGTTCTATTTATAATTATAAATATTTTTTTTAAAAAAATGTATACAAATTTTATTATTCAGTTGGGGAAACATTATTTAGTTCCCACATAGTTTTACCGATAAACATGAGATTATAATGTTGATTTTAAAAATTGTTATTGCACAAAAAAAATTTAAAAAATGAGAGGATATAAAAAATTAATCTATGTAATTTGGATCAAAAATATTATTTTATTCCATGTGAGATAAATTTGTTCTACTATGTATACTAGCATATGATTGAAGTTAGTATCTATATAAATGATGGATATTTAAAAAAATATAGAGGGGATCCTAGTGAATCTATATAATTTTGATACTCTCATCCTAATTATACATTAAAACTATTAAAAGGGAATTGGGTACTCTCTCATTAAGCGAGTGTTCCACTCAATATTCCGTATGAAGCATACCTTAGTTAAATGAAGAAAGCTCTAAAAATCCTAAAGAAATAATTAAAATGGTGGAATGGTTTGAAAGGGAATGTCTAGAAAGTATATTTATTATCTTAGAGATATGTATACAACCAAGGAAAAGTACAAGTTGTTTTATATTAATTTTTCTTATTATGTAATATAAAATTTAGTATTTATAAATACAGGATAATGTTTTTTATTCCTTTTCAGATTATATTAAGAACTAAAATAAATTATAAAAAAGTTGGTTGGAGAGGAGATATGATTAGGTGTCTTAAATTGATCATCTAGTAATTAACTATGGTAAAAAATTCCCAATTTTAAGAAAAAATCATATCAAAAACAGTATATTTATATATTATTTTTTATTTTAAGAGGTTTCTCTTAGGATCTATAAAAAATAGAATCACTTTTAATTTTGAAACAACTCTACTGACAGAGAAAACCATATTTATATTTATAATTTAATTCCACAACATATTAAATAATTTATTTTTAAATATTAATTTTTAATACGTTCAAATTTTATATTTTAAAAATATTATTTCGAAAGTAAAAAATATAAAATATAGAAAAAGATGAACATAAATAACACATAATGGAATATTAAAAAAATATAAATGTTTATTTCCATGGTGGAACCTAGTCCTCTCTAAAATACAGTAAACCAACTAACTAGATTTTTTTAAGACTAGTAAACCAATACACAACCTAGATTGATTTTTTTTTAAAAAAATTTCCGCACATGATTTTCCATGAACAACAACTCCTCATCCACATTATTAAGTGGGATAAAAAGTAAAAAAAGAAGAATTTTGAAGCATATTAGTAATTGTAATTATAGTATAGGATGAAATATTATTATATAATAACTAAATACACATAATAATTTACATATAAATAAAATGGAGAGAAGGTGAGTATGAATGTAAAAATTTGATTACTATTAACTTATGATGGATTTATGTTCCTCAGTATGGTTCCTTTGTTTCCATAAATGAGTAGTATTATAAAATAATAAAGGCTAATGTACAAAAAACCCTCTTCTAAAATATAAAAATATTGTACATAAAAATATAGTTTTAAATAAGGATTGAAATAAATTTATATTATTTTAGGTTTCATGTAATATTTATAAATGTTTATCTTCTTTTGAACTTATAAACTGCTTTCAAAATAGGAATTTATGAAATATAAGTCCAATAACCTCAAACTGAGATATTATACTCATAGATATAAATACTTCTAAGTGGATTAAATTAATAAAAAACTGGAAATTAGAATATATTAATATTTTATTTTAGTTGTTAATGGATTCACTAGGTAAACACTTAGGCAAGGAAAAAATAAATTAGGTGGGTATACATATAGAAATAACAATATATCCCAAAAATAATGTCACAAAACCTTAACTGCATGGTCACATTATCCAATAAATGGTTTCAAATCCTTCTCATTGTCACAACTACTATCATTTTCTAGGTTAATGTCCCTTCTCTTGACTTTAACCACAATCCTTCTCACAACCATACCTTCTTCTCAAAATTAATGTCACTCACCTCCTAATCATTGTTCCTTATTTTGTTCATAGAATTTTTATTATAATCATAGTGGTTCTCTCAAAGTCATATGATTTGTAATAAAGTCAATAATGAATTATTAAATTTGAAAAACATGTGTAAGATAATTTAAATAATATTCATAAAATATATATTGTTACCGCACAATACTTATACCGTTAGAAATAAAATAATCAGGATTTTGGATAATTAAATTAAGAGATTTATAAACTAGACAATGATATGTAATTATTTAACAATGAAAAATAATTGTCAAAAAAATATAATGAATATGAAGTGTTCAATATTTCTAATGAACATTAGAGAATATAATTATTTTGTTCGAATTTAATGATTATGGTTAATGTTCAACCTTTTTGAAATTAAATATATTTTTAAAATTTTTCTTGATTATATATAATGATGTAATTTTTATCCCCATTTTCTGTTATAGAAAATAGTTATGTAGATAGAAAAAAATATGTAATGAGTTTAGAGTTAATGAAAAAAACTCACATAACAATGAAATAAATATATTTAAGTATAAATAATAACATCACTATAACATACATGATCCTAATCTAAATCAGTTACATCATTTCTAATATGTTATTTATTATTTGTGGTTGATGGTTTATGAATAAGGTAAGGTATATGAATCCTAAGAACTATTCATGAAGTTATTGGCATAGGTTATCTCAAATCCTGAACATGAGTAATCATAATTGGAATGACTATTATTAATTTTGAAGAAGATAAAGATACAATTAAAGGGGATAAAACTAAATTTATCGTGTGTAAAACTATATAATTAATAACATTTGTTCATGAAATGTAAACATATTGGTCCACCCCATAAAGAAATAAACTAATGAATATTTCACTATGTTCCATCACATAAAAAATTGTTTTTATGCATCTATAAATAATAATAAGATAGGTTCCTAAAACATTAATTAGTATACTCTTTCTAGAAAATATCTATTAATGGGAGGGACATTGTGATTATTATTCATTTATTTTGAGTGATATGTGAGATTATTTATTTTAAAGAACATTAAAAAAATATGAATTTATATACCTTAAGATCACTTCACTATCTTGTTTAGCTTTATGGATATAGTCTGTAAAAAGTATATAAATCCATTACCCATGAAACAGTAATCTCTTGATATCATCCACATGTGATATTAAAGATTATATTAGAACTTTTCTTAATTATTATATTGTGATTATTCTAATGTGATCAACGAAAATACCGATAGTATGAGGGGGATTAAAATAAATAGTGTCTACAAAACGAAAATATTTTTAGTAGAAGGTAGAAACACCGAATGAGAGAGAACATAACTAATCTATTATTGTGAGGCCTCATTGAGTCAGATGATGTCTAATGTCCTCCATATCTCTATAAACCCCTATAACTTGTTCAACTAGCCTCTGATTTTCCACCTGTACATTTATGATCCCAAATTAATATGGGATGTAGTTTTTCTACCACAGGAGACACAATCCAATATAATTTATCCCATTTAAAAATCATATCATTTACAAGATATATATAAGGTAAATATCATTTTTTTGAAATCAAATCATCCTTGAATGTATAAAAATAACTTCTGGGAAGGTATGAAATATTGGAAGTATGAGGAGGAGATGAAGACGTTATCTGTTCAGGTTTCATGGTTTTCAATCTCACAAGAGATTCTAATGTAGCATCAACAATATGTTTATCCAAATATTCCTCATGTTTGTTACGATATTGATATTTAACTATCTCAACCACATTTTTCTAAATGTAATCATCCCAATAATAAAAAAATATACTTCTTAGAGAAAATTCATCTATATAAATATTATAATAAGAAATTTATTTAAACATAACTTCCATATCGATTCTTGGAACAATAATTCCCAAAAGACAAATCAATTTAAATGACATGGAATTTCTTCGCATTTAGGTGGACTTCCCCCAATTTTCATTGAAATATAAAAAAATAATATGATTAATCAAGTCAATTCAAAGAAGATAATTGGTTTTCCTCCCTCATTTTTTATTTTTCATTCATATATTTGTTTATAAGATAATAAAATTTCTGTTCTTGGAGACAATACATAAAAATACATTACAATATAATAATGGAAGCTTCAAAATATCATGAATCTAAAGAAATTAGTTCATATTCATCATCATCATCATCATTGGATTCAAAATTTGTTGCATCATATGCATTAGTAATAGAATGAACAATAACATATAATTTATCATCAACTAATTCAATTTCCTATGAAATAAATGAGAATGACGACTCTTGATATCAATAAAAAACATTGTAATCTACCAGTTTTTTAGAATATGAACTATATTCCATTCAAGATCACTATAAACATCATCAATCAATTAAAATGGCTCAACATGATTCCCACCAATTTTAATGTATAATTATTCCTTAAATAAATATATAATAAACTCATATACATCCAAACCAGGGTCAACCATTTCATATACCCTATAAGTTTTATTAATTGGGTTAAAATTATAATATATTTTTTTCATTTTATAAACCCATAAAAATTATTATTTTTTCAAAATAACCATTATTCTTATACACATATAACATATTAAATAAATAACACCATCTAAGGGGCACTCCTCATATTATTTATGTATGAGGTCCATTTATATTAAAAGATTAAATATAATTATTGAATATTCTAGTTAATTGGTTGTTTGTGTATTTTTATCAAAACTAACGCATATATGTCATAATATATCATCTCAAAATCAAATGAAATCAATTTTCTATATGATATGAGGAGACAACATATTCATCTCTCATAGCACAGAAATTTCAATTTCACGAGAACATTAAATTCTAGATTAAATTTAATAATATCCAATTGTATACATATGTTTCTATAGTGTTTGACACATTTGATTTATGTACCATTTAATTTCAGGAAGACAATTTTTTAAATCAAACCATTAATTACTTATATGGTATTTAAACTTGAAATCATAGATCTCATGATCATAGAGTACCATCATGAATTTTACTAATATATTATAATATAATAATATATATTCTACACTCATGCGAGTCCTTATTAAATTTTCCCTATCAAAAAGTATATACTTATCATACAAATAGATATAGTGATCCTACCATGGTTTAAAAAATCAGAGTTTTCTAATAAACCCCCCATCCAATATTTGATCATGTACGAACATAAAGTCACAAATTAGTTATTCTAAACCATGTTTTATTCTATTTCCTTTTAGTATTTTCTCTATCATTCAAAAGAAGTGGATTTTAATGTTCAATAGACTCACTTGGTCCAACCCATTATTTATTTCGAGGATGCAACTCATCATTAGAGCTAAAAAGTAGGTTAAGTTTTTCAAGGCATTTAAATATAGATTTATTATATTGGAGGAAAAATTATGGTTGAGATAATGGGAGTTGAATTTTTAACATTTACTGCTAGGATTTCAATTTCTGAGGGAATAAAGAGGAATTTAAATTTAGTTTTGTAATCCATTTACCGGAAACAATAAATATATAAAGTAAAAAATTTAATTAAAAAATGTATCTTGGAATAAAAAATCAAATAAACTAATAAAATTAGAGATGAATTTAAAAACAAACTTCAATAACAATTTCATAGTAGTGTGTTTGATGAAAATGTGTCCATGTTGTAATGTATCATAGTTACATGTCCATTGTAGTATTCTTCATTGTAGAATGTATATGGTAATATGTTTTAAAATAGAATGTCCAAGGTAATTAATGTATTAATACTTAATTTTATTGAATTTATCATAAAATAAAGTGAATTTAGAAATAAAATTATATATCCATTGAATAATAACCTAAATTATTTATAATAAATTACAAAAAAATTATAGAATACTACCAAAACTAGAAGTTGACATAATAAATGATAGTAAATAATTAAATCTTCCATGTTCATGTAAGATATTATTTAATCTTTCAATATTAAAAAAACCTCATAAAAATATCTACTAGTTATTTTCCAATAAAAATAAATTCAATAATTATATCACACTTTTGAAAATTATTTGTACTTAATTTATTTATTCTTTTAATTAAAATTTTTCATCATTGAGATGCTGCATTATTGTAAATATTTATAGCACAAATATGGTCACAATTTAAAATGAAATTTTTATATCAATGTACATAATCTATTTATGATTGTTTCAACCTTTTGAATTTGTTAACTAAAATTACCTATAGCTATGTGTTGAACATCATACATGGATAACATTAAATTATGTAGATTATTTCTACACCATGATAAATGAGAAAATCATAAAAATTAAAATATTCTATAGGTGATATTGCTATCTAAATTAAAATCAAATAAACCATTATTATAGTATCTAAATAATTCCATAATATTATTTTAAGAGTAGAATCAGTTCAAAATTAGAAATATTACTGAGGTACATGAATATTATTTCCACCTCATTTAAACTATTTTCACTATGGTTTTCATGAAAAGTGGAATATAAATAAAAATTTTATATAATATCATGTAAAATAGTAGTTAGATATAGTAAACACAAGTGATAGCTATATATACATTTCGGTTATCCTGTTTTCCGTATTTATCCAAATCTAATGTACACTTTGTACTCATAGGAGTGCCCTGACCATTTGTGATACACATTCCTAAATTTATTGACATATGTTTTTAAATATATTTTTTAAAAATAATACCATCATTATATTTAATAATATTTAAAAAAATGAGGGATATTTACTCACCCATTATACTCATTTCAAATTCATTTTTGAATCATTTTATACCATTCAATACACACTGCATTTATGGATGATCTACAATAATATCACTACTATATGTTTTCACCTCGGATACATCATTTGAAAAAAATTATGAAATAATATAGTATAAACTAATCCTTTTAAAATACATTTAGAAATAAAGAAATGGATGATAATATCGTACAATGTTGTTATATCATTATTTAACCGATAAAGACAATCGTATAATATAAAAAACTATTTGTTTACTAATGATTGAAAAAATGTGAGGCTTCTTATAGAAACATCTAATAAATATAACCATTCATGAATACACTAGATATAATTATATATATATATATTAGTAGTATAAGAAACTTATATTCCAATTGATTCAATCCAAGCTACATGTTAAAATGTTTCATCATAATTATTTTATTCATATTCATCATAATCATGTGAAACCAACATTGCATTATTTATAACTATAGATATAGATTCAACAAACATGTTTCTAAACATCTATACAGGTATTATAGTTAGTTTGTATTTAAGAATCTCAACTAGTTCCAAAAAATTAATAAATTCAATTTGATTCAAAACTTTTTTTTGTATTAAAAAACCGAAAGTCATCATTGATGGATTTATTAATGTTTTTTATTTTTGGTTTTTACATGAAATAATATTTCTCATCCTGGTTTCTAATAGAATATATAGTAGGGTTCCCTTTAATTATATCTTCATAAATAACATATAAATGATATTTTATATGGGTTTTAATTGTTTAAGAAACAAAATTATATAGTTCAGCTATGTCTTCCTCGTGATTTGAATGGTGAGATTGGTTTACATTGGGTGAATATATAGGTAAATTAACTATCAAGTCACTAGTTTTTATTATATTATATTTTTAAAGTGAGAAATATAATACACCATATTTTGTAAATAGGATTTAGGAACTTTTGTGGTTTTTATTTAATGTAACATGTACATATTCATCAAAAAAATATTTAATTTATTAAAGACTTTATTTTTATTTTTATGAGGTTGAATAACATTGTAAAACACGTTCAACACTATTGATGATATTTGATTTTTTATTGGTAGATTTAACATAATATGAAATATCTCATTCAAACTAATTAACCATAGTCTGATAAATAATATGACCCGTTCTGTTTCTTCTTTAAACCACCCCATTTTAGGGGAGTTCATGTATAATATATGTGGAAATATATTCCATATAGTGTCGATAGCTTCTCAAAAGAATTATTTTTAAACTCACATCTGGGATCATTTCTCAAGGTTTTGATGGTGAATCCACTAATTTTATCTACATAATTATAATATTTTAAAATTAACTTGAAATCATCAATATTTTAGGATAAGAAATAAGACAATGTTAATATTGAATAATCATTAATATTAGCATGAGTGTAATTATTTATTTATATAAAAGAAACTCCAAAAGGTCCAAATAAATACAAGTGGACCAATTCAGGGGGTGATATGAAGAAACCTCACTCTTTGGTTCAATAAAATCTTGTATTTCTTCACATTTTATGAGTATTTTATACTATAAATGAAGGTATATCTTGTTATATAAGATTGTATAACTAAAAAAATCTTCTTAATATATTTATGGAAGTATAAATTTTATTTTCCATGTCTCTTATCATAATACCATTATTATTTATGAAAGGACCATAAATAAAAAAACATTTTATATATCAATGAATCTAGATTAACTGCATACACATATTTATTCCTTAAAGAATTAAATATTAAATAATTAATATAATAATAAATTTTATTTGAGTTATATTTAAACATATCATGATATTAGACATACCATCATTGAATAATTATATGGAATTTATATTTTAATCCATAAATATATATATATATATATATATATATATTTAAATTAGAACTATTTCATATTTTCTGATTATCCAATAACCAATTATTTTTTCATTTAAAATTTTCAACAACGGTTTCATTTCCACCATCCCCAATAACTTTATTAATGAAAAATGTAAATATACTTTAATATAATGGGAACAACCATTTTTTAAATAACATATGAATTTAATACAACACATCAAGTATTATAGTTATTCATATTTAATTAATTGATGATTTTTATACCCATAAATTCGTGGGTTTATAAATATTAGTACAAAATAATTTTTGAATCCAAACAAGAATAATTGACATATAAATAGAAAAATTTATAAATCCATAAATAAATACCACATTTCATGAAAAATATATGAGTTTCTCTAGATGAAGATGATAATGACTATGGAAAAATTTATTTATATTAATTATACTTTTACCAGGCCAGTGCATAATTCAATTTGTATATCCAAGTATATAATATTTAAAATAATCATAGTTAATGTATATCCTTTATGTGTAAAATTATAAATTTCTTTAAGAAGATATTAATTATAAAATATAATTGTCATATTTCCCTTAAAAATTGAATGATTATTTTCTTTTTTAGTGCAGAGTTTGTTTAATCAAAGGAACAAAAAACATGACAACTTTTCAAATTTTTATATTTGTCTTCATTATAATTCATTGTGTCTTCCAGTATGGGAATAAATTCAAATAATAATAAATTATTTATTTTATAATAAATATAATTATTTTTTGAAAGGATAGAAGTAGTATTTGTCACCTGATGTGTTGTAGCCTTAAAACATAGATTGTATTTCTCAATTACATCATCCCTAGAACTATAAGTGTCACTAAAACTACCATCTAAAGTGCTTTTGTAGGATTTCATTGAATTATTGAATTTATTTTCAATATCAGAATTATAATTCATGTATTTAATATTTTTAAATATTCATTAATATGATATTTTCAAATACAGTGATTAAAAGTTACTTCACCATACTATTCAGTCTTTTTAAAATTTTCTATTGATCATATATTACCTTATAATTTGATTTCCTAAAAAGATTATAAAATTTATAAAATTTTCTAAACCTAAATAAAATATGATCTATCTCTTAATCACTATCTATATTATTTTCACTTCAAATTTGGTTGTTTTCTTAAATAAAATCTTATGATTTTTGTTGAGAATATTTCTATGAAATAGTTTTTTATATTAAGCCTTATTGTTATTATTTAAATTTATTTCTTTATCATAATAAATAATGTTTCCAATTAGTTCATTAACTATAAATTTATTGATATATCAAGACACTCTAATAGAGATATAAGTAAAAATCCTGTAATCCTGTATAATTCCCAAAATCCATATCACATGATCTTTTTCACCCAAAATTTATTCAAGTGTTAACATTTTATTAATGATTTTATTAAACATGATATTCATTATAAAATTATATTCAATAGTTTTCATTTTTAAACTAACAAATTTAATATTATAGATATTCAATGTCAATAATTAAATAATATAATATTCCTCATGAGATACAAAAACTATATCCCATATATGAAAAGTAGTTTCATAAGAAGATAATATATTACACTCATTTTATAAAAAATTACAATATAAAACATTCATTTATTGACAATTATATCTATAATAATATTCAATAGTATCACTCTATTCATGTATATGATTTTTTTTTTATTTTTCTGTATTTATATTTTATTGTGATTGAAATTTAAAAAATCATTTCAAATGATTGATCATTATTATAATTTACATTGAATTTTTTTTCCATTATAATATACTGGTTATTTTATGACATGAAATTAAGATATAGATGGAATCCTATGTTTAGAATTATAATAATCATAGTGAAGGAAGTTATTTGTTCTATATAAATTGATCAAGTTATGATACATGGAATAGTAAATCACCAACGAAAATAAAGATGTTTTCTTCGATCATGCATTTTGGTTGAAGTGGATTTCAAAGAGTATGGTAGATTGAGAATTTAATTAAAAAAATTTAAAAAAATTTAAAAAATATATTACTTTTTGAAAAAATTCCTAGATAACTGCAATAATATGTATATATATATTTTTTTAGAGGATTTTTAAGGGATTGATCACAAGTAAGCTAAATAATATATTTTCATGAACTATAAAAAACATCACACACTAAACACAATATATTTATATATCACTGATAAAAGAGAACTGTTATAGTATTTTCATTCTAATGAGTTTTTTTAATACATAAAAAATAAATATTTGGAATATATAAATTATATAATATAAAAAAAATTAAAAAATTTATCTGTAAAAGCATAAATGAAATAAATTGGAATTTAAAAATTCATTTTTCCCCAATATGGCCCTAGTCCTGTCCACTTGAATTTGAACCCACTTTTTTTCATGATTATAAAAAAAGATAAATTTATCAAATCATATTTTTAGATTATATAAAAATATAGAATAAAATGATATCTTGGATTAACCATTACTTTTGAAAAGTATTATATAAGATAAAATGTTTAAAAATTTAAATTTATAAGTACTCAAGTACTTCTCTTTATAGTATATGGGGATTTCAAATTAGGTATTAAGTAAATAGAATCACTACATGAGAAGATAATAAAATAGAAAGACAGGGAGTATGAATTTCAAAATGAGATGATGCTTCTCATATGAAAAATGTTAGTTTATTAGGAAGGTTATTTAGTATATAGGAATTAGTTATAGATTCAATGAATGAAGATAACAATAAAAAAATATCTATTTTTATCCACGGAAATAGATCAATGAAAAAAAGAGTATGAACATTGGCTTGTAACCAAATATATTATTCTTTTTTATGCATTATATATACTTGTGGATTGAATTTTGAATTTATATATCTATCTAATCCAAAATGGTCATTTATGAATAAATATTCTCAAATATTCATAATGAGTAACTTGTCATTTTGAAATAAATTCACCAAAAATAGTTTAATTCCTCAAAAACTAGAAATTTGAATATAATATTATTTTTTTCTTAGATAGGAATTGATGAAAAACACAGGGACGTAGGCTTATTTCATGGTTAATATACCACAAGTCATGTCCCACGACCACCTTCATGGGATCTCATTATCATATGTATATTTCACATCCATTACAAGGTCAAAGGAACACTCCATCTCATAGTAACAGTTCATTATCATGGTAGTAAAAAAAATCCTCATAATTGTAGACACCAGTTTTATAGTGTTCCCAATTCCTTATAATGGTCAAAAAAATTATTATTGTCATAGTAATATACTATATTTTTTATAATTCCCCTTATGATCACATCGAGGTACAACATTGAGGTACAATAATAAAAATAATAATTTTTTTATAAAATTTAATAGTTTAAAATATTTACATCACATATGGATATGGAAGGTGTGTCCATCATAACTGATAAACTCATAAAGATATTTATGTATGGATATTCCGTCTATATTTTAGTAAAAATATCTTAATGTGGTAGAAAAATATTTACATTTGATATGATTTAGCATCAAAAAATTAATCATCATTGTGATTGGAAGTGTGTAGAAGGAATATATTAATATTAAAAAGACTTCCACTGATAAG
Source organism: Viscum album (assembly GCA_963277665.1). NCBI lineage: Eukaryota > Viridiplantae > Streptophyta > Magnoliopsida > Santalales > Viscaceae > Viscum > Viscum album. The sequence goes on along the minus strand of OY728138.1, from coordinate 850,356,679 downwards.
TATTATATGAAATAAAATTTTATTTCATTTATTTTTTGTTAAAGGGAGTAAATTCATGAGAATATTCATATTATCCATGCCTCTATATAGACTATTCCCATACATCGAGTGATAAACCATGATGAAATAATTGCCTTCTTCTTTCTATTTTGATTTAATTTCTTTGAAAATGTTCAATATGATTGGTTGATTAAAATGGATCACACACCATGATTGATGGATTAAATGAGATAATATTTTATTATTTGGCGATGAAGATAATTATATCTTGATTTTATTAAATTCATTAGAACATTAAAAAATTGTGTTAAAAAATTCATTCAACCTAAGTAAAACAATTTACCCAAGGTATTTTAAATAATTGTATTGATTATTTGATAAAAATTAACATAATAAAATCTATTCATTCCGTACATTGAGATTCATGGAAAGTTTTTATAATAATTCTAATAAAAAAAATTATACACAATGAAGAAGAGTAAATTATTGATATAGTTTCTTTATATGTCGAATTTAGATTTAGTTAAAATAAATATTTAAAGAATAATAAAATAATAATAACCCATTTTATGTGGTTCTAAAATAAATATATAATTATGGAAAATATATTTTCATAATGTATGTTTATCCCAACTGAAAAAAGTTATAATGGTAAATAATTTCAACAGTAATGTTGATGCACCCATGTAATTTAAAAAATCATTAAAGGTAATATTATATGATATAAATTTAATCAAATAATAAATGATATTCAATATAAATAAAACTATTAATACATTTAATTTTCCTATATAGGATCCAACTTTAAATGGTTGTGGTTGTACCCAATATATAGTATAATTAATACAATAATATAAAAATGATTATAAAAAATTAAGACTATTTATTTATAAAATAAATAAATTATCAAATACATATCCCTAATTTTGATAATTTTCTAGAAGTTATAGGGATTAAATATAAACAAGATAATATTATATAACTTTCTCCACCCAACACAATAACACTAAATCATAATTATTAATAGAAAAAATATGCCCAAAAAACTGACAATGTTGATCCTTGAATGTTGAAAAACATTATAGAATTTTCAAAAACATCCCAAATTCTTATATATAACTATGTATTTAAAGAGTTAGAGGAATAATTTGAAGAGTTTGAAGGATGTGAGTATGATTTTAAAAATAATAATCATTCATGTAATCACATGGATATGTTTTTATTTTAGAAAATCATTGTGCATCACACATTGATGTAGTTCATGGATATAGAGAACAATTATCTAGAATAATGTGAATTGAAGTAATACTTTACTTATCTTCCGATCTTATTGACTCAATAAAGAATTTACAAATCAACATCTATATTACCACCTTGCCAAAAATAAAAACATAAAACTTGTAAAACAACCCTAAATTTTTTTCATGCATCAGTTTTATCAAAAAATTTAAATTCCCATTATAAAATTCTTACACTTAAATATATAATGAAAATTCATAGTTTGAATAATAGAATCAAAAATAAGTTTCTTATATGTAGTGATAATTTTTTTAAGATAACATTATTTATCATTTTAATCTATCAATTGAAAACCTCTTGACCAATCATGTTATTACTCTATGAATTATTATACATCATATTTCCAAATGATTTTTATAATAGAATGAAACCGAATATTCAAAAATAACCACACCCTTAATAATATCCAACAAAAATTCCAACTAATGGCCAATATTTTTAACATGTATATAATGTAAATAAGTAAAAAATAAATATTCATGTTATTATGTAAAATTAAAAATAACCTATAATGAAATATAGTTTTATACAAAAATGGTTCCCTCACTCTTACTAATATTGTTCACATTATCTAACACCCAGATAACCAACTAGCTATGAATAAGAAAATCAGGTTGTCTTCATTATAAGAAAAAATAAACCCCTTAATAATAAAATTGAATCAAAACATACTGATAATAGACATAATAAATTATCCAAAGATATATATTTTTTCTCTATATTATGATTTAGGACTTTTCTGTTTGAAATATAGTAAAAATTAAATAATTTTATATAATTCTAAAGTATAATTATGAGGTTATATATCTTATAAATTTTAGTATCATTTGATCATAAAAATTGGGAATCATTTTATGTCATTCTCTGAATGACTACCTCTAGATAATTTTTATAATAAAAAAACATTTATAATTTACTAATATTTCAATATGATAATTATTTGTAAAATTCACTATGTATTTCTGTTATTGGGAGAACATCGGAAAAATTGATATTATAAATTTTATACATAAAATGAATTATAGCATACAAGAATAATTCACCAATTTTAAATAAATTTTCGATATAACATAATACACTCTTATAAAATTTATATTCTAAACATCATACATAGATATCCTAAAATTCCATTACTAGTCTTTTTATCATAATTTTTCCTATAATGGTTCAAAATTTTCAAATTAGTCTATATATTATCTCGACATTTCTTTTAATGAATATAATACTTAACATAAGTTAGTATAAAAACAGACATACAATGAATGGAGATTTGTATTTATATAACTTTTAAGATTTCGTTGAGATTCATTCGTGATGATATAAAAATCAAATATTTATAATTGAATGAAAAAAATCCAACAACCCTTCAGATAATCTATATATTTGTCGTTAAAAAAAATTTCGAAAAAAATTGGAACCTTTATTGTAGCATTTTAAGGGTAATAATATTCTAATAGAACACTTCATTATGACAGAAATAACCAAAACTATTTAATCATGAGTATTGGGTTATTAATATTTAATGTGATCAATATATTATTTTGATTGATAAATAATCCATTAATTAAAATATAAAATTATTTTCTAATGAAAATATATTTTCTCTATAATAATTTTCAATTTATAATCAATTATTTTTGATGTATCCACTTAAAGTATAGAACACATCAATTCACAAATAAAAATATTTATTCAATGCCATTGTAAAACCCTTCTAATAGCATAGCACATAATAACGATGTCAATGAATTGAATATTTATAATGTTATCACTAAATGTTCATTATCTTGGACATTGTATATTTTATAACAGTTTTCAGTGATCCAAATTTTTTTAAAAAGAAGTTTTATGAGTGATAAGTACATAATTTATTATATTTTGGTAGTAGATTTATTTTATGTTTATAGTGATTATTTTTAAATCCTATTTTTATTTGTTTCAAATATTATTTAATATAATATTATTCATTATCCTTTTCACTTGTATTTAATTTTTCTTAACCCAGCGTTAAAAATTATCATCTTACTATTTCAATGTTCAATCATATTTTAAATAAATACCTTTCAACTTCCAAAAATCATTATTAAACATGAATATATTTTAATCAAAACCTACCATTTGAAAAATATCGATATTTTCATCGTGATTTGTGTATTGAGGTGATATTTCACATCCAAAATGATTATAAATAAACATAATGATATTTTATTATAGATTTTATATACATTATCTAGAAACATTCCTGTAGTGAATGAATAATGGGAAGAGAGAGTACTTTTGGGGAATATATAGTCACATCACGAACCATCATTCATTCCACGAATGAATTAGGTGGATCGTAAGGTAGATCTATGTACACATAATTCACACATTGAGTTTGGTTCACACCAAGAAGTTTATTTAACAAATATAATAGGTTTGATTTCATTTTATTACCCAGATATCCACATTTTCATTATGGGTGTGATAAAAACATTTCCATGTGATAGAAATCCATTTATACATAAAACATCATTCATTAATGGAAATTCTTGAGCTAAATCATATTTTATAATAGAATAGACACATTGATTATGAAAACAATCTTTAATTCCATGAATGGTTTAATTAATACTAATACTATGGTCAATCAGATATTGAGATATGAGGGTATGAAAATACTATATTTAAAAGAGTGTTTTCTTGTTTTGAGGTAAATTGTTATTTTTCCCCCTTACTAAAGAAAAATACTAATTTTAAATATGATTTTAATTTATCTTCATTTGATATTCATTAGTTTTCTAGAAAATTTATTCCCTTATCAAGTATTCTTAACGTATTCACTTCTCTCTTAACAAACTCATTTCTTTTGATTGATTCTATGCATTAGATGGAATTTCCCCAAGTCTTGTATAAATAAGTTTCTTAATGGGTGAGATGTATTATACAAGGGATTGAGTGTACAAAAAAATTATTTATCATAATCATGGATTTATTTTTTATTATGAATTAGTTCATAAATTAAATTAGTTACATTAATTTGATTGAATTTAAACATGATGAGAATAGTTGGATGAGTCCTGTAATAATTGAATGGATTGAGTCATGATATATGGATTATATTAATATCCAATTATACAAATTGTGTGCAATGAATTTTAATTGGATAATTCGTCTTGATCATTGAAATTTTAATGGTATAGGTAAAATTATCCAAATTCATCCTGGAAAGCTGGTAAATTTTTCAAAATTGTGAAGCCAAGGCAATATTACAAAACCAGGAATTTAATAGATGATACATCTTTATGAAGCCCTTTAAAATAGAACCTTAAATTTAATCAATTGAATTCATCTTTATTAAATAAATTATTTTTAATTGTGTTTCATCAAAAATTATAAAATAGAATTATCAACTAGATTGATCAAAATTGAGGGATCAAAACATTTTCCTATTCATGTGAAAACCACATACTTACTACTGTCTATTATTAGTATTATTAACAAATATTGTTTCATTTTAATTAACTAAACATGTAAAATATGAGGATATAAATATGATCCATGGTATGCTAATTTTTGTCACCATTATGAGGTAGTTATAATTAACTTTTGAGTAGATAAATCAAGTCTCGTAACTCATTATTTTCTTCCCCTATTTCTATTTTCTCTTTTTATTCCTTTGATAACAAATTATAGTTTCTAGTTACACCCTGCATTGACTTAATGATATAGACTATAGTAACTCAATAAAAAAGTCTCAATTCATGAGGAGAATTTGATAATGGAGAATAAATATTATGATACTTATATGCAAAATGACATGAATTGATGCATGAAATAAATTATCGTATAGTTTTAAGGTAATAATGATGTGCTACTGGGATATTATGGGTAAAAATAATCCTATTAAAAATTTTAATCAATTGATGGATGCTCACAAATCCTCATTCCCTAGTTGATCAAATTTAATAATAATGAGATAAATTCTACGCTCATCCAAATAATAAAAAATATGATATGATTCATTGGACTAGAACATGAATATCTATACCAAAATCTCTAAAAATTCATTGTGATCTCTTACAAAATCCCTCATAATGGACTATCTTCATATGATATCATACTGAGTGTGTTCCCATATTCAATAATGGATATATCCAAATACATGTTAATGATTAAAAACTTAGGCTCAATTACAACATGGATTGAAATATTATTTAGGTTTCTAAATAATTAATTCCCATATAAACATAGATGTAAGTTGGGTAGTGAGAGGAAAAACTATTACGAAATTGGTGGAGTTTTAAATTTGGATGAATTTTATAGATTACAAAAATTTATATAGAAGATCCCACACCACATACATGATGTTTGTATTAAAGAATAAAAATTATAAAATGGATAAAAATATATATCTCAAATTTTTATTTAACCATTATGTGAATAAGGATTTATGATGTAGACATAATATATTAGTTGAGTTTTAATGTATGATATCTAAAAAAATTATTCTTTGGAAATGTGATTGTAGTCCCATAATATGATTTGTGCACCTTTTAGAGAAGTAAAGACACCTATATCCCCATATAGAATCCCATATAATGAAATTGGATTCATTTCATCTATATCAAAATTAAGAATAACAACCATAATTTTTTATGGAAGAAAACTTATGTGAAATTTATGGGGGGCCTAATTTACATAAGCAATAATATATGGATTTTTTAGTGAATTTTCCCCTTTACATTAACTATGTGATTTAAAAAGTATGACACTATCAGTTCCAAAATAGTTTTATGAACCAAGACATATCCAACACTAACAAGTAAAAAATAACAGTTGGAATCAAAAAAAATTGGTCATTATTACTATATATCCCACAAACCAATAAGATATACAATACATGTATGATACTTTTATCAATTCAATCCCTTCCCACCGCTACTTGTTTATATAAAATACACTTATTATTAGTAAAAAATAATTTCACACATAAACACAATCCCATTAGTCACCCTTACAATATAATGTATAATTTTTTATATTTTATTAATATGGTATAGTAGATGATGTACACTATAAAAAAAATTTCAAAATGAGAATTTTTTTAGAAAACCTCCAGCATCAAGTGGATAACATATCATTGAATCTTCCCAAGCGATTACTAAGTACAAAACCTAGAAGCATGGATAATAATTTATGTTAATTGTCCAAACATTTGCCCAAAATAATTGGCTAAGTTCTTGATATAATTAATCCAAAAATTGATAAAAAATAAATTTGAAACGATTCAAAGGAAATAGGAATAGGATAAAGATATATGAAAACAATCCATGTAATTTGGAGTTGAATATATATGTGATAAAAAATTAATAAATAATTTAGATATATATGGAAGGGAAGTATAATGAGATGATGTTAAAACAAATTATAATGTACCTATAGATAAATAGAAATATATAGAACTCATAAAACATAAAAATCCTTATAAATTTCTAGAGAGAATGAGTAATTAGATAGTGGAAGATCATTACATTAATTATATGGATTTATTTAAAAACATAACATTAATTTTCTTTTCACAAAACAAATCTCCCAAATTCTGGTGCATCTAGTATTCTTACATACTTTAATATATAATAAAATAAAAATGGATGACTTTGGTTTCATATCCATTAATGTATAATGTATATTGGTAGTATAAAAGAAACATTTTCTCAAATAAGAGACAACCCAAATTTTTTTTTCTATACCATGCACTATATGATCTAGTAATTCATGGAAAGACAATTCTTGATTGGGTGAGAGAATTAACCTATTAACAATTAATGTTTTTTAAAATATGGAACTATATAATCAAAATAAAATGTGGTTGGTATTTTATCTAGTCTACATATTTGTATGTTTCCCCCATGGTATAAAAAATTATGTCATTGTTAGGGATGGTTAATTTAGGGTCATAGAAAACATTATCTTTCATGTTATAGATGAAGATATTGATATTCCATTTATCCTTTGAAGACCCCACCTTGTAATAATGAGGAAGCTAATATATTTTAATAAAGGAATAATATTTTATAGATATGGTGATTTCAATTATTTTTTAATCTTGTTATATATTACTAAAAATGAAAAGAATTAATTGAGAACCAAATTGTTTTTATATATGTGACGAAAGAATGAATAAAATAAATATAATTGTTTTAGATAAAATAAATATCATTGTTTTATCTAAAATAAATATAGTGATAAAATATTATTGATCATATCAATAAATTACTATGTGAAATTATAGGTCAATTTATAAAGAAATCCACAAATAAAAATAGATTAGTATAAATGAAAAGAAAACTATTGAAAAGAATCTCTTATTTGGAATTAGATCCCTCAATTATCAATACATTGATTCTATTGTTTAATCAAATAATAATTACACTACAATACTCATATTTGGTAGGAGAAGACACACTTCTAGTCATCATAAATTTAGATTGGCTGAAACAACAAGTGGAAATAAATTACTGTTTTAAATAAATAAACATTACATTTCATAGGTAACAGCAACTTTTATGTGAATAAGTCCTATAGTGTGTTCCCATAATGTATAACATATAGAGGGAATAAATCACCGACACCAAATAAAATGTATAATCACCTTAATTATTAAATATTTTTTCAAAATATAGTTGTTTATATTTATTGACTGTGGAATAGTTCTTTCTATTTCTAATATTTATTGGGTTTTCCCTCATTAATTGGTTCCAAATAAGGGAGGCCAAATAGTGCTCAAGAATGATGGAAATTTATTTATTCCTTCATGTACTATGATTTTTTGTAAGGTATGTGTTTTTACTATAAACTAGACACTTCCTCCCTTTAATATAACATTTCATTTCCCATCATGGATAAAATACTAGAGTAGATATAAAAAATATTACTTTTATTTATATATATTATGGTAATTATATTTCTAATAAAATTACAATGTATCTCACTTATTTCTCAATGTCTACATTCATATACTCGTATTACATTGAAATATTCTATAAGATATCCTTTGGGATGTTTATTTCACCTATCAATTTATATTTTTTCATGAATAATATATTTATTGGCATGTTAGAGAAATTTGAGAATTTATGTTTTGGATGATTTTTATATATAAGGGATGAACGTAAGTATTTAATTCCATTACCTGGATTTGTTGATAAATATATGGGAGGAAATGTACATATTTCTTAATTGGGAAAATTCATTTTATTTTATACTGATTCATTATCCTTTTGGAACAATGTTGAAATTAATGTATGTTGATCTGCTGATGTTAAAGGGGATAATAGATTTTTTTGAACCGACCATATTTAAGGGGATAAAAAACATTCCCAAAAAAGTGGTATTCTTTGGCAAATTTGTAAATATTTTTCCAAGGATATCTCATCCACTAACATATCATTGATCAAATTATGATACCCATTCTTTTAATGAGTCTTTTCAACAATAAAATTTGATTTAATATAAAACTATAGTGTCCAACCAAGAATTGTTTCACTAAAATTGTAGAATCACATTGACCTTAGGTGAAATGAAATTCATTTCACAGTGGGATCTGTTTTAAGATAATTAGTCAACCAGTTTTTCTAAACCATATATTATGAGATCCAAACACTTAAAGATGTTCAAATAAAATATATAACCATATAAATAGATCATCTTGTGGTGTTATTTACATTTGACGAAAATCATATCATACGTAGTCCTTTCTAGTGTATTTGAATTATTACCCAATAATAAGATACATTTTGTAAAAAAATGAATCCAATCCTGTATTGATCCCATGGATAACATTCCTATAGTAATTTGATAAAATCATAAAGAATATATGTGGATAAAAAAGTATCCAAAATAGCCACTTCTACATGATAAAAATGCTTAATTTTGTTTTGGAGGAAAATCTAGATACTTTTAGTGATTTCTAATATGATACACAGTTTTGGGTAGACTTTATTATAGGTTATGGTTCATCGATAAAGACATCAACTCAGCAACTAAAATATTTTTTCACCATTTTTAATATGAAAAATGTAATTGGATTTTGGATTATGTAGTGCAATACTACTTGGATTAACTAATCTTGTTCAAACAATGGGTTGATGGATTATCATTCCAATATAAACATTATGAGAAATAAATGAGTTTATGTTAATTTTTTAATTCATCACCACTATTGGGAATCCCATATCTGGTCATTCTATTAAAAAGATACTTTAGAGTGTATTATATCATAACAAATTACATCATAATTAATTTGTTTTTGTATAAATGTTTGACCACAAAAAAGAGTTCGAAATATTTGTATATGAAATTATTTTCAAGAAAACGTAATTTTTGAAATCAATTTTGTTAGATGATTTAGGCATTGAATTCATTGTCTCTATTAAAACAATTTCTGGAAAAAATTCTACTATGTGTAAAATATGTTATTATTTATATAGGGGTGGAGGAAGCATACTTAAACACTCATAAATAAGTTATTAAATTCTTGAAGATGAATATATTCTCCTAATTATAACTTCCTAGATTATTCAATACTGATCAGGGATCCAATTTAATTTAGAACATAATTAGAGTAATACTGAAAAAATATTGTGTTCAATATAATATGATAACTCCTTATCAACTAAAATCTAGTTTGAATGTTATAGTATAAACCTTAGAATTAATATAATTATGGGAAAATATAGTTACATTGAGATTGAGAGACTGATGATTGATGTTGTATTTAACAGTCTGGGTGTTAAATACATTTATTCTATCACTGATTATTATTGAACATTTTTGGCTTGTGTTTTTAAAATTATTTCTATTACATGTGTTTCTAGATTAATGGTCATGTTGAGGATAAGAAAGACCAATTGACAATTTTATAATGCTATTAATAGAATATTTATAGAGATTTATGTTCTTTAAGAGTTGAGGAATAATTCTAATTATAATTTCAAAAATATAAAATAATGATCCAAAAAATGGAATGTTTTTTTAATTACATAGAGAACATTTTCACCCCGAGATGCTGTTCTTTTATTGAACTCATACCTGAAATTTTTTCTCGGGAAATTTATTTCATAATTGATAGTCATGTTCATGGTTGTAAAATATTTCCTATAATTACCTGTCAGTATTCAATTTATATATAAAGAATAATTCAAAGTCAATATCAATATATTAATTCTATACATAGAGACATTGTAGAAACATGGTATATTCACCTTGATGTTTGAATAATGTATATTGGGATGTCTAGATCATGATAACAATAGAAGTGATGAAAGCATGGAAACCAAGGTAATTTGATAACTTATTTTCCCATCATATTATAGAGTATGGTTATAATTAAAACGAATTTTATACTTAGAGAAACCATCCCCTATTTTATCAGTGGATCCAACCATTAATCGTAACAAAGTATATTCTTGTTCACATCCTGAAGAAAATATTTATATTTTTTATGATATATAAGATAGTTAACTATATTGATCAATTATTTCATTATTTATACATATAATTACTATAATAATATATTTACCTGGTGTATTTATTAAATTAATGGATTTTTTAATCCTGGATTTCTTTATATTTTTTAATTTTAAATAAAAAACCATAATTCACTACAATCCCCATTTATTAAAATATTGTTTCCATAATTGGCCATTCCTTTCCCAACAATTACACAAATACCACCTTCACCAAATTCTTCTAAATGCTCCATCTCCCCCAATAATTAATCATATTCAAACCCATATTCCATAAATTATTTATTATCATTCTCATTTGGATGGATACTTGAAAAAACAACACTAATATCCCACCATCTCAGAAATTAGATGACAAATGTACCACTATGCTACTAAATATGCAATATTCCTAAAACAAACTATAATAATACATGAAATATAAAACAAAAAATTTATACATGAAACCTCCTTGAATTGTCTTCCAATACCTCTACCTCACCATCTACCTCATCCTAGTCCACCTAGAGGGAGGTGAAATATCTAAATCTCTACCCCTTATTAAAATTTTAGATACATTGTATCAAGACCATATGGATCACCATATTTTTAAACCAATGGTTTTCAATGAAATAATTGATGTGATGTTATTGTAATTGTTTTACCTCCATTATGTGTTAATTGAATCCTTACAAAAAATGCATACGAACATCCTCAAACTAGTATAAGAGGACACAACCATAGAATTATTTACAAATATTTTTCTAACTCTAGAGATGAAAATGGAGATTATTTCTTCCATATTGGTGATAAATAAAAATTAAAACCTTTGAAATAATGTAGGTTAAACCTATGAATTTACTTCCATTTTTTTCAAAACATATTCATGGGGTTCTTTAAATTTTTACCCAATCTTGAGTACTATGATGAAATAGTGGAATCCCATGATCTTATAAGTCTTCAGGATTCAAATATGCATTAAATAAATCAATTACATAGAATAGTCTTGAATTAATTCCACTATTCAGTTTCACTAACATGGATGGAATATGGGGAATCTCCTAGAGCCATTATTTAGTTAGAGATTCTCATTATTTTAATTTCAATCCAACCTTTAGGGATCAATATGTATAACTAGTTGGAACGTTATTTGGATAGGAAATATAGGATGAATATAGGTATTATAAAGACCTAAGATTATCATCATATATATTACAACATGTTTTATATTTTTCATTCTATTTAATAAGAATAACTAATGTTGATAATATTTTATTTTATTTAGAAACATGGAAACAAGAGAAACTGGTTTATTGGTAAACTTAATTTTCTCGCACTATGATATTAATAAAATGAACCTTCATAGACATATCATTGGTAATAATATAGTTCATAACCTAGTAAAATTAAGCATAATAAATTCTAATATCATCCACATAGTAAGGTTAAACAACGATGATACATAATCACAAAATGAACATAAGATTATGATAACAAGATCATAAGACTTGAAAACAATGCCCTACATATCAAAGAACAAAATATTGATTAATCATATAAATAATGGTAGTTAATATTACCTGAATCATAAATAAATTATCGAATATGACCCATGAGGACATAAAATTGGAATTAGATAAAGATTTTTAGAATACCAAAATCATAAAAATTATTATTTCAAGGATACAAACTACGATAGTTATAACATGGGTATGAATGTGATAGCTACCCATATACCTACTTTAGGAATGGGATGACCTCCCATATACCCCATTTTGAGATTAGGATAACCTCATCTATAACAATTTTCTACATAAATAATTTTTCATTACCCATGTCATTATTTGGAGATATAGGTTGGAATAATCACATAATGAAAATCATACAAAGGTGTTCAACTATATCATAAAACATTCATCATATCATAACCCATAAACTGAAATGGGGTTTATAATAATTTAATCATCTCATAACCTATAAACAATTCATAGGTCTGAAAATCATTTCATAATTTAATCATAGTAGAATCCATTGAGATGAAGTATTTTTCATAAAAAATTATCATAGTATAACCTGCGAAAGAGAAATGGGCATCATTATCATTATTTCATTATATAAATACACCATTAATATAAATAAAAATATTAATATACCTCTATCATATCCCAATTATGGAATAAAAAACAACAATGAGAGTAATATTATATGGAAAACTATTTTTAATGTGTATTTAAAACTATTATTGAGTAAATTATTCTTTATAATTTTAAATGAAAATTTTAAAACCTAAAACATTTTTGAAATCATAATCATTTTAAATAACCTTTAAAATATAGAAATTAATCTTATAAGAAATTATTGGTCCTAAAAATGTGATTTTTTATCTATGTCGTACATATTAAAACAATGATTTCATTATCATTTTTAGTAAAACAAATTCAAGAATTATTTAGAAAGTGACAAGAAGTTCCATTACTGGAAAATATAAAAAACCAAGGATACAGATGTTTTCTAATAATAATTGGGAAAACAATTAATCATTTTAAGAAAACATGGTTTTGGATGAGAATGTATTCTGACCAAATTAATAAAGAGTACTGAATTTTCATAATAATAGTTTCTCAATTATTTTAAGTACAAAATAGTTTAAAGAGGTATTTTTACATAAAAATAAATTTAATTACTAATGAGCTAAAAATTCTTTATTTTATTGGGAGATTAATATTATTATTTTACCATTGGAAACATAATCTTAAATAAAACCATTATATATTTATATTGTAGAATAATATTAATAAAAATTTAGTATTTTTTTATCATAATCCCCATGAATTAATGACATAAAATGAAACATAAAATAGCATGATGATAAATAAATTGATGATATTACATTTTAAAATGCACATGAGCCTTATCCTAGTTGGTGAGGAATCAAAAATTTCATCCAAGATACCTGATGTCATATTCAGGTGGAGACATATTTCCAGGTTACTATAATAGTATTATAGTAGGTACTATAGTATGCATTGTAGTAGGTATTGTTAAGTACTGTATCAGTCGAAACTATTCATCCATCTTGGCCTCTGGGACACTGGTTTTGTCCTGAGGCCCTAAAACGATTTCGGGACACCCAATTTCTTCTTTACAATTGTTTATCAAGGCCATCTGTCCACCTTAAGGCCCTAGGGCCACCTCAAGGGTTTCAGGACACATGATGTAGATATACCAGCCACGCTACATGGGACATGACTTCAAATTAGGATTCAAGGAAGTTTAATTCACTAGATCAGAGCTAACTATATATTACTTTTCTAAGGGTATGTATATAAAACTTTTCAAAATAATATAGGTTAATAACATAATGCATGTATCAAATAAGGAAAATTGAGACCAAAATAACATACCATAAGTCATGAAATCCGTTATACATGTTCAAACATAATTAATATTAAATATAACTATATTATACTTTTATTAATGAATAATATTTATATTTATCATTGAATTTATTTTATTTATTTTTAACTTTCATTTTTTGTTTATTAAAAATTCAATGTCAAATTTCAGTTTTAGGTAACAACCACTATGTTTTTTATATATGTTTTTTTTTCTGGAATTTATTTTCCTCTTAATATTTAAATTATTTAATAATATCTATAATTTTTAAACTGATATAAATATCATGTAAATTAATTATATATATATGTAAACTAATACATAATATTTTGAGAAAAAAAAATAATATATAATTTTCATGTAGAATGTATTTCATACATACGCACGATTGATGTTTTCATTTTTTTGTCAGATTGATTGATTGATATTAAAATGATATATTACCATTCAATAATAATTTTTATCACACATATATAACATATTTTCATTAGAAACATCATAAATATCTTATATGTAAAGAGTCAATGAATGTCATCGATTAATGTTTCTGTAGTCTATCAAACACACGAGTGACGTTAACATATTAAAAAAATGAAAATAATAATGTATTGTTTGATATAAAATGTATATAAGTATAAAAAAATCATATATATCATATAAAAACATATAATATATCATTTTAACCATTCGATATAAGAGTTTATGGAAAAAAATAAGGACATCTATCCGACAGGCTGTAGTTTATCATACGCACAAATAAGGATTTTTTAACCCATTTGATGGATGTTGGTATTTTTTATGTCATCATCTTATCATAAAAATCTCATAATTTGGAAGATATAATGTTTATCAGATAATAATTGTAGTTTATGATTTAAAAGAGTCAGAGGAATAACCTAAACAAAAATGTTTTTTTGAGGAACAAAACATATTCATCGGGTATCCTCCGTAGTCTTTTAGAAAACTCCCTCACATGTTAAATTTCATTGCAATCTAAGGCCTCCTGGATGATATTAGAGAATTTATTTGATTATTTTTTTGTTATAAAATGTGTTCAAATTTTTGAAGAAAATATTATAAGTGGTATCCTTTTATAGGTCTGTTGCGTGGACCAGTAGTAATGTTTTGAATGAAAAAAGTACACTATAGTTTTTACCTATCACATGGGACATACTAGACATATATTTAACATAATAGTTTCCTAGATCCTAATGGGACACATGTCCTAAATATCATAACCCCTAAAACTAAAGGCTTTCTACTAGAATCTAGGGAATATGGTGTGTCCGTGGGGATACTATGCCTTCATTACCAAAGTGCAACACATTAGATAAATAATAGTAGAGGTAAATAGGAGTGAAAAATAAGTAAATAGAGGATGTATACTAAATTAATAAATATACAAGGATAAAAATAATTGAATCAAATGGAATAACTGATGATGATAAATCATGTCACTAGAATACTGGAAAACATGGATACAGGACAATAAGCACAACATGTTCCAAAAATGAATAAAGGATAACAAAATATTATCCAAAGAATCCCGAGCAGTGGTTTTTCCTTTTTATATATTAATAACCATCTGATTTAACATGAAATCATTTATTTGAGGATGTATTCTTCCCTGTATCAAAATCTATATTCATGTAATCTTCCTTGGGTACCAAATGACGATTGGAGAGGGTGTGAGACAAATCTCAATGGGCACTACCAATGGTGTCTACAACATACATCCCGCGTAATGGAAATATAATAGTGTGCAAGACTGTATATATAAAGTAATTATATACAATGTAACTAGATACCCAGATACCTTCTTGTTCCCTTGGATTCTATCTGAACATGTATCAAGTTTATTATTTTATGACAACCAGTTTATAAATTAGTCACATGTTAGTAATAGTGACGGTTTAAATATATAACAAGGAAAACAACAAGTATTATAAATACTAAAGTTTCAAGGTAACAACCAATGAAATGTAAACCTCCACAGTTACTAACTATGTAATTACTTTAGCTTGAATAATGGTGACACTGTTATCTATATAGAAAAGTATATGGAATTCTACAATAAGATGTCTACTGAATCCAAGGAGTTAATCCAATGTAAAATTGGGATACACAAGGACTGGGCCTAATTGGTTTTATACATGGAACCTATATGACAAAGAAGGATCCAAATTGTGTATTAAAGGCATAATTTAATAAAAAAATTGGGATTATATGGTGTTATACCTGATATCCAAATTTAATCAATTATTGAGTTCTAGGTGGGTCTTATCCTATGAAAGACACATCCTTGAATATAAATGGGTTTCTCGAGTTATCAAGGCATTCCCAATGAAATCCAAGGTGACCTCAAATCCAAACACTATTATTTTTAAAATCAAGTCACATATAGTTTATAATTATCAATACATTACCTTTCATTTGCATGATAATGCTAATTGAACATGAGACCATTTAATCATGTCATATTTAATCAATTAGTCCAGTTGGTTAATTCCATTACCATCATTATTATGACAAGACCATGTTGCATGAAACCATTCATTTATTCCATTTATGAATTTTCATAAACAAATGTTCACTCTGATACCTTCTATTATCATTATAGGTGTCCTATAAACATGAAATTATTAATAAATGGAATTTTAAAAGGCCAATTCATCTACTTACTATATATTGCAATTTACATTTCACATTTAGTTATCATATAGAAGAACTTATCATAGGTGGGTCAAGTAGTCAACAATTATGGTACTTCCTAGTATGAAATTCAGAATATAAATCAAGCCTTTTAATATATAAAATCATACCCTTATAATGGTCTAGACAATCCTCATATGAATGGTGGCTAAAACATGTCAAAACCCAAAAATGTATATTACAAAAATCATCCTACATGGGATAGAAGTAGTTGTGGATGTGACCACTAAAAACATATCACATATTTGGAAAGATAATAACTATATGGGTCTAATTATTATAATCATGTAATATCAATACAATAAATGAAACCTGATGAAACCGACGGGCCCAACACATAATATCAAAAATCCCAAAACATAAGAGAAGATTTATTGACCTCCCACCTTAGGATTTTATGATTGTACTCTTTTAGTATCAGCCTATTATTGTTCTTTGAATGGATTATAGTTTAGAAAAAAATAAAAACACTCACACCATTAGAATTTGGATGACGGAAAGAGAGATGAATAATGGTTCAAACTAACTTGAGTACATATTGTCGTGAATCAAACATGATTTAAAGAAGATGAAACAGATACCATATGTAGGTGATCTATTGATCCCAAGATTTTTAATTCATAAAGATCCAAAATGGGATAAAATGGAGTTTATCCCACTAGAAAATCATATAATAAGGATTAAGAGGTTGAGTTAGATCATTATTGGTAAACTAATAATAATACCCTAAATTACGCGGGTTCACAGTTTTCTACATTTTTTTGCAAACCATGTTCCAACCATGCATTGGAAAATATATTATTGGGTGTACCAGTTATATTTCACTATTTGGGAAACTATATGACAAATGTATGAGATAGATCTACCATAAAATGGAGACAATCTATAAGGTTATATCTAAATCTGTGCACCGCTGACATGGCTTACTATAACCATACGATATGGTGTTTTTTATTCAAAATGTTGGGTTCCAGGTTCAAAGCATTCCCAGAACACACTTGGGACCTTTTCTAACTAAAAATGCATCTATATGGTTCCAAAATTTAAAATTACATTGAAATATTGTATATCCATGCCTGAGTGAGAGTATGGTTCTTATACTTTTCATCACTTAAAAGATCTCATCCCTATATACACATTACAAGGGTGGTGAAACACTATCTGAGAAAATTTTTCTCCATTAGGAATGTATGTTATCCTCTTCCTTTGAATTCTCATCTTATACATGATTTTTCTACTTTTGCGACCATACTAGAGGGCCATACCATCCATGAAGGTCCTTCGTTCTTTATTCAATGATGTTTATTGGATACTCTTAAAAGGAAGAATATGCATCTAACTCAATTTATTGAGGATCAATGATATTATATGGTCAAAATTATACTAGAGAATCTATAAAATGTGGAAGATGACATGCATGGTGCGGTGCCTCTAATGTTATAGCAAGGGGACAGACTACCAGTCTAACCCTCTAGAATCACAAACATCTCATGTTATTATGCGGGAACGTACCTTGATTCTATTAAAATATATTCCACATCATTGGAGATACCCTAAGGAAATCAAGATCCAAAAACACGAACTAAAGAGGTCATTAGGGTTGATTAGCATGAAATTTCATTCTATAATGAGCAATATCTATATGCTTCCAGATCATCTAAAAAGGCTCTGAAGTCTCTTAAACAAGACAAGAACCTCATAAGGCTACATCACTTACATCAAGCTATCACATGGTTGAACGACACAACCTACCATATATATAATTTAAATGATCCATGTGAATTGTCACCACAAATAAATTATTATAGGAAAAGTGAACAATAGGGATATGATTCTCCTAATAACTAATGAAATCAAGGAATCTTGCTCTGTGCATGTCTTATAAAACATATATCATCCATTCTGACTGTACATTGGATTTAGGGTGAAAATAGGTTCTCAAAACAACTGTGTACCTATAACTTTCTATAATACCTCCTAAAACCATGAAGTGAAATGAGTGTCCCTATCTGAATTGATAGTATGATCTATCATGTATTGTCCCATGATATCACAAAAATAAATTCTTCTCAACTCATCAATAGAGAAATTATAATGAATTGGAATATAGTGGGATATTTTTTTTAGTTGGTCAATAATTACACTTACAAAATTGTTACCCATCAGCAACCTAGGAAACCTGACTATAAATTCAATGGAAACATCGTCCCATTTAAATTTCGGGTTTGTTTTATTTTGTAATAATCTTAATGATCTCTGTTGATCCACCTTCACCTATTGATAGGTGGAACACTTAGAGATAATTTTTTTCTCTTCCATTTCATCCCTTACCACCAATACTGGCATCACATATCTTGATAAATTTTGAAGAATCTGGGATGAAATTCCTATTATAGAATAAGGAAATATTTTATTAACTACTCTCTTATAAATTTAGGGACCTAGAAAATTACATGTATGTTCAGGATGTCATCTCTTTTCACTGACCATTCTAGAGGTGCGTTATCTCCTGATATACAGTAATGGATAACAAATTTCCTTGGATCAAAAAATTTTAAACCAATCTTTCTATCAATTAGAGAAAGAGAAACTATAAAGGTTGAGTAGTAGGAAAAATCTTTACTGACATGAAAATCTAGATGCATCTCACAAAAGTGTCCATTAATTTTCATTCATCATTGGCTTCTCATATAGCTTGTGCATCATTTTTTTTTGAATAAGCACATCAACATCTATATTTCCCTTTTCTAATAGTTTAGGCAAGATCAAAATAAATTGACTATAAATATTTGATGCTTAGCTACTATCTGAGGTTCAATTCTTGATTTTTAATGATATATTTTAGGCTCTTGTGATCTGTATACAACACAAAGAACTCACATAACAAATAATTTATCGAGAAACATAAGGCGTGTACAACGACTACTATATCTGGGGTGTGTGATGGGTAATTTTTTTCATGAGTCCTCAATTTCTAAGATTAATATGCAATGACACTATACTTATGATTTATAACTAATACTAGGCTATTAATTGATTCATTATAGTAGACTATATGACATAGATTAGGCACTTTCATGATCATAATAGGTTCTAAGATAAACATCACTTTTACCTCCTGAAATGATTCCTTAGACACTTATCACAACATGAACATAACTCCCTTCATTATAACGCCACTAAGAGGTGAATAAATATGAGAGATGTCTTCTATGAAATTATTTTAATATCTATTCAACCCCATGTAACTCAGTATATTGACCACATTCTTGGGATTCTCATAAGAAACTACAACACTATCCTTTTCCAGGACAATTAATACTTGTGATTCCGATATTGTATGACCCAGGAAGCGAAATTTATCGATTAAAAATTGGAATTTAGTAGGATTGTCATAAACATGATGTTATCTTAGTGTACACTATATGATCTAATGGTGATTAACATTCTATTTATGAGTATGATAATACACCATGATTTTTTTCACAAATACCATGAAAAAAAGAATCCAAAAGGGGGTGAAACATTGTATACATTATATCCATGATAATGGTGGTAACATTTATATAACCAAATATAATAAAAAAGTACATTTAGAAACCATACCAGTTAAAAAAATCTGTTGGAGGTTTATTTGATGGACTTACTCACATGTGATGATGAAAAAATATCTGGTTAATCTTACAGAATGTCATCTTTCTATAAAGATAGTTTAAGATATCATCTATTTCTGGTTGTTGATATTTATTATTGCCATTATGCTGGTTCAAAAAACTATTTTCCATACATAAACATATGGTTCTGTCCTCTTATTATGTAAAAATCATGGGAAAATCCCATGATGATGTGTTGGACGTCTAATGCATTTAGACCCTCAATCATCTAACTACATCATGGGATCTGAAATCTCTATAGGTTACATCCTCTAAGGAAGAATGGAAACTGAAGATACTCTTTGTACATGATCCATCATAAACAATGTCTCTCTTAGAGAAGGTAAGACTAAAAATATTTAACAGTTGCCTCCCAAAAATGATCCACTACACGAGGTAAATCATCTTCACATAGAACCTATCCCCCCATGAAAATAATTTCAATATGAGTAGTCACTCTCATATATCGTGATTCATCGGTCATGATCTACCATCTTGGACATCCCACTTACCATTTTTTAGAAAACTAATTCCCTTGAGGGATGTTAAAGACCCAAGAAGTGATAGAAGTCTACAAAATCATGATTCTAATCCAACCATTCAATCCCATAAAAGACATAGATTCATATAATCTAATGAATGAATAGATTCACTAAGAAAGGGTCACTACCTACCTCAATGGGAAGTTCCCTACATTGGCATATTCCCTCTGATCACACTCTTAATTATGTATCTTGCATCATTAATCTATTTTTATTATATATCACTAGTCTGAGACTTTTTAGGATAGATATAGATATTAAAGAGTTCAAATAACATATGTAAAATTACATTGATAACACAGTAAATTTCTCTAGAATATTACCTCATAATATAGGTGGTCTCATAACATGATCCTTAGGTATCAGTTGTAGTTCATTAAACTAGTCGGATCCCTAGATGAATGAAACATCTTGATTACCATGGTCAGATCTACTATATTGGCACTGATGGTGATCATGGGTTTTTCGAACACATCTATGACCATACCCTAATCACGTCATTTTAGTTATATTCCATGTCACCTTTTTATGTGGCATAAAATAACTTGATCTTGAAGGTGCAGCTGGTTCTGATCCTTTTCCATATGATGCCAGTGGAAATGTCTTGAAAAATCTCTAATGCTTCCCTAAATGACTGCAATACATACACTATATTTGTATTCTATCAAAATAAGGCTTTAGGATCCCCATTCGTCCACACTGATGACAGACTGTAGAGCTATCAATATGTATACTCTTGTTATGACTTCCCTAATAATAATCCTTGATAGGAAATTTCCTTCCCCTGGGAGAACTACTGTCCTACTGCGCCAGTGGTCATATATGCCAGATACTATTGTTGACCCTCCAGTTTATCTCAATGATACGATATTTAATAACTAAATAAGAAAAAAATATGGTCAAAGAAATTCATCTACGTATGGATTGTGTACTGAATCCGATAAACAAAAATTCAAGAACGCGAATGCTCAAACCAAATTAGATGTGGTGAAAAGAAATTTACCTCAATGAAATGCACTGAATACTTCATAACGACATAGAACCGTACACAAGATTCATGACCTCTCTTGATATTTATGCTATTAACGTTTGAAGATATTTATGATCATAGATGGTAGTTTCAAAATAACCCCATAAATACATGATTTCATGAATCTTTTGGATATGAAATCCCACTGTTTGATGGATGCATCTCACAATATGTATGTAGCATGTTTGATCCACTTCTCTAGAGACATCTACAGATTCTCAAAGACATGAAGGGTGGCCTCTAGATAATACTCAGCCGCCTATCGACTATTATACTCTATGAATGTAGGATGATGCTGCATTAGGAAATCACGGGTCTCATCAACCAAAATATGTTGAAATCATGGATCACCATCGGTGCACTACGTCAGACGTAGGAAAATATCACTAACTTGGGAGTTTTTTACTAAATCCTGTATAATATGATGTATCATATGTGGAACTCCTTGAGGTAAGACTGGATGCACAGGGACCACCATGTTTGGATCATTCTCTTCCCCACCTTTTTGGCATATAATAGGAGGACATCATGGTAGCATACATCTAAAAATTCTAAGATCACACCCCAAGAAATGATTTATTTTGATAGATATCAACACTTACTGAATCTAAACATATAAGTTCCCACTATAATAGGTTTACTTCCCTAACTACCAGGTTATATGGATAGGTACTAGTATGTGATCAATTATAAGATTCATTTCATTTTAAATTTAATTTCTATTTCACTCCTTTATCATTCATAAACATGACATGATTTGATATGTATGTGAAACCATTTGGTTTTATTAGTCATTTTTCACATTATAATGGTTATACATTCCCATTAAACCAATTATCATACACATTAACACTGGGAACAACCAAAATTTATTAGTAGCATAAAGAGTCAATTTGATAAATTACTTAGCCCAACCCACTAGGGCACATACGCATCATGAATTCTGTCGTGCAATCACTCAATGAAAACTAGGGAATATCACAAGCATAAGTAAATAATCACAAAAACACTCAACAAAAACAAACATATTCTATCAAGATCAATCTAATTAGTAATCAATCAGGTTCTTTATGTCATATGTGTTCCGTTATCAACACCTACATTCATGAAATATTCCTCTGGTACCAAAAAACTCCCAAATAGTGGGTGAGATAATTCTCAGTGGTCCACCACCAATGGATTCTATAACATCCACTCCACCTAATAGAAATATTATGGTTTGAATTCAGGAATATATAAATTAATGTTTTATGACATATCTAAATACCCAATTACCTACATCCTCCCTCAACTAGTGTCTAAAACATTAACCAATTTATTATCTGATTATAATGAGTTTATAAATAAGTCTCATGTTTCCAACAAGGCATGTTCCTAGATGTATGAAGGGAACCTGCAATGATATTAAATAATGAAGTTCCAAGTTAAAACCGAAGGATATGTAGACCTCAAGGGTTTCAAACATAGCAATGAATATATCCTGGATAAGGGTAAGAGTGTAATCCAAGGATTATATTTGATGGAATTCCGCAATAAGATACCTACAGAGTCCATGGAGTTCATCCAAGGTAAAACGGGGAAAATAAATGACTGTTACTGATGTTCTATAACCATATAACCTGATTTTGAATGTTTAATCTAAGGATTGTATTCAATTAATCCTTTAATATTATTGTAGTGATCCTAGAGTGTCATATCAGGCTTCCAAATTCAATCAAGGATCTGATTCAAGGTGTGTCTCAACCTAAGAAAACCATAACCATGAATCAAAATTTGGTTCCTAAGTTCACATTGAATTCCTTGTATTGTATCATATTTTAAAATGTATTATATTTATAAATTATATGAATTATTTTCAAAACTAGGAACTAGGAAGACGTTTTATTTTGATTTTTATTGTCCCTGAAATATATTTTTTAAATATATTAAATTATTTAATAGTACAGAAATGTAATATTCAAAAAAATTTAGAATATATAATTAAAAGAGTCCCTACTCTAAAATATTATGGCACCATTCAGTTCAGAATAGTGGTGTTATGCATAAAATGACATTATAACAGTTAGAGCAGGTCATTTGTAAAAATGTGTTCACATGCGTAAAATGAATAAAAAAATATAATAAAAATTATTTTAACACAGTGAATAAATTAAATTCTTAATTTTGGTCTTATTTAAAATTCACAAGGTTATATATATAGTACATTGAATTTAATGACTTCCATTTCATTATTAGATCACACCCCATGGGAAGATGATTTCAATGGACGATTTTTCAGATATCAACAATTGGTACGAGATAGCGAGGTATCTTTATAGATAACATAACTCACCATTATTCTTCATTAGCGATCGATCCAAAGCATGGAAGGGATTCTATTTAAATTGATACATTAACCATTAATTATTTCAATGATGGACATTAATCAATTGAAAATTTGATTGATTCATGGATCATGTGTATTGTAGTGTATATTATCCAGGATTTATTTGATATGGTTTTCTAACCAAAAACCCACATTCTTGATTGTTGTCCAAAAATGCTTTGGAAATGATTATAAACAAATTTTCTTATGACATTCTATAATATTTCTTAATTTCATCACTATTTGGATCCCCTTGGTCTGGGATAGATATTTTCTAGTGGTTATGAGCTCGATTGGACCCCTACATTTAATGCGAATTGACAGATGAAACTACATATGTATAGATCCAGAACTAAGGAGCTTATATATTTGATAGTTTAAATTTTGACACATCGGAGGAGGGACCATGTTATACAAAAGGGAGAACTACAACATGGAAATGAAATTGACAACCAGTAGATATGCATGGTGATGATTCACATGTGGGTAGCAGAGATGTGTGTGGCTATAGTGGAGGAAGATGTTACATCAATCTAATTAGACATGGAGGTGGTAACATTAGAGGACGTAGCTGCAGCAATGTCTTATGAGGGAGCATTGATAGACGTGGAAAAGTCTAGGTTAGGTCATTGGGATAGTTTTTATTTGTGGTCCACGGTGGGGCAGTGATTTGTGTCAGATGTTATAGACATGTGTATGACCCAAGGAAACTAGGGAATATACACATTGTGTTCGATGTTAGAGGTCGACCATGTTGACACGACATCTTGAGTTGGCATGGGTGTAGTGACAGTGTGGCTATTCTGTGGGAGGTCAACTTTTGTAGCTGATCGGCATGATAGGTGGACTGACTGTGATGATTGTTCAATGGGATTTTGGTCCATGAGGTAGGTGGACCAACCATGAAGGTAGTGGACTGACCACATTGGTAGGGCCAGAGGCCTCAAGAGGTATGTGAAGATCTTTGTTCAAATGGTGATAACTCCTAAATGAACATTTTGAATGATATATCGTCACTATAATCGTGAAAATTATTTGAAAACTGTCAAGAAAATAAAATGTTTCTATACCATCTTTATAATTCCGGGTATTTTTTCCATGTTTATACAAGTATTGTTTTACTTCATTCCTTTTTCCATTTATCTAGGTTACAGTGTGGCATTACATCCACTTTTGTGGAATATAATCCCTTATAGAGACCTAGTCTCAGATAGAGTTTGGGTGTCCCTATGTGACATTGGATGGTGATACTTTATTAAAACTAGGGGGTTTTTGTGTATCAGAGTGACCTAATTGAGAAGGGAATTGATCCTCCATCTAGAGTATTATATCTGTAGGTGTTATAGAATCATTAGAATATGACCCCCTACATAGTTTCCTGATCCATATTTGGTTCGTGGTGTCCCCCTACGGTCATGGGTATGACCCCCTCTCTATTTATCATATCCTTATTAGACCAATTCTTTCTCTCTGGGTAGAGACCTAATGATAAAGACCTCTTCATCTAGTTTGTCTAATGATATAATGGATCAATGTGTGATTACTCTTAGAATGAGGGTTCTGTGAGTAGAGCCTTGTGACTGACAGTTGGTTATGACTGATTGATGGCATGCTGTCTTTCTTCAGTAAATCTGAGATCTTTTTTCCTTGTATAAATTCATTGAAAAATCTTTTATTGATCTAACAATACTTGGTTCTTAATGTTTAGTGTTATCCTAGTGTCCTAATATGTATTTTTACACTCACCCCAATATGGTATTTCCCCACCGGTGTCATGATTTGTGTAGATGGTGACCCTATTGATGGTGTCCAAGGATTATAGGGATCATGGGAGCATAGCAGGATCTTGGCAGACTGTGGTGTTTAATGGTAGAACAATTTTGTCTCATCCCTTTCCCATGGATCAGGTTGGGAACTTTGCAGTCTTGGATGGGCTTATTTTAATCCCCTTTTCTATTTACAGTACATTCACTATCATGCACTTTTGTGGTATCTAATATTTATACATTTATTATTTTAATTTTTTTTCTCTCAGATATGAGTGTCTTAGATATGTGTGCATGTGTATGGGTACTAGTGGATAATTCCTTCTATTTGATGGATATTCCTACTCATCCTTGGTCTCCAGCCTCTGGTATATTGAAGGCGTGTTTGTGGTAATCAAGGAATGAACTCCTCTAGGATGGGTAATTAAGGAGTGGTATAAGAGGGTGATTTAGGTTATTATTGGACAGATCATTAATAACCCATTTGAATATAGATAACATGAATCCACTAACGAGGATCAATGACCTATGTGATTAGATGAAATGGGAGCAATGGATCTCAAATACTAACCACAGTGTAGGCTATCACCTGTTGTGAGAATGAGATGAGGATATATAAAAGATGACCATCAAATTTTTTTATTGTTACAATTAGTACCTATTGATGTTGTTTGGAATGAAAAATTACCCCATGGTGTTAATTGGACTCATGGGAAGGATCCTTCATCCGTTCCTAGACTGGTTTGTGGTGGGATTCAGGGACGAAATTATATTATATTTGGGATCCTAGGAGGAACATGTGTGTCACATAATGATGATTATGTACAGTCTATGAGAGAACCAACATTACAAAAATCTATCTATGTCTCAGTTCTGGTTTCAAGAGACCAATTTTCTAGGATACGTCTTCTCAGAGGTAGAATTTACAGTGGATCCAATGAATGTTGAGGTAGTGTGTGCTTTGTTTCAACCCAAGTGTGTGACTAAAAAACTGAGTCTCCATGGATTATATCGATACTAAAAAAGGTTTGTAGACGACTTCTATAGTGTTCCATAACCCTTGATATTTTTGACTCAACATGGACATCCATTTCTGGAAAAAGGTGTTCCAGTTTGTTTTTTAAGTATTTATAGATGATATTGAATAATGCTCCCATTTTTTGATTGACATTGGTTGGTGTCCTGTTCATTGTGTTATAAAATGCATTAGATACAGGAATTTGTTTTTTCTTAATATAGAGCAATGATATGTTTTTCTGTGGTTCATTCCAATTGAGTTATCATGAGTATAACCATGTAAACCATTATCAAGAGTTATCATTAGAAGTCATTTTTTGTATCTATGGTGACACTACCTAATAGAAAGTTGGCTTATTATCTAAACTGATCACAATAGTTTCATGTATATCCTCTCTAAATAATATCTTAAATGGATATAGAGGTGATTGATGGAGTTCCTCTAAGACATTGACATTGATATTTTCTATACTCTTTGGAAGGGGAACATGCTGCCAGATTCTCTAAATAAAAGATCTAGTTCACAGTTGATGGATGAGGCATAAATGAATTTGGTCTCATTGAAAATATCCTCCATGGATGGATATGTATTATCTCACCTCTAGTCAATGTTTTTCACCCATCCACTCTTACAACATGCCATGGAGTCACAACATGGAGATACTTACTACGAGACCCAAAGAGATTAGATATCCATAGGTCATTCTCCTGGTGAATATCAAATAGGTGGTGAGTGGGTATTTCTATTCATATGATATACAATGGGTCCCATGACATTATGGGATAATGTATTGAGGGATTTTCATACCTCTAATTTGGTCTTACATCCAACTGTGGAGAATAATTTCTAGCACATCTTATGCCAATTTTGGTGGCCAGGGATGATTCAAGGAGTTGTACTGTTTTCTTATCGATGAATTAATTGACATAAAGTTATGTTTATTCACTAGGTTCTTATTAGTTTACATTATCCCCATGAGGATCTAGAATTAATGGTGGATGGGATATCGATGGAATTCATAATCATTTTACCATGTAAGACCAAGGGATGGGATTCCATCTATGTGATCTTTGACCGACTCACCAAGTCACCTCACTTCATTTATAGCTATAAGTGGAGTCTAGTAAAGAGCCTGGGATTCCTCTATGTGGAGAATATATTTTGACTCTATGTAGTTTGGTCGATGATTGTTTCTGATCATGATGTTCATATGCATCCCAGTTGTTGAAGGGATTAAATGATGTGTTTGAGACACAACTATGATTGAGTATAGTGTTTCACCCACTGATGGATGGTGAGACTAAGTATATCATTTAGGTACTTGAGTATATGATATAGGATGTTATGTTATACTTTTTCCATATTTTGAAGGATCACTTACCACTAGTGGAATTTGAATACATGAAAATCTATAATTCATCCATTAGTATGGTACCATTTGAGTATTTGTACGAGCGACCATGCAGGTCACCACTTTGATAGATTCACCCGGGAGAGTCACCAATCATGGTCACAGATATATTGAAGGTACATTAGAGAAGGTTCACATAATCCAAGTGTAGATTAATACTGCACATATCCACCATAATTCTTCTGCTGAGAGGCGACATAGGCCTTTTTTGTTCGAGGAAGGACCCTATGTGTTATTTTGGGTATCACCTCGATAGGGATTATGGATATCGGGTAAGAGAGGAAAGATATTTTAAAGGATCTTCATCCCTTTCCTGGTATTATGTACAGTTTGGAAGTTAGTGTACCGCTTAGCTCTACATCCACAGTTAGATCAGGAGCATGACATCTTCAACATGTCTTAACTAAGGAGGTACATTCTTGACCCATTGCATGTTAAATATTGGGGAGATCAGAACATTGAGGATGAATAGACCACTTTTTGGGTACCTAGTAATGATCATGGATACAAAGTATATGATCCTTTGGGGGAGATTGATTCATTTGCTACACATTTTCTGGAAGCATGTTAATACCCAGGATAGCACATGGGAGCGGAAGGCTTGTATTAGTTCTCAATAACCCCATATATTTGAGTGTCCCTTATCATGGATTTTTAGGGAAGTAAATCCCCATGGTAGGGAGAATTTGACACCCAGAGTTTCGGTGAATTATTTTTATATATTATAATTATTACATCAGAAAATAGACAATGAGATAGAATGTTAATCTGTGGCCTGGTGCACTAGGAATTAATTTTTGAAAAATATTAAAATATTTAATATCATACGAGCATATATTTCTTGAAAAAGTGAAATGAAATATAAATTGGTTACTAAATCATAAAATTGAGTTAAATAATTATTTTATAATAGTGTAATTACCCTAGGAATGTCTTAAAATTATACAGTGTGGCTATTTTGTGAAAAAGTTGTCATGGGCCTAAATTAAATAAAAATATTTATTAAAATTAATTTTGAAATAGAAAAATAATTCTCTCATTACATATAAACATGTTGAAATTTTATAGGTTTTCCACATATCCCTATGAATTTAAAATGCGTTGTTGGAGTGTTGTATGTGACCATGTGGATGGATGACATCAATGAAGTATTCATCTGAGATCAATGTTCAGTGAAAGAAATCAAAGGATATCTCCAATGAATGAAACAAAACATCATTATTCTTCCATGGTTGATCCAAATTAAGGTATAGTTCATGTTTTAATCAGTGTATTCACCACGATTTATTTCTATGATTAATGATAATTAGTAAACAAATGGATTTATTCACGGATCGTGTGTATTATGGGATTTATTTGAACATGTTTTCACACCAAAATCACTTGTTCTTGATTATCAGAAAAGAACACATATAAAAGAATGATAAAAATTAATTTTTTTGACTTTCTACCTCCTTTATTTCATTCTTCTTTGATGTGATACCTATTGTCCAACATCGACATTACCAAGTTGTTTTGTGCTCAATAAAACACAAATATTTTAGGTGAATCCACAAATGAGGTTGGATTTCTGTAGATTGGAACCCAAAGTGCTTGATTCAATGATCATTTCAATTTTCATGTATTTTAGTAGTCACTCTAGTCCCCAGAAGGGACCATAGGTGGGCAATATTGATTATTGTGGAAGAACCATGTGTTATTGTGGTAGAGGCAGATGTGGAGGAGACCATGTGAGAAATTGTAAAAGATTGTGAGATGGATACGTGATGATGGAGTCTGACAAGAGAGTGGTGTAATACATTAAGTGGCATAGGATATTTAAGTGGGTTGGGTCATATTATTGGTCAGGGATGGGTTGGTGGGTTGGGTTATATGAGATAGACCCTGGTCGATCTTGTGGAAACTTGGGAAGATCCCAGTTGTTGACAATTGTGGTGGTCGAATGCGGTGTCACAGAAGCTAGAGATTACCTAGGGGTGGTTACAGTGTGGCATTTCCATGAGTGGTTGACCATATTGGTCGACCCTAGTGGGAAGCTCACTGGGTTAGTGGATCGACCCACATGATTGGTCAATGGGTGATTGGTCCATGTGTAACGTGGACCCACCACAATGGTAGGTATGCTGGCCCTGAAAGGTCTATGGTAAACATCGTTTAAATGGATAGAATTTGTAGTCAATGAATCTATACAATGTTCGTGAAATGACATTGTTAACCTAATTTTAATATGGTCGACCCATGAAAAATGTTGGGTATGAACTTTGGATTTTGTTGGTCTTCTTTAATCTAGTTTGGACTATTATATGTTGAGTTTGTTCCCTTTTTATTTTCCTCATGGGTGTAGTGCAACAATACATTCACATTAGTTCATTTTACCACGATCTAGTGGAAAACACTCGGATAGAGTTGTTTTGTCCCTCAATAAGACTGGAGTGAGATCTCCCATAATTTCTAGGGGTATTTGTGTAATCATCATATCCTCCTTGAGCTGGGCATAAATCCAAAATCTAGTGGTCTGTATTGGTATGATTAGTGTAATTATTGGCATTAAATCATCTATATAGAATATTGATTCAGATTGGGTAGTAGTGTCTCCCAACATTTTTTGGGAGTAACCCCATCTCTATGTATTATAGAATTCTTCGACCTATTAATTTTCTCTAGGTGTGTACCAAATGGTATAGAGCTATTACTTGTTTATCTCAGATGATATCATGTCTTGAAGAGTGAGTTTTCCTGTAATGAGTATGTTCTGAGAAGAATCGTGTGGATGATAGTTGCTTATGAATTCTTGAGGGCATGGTGTTATATTTTGGTATATATAGGTTCTTCTATTCTGATATACATGGATTTATTTTCCCTTTGTTTTACTATACATTCACTTTCGTTCTCTACTGTGGTGTCTTAGATGTATACTTGAATTCATTATATTGTTTTAATTTAAAATATTTGTGACTTTTAGATGTGTGCATGTGTATGGGTTATTTAGGATAATTCCTACCTTTAATAGGATATGCCTACTCATCACTGGTCACCAACCCCTGTCCAATAAGTGGCGTAATTGGGGTAATCACAGTATGGGATTATAAGGTGTGGGTGATGACATTCTATATGAAATACAAGGAAAAATCGAGTTATGACAATCTTATTTTGATAATGAAGACACATATAAATTATAAGGTTCAATCAAATACATTTAATTTAGGATCCTAGAATAATTCAACATGTGACTATTTAATACATTCATAATTAATCATTAATTCCATTTGGATAAGGCCTCTCTATTCATCACACCATGATAAGTCCAAGTTTCATGCAACCATTCATTTAATCGATTTAATGTATTTTCAATTATCATGTATTTATCCATTGTAACAACCCGATATTTTATAAGATATATTCATTTTAATTTCTTTCATATCTTCTGTTGTACGCAACACCAAGATTATCTTGCTCTATATGCAACACTGTATTAGCATTCAGTATACGCAACACTAATCTTGGATCGTGTTACACACAATTTCATGTTTGTTGGATAGTATTTATTCTATGAAACATTGAGTTTATATATATATATATATATATATATATATTAAATGTATTTTTTTATACGCAACAACAAATGAGTCATGCACTGCACACAACCCTAACTTGGCTTGCATTACACGCAATCACGACCTTCCCCGATAGCGTGTGTTGTACGCAATACTGGGATTTAATAAACAACAATATATTATTATAATATTATTATGAACTTGCTGTTATGAATAGTATAAAATAAATTTTGAATTTTATAACATTATTATTCATCTTACACATTTTTTATAACATGGTATAAGAACAAAATAAATTTTTCCGGTAAAATATGTATTTTAAAAAAAATGCAGTTTTGTCTCCATTTGATGGCGCACCCACTTTAATTCTAGTTTTGGACATTTTTATAAGTTCAATTTTTCAAAATAAAATTATTCTTTGGAATCATGATATAAAATTTTACCTTGGATAAAATTTTCATATTATTCTGATAACTTTCATATTTTAATGAATAGTAAAAACATGCTATATTTTAATTAAAAACAACTTTTTTCATAGTAATAACTTAAGTGGTTAAATTATAATATTTAATGGATTTAAAGTATAAATAGAATATATTTTTACCATTTAATTTAATTTATGTCCTTAGCATTGATTTTACACTAACTTCGTAGGTGAAATAAATTCAATATTTTGCAATGTTTTAAACAAAAAACCTGTTTTCTTTCGACAACAGGATTAATTTTAATTTAATTTCTGCAACTCCTGTGTATTTAATTTGGAAAAATATATTCCATTTTTAGAATCAGTGGGTCCAAATTATATTAATAGACTGTTTTTTATTTTTGGGCTTTATGAATAGTAACAACGGTAAATTTTATTTTCCTTAGTAAAAGGTAAATTGGGTAATTGAGGGTAAATATAATATTATAAATTTTTTCTAATACTTGTATTAATACATTTTGATGATTATATTTCGTACTAAGTAATATTTGGGTCTAAATGGAATCCATTAAACCCAAATTGGAGGTGATTAAGACCTTTAGTTTATTTTATTTAAAGGAAAGTGAAATATGTCTCACTCCACTTTAGTAATTAAAGTATTTTTCATATATGTTTATACAGAATATAAATTCGGTTATAAATAATCATTTGAAAGATAAAATTTTTTTGTTTATCATGGTAATTTATTTGTAATTTTAAATAGTTATTTAATTACCTTATTATCCTATACATTAATGATGCAGAAATTATTTATTTAGTGAAAAATCAATAATATAGTTTTTATTGAAATAGTAATTCATATCAAAAGGCCCCAAAATCTGTAAAAAAACTTATTAGTAGTGTATATATAAACCCTAATCATCCACTGGACGAATTTTGACCATTTGGATCCTTATTATGTTGATTATGACACTTATAATATTTTATATTAAATGATTCCAAAGTTGTCACCTTCATAATTTAATAAAGATAACAATTTACATGATGTTATTTTAAGATGATAAATTCCAGTAAAATAATTATTATCAAATATTTGATATTTATCTTCATAAAAGGATTTTATTTTTAATTTTTATGAAAAAATAAGTATATTAAATTATTATACAAAAATGTAGTACTAATTATTTTATTAAGAGATATACCAAATAAATGGTTTTAAAAATATTAAAATAAATATTATATGAACTATTTAATGTACTCCACTAATTTTCTAGATTACTATGACATGTTAGGAACCTATTGAATATTGTATTTTGAATATATCCTTTTTTTATTTAATTTAAATTCAAATAAATGAATAGTGTTAAAATTGACACTATTGTTGTTTTATAAAATTAACATATTTTTAAATTGTTTAAAAATCACAAAAATAAATAAAAATTATAAATTGAAATTTATATAGTCTAAAATGTCATAACTTATCTAATTGTGGACAATTCACAAAACATAAGTAATTATTTATAACAATTTAAATTTTATAATCTTATTACCACAAATAAAATTTAAAAGATTAAATAACGATAAATGAAGTTGATAATTTTTAAAATAAATTCCCTACATGAATAAATTTTATTGTTTGATTATATTACAACCCTATATCATCTAATCTTAGAATTGAGTCATTTTTTGAGGATTCTATGTGGGGTTTAAATATATATTAAACTAATATTTTTTAGGATTCCAAAGGTGCCCCTCTCCTCCCTTATAAAAGGGCACCTCCTCCCTCTCTTCCTCACACCATTTTGAGCCTTGAAGCTCGGCCAAACTCTGCCCATTTAACTTCCCCAAATCCCTAGAAACCTTATAGAGGTACTGGTCTTCTCAAAGTCCAACCCTAGTGCCCTAAGAAGAAGTTTAAAGGAGGCGTGTCGAAGAAGAGGTAATCTCTTCTACCGATTATTTCAAGCATATTTCTTCATCAACTTATTCTTCTTTAGTTGTTTAATTATAAATTAATAAAATTAGTATCACTAATATACTGATATTTTCTTATAAATATTAAACAATCCCATTTCACATTCTATCCATCCTACGGAAAACGAAATCACCGAGCGTGCGTACGTCCGGAATACTGTCTCCACGCCGTGGTGTAATCTATTTTTCCAACACCACTTTACTTGGATGGGTATAATGGTGTAAAGAATAACTATACATAGTTATTATAACATCATATTGATTCTGATATATTGTATCATCCACTCCAATTCAATTCAATAATTATGGTAACGATATCAACGCTCGTGCATACGTACAGACTACCGTCTCCACTATGCGATGAGATTCATTCTCAATGATTAACCATTCATGAATGATTATAAAGTATATATAATAATTAATAATGAAATATATGACATAATAATTATACTGGATTTATTTATACATATATGTATGTCATCCAATTAATTCCATTCAATTAAATGAGGAAACGAAAACAACGTTAATGCGTACGTACGGCCTACCGTCTCCATGAATGGTGTATTTCATTCCATTTATCTATCTATTATATATATGTATATTCTTACTATATATTATATATAAATCATGTTTTATATTCTGTAATTAAGTAATCATGATCTATGTAATAATATGAATAATTACAAGTCAAAACATCAACGACAAATGAAACTATTTTACCCAAAACGCTCTTTAACATGGAATTTACAAAAGAACGGGTAATATAAAGTCATAAGAGAACCATATCTGATATCATAACAATGTATATGATTCTGTAATAAGTCAATTACATTATTTAGATCATTATAAAGGAGGTTTGGATACATACAAATTATATCAGACCTAAGGTAAGGGAAATATCACAATCTCATTTTTATCCGAGATTGTTTATACTTTGGAATTTACTAGTGTGTATTTTATCAGCCAAATCCAGGTTTCCTCAATATTTAATAATATTTCCATCCACCTACATTTTTTTAAATCCAATTTTACCCTTCGTTGAGTTTTTAGTAAAAGATATGAAAGGAATCATTTGTCATTTTTCGTACGAGGTCATTTTTGACTTTTCCGACAAAAGTACGAGAAGAACGTTTTTTTAACTTATACGGCATGATTGGATTTTTAAAAAAATATTTCCAATAATCTTCCTTTACATGTTTTGAAGTTTATTTTTAATCAACTTCTTTTAGTTTAATATTGTATTACATGTTAAGAAAGGGAAAAAAATTGAAGTAGAAAGGATATTTTCCTCAAGAATGGAGTTCAACAGTTTTATCAAAATTATTTTCCATCTAAGATCATATAGGGTTATGTTTCTATCCCTATTATTACATGTATTTGATTATGTTGTGATGGAAATATTTTTATGAATTCCTTTATCTTATATGAATTGTTTTATGATGCCACGATGTTTAAGATTCCCATTTTTATTACATGGGTTATGCTATGATGTATGGTTTATGATTTTGTGGCACAAATAAGAATGGTATCATTATGAGATGGGTGATACCTATATTTCCCTCCAATACATTGGGTAAAGATTTATATATCATGAGATAGACATGGTTGGAATAGTAAGTTATTCCGGTTCAGTGTTACAGGACTGAAACGAGGAGTGAACTCAATTCAAAAAGGGACATTGTCCACTAAGATGGTCATGGAAGCAATGCCTTGGATACTATGGAAATAATGACATGTGATGAATGGTTTCCACAATTACATGTTTTATTCCCATTATATTTTATCATGATTGATGTTCCATTATGATATATGCCTTACGTACTTCCACGATTTATGTCTTTTCTCAAGATTTTGATGTTTAAATTTCATGTTCAAGTTTTTGCTGTCAAATGTTTATGGATTGTTTTTGGTTCACTATGTTTTCCCTTACTGATCATTTGAGCTCACCCTTTTTATGTTTTGTTTTCCCCAGGATATAACGGAAGGTTTTAGCTAAGAAAAGATGGGGAAGATCTTTGTGGGAGATGTTGAGGATCTTTCACCAAGATTAGAAGATTATGTTCCAAGTTTCCAAAGGCACTAAATTATTACGATCCTTTTGTGTCTGTTTTTGTTATGTATTATGTTTTCCAAAAAATTAATGTAATGTCCATGTACATTATTCTTTGGGTCTCTATAGTTGGTATCAGAGGAAAGGTTTAGTCAACCATTTAAAACTAGGATGTGAAAACTATAGTGAGATCCCTAGAGATATTTCTAATGTATGTATAGGGATGTCCATAAGGTTTAGTAATTTCCCTAAGGTTTAGAATAACTATAGGTTATAGTCCTAGAATTATGTTTACAATCATGAATAACCTAGGGTGAACATATGATATCATAAGTTAAAGAAGTATTCATAAGTTATACATACTATAAGTGAATTTTTATGATTATGCGGTTCCTCATTATTTTAACTGTCTCTTACACAATGGTTTCTGGTTTTAGTTAATGGATGGAACCGGAAGAAATTGGGTTGACATTGAATCTGAGGGAAAAATTGGTGACCATGAGTAGTATAGCGACCCGGACTTTTCATACATTACTATTACATCAATTTAATGATAAACAACACAATAGTATTACACATGGAGAATCCAGAGGTTTAGTGTCTTGGGCAAACTAGGACTACACATAACAAGTACAACATCAAGCATAAACATTCATTTAATTTCTTCATCTATACATTCTTAGTAGAACTTGTCCTCTCTTTAGTACATGTAGCCACCTGAGGATATACATCAAAAGGGGTGAGCTAAAAGCCCACTAAGAGGATAGATAATAACAATACATCATGGGGTGAGCATAATCATAACATAGGAAAAAGATCATGAACATGAGAGGAGCATAAGTAAAAGACTTGAAATGTGGCAATGCATAAAAATAAAACATCATGTCTTAGTGTTTAACTACCACACATACTTGTGAAAAAATCTAGAATCATTTTCACACATAATTTCACATTTACTCATGAGATTCATAACATTACCTAATGCATTGGAGCGTTGTATAATTCTGGGTGCACCCGTCACATTTAAACATTCATATTGCGCTATATAATTCTGGGTGCACCCGTCACATCATAACATTATCATTATCATGATTGCCACATAGAACACATATCAAACATGTACATATATACCCATGGAATTTAATGGATTTCATATTATAATAACACATTCATAATCATTGTGTTCCCAAAAGAAAGAGGGAACAACATACTTGATACAAGAACCATCAACCTTGAATGAGAGGTAAAAGGAGAGATATTGAAAGAAGAGTTCTTTTGGAAAACATTTTGATGGACAAAAAAACCAGTGACAAACATGTATATCCCAGAAAAGTAAAAAAAATGATGAAAAAATGATCATTGAGGAGTAACCATATCAATAATGGAGTGAAAGAAGGAGAACCCGAAGGAAGAAAATTGGGATCGAGATTTTTCCTTACCTTGTACTCTAATGCCTCCTTCTATTTAATGTCCTGTATAATGACATTATATTAATTAATTAGAAATCCAGAACCATGTGTACATTAATAGGGTTCATTCTGGTTTCATTATGTTATATTATGTTCCTTTGGATGACTTATAGATTTTAAAAACATTGATCGGGGATTTTCATTTTCATGGTTTTCTTGAGCGGTCCACTTGTATTCTTAGGTTGATATTTGGGTAGATCATGGGTAAACATCTAGAACTGATACTACATGTTATTAATAATATTACAGTAGCTTTAATAATTTCATAGTGAATTATATTAGATCTAAGTGGAAGAATCATTAGATAAAAATTTAATGATGGTTATTTGGGTTAATTTGGGCGGTTTTTAGATCACAACGATCTTGTTTTAACATTTAACTTAGTAATAAGGAAATTGGATATTTCCAGAACATAAAATAGAACATAATATATATAAAATATTCTGGTTCAACCATAAAATGGTTTCATGACTAGATTGAAGGTAGAAATGGAAGAAGAGAACATGTCATTTTTGAAGATGATAAATTTAACACCTCATGAACAACGTTCTCTATAATAAAATAATAGGAGGAGGGAAAGGGTGTGGGTTGATAGAATATACCATTAGAATCATAATATTACATTATATATATAATACTGGATTTACAAAATAGTTTGGATGAAGATAGGTAGGGAGATATCAAGAAAGGAACTTGAACTTGAAAGAAAATTAAAGGAGAAGAGAGAGAGAAATTACCTTTACAATCTTCCTCTTGAGATCCCCTTTAAGGAAGCTAGAATTGGTCTTTTGATGATACCAGCAGATTTTGGACATGAGGGATGAGCTAGGGAAGGTGTTTGGGCCGAGTTTAGAGACGGCTTGGAGCTTGAGAGGTGTGAGGAAAAGAGGGAGTGAAGGGTGGCTTTTATAGTGGAGGGGAGAGGGGTTTCCTTAATATAAAATTGATTAGTTTATTAATTTCACCTAAGACATGGAATAGTGAGTCTTGGACGACTAAGAATAGTAAGAAAGGCATCTGAGTTCAGGATTTGGGTGTTACATCACTTGTTATGTCAGGAATAGTGGGTTTTAATTAAAATGTATTTATATGGTAAATTAATGTATTCTACTATTCACAAAAATTCAACTATCTCAGAAAAATCCCAAAAATTTACCCCAACCGTTTTTCGACCTGTAGAATCCAAAAATGATGTCGAATTTTATAAAATAATTTTATAAATATTATTAATTTAATATTTAAATAAAATCATAATTTACATAAAAAACAGTTTTTAAGATTAAAACTGATTTTATAGTTCTTTCAAAAATTATTTAGGGTCTTATAAAATTATATAAAAACTATTAGATATTGATTAAATAATTTATGAATAAATTACAAGAAAATAAATATTCTTTTAAATTAATTAATTATAATTAATTATTTATGATTATATAATACAAAAAACATTTACTAAGGTCAAATTTTCACTTTCTAAGATGTCTAAATTTTATTTTATTATTCATAGGTAATGTTACTCTTATTTACTATTCATAGGGGTCATATTACTATTCATAAGGGTAGGTTATTATTCATAAGGGTATGTTACTATTCACATAAAATTTTTTTTGTTTCATTAGACTCTAAAAACTATCTTGAACAGAACTGTGTTTGTCAGATTTTTAAAATTCCAAACATAGGGGTGACAAAATTATGATTAAAGGCCACTTATCACTTTGTAGTTCATTATTTTGTGTTTTTATGACATAAATATAAGAAGGGAATTTTCCATTTAAAAAATTTTGGTCGTTACATTCTTCCCCCCTTAAGAAATTTCACCCCCAAAATTTTAATTTACACAAATAGGTGTGGGTACTTATCCTTCATTTCCTCTTCTGGTTCCCATGTTGCTTCCTCAAACTTTTGGTTCCTCCACAACACTTTGATAAGGCAGGTTGTCTTGTTGTGTAGAACCTTATCACTTCGGTCCAAAATTTTTACCGGCTGCTCCTCATTGGACAAATCATCATCCAGCTGTACCACCTCTGAGTTTAGTACATGTGAGGGGTCTGGTATGTACTTCCTCAGTAGTGATACATGATACACATCTTGAACTTGAGCCATATTCGGTGGAAGTGCCAGACGATAGGCCACAGCTCCTATATGATCAAGGATCTCAAAGGGGCGAATGTACCTTGGGATTAGATTCCCTTTCTTCCCAAATATCTTGACTCTTTTCCATGGAGATATTCGAAGGAAGACTTTATCTCCAACGTCGAACTCCAAGTCTCTTCGACGATTGTCAGCATAGCTCTTTTTCCGACTTTGAGTAGTTTTGATGTGTTTCTGGATGACTTGAACCTTCTCGGTCATCTCCTGCACAATATCATGTCAACGTAGCTTTCTTTCTCGGACTTCATCCCAACAGGTTGGAGTTCTACATCGCTTCCCATAAAGAGCTTCATACGAAGCCATCTGAATACTCGAGTGGAAGCTATTATTGTTTGAAAACTCAACCAATGGGAGGTGCTGATCCCATCCACCTTTGAATTCTAGATAGCATTCTCTTAGCATATCATCGAGTGTATGAATAGTCCTTTCATACTGGCCATGAGTTTGGGGGTGATAGGTCGTGCTGAAATTTAATTCAGTACTCATAGCATGTTGAAGGCTCCTCCAGAATTTAGATGTGAACCTTGGATCACGATCATAGTCAATCTATAGTGGAACACCGTGCAATCTCACTACATCCTTCACATATATCCTTGCATGCTATTCAAGTGAGTGGTTTTCCCGAATAGTGATAAAATGGGCAGTCTTGGTGAGTCGATCAACCACAACCCATATTGCATTATTTCCTCTTGACGTTTTCGGGAGACCCATGACAATGTCCATAGTAACATTTTCCAATTTCTACATGGGTATAGGCAATGGTTGAATCATAACTTTGGACTTTTTCTGCTCAGGTTTAACTTGCTAACATACCAAGCACCTTGATATATATTCCACAATCTCCTTCTTCATGTTATCCCACCAGAAGTGCTCTCGGATATCACGATACATCTTGGTACTTCAGGATAGATAGATAAAGTTGAGCTGTGTGCATTATCCAATAGCTCTTCTTTATCCCGGGTGATGAAGGCACACAAAGACGTGTTTCAAACCGAATCACACCATCATCATCGATATGGAACTCTTGAAGCATCCCTTCCTTTATTGCATTCACCCTCTTTTGTATCTCCACATCATCCCTTTGTGATTATTTAATCTTCCATTGGATGGATGGTGGCGCAATCATTTGGGAAAGGTAGGATGTATCCCCTGCCCTTATGATTTCCAAATCCATCCTTTTCATATCCAATAAGATAGGGTATTTCTCAATATTCAGCATGGATAGAGTTGCAGGTTCTTTCCTGCTTAGATCATCAGCTACCTTGTTCGCCTTTCCAGGATGATAGTGAATAGAGCAATCATAATCCTTGATTAGATCTAACCATCTCATTTGACGCATGATGATCTCCTTTTGTGTGAATATATACTTTAGGCTCTTGTGGTCGGTGTATATGTCACACTTCTCGCCATAAAGGTAGTGCTGTTATATTTTCATGGAAAAAATCACGGCTTCCATCTCTAGATCATGCGTCGGGTAGTTCTGCTGATGGATCTTCAACTGTCGTGAGGCGTAGGCTATCACATTATCATTTTGCATGAGTACACAAACCAAGACTTTCATTGAAGCATCACTGTATATCACAAAACTTTCTCCAATTTTCGGTAGTGTGAGTACAGGTGCAGTGATCAGCCTTCTGTTTAGCTCCTTGAAGCATCCCTCGCATTCTTCCGTCCATACATAGTTTACC
Organism: Viscum album; assembly: GCA_963277665.1. Classification (NCBI taxonomy): domain Eukaryota; kingdom Viridiplantae; phylum Streptophyta; class Magnoliopsida; order Santalales; family Viscaceae; genus Viscum; species Viscum album. The sequence continues at coordinate 850,314,689 of OY728138.1, read as the reverse complement.
CCTTTCCTTTTTAACTTAGTTAGCGGGCTTGACAATCGTGAGAAGTTTCTCACAAAATGTCGATAGTACCCAACTAATCCAAGAAAACTACGGATTTCTGTGACACTAGAGGGCCTGGGCCATTCCTCAATCACCTTTTTCTTTCAAGGGTCCACAGAGATTCACTCACTTGTGATCACATGTCCCAAGAACGTGACTTGATTCATCCAAAAGTCACACTTGCTGAACTTGGCATACAACTTCTCTTTTCTCAATATCGCCAACACAAGTCTTAGATGTTCTTCATGATCCTCCTTGCTCTTGGAGTAGATGAGAATATTATTGGTAAACACTACCACAACTTTGTCGAGGTAATGTCTAAAGACTCTATTCATCAAATCCATGAAGATTGCAGTGGAATTAGTAAGTCCGAAGGGCATCACCAAAAACACATAGAGCCCATACCTTGTATGGAAGGTAGTCTTCTGAATATCTTCCTTCTTCACCTTTACTTGATGATATCGAGAACGAAGATCCACCTTTGAGAAGTATTGAGCTCCTCTTAACTATTTGAACAAGTCTTCAATCATTGGGAGAGGATACTTGTTCTTTATGGTGATCTTGTTGAGTTCCTGATAATTGATACACAGCCGCATGGTTCCATCCTTTTTCTTCACAAAGAGCACTGGCGCACCCCAAGGTGATGCACTAGGGAATATGAACCCTTTGTCCAGATTCTCTTGTATCTGCTTCTTTAACTCATCCAGTTCGATAGGAGCCATCCTATAGGGGCACTTCGAGATAGGAGTAGCTCCGGGTACAAGTTCAATTGAGAACTCTACCTCACGATCCGTGGGAATTCCGAGTAACTTTTTGGGAAATTTATCGTTGTATTCCCTTACGATGATCATTTCCTCAAGGTTGGAACTTTCCTTTGAATCAAACATTTGGGAGAGGTATGCTTCTTCATAGGGAACCATCACCCACACCATTGAAGGATTTTTCAAAGAATATCCATGATCTTCCTTTCATTTGTAGAGGAGCATAGGATTGTTCGGAATATGAATATATATTTCCTTTTCCCGACAGTTGATATGAGCTCTATATAACGAGAGCCATTCCATTCCCATTATAGAGTCGAATTCCACTAAAGAAAAGTATTACAAGATGTTCTGGAAGAATCTTCCGACATACGTCAATAGGAGAAGTGTCAAACACTTGGGTTGAAATGATTGCACCAATTGGTGTTTTTACAGATATCTCTACTTAAAGGTTTCAGGGCTTCGATTCTATAGTTCTAGAAAACTTGCAAGATATAAAGGAATGCGTAGAACCAGAATCAAATAAGACTTTTTCCATTATTTAGTTAATAGGAAGTGTACCTTGTACGACTTCATTATCATGTTCCACCTTCGCAGTAGTGATGGCATAAGCCTTCCCTTATTCCTTTGGCTTTGGTGGTTGTTGGCGGTGATTACCATTGAGAGCTCGAGGTGTAGTGCACTAGTTTTAATAGTTCCCTAGCTCCCTACAATTGTAGCATTGAACCACGAGTTGTTCTCGCCTTTCATCGGCTACATTATACTTCCTTTTCATGTCTTTTTGACACTCGTGAGCTTGGTGTCCTTCCTTCCCACACTTAAAACATTTTGTCGTACCTTTGAGGCAGTTCCTATGGTGCAACTTCCCACATTTTTGGCATGTGGGTTGTTGTGTTTTCTTCCTATATTTATCACTAGATCCACCAGCTTGAAACTTCATCATTTATATCTTATCACCATAGCCATGGGACCATTATCCAACTCCATATCCACTTTGAGAGCACACCAAACAACTTCCTCATAACTCCCAAATTCTAGAATTGCAAGAGTCTTTCGAAGATGTGGTTTTAATCCACTAAATAATCAATAAATTTTTCTATCATTGTTGATAAAAAACCCGAAGCATACCTTACGAGCCTTGTGAAATTTGCTTCATAGGTTGTGACATATTCTCCTTCTTTTGTCTTGAGCTCTATGAATTCTCTCTCCATCATCGTGCGAGAGTTATTGGGAAGTACTTATTAAGAAACATTATCTTAAAGTCTTCCCATTCCATCTCTTCAATGTCCTCCCTTGGCTTGGTGTTATTAATCAAAGCACACCATTGATCAGCTTCTCCATCTAGATGATAAACGACTAGAGTCACCTTCTCCATCTCGGAACAGTGAAGAATAGAAAATATCTTCTCCATGGAGTTGACCCACGGTTCTGTAACTAGTGGATCGGAAGATCCACAAAATGTCAGTTGCTGTTGTCACATAAAAACATTTGATAGCTAGTTTCTCCCTCTTTGGTGAAGGAGGATGTTCCCCATTATTATGGTTATTATTCATAACCCGAGATATTTTGGTAAGCATCACCATGATGTTTTTAACTCCACCTCCAAAATCATTGGGAATGTCATTCGGGCAATCGTTGCATTGGCCCTCACAAGAGTTGTTGGCATGATTTCTCATGGTTCCCACCATTTTCTAAAATAAGAAAAGGTTAGAACAAAACATATGTAAACAAGTCATTAATAACTTATTCATTTAAAAAATTATACCGAAAACATAACATATGGGATCCATAGGTAAATATTCTTGTGTACATATTTTTACTTATTCTAATGCTAGAGGTTTTCTCTAGGGTTTACTAATCCTAATTCCCAAATTAACTAAACCTTTCCTCTGATACCAACTATAGCAACCCGGACTTTTCTTACATTACTATTACATCAATTTAATGATAAACAACACAATAGTATTACACATGGAGAATCCAGAGGTTTAGTGTCTTGGGAAAACTAGCACTACACATAACAAGCACAACATCAAGAATAAAAATTCATTTAATTTCTTCTTCGATAGCTTCTTTGTATCACTTGTCCTCTCCTTAGTACATGTAGCCACCTGAGGATATACATAAAAATGGGTGAGATAAAAGCTCAGTAAGAGGATAGATAAGAACAATACATCATGGGGTGAGCATAATCATAACATAGGCAAAAGATCATGAACATGAGAGGAGCAGAAGTAAATGACTTGAAATGTGGCAATGCATAAAAATGAAACATCATGTCTTAGTGGTTAACTACCACACATACATGTGAAATATATAGAATCATGTTCACACATCATTTCAAATTAACTCATTAGATTCAGCACTTTACCGAATGCATTGGAGCGTTGTATAATTCTGGGCGCACCCGTCACATTTAAACATTCATATTGCGCTATATAATTCTGGGTGCACCCGTCACATCATAACATTATCATTATCATGATTGCCACATAGAAATCATATCAAACATGTACATAAATAACCCATGGAAAGGAATGTATTTAATCTCATAATAACACATTCATAATCATTGGGTTCCCAAAAGAAAGAGGGAACAACATACTTGATAACAGAACCATCAACCTTGAATGAGAGGTAAAAGGAGAGATATTGAAAGAAGAGTTCTTTTGGAAAAAATTTTGATGGACAAAAAAACCAGTGACAAAAATGTATATCCATGAAAAGTAATGTAAATGATGAAAATATGATCTTTGAGGAGTAACCATATCAATAATGGAGTGAAAGAGGGAGAACCTGAAGGAAGAAAATTGGGTTCGAGATTTCCCCTTACCTTGTACTCGAATGACTCATTCTATTTAATGTCCTGTATAATGAAATTATATTCATTAATTAGAAATCCAAAACCATGTGTACATTAATAGGGTTCATTCTGGTTTAATTATTTTATATTATGTTCCTTTGGATGACTTATAGAGTTTAAAAACATTGATAGGGGATGTTCATTTTCATGGTTTTCTTGAGCGGTCCACTTGTATTCTTAGGTTGATGTTTGGGTAGATCATGGGTAAACATATAGAAATGATACTACATGTTATTAATGATATTACAGTACCTTTAATAATTTTATAGAGAATTATATTAGATCCCTATGGACGAATCATTAGATAAAAAATTAATGATGGTTATTTGGGTTAATTTGGGCGGTTTTTGGATCACAACGATCTTGTTTTAACATTTAACATAGTAATAAGGCCATATGTTATTTACAGAACATAAAATATAACATAATACATATAAGATATTCTGGTTCAACCATAAAATGGTTTCATGACCATATTGAAGGTAGAAATGGAAGAAGAGAACATGTCATTTTTGAAGGTGATAAATTTAACTCCTTATGAACAACGTTCTCTTTAATAAAATAAAAGGAAGAGGGAAAGAGTGTGGGGTGATATAATATACCATTAGAATCATAATATTACATTATATATATAATAATGGATTTACAGAACAATTTGGATGAAGATAGGTAGGGAGAGATCAAGAAAGGAACTTGAACATGAATGGAAATTAAAGGAGAAGAGGGAGAGAAATTACCTTTAGAATCTTCCTCTTGAGATCCTCTTTAAGGAAGCTAGGATTAGACTTTTGATGAGACTGACAGCTTTTGGACGTGGGGATGAGCTAGGGAAGGTGTTTGGGCAGAGTTTAGAGATGTGTTGTAGCTTGAGAGGTGTGAGGAAAAGAGGGAGTGAAGGGTGGCTTTTATAGTAGAGGGGAGAGAGGTTTCCTTAATATAAAATTTATTAGTATATTAATTTCACTTAAGACAGGAAATAGTGAGTCTTGGATAACTAAGAATTGTAAAAAAGGCATGTGATTTTGGGATTTGGGTGCTTACATCACTTGTGATGTCAGTAATAGCGGGTTTTAATTAAAATGTATTTATATGGTAAATTAATGTATTCTACTATTCACAAAAAATTCAATTATCTCAGAAAAATCCCTACAATTTACCCCAACCATTTTTCAACGTTTAGAATCAAAAATGAAGTCCATTTTTCAAAAATAAGTTTTTAAATATTATTAATCTAATATTTAAATAAAATCATATTTTACTTGAAAAACAGTTTTTAATATTAAAACTGATTTTATAGTTCTTTCAAAAATTATGTAGGGTCTTATAAAATTATCTAAAAACTATTAGACATTGATTCAATAATTTATGAATACATTACATAAAAATAAATATTCTTTTAAATTAATTAATTATAATTATTTATTTATGACTTATAAAATACCTAAAACGTTTACTAAGGTCAAATTGTCACTTTCTAAGATGTCTAAATTTTATTTTATTATTCATAGGTAATGTTACTCTTATTTACTATTCATAAGGGTCATATTACTATTCATAAGGGTAGGTTACTATTCATAAGGGTAGGTTACTATTCACCAAAAATTATTTTTGTTTCATTAGACTCTAAAAACTATCTTAAACACAACCGTGTATGTCTGATTTTTAAAATTCCAAACATAGGGGTGACAAAATTAAGTTTACAGGTCACTTATCACTTTGTAGTTCATTATTTTGTGTTTTTATGACATAAATATAAGAAGAGAATCTTCCATTGAAAAACTATGGGTCGTTACAAGTAGCGAAATTGCTTAATGCCTAGAGAGAATGATATTATTATTATGCTGAATCAGACATCACGATATATGATTAACAAGGTGAACTTTAGTGGCATTCTTAATTCATCAAATAAAAGGAAGATAGAAATTTATGCATGTTCGCATGTTGATGAGCATAGATAAAAGAATATTGAGAATTCTAAATAATGGAAGAAGAACCTTGATGAATACATAAAATGGAGAGGATGGTGTTATCTGTGTGGAGAGAAGGGTCTTAGAGTGACAGACTGTTATGCAGTTCAATGTCTTATCTGTGGAGAACATGGGCATTACCCAACTTAATGCCCTGACCTAAGAGGTTACGTCTAAATCAAGGAAGGACTTGTTCCATGACAATCATTGAAGAGGACGGTTTGAAGTGTTTATGTATTGGTATTCATGAATAATCTTGTTGAGGTACTTTTATGGTATATTGGAATACCTATGTATTGGTCCATTGTGGTTTCTTATAAGAATATGGCATCGGTAACCATTGAATGTGATTCAGATATTTTTTGGAAAGAAGATGATATGCACATAATTAAGGGATAAGGAGAAAATGAAATGTTTGACAATATTCATGAGCTCATGACTGATATATGGACAAAGTTATATCATGGTTTGAGTATATTGAATTTTTGGATTTTGGTATGTGGAAACTGTTAACTTTTGACAGCATTTATGTTTTCAATACGGTTCAATGGGTATTCATTTTTTTCAAGAGAATACATGATTAAGGTATTCACATGATTGGAATGTGACCAACAAGATATATGAGGGATAAATTATGGTATTCAAATGCTTGTTATATGACCTTTTTAGTAACCGTTCTCTTTATACTATGAGTTTGGAATGAAGTATTTTGGATAAGCCTAAATATTTGAATGGATTATCTTGAACATAAGTTTGTAATGTTTAAGGCTAGAAATTTTTTTAGATATTATTTCTAGAATGTTATAAGAGTGTAGTTTTAGAAAAAGGACAACCTTCAGGACAGGCGAAAACCCATCGCGTCGGACAAGGCTGTGGAAATCGAACCCACAACCGATGTAAGACAGGGCTTTATCACCTACCACTAGCCTACAAGATGTCCTTGGTTAGTATATATTAGTTATAATTTTTTAAGTGGTATGAGATATGAATTATAAGTCCATTTTAGGAACCATATATGATTAATCGACTTATGTATATTTAATATCTTTTTCTAACCTTTTTTTTCAGACAGATGTAATGACCCGTCATTCTATCACATGATCTGCTAACACTTCATGGATAACAAATCCAACTTCATTTCTTTAAAAGATGAAGTGGAAGTTGTTCAAGGCACGAACAATAGTGAGATTGAACAAAAATCATGTAAGTATTTATTTTAATTCATCAAATTTTGGGAAATGATCTTCAAACCCAACAAATTTTTCCTAGTTCCCTCATATCTGTTGAATCATATGGTACCTTAGATCATCACAAGTCTATGTCTTGGTGATTGTTGGATTTTTCATAGCCATGTTCTCTACCACTCTGCATCAGAACATGATGTTTATATTTATCTTCCATGTCCATATTTTCACCTATGTTCTCCTATATGGTAACCCAATGATGAGTTATTTTGGGTAATCATTATGTTTTATACTTTAGATTTTAAAATTAAGTTTTAGTATTCCATTTTATGATATGGGTTTCTATGAATAGTAAACGATTTATAACCCCGACGAAATTTAAGGGAGAAATTCATTTTAAGGGGGTGGAATGTAACAACCCGATATTTTATAAGATATATTCATTTCAATTTCTTTCATATATTTTGTTGTATGCTACACCAAAATTATCTTGCACTATATGCAACACCGTATTAGATTACAGTATACGCTACACTAATCTTGGATCGTGTTACACACAATTTCATGTTTTTTATATTAGTTATTATATGAAACATTGAGTATATATATATATATTCAATGTATTTTGTTATACAAAAAACAAAGTAGTCATGCACTACACACAACCCTAACTTTGCTTGCATTACACGCAATCGCGACCTTCCTCGATAGCTTGTGTTGTATGCAATATCGTGTTTTAATAAACAATGATATATTATTATAATATTATTATGATCTAGCCGTTATGAATAGAATAAAATAAATTTTGAATTTTATAACATTATTATTTATCTTACACATTTTCTAGAACATGGTATATGATCAAAATAAATTTTTCGGGTAAAATAAGTATTTTTCAAAAAATGCAGTTTTGCCGCCTTTTGATAGAGCACCCACATTAAATCTAGTTTTTGACATTTTTATAAGTTAAATTTTACAAAATAAAATTATTATTTGTATCCAAGATATTAAATTTTATCTTGGATAAATTTTTTATATTATTCTGATAACTTTCATATATTAATGAATAGTAAAAACACGCTATATTTTAATTAAAAACAATTTTTTTCATCGTAATAACTTATGTGGTTAAATTATTAAATTTAATGGTTTTAAAGTATACATATAATATATTTTTACCATTTAATATAATGTATGTCATTAGAATTGATTTTACACTGAATTCGTAGGTTAAATAAATTCAATCTTTTGCAGTGTTTTAAACAAAAAACCCATTTTCTTCCGACTACAGGATTAATTTTAATTTAATTTATGCAGCTTCTGTGTATTGAATTTGAAAAAATAGATTCCATATTTTAAATCAGTGGGTCCAAATTATATTAATAGACTATGGGCTTTATGAATAGTAACAACGGTAAATTTTATTTTTCATGGTAAATGGTCAATTGGGTAATTAAGGGTTAATATGATATTATAAAATTATCCAAATACTTGTATTAATTCAATTGTATGATTATATTTCATCCTAAGTCATATTTGGGTCGAAATGGAATCCATTAGAACCCACCTGGAGGTGATTAAGACCTTTAGTTTATTTTATTTAAAGGAAAGTTAAATATGTCTCACTCAACTTTAGTAATTAAAGTATTTTTCATATAAGTTTATACAGAATATAAATTCTGTTATAAATAATAATTTTAAAGATAAAATGTTTTTATTTATCGTGTTAATATATTTGTAAATTTTAAGAGTTATTTAATTACCTTATTATCTTATACATTAATGATGCAGAAATTATTTATTTAGTGAAAAATAAATAATATAGTTTTTATTGAAATAGTAATTCATATTAGAAGGCCCAAAAATCTGCACAAAACTTATTAGTAGTGTATATATAAACCCTAATCATCCACTGGCCGAATTTTTGACCAATTGGATCCTTATTATGGTGATTATGACACTTATAATATTTTATATTAAATGATTCCAAAGTTGTCACCTTCATAATTTAATAAAGATAACAATTTACATGTTATTATTTTAATATGATATATTCGATTAAAATTATTATTATAAAATATTTGATATTTTTTTTCATCAAAGGATTTTATTTTTAATGTTTATGCAAGAATAAGTATATTAAATTATTATAAAAAAATTTAGTACTAATTATTTTATTGAGAGATATACCAAATAAATGATTTTAAAAATATTAAAATAAATATTATATGAACTATTTAATGTACTTAACTAATTTTCTAGATTAATATGACATGTTAGGAACCTATTAAATATTTTATTTTGAATATATCCTTTTTTTGATTTAATTTAAATTCAAATAAATGAATAGTGTTAAAATATACACTATTGTTATTTTATAAATTTATCATATTATTAAATTGTTTAAAAATCAGAAAAATATTTAAACATTATAAATTGAAATTTATATAGTCTAAAATGTCATAAATTATCTAATTGTGTATAATTTAGAACACATAAGTAATTATTTATAACAATTTACAATTTAGAATCTTATTACCACAAATAAAATTTTATAGATTTAATATGGATAAATGAAGTTGATAATGTTTAAAATAAAGTACCTACATGTATAAATTTTATTTCTTGATTATATTACAACCCTATCTTATATAATATTCTAATTGAGTCATTTTTGGATGTTTTTATGTTGGGTTTAAATTTATATTAAACTAATATTTTTGAGGATTCCAAAGGTGCCCCTCTCCTCCCTTATAAAAGGGAACCTCCTCCCTCTCTTCCTCGCACCATTTTGAGCCTTGAAGCTCAGAAAAACTCTGACCATTTCAATTCCCCACATCCCTAGAATCCTTATAGAGGTACTGTTCTTCTCAAAAGACCAACCCTACTGCCCAAAGAAGAAGTTTAAAAGAGGTGCGTCGAAAAAGAGGTAATCTCTTCTACCGATTATTTCAAGCATATTTCTTCTTCAACTTCTACTTCTTTAGTTGTTTAATTTTAAAGTAATAAAATCAGTATCAATAATATACTTATATGTTATTATAAATATGAAACAACCCCATTTCACCTTCTATCCATCCTACGAAAAACGAAATCACCGAGCGTGCGTACGTACGGAATACCGTCTCCACGCCGTGGTGTAATCTGTTTTTCCAACACCACCTTACTTGGATGGGTATAATGGTGTAAAGAATAATTATACATAGTTATTATAAAATCATACTGATTCAGATATATTGTATCACCCACTCCAATTCAATTCAATAATTATGGGAATAATATCATCACTCGTGCGTACGTACGGACTACCGTCTCCACGATGCGATGAGATTCATTCTCAATGATTAACTATTCATGAATGATTATAAAGTATATATAATAAGTAATAATGAAATATATGACATAATAATGATACTGGATTTATCTGTATATATATGTATGTCATCCAATTAATTCCATTCAATTCAATGAGGAAACCAAAACAACGTTCATGCGTACGTACGGCCAACCGTCTCCGTGAACGGTGTATATCCTTCCATTTATCGATCTATTATATATATATGTATATTCTGAATATATATTATATATAAATCACGTTTTATATTCTGTAATTATGTAATCATGATCTAAGTAATCATATGAATAATTACAAGTCAAAACACGGACGAAAAATGAAACGATTTTACCCAAAACGCTTTTTAACATGGAATTTAAAAAAGAACGGGTGATATAAAGTCATAAGTGAACCATATATGATATCATAACAATGTATATGATTATGTAATAATTAAATGACATTATTTAATTCATTATAAAGGATTTTTTGATACATATGAAGCATATCAGACCAAAGGTAAGGGAAATATCACAATCTCATTTTTATCCGAGATTGTTTATAATTTGGAATTTATTGGGGTGTATTTTACAATCCACATCCATGTTTCCTCAATATGTAATATTATTTCCATCCAAATAAAATTTTATAAATCCAATTTTACCCTTATTTGATTTTTTAGTAAAAGATATAGAAGGCATCTTATGTCACTTTTCGTACGATGTACTTTTTGACTTTCCCGACAAAAGTACGGGAAGAATGTTTTTTTAACTTATACGGAATGAATGGATTTTTAAAACAATATTTCCAAGAATATTACTTTACAAGTTTTCAAGATTATTTTTAATCAACTTCTTTTAGTTTAAAATTTCATGACATGTTAAGAAAGGAAAAAATGTTTTTGAAGTAGAAAGGATATTTTCCTCAAGAATGGAGTTCAAGAGTTTTATCTAAATTATTTTCTACATAAGATAATATAGGGTCATGTTTCTATACCTATTATTACATAGATTTGATTATGTTCTGATGGAAATATTTTTGTGAATTCATTTATCTTATATGAACTGTTTTAAGATGTCACGATGTTTAATATTCCCATTTTTATTACATGGGTTATGCTATGATGTATGGTTTATGATTTTGTGGCAAACATAAGAATGGTATCATTATGAGATGGGTGGGACCTATATCTACCACCAATGCATTGGGTAAAGATTTATATCTCATGAGATAGACATGGCTAGAACAGTAAGTTAATCCAGTTCAGTGTTACAGGACTGAAACGAGGAGTGATCTCGATTCAAAAAGGGACTTTGTCCACTAAGATGGTCTTGGAAGCAATGCCTTGGCTACTATAGAAATCATGACATGTGCTGAATGCTTTCCACAATTACATGTTTTATTCCCATTATATTTTATAATGATTTATGTTCCATTATGATATATGCCTTACGTACTTCCATGATTTATGTCTTTTCTGAAGATTTTGATGTTTAAATTTCATGTTCATGTTTTTGATTTCAAATGTTTATGGATTGTTTTATGTTCACTATGTTTTCCCTTACTGAGAATTTGAGCTCACCCTTTTTATGTTTTCTTTTACCCAGGATATAAGGAAAGGTTTTAGGTAATAATAAAAGGGTAAGATCTATATTGGAGATGTTGAGGATCTTTCCCCAAGATTAGATGATTATGTTCCAAGTTTCCAAAGTCACTAAACTTTTACGATCCTTTGGTGTCTGTTTTTTTATGTATTAAGTATTCTGAAAAAGTAATTTAATGTCCATGTACTTCAAGCTTTGGGTCTCTACATCCATTGCCTCCCAATATCATGTTTGAGGTGTTGTGGACTTGCAAACTATTATTAAATTACATTTAAAATTGTCAAATCATATATTTAGTATACTTTACAATTTCAATTTCACATTTATTTATCAAATAGAATATCATACCTTATGCATGAAAAGTAGTGAGAATAACTGACACTTACCATTTTTCCATTCAAAATTTAAATCACTCAATTTTATATTGAAAATATTACCCTTATAAAGTCCATCCCAAAGCACACCCAAAAAGATGCTCAAATATCTCAAAACAAAAAAATGAAACTTATGGTATATAATCATACAGAGGATGTGCAATGATATGGGTTCAACCACTAAATACTATGAATATATTTTAAAGTATCATTACCATATAGATCTAATGATAATAATCATGACATATCAATTCAATAAATAGAAACCGATGAAATCAGTGGGGCCCACATGTAATTTCCAAAATTAACAAACACGAGGGATGAGTTATAGACCACATACCATAGGCTTGTATGAATCTCCTCATTTTATATTATAATTAGAATTTTCTTGAAATTGATTAGTTCTGAAAAAATGTAAACACATTCACACCTCTATAACTAGGTCGACGGAAATCGATATGAATAACAACTTACACTTACTCATGTACATGCCATTTTTCATCCAATGTGACAAACATAAGTTCGAACAGACCCCGAATGAAGGAGATCTCTTGATCCCTAGGTTTTTCCTTAAAAAAGTCCCAAAATGAGATACAATTGAGTTCATGCTATAGAAACTCATGGGTTATTCTCTATATCAAACTGAATCAACATTATGTGGAAGATAAATAATTAAATTGAAATTTAATTAATCCATACCTGAGTGAAAATCAGGTTCTTATTTGATAAGGCTCCAATGTAACACCCGAGACTTTTATAAGAAATATTATGTTTTTATTTTATATAATTCATCACAGGAATATTTCACTACACAAAACACTAGCTTGTCTTTCTTTACACGCAATCGCGACCTTCCTTGATAGCTTGCATCGTACGAAATACCGAGTTTCACTAAACAACGATATGGTATTAAAATATTATTAAAACTAGCCGTTATGAATAGTAATAACCACTTTTTGAAATTTTTTACATTTTATTTTTCAAAATGGACATCTTTTTTTGATTCGGAATATCAAAATTATCCTAGGGTGAACTTTTGGTATTTTTCTGGAAACTTTCAATTTTTGAAGAATTGTGAAAACACTGGGTTACTATTTAAAAACCGAATTTTTATTTAAATAATTATTTATTTTATTTAAATTCATTTTAGTTCAAAATTAATACATAATACCTATATAAGTTCAATGTAATTCATTTGAGTAATTTTTTTATTAATTATATATATATATATAAATTTTATTGAACTTTTCACCGTCTTTTAGCCACCTCCTAGGAGAATTTGCAAATTTACATAAAACATAATTTTACCACTTCTGTGAGTGGAATATCAAAAATCCGAGAGACACGGTTGATTTCAATAAGTAAAATGTGGTTCAATGAGATGAAAATAATTTTTTCTGAATAGTAACTGTTTATTTTTATTTACCACAATTAAAAGTAAATATGGTAATTAAGGGTAAAAATGATATTATTATTACCCTAACACAAGTCCTAGCTATTTTGGATAAGTGTAATTCGACCAAAAAAACCTTAGGAATAAAATACGACCATTTATGCCCACATGGATTAGATTAGGACATTTATTATTAACTTATTTAAAGAAGTGTTAAAATAGTGAAAATAAAAGTTTAATAAGTAAATAATTTTTAATATAGGGTTATACATAAGATAAATTCGACTATAAATATTAATTAGAAAGCTAAATATTTTTTCTACATAATGGTTTTTTATTTGTAATTTTTTGACATTAAATAATTTAATATATATATGACACAAAGATGATGCAGTAATTATCTTATTAATTAAATATTGACATAATTGATGTTATAAATACCCAAATAAATGTAATTTTAGAATTTTTATGAATTCAACTAATTTTATAGGTTAATATGACATGTTATTATTGATTTAATTAAATTTTTTATAACTCTTAATTTTGTTATGAGTTTCACAAAAATCATTTACTAAATAGTGTCAAAATTGGCATAAAATAGTTTTTAAAACAAATATTATATTATTAATTGTTATTATAATTTTAAAAATCTAAGGTTAGCCCAAATGACTTATATGAAGATATATATATTAATAATAAACAACTTCGGGTTCTTTTGGCTTGTTATAGTAAGTTTATTATCCTTATATTGTAAGACCACAAAAAGACACGGTAAAAGTAAAATTATCTAACTTAAAGTTAAATCTAAATGATAAGGTTAAAATAGTAAAGTAAACTTTCCCAAATTCTATTTGACTAGATTATTGCTACCCATCCCTACCTTATCTTCTAAATAAATCAATTTGGAACTAATTAAAACCGAATATGGCTTTATAATAAAATAATATTTTTAGTTTTTCCAAAGGTGCCCCTCTCCTCCTTTATAAAAGGGCACCTCCTCCCTCTCTTCCTCACACCACATTGAGCCTTAAAGCTTGGCCAACCCATACCCATTTCTACTATAAACTTCCCTATAAACATCCTAGAGGTCCTGGACTTCTTCAAAGTCCAATTTTATTGCCCTAAAAGGAGGTTTCAAATAAGCGCTTCAAAGAAGAGGTAATGTCCGTTACCGATTCTTTCAACATTATTTCTTATTCCACTTCTTCTTCTTTAGTTGTTTCATTATGAATTAATAACATCAGTATCACTCATATAGTGATATGTTATTATATGTATGAAACAACCGTATTTCACCATCTATCCATCCTACGGAAAATGAAATCACCGCGTGTGCGTACGTACGGAATACCGTCTCCACGCCGTGGTGGAATCTATTTTCCACCACCACATTACATGGATGGGTATAATGGTGTAAATAATGAATATATATGATTATTGTAAAGTGATATTGATTCTGAAATAGTATACATACACTCCAATACAATTCCATGATCAAGGGAATGATATCATAGCTCGTGCGTACGTATGGAATACCGTCTCCACGATGTGATTCGACTCATTCTACATGATTTTCATTGCTTAATGATAACATAAATGAATTGAGTGAATAAATATGATATATATTACACTAATAACATTATGTAAATGAGGTATCTATAACCTAAAAATTAGAATAAGAATTTATTCGACAAAACACGCATAAGAACAAAAAGTAATAAACACCCGAATAACAAGTAGCAATGAAATATTACTAATAATAATCTAAGAATATGACAGTATATGATATGATAACAATGATTATGATTCTGGAATAATTCAATGAAATTATTTAAATCATTATACAGAAGGTTCGGACACTTACGAAGCAAATCGGTCATAAGGTAAGGGAAATTTCAGAATCTCATTTTATCCGAGATTGTTTATAATTTGAAATTTACTAGGGTGTATTTTATCACCCACATCCTTGTTTCCTCAATATGTAATATTATTTCCATCTACCTAAAATTGTTTAAATCCAATTTTACCCTTTGGTGAGTTTTTAGTAAAAGATATGAAAGGAATCTTTTGTCGTTTTTCGTACGAGGTACTTTTTGACTTTTCTGACAAAAGTACGAGAAGAATGTTTTTTTAACTTATACGGAATGAATGGATTTTTAAAAAATTATTTCCAAGAAGCTTACTTTACAAGTTTTTAATTTTATTTTTAATCATCTTCTTTTAGTTTAGAATTTTATGACATGTTAAGAAAGGAAATGTGTTTTTGAAGTAGAAAGGATATTTTCTTCAAGAATGGAGTTCAAGTGCTTTATCAAAATTATTTTCCATCTAAGGTAATAAAAGTTTATGTTTCTATCCCTATTATTACATTGATTTGATTATGTTTTGATGGAATTATTTTTATGAATTCCATTATCTTATATGAATTGTTTTATGATGTCACGAAGTTTAAGAATCCCATTTTTATTACATGGGCTATGCTATGATGTATGGTTTATGATTTTGTGGAACACATAAGAATGGTGTCATTATGAGATGTGTGGGACCTATATCTCCCTCTAATGAATTGGGTAAGGATTTTATATCTCAAGAGATAGACATGGATGGAACGGCAGGTTAAACCGGTTCAGTGAAACATGACTGAAACGAGGAATGAACTCGGTTCAGAAATGGACTTTGTCCACTAAGATAGTCTTGGCAATGAGTCTTGACTAATAAGAAATGATTGTCTATAATTATGTGTGTATGACATAAAGAATCATGTTTAATGTTATGATTATTGTGATTATATTTCACTACCATGATTTATCCCATGTTATAAAATTATGATCTCTTTTACAAGGTAAGATTTCCAAAATTTTATGTTCTTATGAATATGATGTGATTGATATTTCATTTGATTACCCATACTGAGAATTTGAGCTCACCCTTTTGTATGTTTTCTTTCCCCAGGTCAGGAAAAAGGTTATTATTTAAGATACGCCAAAAGGTACTTTAGTTATGATGAAATAAATTGGAGACAGTGTAGATGCTTTATGAACCAGTTGTTTATGATTCCCAGTTTCTAAAGACACTAAACCTATACGGTCCATTCATGGTTTTGTTATATTTTGTAATAAGTATGCTTCAATTTTGAATTATTAACCATGTATGTAATGTATGGGTCGTTATAGTTGGTATCAGAGGAAAGGTATAGTCAACCTTTGGAAACTAGGATGTGAAATCCTTAGTAAGAATCCTAAGGATATGTCTATGCATAGAACATAATCATAGTGTTTTAGAAATGGCCATGAATAACCTATGATAAGACCTTAAGTGTGAAATTTTATTCTTGATTATGTGGTTTTCCTATAATAATTTGTGTTGCTCACACTATTCTGTTTGGTTTTAGTCAATGGCTGGAACCCGAAGGAACTGTGATAATGCGGAATGCGACGGTCAATGCAATGATTGTCCCCCTGAGAAACCAAACGTTATGGGATATGGACTGAAAAATCTTGTAGCCATGCTCACACAACTTTCACATGAAATGAATTATACAGGACTTCCAAACGAGCAAAGGAAGGAGCAAAATTCTGATGAATCATTCATGAGACAGCGTCCACCATCATTCAGCGGGTCTACTGATCCATTAGTTGATGAACAATGGATCAGTACTACTGAAAAGATATTTTCAGTTCATCAATGTTTTGAACATGATAATGTCATCTTAGTAGTGTATCGTTTGGAAGGTGATGCTGATCAATGGTGGAATCTTATCAAGAATATGAGGCCAAGAGATGAAATTGTGTTCATGGAATGGGACAAGTTCAAGAACTTATTTTTCAATAAGTACTTCCCTCTTATTCACTGAACAAATATGGAGAAATATTTTCTTGAACTAAAGTAAAAGGATGATGA
The DNA here is from genome assembly GCA_963277665.1 of Viscum album. Taxonomy (NCBI): domain Eukaryota; kingdom Viridiplantae; phylum Streptophyta; class Magnoliopsida; order Santalales; family Viscaceae; genus Viscum; species Viscum album. The sequence continues at coordinate 850,297,270 of OY728138.1, read as the reverse complement.
ATCTTTTGGTAACTATGAAGCAAATTTTACATGACTTGCAAGGTACACTTATGGTATTATAATCCAACCTGATAGTACGTTCGATAAATTCTTTATTGTCTTAAACCCAAGTCTTCTAAGGGCATTAGCCATAAGGGACATCAATAGCTATGAGGAAATTGTTCGATGTGCTCTAAAAGTTGAGATGGATATTGGAGTAACCCATCTGTCATATGGGTTTGATAAGAAGAAGAAAATGGAATTCCAAGGAAAATCTAAAGAGCACACTGAAAAGAAGATGAGTCTTCCCTTATGCTCAAAGTGTGGAAAGAAACATAGAGGGAGTTGTCTTAAAGGGACAAGTAAATGTTTAAAATGTGGAAAGGAAGGTCATCAGGCATTTGAATGCCACAATGATGGGAAAAAGATGTCTAGTGATGCGAACAATGAAAAGGCTACACAGAGTGCACCTCCTACACTTCAATGTTAAAAGTGCAAGGAAATGTGACATTATGCCAATAAATGCCCTAATCCATGGGTTGTTGATGATGATCGATGTAAAAAAACTCTTAAGGCTAAAGGTAAAGGAAAGTCGCATGCAATTTGTATTAGCGATGTGGAGTACGATAACGTTGTGGTGAAAGGTACACATACCATCCACTCTAAAGTAGAAAATGTTTTATTTGATTCTAGATCCACTCTAAAGTAGAAAATGTTTTGTGGGAAAGTGCTTCCTGCAAATCTTGTGATCCTCCCTATAGTGGAATTTGATGTGATTCTTAGAATGGATTGGCTTTCTCTATATGGATCTCATATTAATTTCCAAAGAAGGGAAGTCACATTACATATTTCAGATCAATCATTGATCATCTATCAATGCAAGGGTGAACATAACCTTCCAGTGGAAATTTCTTCCATCTTATGGGTCTTGATTCCACTAAATGAAGGATATTTATCTCAAATGGTTGGTGAGAAATTCATGATTAAGAATATTCCCATTGTACGGGAGTTTTATGATGCCTTTCTAGAGGAATTTCTGGGTCTTCCACCAAATCGTGAAGTTGATTTTTCAATAGAACTCGTACCCGGTGCTTTACCTATTTCAAAGACACCGTATAGAATGTCCCAAATTGAGTTGCAGGAATTGAAGAAGCAACACCATGATAATCTTGATAAGGGGTTAATACTCCCTAGTGTGTCACCTTGGGGAGCACCTGTTTCGTTTTTTAAGAGGAAAGATGGATCAATGAGACTCTGCATTGATTATTGAGAACATAACAAGATCACTATCAAGAACAAATATCATCTCCTACGCATTGATGACTTATTTTTCTAACTATGCAGAGCATAATACTTTTACAAGATTGATCTTCGTTCAGTGTATCATCAATTATGGGTCAAAAGGGAGGATATACCAAAGTCGGATTTCCATACAAGGTATGTGTAGAGACCCGAAGCTTGACATACAAGGACATTGCATTACTTTTGTGGAATACTTAATACATAACAAAAACACACACAAGGACCGTAATAGTTTAGTGTCTTTGGAAACTCAGAATATAAACAACTACTCATGTTGAAAGATCATCAACATCTCCCATAACGATCTTCCCTTTTTTGTTTCCTTACCTAAAACATTTCTTTATTTCTTGGGGAAAATAAAACATAAAATGGGTGAGCTCAAATTCTTAGTAAGGGAAAACATAGAGAACATAAAAAAATCCATAAATATTTGAAACCAAAAACTTGAACATGAAATCTAAACATTAAAAAATTGAGCAAAGACATAAATCATGGAAGTACGTAAGGCATATAACATAATGGAACATCAATCACGATAAAATATCATGGGAATAAAACATGTAATTCTGGAAACCATTCAGCACTTGTTATGATTTCCATAGTAGTAAAGGTATTGCTGCCAAGACCATCTTTGTAGACAAAGTCCCTTTCTGAATCGAGTTTACTCCTCGTTTCAGTCCTGTAACACTGAACCAGATTAACTTACCATTCCATCCATGTCTACCTCATGATATATAAATCTTTACCCTATGCATTAGAGGGAGATATAGGTCCCACCCAACTCATAATGAAATCGTTCTTACTTGTGCCACAACATAAATATTCATCATTCATCATAACCCAAAGAATAAAATGGGTTTCACAAACATCATTCCATCATCACATAATCCATATAAAAGAAATGGATATAATTTTATTAGAAAAGTGAAACCATGTAAATCATAGAGACATGATACATTAAACATACACATATGAAATAATTTCATCTTAGATGAAAAATGGTTTTGAGAAAACACTTGAAATGAATTCTTGAGGAAAATATCCTTTTTTCTTAAAAATCATTTCCGTTTCACAAAATTTTGTGCACTTTTAAAAGAAAAAGATTTTGTTGAAAATAGTCATGAAATTTTTTGGAGTAATTTTCATGAAAATAATACTTTATAAAACCGTAAAAAACCTTTCATGCCGTATACGTTAAAATAAACATTCTTCTCGTACTTTTTTCAAAAAAGTCAAAAAAGTACCTTATAGTGTAAATAAAAGAAAGATTCCTTCCATACCAAGGGGTAAAAGACAAAATGGGTAAAAAGGACTTTAAAAATACATGATTACATTTTTATAAAACATGGAAATGGATGATAGCAATAACCCTAGTAAAGACATACGAATAAGCAATCTCTGATAAAAATGAGATTTGCAAAATTATCCCTTACCTTATGTCCTATATGCTTCATATGTATCTGAACCTCTTGTTTAATGATTTAAATAATTTCATTGACTTATTACAGAATCATATTCATTGTTATGATATCATAAATGGTTTACTTATGACTTTATATTACCCATTCTTTTGTAAATTCCATGTTAAAGAGTGTTTTGGGTAAAATCGTTTCATTTGTCGTCCATGTTTTGACTTGTAATTATTCATATGATTACTTATATCATGTTTACTTAATTCCAGAATATGAAATATTATTTATATATAATATATATTCAGAATATACATATATATAATAGATCTATAAATGTAATGAAATACACCGTTCATAGAGACGGTAGGTCATACGTACACATGAACGTTGTTTTTGTTTCCTTATTGAGTTGAATGGAATTAAGTAGATGAAATACATATCTATATATATATATATACATAAATCCAGTAGATTTATAATTTCATATATTTCATTATTATTGCTTATATATACTTCATAATAATTCTTAAATGGTTAACATGGAGAATGAATCGCATCGCGTCGTGGAGACGGTAGTCCATACGTATGCATGAGCGATGATATCGTTTCCATAATTATTGAATTGAATTGGGGAGGATGATACAATATATCAAAATCAGTATGATGTTATAACAACTATGTATATTTATTCCTTACACCATTATACCCATCCATGTAAGGTGTTGGTGGAAAAACAGATTACACCACGACGTGGAGACGGTATTCCGTACGTACGCACGCGTAGTGATTTTTGTTTTCCATAGGATGGATAGAAGGAGAAATGGGGTTGTTTCATATATATAATAACATGTCAGTATATTAGGTATACTTATGTTATTACTTTATAATTAAACAACTAAAGAAGAAGAAGTTGAAGAAGAAATAAGCTTGAAAGAATCGGTAGAAGAAATTACCTCTTCTTCGATACGCCTCTTTAAAACCTCCACTTAGGGCACTAATATTGGTCTTTTAAGTAGACTAGGACATCTAGGATGTTTCTAGGGAAGTTTAGAAGAAACCTTTTCAGGGTTTGGCCAAGCTTGAAGGCTGATAGTGGTGTGAGGAAGAGAGAGAGGAGGTGGCCTTTTATAAGGGAGGAGAGGGGCACCTTGGGAAATCCTAAAACTATTAAATTATAATAAATCTATCCCCACTTACAAAGATCCAAAAATTACTCATATTATAATATTAGATAAGATACGGTTGTAATATCATCAACCAATAAAATTTAGACAGGTTAGGAAATTAATTTTATACATTATCAACTTTATTTATCCTTATTTAATCAATTTAATTTTATTTGTGGTAATAACATTCTAAATTTTAAATTATAAAAAATAATTACTTATTTGTTGTTAATTGTCCATAATGGGATAAATAATAACATTTTCAAAAATATAAATTTATATTTATAATTTATATACATTTTTGTGATTTTTAAACAGTTTTATAAAATGTTATATTTATAAAATAACAATAGTGTCAATTTTGACACTATTCAATTATTTCAATTTAAATAAAATATATACAGAAGATATGTTCGAAATAAAAGCTTTAATATATTAATAAAAGGTCATATGTATCTATAAAAGTAGTGTATCACATTAAATAGTTAATATAATAATTAGTTTATTATTTTTAAAACCATTTATTTGGTTTATCACTAATTAATATAATTACTACAACATATTTGTATAATTATTTAATATACTTATTTGTTGAATAAAATTTAAAAATAAAATCCTATGATTAAGATAAATCTATTAAATTTCACAATAATACTTTTACTCGAATTTATCATCTTAAAATATGATTATTTATATTGTAATATTTTTTAAATTATAAATGTGACAACTTTGACATCATTTAAAATAAAATAATATATGTTTCTTAATAGCTATTATAATTCACCAAATTGTAAACTATTCTACCATTAGATGATTATAGTTTAAATGTACATTAAAAATTAGTTTTGGTCAGGATTTTTTCCCTTTTATGGTCACTATTAGTTTAATAAAAACTATATTCTTGATTTTTCACTAGATAAACAATTTCTTCATCACTATTGTGTCACAATTAATTATACTTATTTAATCCTTGAAAATTAAAACTAAATTCATATGTTGTAGAAAATTTTATTATATTTTTTGAGAAAATTCATTTTCGAAGTTTAATGAAGTTTATTACTATGTTAAAATTAATATACTTAATAGATTTAAGAGAGTGACATGTTGTCACTTTCTTTGGTTTTAATAATAATTAATTTATTTTCATAGACAAAATTCCATTAAATGAATCTAATCCAACCCTTATGTGATATGGGTCTACTTTTAGTCATCAAATAGGATTTTTTAAGGTGTTAGGATAATTTTATAATCTTATATTTACCCTTAATTACTAGATTTACCTTTAACTATGGTAAATAAATTTTACCGTAGTTACTATTCATAATGCCCAAAAATAAAAAGTAGCCTATTAACATAATTTCGACCCACTTATTCCAAATATGGAATCCATTTTTCCAAATTCAAGACACAAAAGTTGCAGAAATTAAATTAAAATTAATCTTGTTGTCGAATGAAAAGAGGTTTTTGTTTAAAACATTGAAAAAGATTGAATTGTTTTAACCTACGAATTCAAGTTAAAATAAATGCTAATGACATACATTATATTAAATGGTAAAAATATATTCTATTTATACTTTAAAACCATTCAATATTATAATTTAACTATATAAATTATTACGATGAAAAAAGTTTTCTTTAATTAAAATATAGCGTGTTTTTACTATTCATTAAAATATGAAAGTTATCAAAAAAATATCAAAACATTTTCCAATGTAAATTTTTATATCATTATTTAAAATAATAAGATTATTTTTGTAAAATTTACCTTATAAACTTCTCAAAAATTATATTTAAAATGGGTGCGCCATCAAAAGGTGGCAAAACTGCATTTTTTTTAAAATACTTATTTTACCCGAACAAAATTATTTTGTTCTCATACCATGTTCTAGAAAATGTTTAAGATGAATAATAATGTTATAAAATTAAAAATTTAGTTAATACTATTGATAACAGCTTGTTTATAATAATATTATAACCATATATCGTTGTTTAGTGAAACCCGGTATTGCGTACTACACACGCTACTGAGGAAGGTCGCGATTGCGTGTAATGAAATCCAAGATAGGGTTGCGTGTTGTGCAAGACTCCTTTGTTTTTTCATATAAATAAATCCAACCATATTTCATTTATACATTGAATATATATATATACACTCAATGTTTTGTAGAATTACTATTATCAAACGAACTTGAAATTGTGTATAACATGATCCAAGAATTGTGTTGCGTATACTGCAAGCTAATACGATGTTGAGTATAGCACAAGATAATCATGGTGTAGCATAAAACACATGACATAAAATATATTAAAAAAAGACTTATCATAAAATCTCTGGGTGTTACATTCTACCCCCCTTAAAATTAATTTCTCCCTCGAAATTCATCGGGGTTATACATGGTTTACTATTCGAAATTTTCTTTAATAGAAACCCACATCGTAAAAAAGTATACCAAAACTTATATTTAAAAACTAAAGTATGAAATGTAACGGTTACCCAAATTAACTAACCACTGGGTTTCCACATAGGATAACATAGGTTAAAATATGGATATGAAAGAGAAATATAACCGTCATGTTCTGATGGAGAGTGGTAGAGAACATGGTTATGAAATAGCCAACAATCAGAAAGACATAGATTTGTGATGATCTAAGGTACCATCTGATTCATCGGATATAAGTGCACTAGGACAATATTTTTTGTTTTCAATATAATTTCCCTAAAGTTGAAATATTTTAATTAGAACAAATTATTGTTTGATTTTGGTACCATCTCACTGTTGTTCATGCTTTGACCAATTTCCACTTAATGTCATAAGGAAATAAAGTCGAATTTGTTATACATGAAGTGTTAGCAGATCATATGATATAATGGTGGGTCATTCCATCTGTTTCAAACAAAAGGTTAGAAAAAGTTATAAGTCCATATTATGGTTAGTTTAATCGTATATGGTTCCAAAAATGAACTTATACTTCATATATCATACCACTTAATAAAATAAAACTAGTTTCTACTCACTAGGGACTTCCTGTAGGCCAGTGGTAGGTGATAAAGGACTGTCGCACTTCGGTTGTGGGTACGATTTCCACAGCCTTGTCCGACGCGATGGGCTTTCGCCCGTCCGATAGGTTGTACTTTTTCTAAAAATACATTACTATAACATCCCATCAATAATATCAAAAAAAAGTTCTAACCTTAAACAATACTAACTTAGGTCAATCATAATCCATTCCAATCATTAGGCTTATCTAAAATACTTCTGTCCAAGCTCATATTATAAGGAAAATGATTACTTGAAATGTCACATAACAATCACATGAATGCCATCATTTATCCCCCATATATCATAAGATATATCTTGTTGGTCAAATTACAAACATGTGAATACCTTAATCATGTATTCTCTTGAAAAATGAATTCCCATTGAACCATTGGGAAAACATGAATGCAGTTAAAAGTTAACCCTTTCCACATACCAAAATCCTCAAAATTCTATATACTCAAACCATGATAACACTTAGTCCTTATATCATTCATGAGCTCATAAATACAATCAAACATCCAATTATCTTCTTATCCCTTCATTATGCACATATCATCTGCTTTCCAAAATATTTGAATCACTTTTCATGGTTACCGGTACCATAAAATTATTGAAAATCACAATAGAATATTACAAAAATATTCTAATACACCATAAAATTACCTCAACAACATTATTATTGAAAACCAATACATAAACACTTCAATCCATCCTCTTCAATGATTGTCCTGGAGTGAGTCCTTCCTTGATTTAAAAGTAACTTTTTAGGTCAGGGCATTGAGTTGGGTAATGCCCATGTTCTTCACAAATAAGACATTGAACTCCATTACAGTATGTCACTCTATGAGCCTTTTCTCCACACAGATAACATCTATCCCTGCATTTGAGGTATTCCTCAAGGTTCTCTTTCCCTTCATTAGAAATCTCAATCTTCCCTTCTCTATGCTCCTCACTATGCAAACATGCATAAAATTCCATCTTCCTCTTATTTGATGACTTAGTAATACCACTAAATTTCACCTTGTTAATCATATATCGCGATGAATGAATCGGCATAATCACAACATCTTTCTCTCTAGGCATTACGCAATTTTGTTGCTCATAGTCACCAATTTATCCATTGGAATCAATGTTAACCAAATTCTTTCTGGTTCCCTCCATTGACTAAAACATAAAAAGAATTCTGTAAGAGGAAAAAATCATTCTAGGAAAAACAACATAGGAAAGGGGGATTTAGCTCAATATCTAACAGCTTAGGTTAAATTCTATTATTGTTACCATAGTTCTTGGACTATATCCTATACGTATACTTATCCTTAGGGACATCCCTAGACATACCTTAGAAATATCTCTAGGGATCTCACTAATGTTTTTGCATCCTAGCTTCCAAAGGTTGACTAAACCTTTCCCCTAATACCAACTATAGAGAACCGAAGCTTGGCGTACATGGAAATTACATTACTTTTTCGGAATAATTAATACATACCAAAAAAATACACAAGGACCGTAATAGTTTAGTATCTTTGGAAACTCGGAATATAAACAACTAGTTATGTTGAAAGATCTTCAACATCTCCCACAACGATATTCCCATTTTTGTTTCCTTACCTAAAACCTTTCTTTATTTCCTGGTTAAATTAAAACATAAAAAGGTTGAGCTCAAATGGTCAGTAAGGGAAAACTTAGAGAACATAAAACAATCCATAAATATTTGAAATAAAAAACGTGAACATGAAATCTAAACATTAAAACCTTGATAAAGACATAAATCTTGGAAGTACGTAAGGAATATATCATAAAGGAACATCAATCACGATAAAATAGCTTGGGAATAAAACATCTAATTGTGGAATCCATTTAGCACTTGTTATGATTTCCATAGTAGCCAAGGCATTGCTGCCAAGACCATCTTAGTGGACAAAGTCCCTTTCTGAATCGAGTTCATTCCTCGTTTCAGTCCTGTAACACTGAACCAGATTAATTTACCATTCCAGCCATGTATATCTCATGATATATAAATCTTTACCCAATGCATTGGATGGAGATATAGGTCCCACCCATCTCATAATGAAATAATTCTTATTTGTGCCATGACATAAACATTAATTATTCATCATAACCCAAAGAATAAAATGGGTTTCATAAACATCATTCCATCATCACATAATCCATATAAAAGAAATGGATATCATTTTATAAGAAAAGTGATACCATGTAAATCATAGAGACATGATACTTGGAACAAACACATATAAAATAATGTCATCTTAAATGAAAAATGGTTTTGATAAAACACTTGAAATGAATTATTGAGGAAAATATCCTTTTTTCTTTAAAATCATTTTATTTTCACAAAATGTCATGCAATTTTAAAAGAAAAGGATTTTTTTGGAAGTAGTCATGAAATATCATGGAGGAAGATTTATGAAAATAAGGCTTTATAAAACAGTAAAAATCCTTTCATGTCATATACGTTAAAATAAACATTCTTCTCGTAATTTTGTTGGAAACGTCATAAAAGTACCATATAGGGTAAATAAAAGATAGATTACTTCCATACCAAGGGGTAAAAGTTAAAATGGGTAAAAAGGACATTAAACATACATGAATAAATTTTTATAAAACACGGACATGGATGATAGCAATAACCCCAGTAAACACTTACGAATAAGCAATACCAGATAAAAATGTGATTTGCAAAATTATCCCTTACCTTATGTCTGATATGCTTCGTATGTATCTGAACCTCCTGTATAATGATTTAAATAATTTCATTGACTTATTACAGAATCATATTTATTGTTATGATATGATATATGGTTCACTTATGACTGTATATTACCCATTCTTTTGTAAATTCCATGTTAAAGACTGTTTTGGGTAAAATCGTTTCATTTGTCTTCCGTGTTTTGACTTGTAATTATTCATATGATTATTAGATCATGATTACTTAATTACAGAATATAAAATATGATTTATATATAATATATATTCAGAATATACATATATATAATAGATCGGTAAATGGAAAGAAATACACCATTCATGGAGACGGTAGGCCATACGTACGCATGAACGTTGTTTTCGTTTCCTTATTGAGTTAAGTGGAATTAAGTAGATGACATACATATATATATACATAAATCAAGTATCATTATAATGTCATATATTTCATTATTATTACTTATATATACTTTATAATCATTCTTAAATGGTTAACATGGAGAATGCATCTCATCGCTTCGTGGAGACGGTAGTCCGTACGTACACACGAGCGATGATATCATTTCTATAATTATTGAATTTAATTGGGGTGGATGATACAATATATCATAATCAGTATGATGTTATAATAACTATGTATAGTTATTCTTTACACCCTTATACCCATCCATGTAAGGTGTTGGTGGAAAAACAGATTACACCCCGGCATGGAGACGGTATTCCGTACGTATGCACGCGCAATGATTTTGTTTTCCATAGGATGGATAGAAGGTGAAATGGGGTTGTTTCATATTTATAATAACATATCAGTATATTATTGATACTTATGTTATTACTTTATGATGAAACAACTAAATAAGAATAAGTTGAAGAATAAATAAGCTTGAAAGAATCAGTAGAAGAAATTACCTCTTCTTCAATACGCCTCTTTAAAACCTCCTCTTAGGGCACTAATATTGGACTTTTAAGTATACTAGGACCTATATGATGTTTATAGGGAATTGGAGAAGATAATTTGGCAGGGTTTGGACGATCTTGAAGGCTCAATGTGGTGTGAGGAAGAGAGGGAGAATGTGCCCTTTTATAAGGGAGGAGAGGGGCACCTTTGGAAATCCAAAAAAAAATAATTTATAATAAATCTATCCCCACATAAAAACCTCCAAAAATGACTCATATTCAAATATTAGATAAGATAGGGTTGTAAGATCATCATCCAATAAAATTTATATATGTTAGGAATTTATTTTAAACATTATCAACTTGATTTATCCTTATTTAATCAATTTAATTTTATTTGTTGAAATAACATTCTAAATTTTAAATTACAACAAATAATTACTTATTTGTTGTGAATATTCCATAATTTTATACTTAATAACATTTTAAACACTATAAAATTTAATTTTTAATTTTTATATATTTTTGTAATTTTTAAACAATTTTATAATATGTTATTTTTATAAAATAACAATAGTGTCAATTTTGACAAAATTCATTTATTTGAATTTAAATAAAATATATACGGAATATATGTTCAAAATAAAAGATTTAATAGATTAATAAAAGGTCATATGTTCTTGAAAATTACTGGATCACATTAAATAGTTCATATAATATTTATTTTATTATTTGTAAAACCATTAATTTGGTTTATCTCTTAATAAAATAATTACTACAACATTTTTGTATAATTATTTAATATACTTATTTGATGCATAAAAATTAAAAATAAAATCCTATGATGAATATAAATAAATTACCTTTCACAATAATACTTTTACTCGAATTTTTCATCTTAAAATGACAATATTTAAATTTTTATATTTATTAAATTATGAATGTGACAACTTTGGTATCATTTAAAATAAAATAATATAAGGGTCATAATCGCTTTTATAATTGACCAAATTGTAAATTATTCTATCATTTGATTATTATAGTTTAAATTTACATGGCTAATATGCTTTGGTCAGGGTTTTGTGCCTTTTATGGTCACTATTAGTTTAAATAAACTATATTCTTGATTTTTTACTAGATAAACAATTTCTTAATCACTATTGTGTCACAATTAATTATAATTATATAATCCCTAAAAATTATAAGTAAATTAATATGAGGTAGATAATTTTATTATATTTCTGTAGACAATTTATTTTCGATGTTTCATTATGTTTATCACTATGTTAAAATTAATATACTTATAAGATTTAAGAGAGTGACATGTTGTCACTTTCTTTGGTTTTAATAATAATTAATTTATTTTCATGGAAAAAAGTCCATTAAATTAATCTAATCCGACCCTTAGGTGATATGGGTCTACTTTGATTCATCCAATCTGATTTTTTAAGGTGTTAGGGAAATTTTATAATCTTATATTTACCCTTAATTACCCAATTTACCTTTAACTATGGTAAATAAATTTTACCGTAGTTACTATTCAAAATGCCCAAAAAAAAAGTAGCCTATTAACATAATTTGGACCCAATGATTCCAAATATGGAGTCCATTTTTTCAAATTCAATACACAAAAGTTGCAGAAATTAAATTTAAATTATTCTCGTTGTCGAATGAAAACGTGTTTTTGTTTAAAACATTGCAAAAGATTGAATTTATTTAACCTACGAATTCAAGGAAAAAAATGATAATGAAATAAATTATATTAAATGATAAAAATATATATTATTTATACTTGAAAACCATTAAATATTATAATTTAACCATATAAATTATTACGATGAAAAAAAGTTGTTTTTAATTAAAATATAGCGTGTTTTTACTATTTATCAAAATATGAAAATTGTCAAAAAAAATATCAAAACGTTATCCAATGTAAATTTTTATATCATGATTCAAAATAATAAGTTTATTTTGTAAAATTTAACTTAGAAAATTATCAAAAATTATATTTAAAATGGGTGTGCCATCAAAAGGCGGCAAAACAACATTTTTTGAAAAATACTTATTTTACCCGAAACAAATTATTTTGTTCTCATACCATGTTCTAGAAAATGTGTAAGACGAATAATAATGGTATAAAATTCCAAATTTAGTTAATACTATTCATAACGTCTAGTTTATAATAATATTATAACCATATATCGTTGTTTAGTGAAACCCGGTATCGCGTACTACACACGCTACCAAGGAACGTCGTGATTGCGTGTAATGAAAGCCAAGTTAGGGTTGCATGTTGTGCAAGACTCCTTTGTTGTTGAGTATAACAAAATCCAAACATAGTTCATTTATACATTTAATATATATATATATATACACTCAATGATGTGTAGAATGACTATTCTCAAACGAACTTGAAATTGTGTATAACACGATCCAAGAATTGTGTTGCGTATACTGCAAGCTAATACAATGTTGAGTATAGCACAATATAATCATGGTGTAGCATAAAACACATTACAGAAAATAAATTAAAAGGAATACTTATCATAAATTATTGGGGTGTTACAGTATGGACACTATTAATTTATAGTGATTCCATTTGGTCTTACTAATGCCCCTGCTATCCTCATGGATCTGATTAATAGAGTCTTTAGAGACTATCTTGTTCAGTTTGTGGTAGTCTTTATATACGATATTCTTGTATATTCAAAGAGCAAGGAAGAACATGAAGATCACTTGAGAATTATATTGAAGACCCTGAGAAAGGAGAAGCTTTATGCCAAATTTACCAAGTGTGAATTTTGGCTTCAAAAAGTTTCATTTTTGGGTCACATAATCTCAAAAGAGGGAATATCTATGGATCCAGCAAAAAAAGAGGTTATCAAAAGATGGTCGAGACCAACAAAAGTAACTGAGATCTGAAGTTTTCTTGTTTTGGCTGGATATTATCGACGTTTTGTAAAATATTTTTCACAATTATCTAATCCACTCACCAGGTTGACTCGGAAAGGAGTTAAGTTTGTTTGGACGGAAGAATGTGAAGAGAATTTCAAGGAGTTGAAAAGAATGTTATATAGTGCACCTGTGCTCACACTGCCTTGTAGTGGAGAAAGGTTTGTTATCTATAGTGATGCATCCATGAAGGGATTGGGGTGTGTTCTTATGCAAATTTATATGGTGATAGCTTATGCCTCACGACAGTTGAAAATCCATGAGCAAAATTACCCAACTCATGATTTGGAGTTAGCTGTGGTAATATTTGCATTAAAGATTTGGAAGCATTATCTTTATGGAGAAAGGTGTGACATTTATACTGATCATAAAAGTTTAAATTATATTTTCACACAAAATGAGCTGAATATGCGCCAAAGAAGATGGTTGTATCTGATTAAGGATTACGACTTCTCAATTCATTACCACCATGGGAAAGAAAACAAGGTGGAAGATGTATTAAGTCGACAAGACCATGCTAGTTTATCCATGATGAGGATCACAAAATATCCAATATTTATAGAATTACAAAGGATGGACCTTGGAATTACAATGAATGGGGAAAAATTGTATCTTTCTCAATTGAATGTTCAACCATCTATACATGTTATGATTAAAGAGGCACAGAAAGAAGATGTAGTGTTACAAAAGAAGGTGAGAGATGTTCCTGAATTCAACCTTGATTGTGATGGGATGGCCTGAAAAGATATGTTGCTGAATATGTCTCTCGATGCTTGGTTTTTCAGCAAGTTAAAGCTAAGAGACATATGTTTAAGGGTATGTTACAACCATTACCCATACCCAAATGGAAATTGGAAAACATCACTATGGATGTTGTCACAGGACTTCCTATAACATCCAAAGGCAATAATGATATCTGGGACATAGTTGATCATCTTACAAAGTCTGCACACATCATTGCTATTAGAGAGTACTTCTCTCTGGATCATCTTTCCAGGATATATGTAAAGGAAGTGGTAAGATTGCATGGAGTACTAATTTCTATTATATCTGATCGGGATCCGAGGTTTACCTCAATGTTCTGGAGAAGTCTTCAGCATACTCTGGATACAGAGTTGAGTTTCAGAACTGCTTATCATCCTCAGAAAGACGGTCAGTCTAAGAGAACAATTTGAACTCTAGACGATATGTTGAGATCTTGCTCTATGGATTTCAAAGGTGGTTGGGATCAAAACCTACCTTTGGTGGTATTTTATTATAATAATAGATTTCACTCCAGTATTCAGATGGCTCCTTATGAAGCTCTCTATGGAAAGAGATGCAGGACTCCAGCTTGTTGGGATGATGTTGGGGAAAGAAAGCTATTAGGACCTGATCTTGTTGATGAGATGGAAGAAAAGGTCCGATCTATTCAACAACACATAAGAGCAGCTCAGAGTTGACAAAATAGATATGCCGACAACCGAAGAAAAGACTTAGAGTTTCAAGTGGGTGATAAAGTGTTCTTATGATTATCTCCTTGGAAGAGAGTAATGAGATTTGGAAAAAAGGGAATGCTGAGCCCTAAGTATATCGTTCATTTCAAAATACTGGATCATGTTGGGAAGGTAGCTTACCGATTGGTTCTTCCACCGAATCTCTCACAAGTTCACGATGTGTTCCATGTTTCTCTCCTAAAAAAAGTACTTACCTAATCCTTCACATGTACTCAGCTCAGAAGTTGTACCTCTAGAACAAGATCTTTATTATGAAGAACAGCCGATAGATATTCTAGATCGTAGTGAAAAAGTCCTACTGAAAAATACCACTCGCTTGGTGAAAGTGTCATGGAGGAACCACCAATTAGAAGAAGCTACATGGGAGCTTGAGGATATGATGAGGGAGAGGTATCCTCATCTGTTTGTTACAAGTGACAAATTTCGAGGGAGAAATTCCTTTTTAGGGGGTAGAATATAATACCCGAGACTTTTATAAGAAATATTTTGTTTTTATTTTATATAAATCATCAAATGAATCTTTCACTACACACAAAACTATCTTGGCTTGCTTTATACTCAATCACGACCTTCCTTGATAGCTTGCATCGTACGCAATGCCGAGTTTAACTAAACAACGATATGCTATTTAAATATTATTAAAACTAGCCGTTATGAATAATAATAACCACTTTTTGAAATTTTGTAAATTTTATTTTTCAAAATGGACTTAATTTTTGGATTTGAAATATCGAAATTAGCCTAGGGTGAAATTTTGGTATTTTTCTGGAAACATTCAATTTTTGATGAATAGTGAAAACACTGGGTTACTATTTAAAACCCGGCATTTTATTTAAATAATTATTTATTTTATTTAAGTTTATTTTAGGTCAAAATTGATACATAATACCTATATAAGTTCAATGTAAATAATTGGAGTAATTTTATAATAATTTTAGATATATAAAAATTTTATTGAACTTCACCTCCTAGGAGAATTTGCAAATTTACATAAAACATAATTTTACACCTTTTGTGACTGGAATTTCAAAATTCAGAGAGTCACAGTTGATGTCAATAAGTAAAATGTGGTTCAATGAGATGAAAATAATTTTTTATGAATAATAACTTTTTACTTTTATTTACCACGGTTAAAAGTAAATAGGGTAATTAAGAGTAAAAATGATATTATTATTACCCTAACACATGTCCTAATTCTTTCAGATAAATGTAATTCGACCAAAAACAACCTTAGGAATAAAATATGATTGTTTATTCCTACTTGGATTAGATTAGGAAATTTATTATTAATTTATTTAAAGAAGGGTTAAAATAGTTAAAATCAACGTTTAATAAGTAAATAATTTTTAATATAGTGTTATACAGAAGTAAATTCGACTGTAAATATTCATTAGAAAGCTAAAACGATTTCCTAAAGAATGGAATTTTATTTGTAATTTTTTTACATTAAATAATTTAATTTATTTATGACACAAAATTATGCAGTATTTATCTTATTAATGAAATATTGACATAATTGATGTCATAAATACCCAAATAAATGTAATTTGATACTTTTTATGAATTAAACTAATTTTATAGGTTAATATGACATGTTATTATTGATTTAATTAATCGTTTTATAACTAATCATTCTGTTATGATTTTCACAAAAATCTATTACTAAATAGTGTCAAAATTGACATAAAATAATTTGTTAAAAAAATAATATATTATTAATTTTTTCTTCCTAAAAATCAAAGGATCGGCCAAACGAATTATATAAGGTTATATATATTATTAGTATACAACTAGGGGTTCTTTTGACTTGTTATAGTAAGTTTATTAACCTTATAGTGTACGAACACTGAAAGACAAGGTAAAAGTAAAATCATCTAACTTAAAGTTAAACCTAATGATATGTTTAAAATAGTAAACTAAATTTGTCCAAACTCTATTGGATGAGAGGATTTCAACCCATCCCCACCTTAGCTTCTAAATAAATCAATTTGAGATATTTAAAACTAAATATGGCTTTATAATAAAATAATATGTTTAGTTTTTCCAAAGGTGCCCCTCTCCTCCCTTATAAAATGGCACCTCCTCCCTCTCTTCCTCACACCACTTTGAGCATTCATACTCGGCCAAAACCTGAAAATTTCTACTCTCCACTCCCCTAGAAACATCTTAGAGGTCCTTTATATCTTTAAAGACCAATTTTAGTGCACTAAAAGTGGTCTCAAAGAAGCGCTTCAAAGAAGAGGTAATGTCCGTTACTGATTCATTCAACCTTATTTCTTCTTCCACTTCTTCGTCTTTAGTTATTTCTTTATGAATTAATAACATCAGAATCACTAATATACTGATATGTTATTATAAGTATGAAACAAACCGATTTAACCATCTATCCATTCTACGGAAAATGAAATCACTGCACGTGCGTACGTACGGAATACCGTCTCCACGTCGTGGTGTAATCTATTTTCCACTACCACCATAATTGGATGGGTATAATGGTGTAAATAATGAATATATATGATTATTTTAAAATGATATTTTTTATGAGATAGTATACATACACTCCAATACAATTCCATGATCATGGGAACGGTATCATCGCTCGTGCGTACGTACGGAATACCGTCTCCACGATGTGATGCGACTCGTTCTACATGATTTTCATTGCATAGTGATTACATAAATGAATTGAGTTAATAAATATGATATATATTACACTAAAACCATTCTGAAAATGAGGTGTCTATAACCTCAAAAGAACAATAAGAATTTATTCAACAAAACACTCATAAGATCAAAAAGTAATAAACACCCGAATAACAAGTAAAAATGAAATATTACTAATAATAAGATACGAATATGACCATATATGATATCATAACAATGAGTATGATTCTGGAATAAGTCAATGAAATTATTTAAATCATTATACAGGAGGTTCATACACTTACAAAGAAAATCGGACCTAAGGTAAGGGAAATATCACAATCTCATTTTATCATAGAGTGTTTATAATTTGAAATTTACTATGGTGTATTTTATCACCCACATCTATGTTTCTTCGATAATTAATATTATTTACATCCACATACAATTGTTTATACTTTTTTTATGTTATGAAAACGTTCAAATTATATTTATTTTAACATTTATAATACGAATTATTTTATTCATTCATTAATAAGGAAAATGTTGCATCATTATTGTGTCATAAATAAATGTTCTTATTCAATGTCCAAAATTTATAAATAAAACCCCACTATGTATGAAATCATTTTAGAATTATAATTAATATATATATTTGAAAATATAACATATATAACTCTATGTAAATATGTTTTTTCTAAAAGATATATGCTAAGGACATTTTTTTATTTACATTAACTTAATTATTATAAAGTGTCATTATCACTTAAAAGTGGATACCTGGGGTCCCAAAATTGACCCAAAGATGTCCATGGTCGTAAAGGTATCAACCAATAAGGTTAGGAAATGTTTTAAGGTAATTTAATATTATTATAATATTATTTTTTATCCCTATTTACCGGATTTACCCTTTAACCACGGTATATAAAATATTTACCGAAGTAATTATTCAAAATTTCTAAAAATAAGAGATTCTTATTTAAACTATTTGGACCACCTGACTCTAAATATGGAATCCATTTTCCTAAATTGAAAACACATATGTGGAAGAAATTAATTTAAAATTAATTCTCGTTGTGAAAAAAACATGTTTTTATCAAATAATAACTATCAAAATATTGACAGTTACTTATGACTAGTTTAAATGTGAAATTATGTCCAATGACCAACATTCAATTAAACGATAAAAATATAATCTAATTATACTTTAAAAACACTCAAATACATAATTTATCCCAATTAATTATTTCAATTAAAATTTTTTTAATTAAAATTTAGTAATTTCCAATATTCATCAAAATATGAAATTTATCACAAAAGTACCAAAAATTCATCCTAATCTAATCACAATATTCCCTATCCAAAAATTAATTCCAATTTGAATAATAATATTTATAAAATTTCAAAATGTGGGTTTTACTATTCATAACACCTAGTTTGATTCGTTGTGATGTGTGTTAGAACTCGAAGTTGCATACCACACACACTACTATATTATTCAAAGAAAAGCATATCGTGGAAGCTTGGGGTGTTACATTATTCCCTCCTTCAAATAATTTCATCCTCAAAATTTCTAGAATACTACCACATGAAAAGACTTGGGTGGTTCTTCATTATATGTTCCTTGAGATCCCACGTTGCCTCTTCCATCTTATGGTTTCTCTATAGAACTTTTACCAGACGAGTCTTCCGGTTTCTCAGCACTTTTTCTCTAGTATCAACAATCCTCATGGTATCTTTACAATAATTCAGATCAGGTTCCAGTTCTACTTCCTCATAGGTGAGTACATGCGTTGTGTCAGGCATTTTTTTTCAGAACAGTGATACATGGAACACGTCGTGATCTTTTTAGAGACTTGGCGGCATTGTGAAATGGTAAGCTACAGTCCCAATTCATTATATAATTTCGAAAGGTCCTATGTACTTGGGACTCAATTTATCCTTCTCACCGAATAGTATAATACCCTTCCATGGAGATACCTTCAAGAAAACATGATCTCTTGCCTGAAATTCCAAATCATTCCTTCAGTTATCAGCATAGCTCTTCTACATACTTTGGAATTCTTTGATGTTGGATTAGATTACCTTCACATTTTCAATTGTTTCATCAAAAAGTTCTAGGACTACATGTTTTCATTCACCAACATCATCCCAGCAGGTTGGTGTGAGACATCTCTTTCTGTATAACTCTTCATACGGTGCCATCCGAAAACATGAACGGAAGCTATTGTTATAAAAAAAATTCCACCATAGGTAAATATTGATCCCACATACCATGAAAGTAATGTGAGCATGATAAAAATTTTTTTTCTAAGTTTTGAATATTCTGTTCTGATTTTCCATCAGTTTGGGGGTGGTAGGCAGTGCTCAATCAAAGTTTAGTATCCCGGGATTTATGATGACTTTTTTAGAATGATGAATTAAAATGGGGATCATGATCAGAAAAAATTGATAGGGGTACTCCATGAAGTCTCACAACTTAATTAATAAATAGTCTTGCATGACGTTCAACTGTTATATCATTTCTTATATCATTAAAATGCGCTGACATGATAAGACGATCAACAAAGACACATATTTAATTGTTTCTTCTATGAGTATTTTTTAGACCCATGACGAAGTCCATCGAAATATTATCCCATTTCTACTCAGGTATAAGAAAAGGATGCATGAATCCTCTAGGATATTGCCTTCCAGATGTCACTTGTTGACAAACCAAACATCTTGACAGAAAATCAGCAATATCCCTCTTCATGTTGTCCCACCAAAAATGTTTCATCAAATCACTATACATTTTGGTGCTCCAAGGGTGTTTAGATAAATTGGAACTATGAGCGTCATCAAAAAATTCCCTTTTTAGATCACGTATATCAGGAACACATAGTATCTTCCAAAATTTCAAAATTCCATCTTCATACACAAAGTCAATCAATCTCCCATCATTCACAGCTTTAATCTTCTTTTAAAACTCTTTATCATCTGTCTGAGAAGACATTATACTTTCTAGTAATGATGGTTTTGCAACCATTTGAAAAAGTATCAATGTTTCACATTCCATGGTTATTCCCATATCCAACATTATTGGATCCATGAAAATTGGATCCCATTAAACGCTCATTTCAATCAAAAAACAATGATCATTTCTCCTCAAAGCATCTGCCACCATATTATCCTTCCCGGGGTGGTAGTGTATCATGAAATAATAATCCTTGAGTAGTTCATGGCATCACATTTTCCCCATTTTGAGTTCTTTCTCTAAGAAAATATTTTTCAAACTCTTGTGGTCGGTATATATATCACATTTTTCACCATAGATATAATGTATTCATATCTTCAAAGAAAATATTTTAGCAGCTAACTCAAGATCATGAGTAGGATAGTTTTTCAAATGAATTTTTATCTCTCGTGATGCATATAAAATAAACCTATCATTCTGCATAAGGAAACAACCATGTCCATTATTTTAAGTATCACTATAAATACCAAACCCATCATTACCCGATGGTCGATTCAATATAAGAGCATTGTCTAATATTCTCATTAGTTCTTCAAAAAATTCTTCACACTCTTTTGTCCAAATAAATTTAACCCATTTACGTGTGAGCGTCATTAATGTGTTAGCCAATTGGTCAAAATTCTGGATGAAACACTAATAATAACCTACTAAACCAATAAAACTGTATACCTCATTTATACTCATCGGTGCTGGCCATTCTATAAGCGGTCTTTGATATAGGCCTTGAACCAGAAACTAAATCAATGGAAACCTCAATTTATCATTCTGGAGGATGTCCCGGTAAATCTTCTGGAAACACATCTACATATTCTTTCACAATAGGTACATCCTCTATTTGAACATCCCTTTCTTCACCCATAGTTATTTCATTCTCTTCCTCCCTGAAAATTGAATTTAGTTGAGCTACTGGGGGTAGATCAAGATAAGAATAATGTGGTGACGATTATGATCTAAAGATAAGGTGTTCTTTATCATCATCCTAAAAAATTGTAACCTCGTTCTTCAAACAATAAATCTTTGCATCATGGTCTGAGTAAAAATCCATACCGAGGATTATATCAAATTCAATCATGGATTTGATGATGAGATCATCCGATAAAAAACATTTATGTGCTCTAATGGGGAATGATTCACAGAACATTATTGCAATGATACATCCCTTATGAGTTTTTACTGACACCACCCTTGATAAATCAAATTGTAATTATCTAATTTTCTTAGAAAACTGGTATGATATGAAACAATGAGATGATCTAGATTCAAGTAATGCAATTTATAAACACTAGAAAACCATTAGATTACCGGCCACCATGTATTTTGGAACTTTTACCTTAGTAGTAGTGATAGAAAATGCATGGGCTTGATCCCTTGGCCTTTTCTTAGGTAATATTCCCTATCACATAGGACATTTATTTTCATAATGTCTCATCTCCCTGAAATTCAAGCATTGAACATCAGTAGCATATTTCTTCCCCTTACAATCATGAGCTCTGTAACCTTTTTCACGACAAATGTAATAGACTCCCATTCCCTTCAAGAAAGTACCAGGGTGTTTCATCCCACATTTACTACATGATGGATATTCAACTTTTCCCTTCTTCCCATTATTTCCATTCCCAGATTGATCGGCATATCTCTTCTTTTCTATCTTTTCTTTAAAGTCATAAGACTTAGAGAATTAATTTTCTGTCTTGATAACACATGAGATAATATCTTCATACGATGAGAAGGATTGTGAGACAAATACATGATGGAGAAATAGTTTTAACCCCTCAAAGAAACGATAAATATTACTCCTTGGGTTACCTATATAATCTTTTGCATGCCTTTCTATCCTTGAAAATTTAGCCTCATAGTTTGTGACATTTTCATCATCCTTTTATCTCAGACATAGAAATTGAATTTCCATATGTGCTCGATGGTCACAAGGAAAGTATTTTTCTAAGAAAACCTCTTTGAACTCCCTCCATTCCATATTTTATAATTCATCATCCTACTTTTTTTTTGAATCATTGACCATCATTGGTCAGCATCTCCAATGAGGCGGTAAACTGCCTTGATAACTTTTCCCCTTTCACTACTCCCCATGGAATTGAATATTCCCACTAAGGAATTTATTCATTTCTAAATTACTAATGGATTTTTAATACCATTGAATGTTTGTGGTTGTTTCCTCATGACTCGATCTAACATTGATCCTCCACACTGTGGATTTGGGAGCTACATTCGAGTATGGTTATTATTCATAACCTGAGTGAGTTGTCCCAATATGGTGACTAGCTAATCTGCACCAGTTGCATCACCAGCTCCACTATAATTATTTTGAGCAAGAGGGAAATCCCTACACTAACTGCATTCATTGATATGGTTTCCATTCATTCAACTAGGTGACTTTTCTAAAAAATGTGATAAACTAGATTTGTTTATGAATCGCAATACATAATTCTAATCATATTAAAAAATTAACATGAATTGAACAGTATGTGGATATAATCCATAATCATAAAAATGTTTTCATTGAAATATTATATACTCATGAACCCTTTATAATTGTTTTTAATGTAAATAAAATTTATCCTAAACATATCCTCTTGGAGTGTCGTAATCAAGAGTGCATTAAGGACCATTGTCGTGAACCAGTTCCTGTTCGTGTCTAGCTCAAAGCGGTGTTTTCAGGTTTTACCACTAGGTATATCTCTTCCAGAGCCACCTCTACCTTCTCGTATCCAGATAGGGATGTATTTCTTGGAAAATATCATAAAATATTTACAATACGAAAATTATCGGAAGTTCTTCTATACTAATCTTCAAAGTCCATCTTTGGTCTATGTGCTCTAATCAGAGTTTATCTAAATCTAGCTTCAGGGTTTGTACTAAACATCCTATGATACCAACTGTAATACCCATACTTTAGAAGTCTAGAGTTAGTGAATTATTACATAACATTGGAATGATATAAGGAAATCATGTCCTGAAAGACTGATTACTTAGTAGCCTTAGAATCACGAGATACATTCATAAAGTTTACATTACATCATAAAATAAAAAACTACAACAACATCTTGTTTCCATATACCACACTCATATTCCCTCATAATATCCCTACTGGTAATTCATAAAATACTTCTTCATTTCCTGAGAAAAATAAAACACAGAAAGGGGTGAGCTCATATGAACATTAAGGATAAAAATATAGTGGTAAATTTCATAAATAATCACAAACATTTAATGCAATGTATAACTAAAACTAAAATCCTTTTAAACTTTTACTTCATCATAATATGGTAGAAATAATATTAAATAATTCCATTAAATTATACACATGGATATTCTATTATTCGAATAATCACATGCAATATCAATAACCACTTTTATAATGATGGAATGCATAATTCCAGACAATCATAACCACATAGTCAAGGCCTTGTTCCAAGACTACAAATAGGATTTTGTCAAGGCCTTGTTCCAAGACACTAGTTTGTCTCCTGATACCTACCGAGGCATCGAGGAGCTATAGCGGGATCCACCCGTCACTTATTATGTCCAATGGATTCCTCATATGAATAGGATTAAACATAACATAAAAATTCATATTAAAACTAGCATACGAAATGTTATTTCAATATCCATAAACCATGAATGGTATAAAAATAAAAAATCCACAGTAAAAAATATAACAAAACCTTCAATACAATATGGGTTTTTTGTATCATAACAAATCAACTTTAAATAATCTTAAAATCCATCAAAGGATGTTGACATTGATGAAAACAAACTATTTGGGAGAAATATCTCATTTTTTAAATAATTTAAATGTCACATAATAATAAAAGGAAACATTTACTTTTAAAATATTCTTATAGCTTGTAAGGTAGGATTATATGATTTTATAATGGAATAAAATATCTTCACCTGTCTTATAACCAAAAAAATACATTCTTACCTTAATTAATTCAAAAAGGATAAAAAGGACCTTGTTTGGAAAACGACGAAAAGTTTTCTTTATAAAAATTTTATAAAAAGTCAAAAGGGTATAAATGACATTAACCCATTGTCTTTAAAATAGTAATAATGATTTGAATTAAATTTTTAAGAAACATGGATAAGAATGATAAAGAGGTCTCAGTAGTTAATTACGTATAAACAACCACAGATAATGAAGAGATTGTGAAATAAACCCTTACCTTGTAATATTCCTTGGGCGAGGGTAGTTTAAAATCCTATATAATTTTGAAATAATTGTTATTAAATTATAAAATAAATATATACATTAATGGAATATGTTATATGATCTTTTAACATTTCATTTTTAAATAATATATTAGTATTATCGTCGTTTTGGGTGTTTAGTTACTCGTTTTCTTTTATATGATTTGTTACATAAGATATGTTTGTTATGGATTGGTTGTATCTTATTTATATCCATAATTATATCATATCCTTAAATATTATTTTTAATCATCAAATTATAATTATACTTGAATGCGTAAGATGGGGAATGAATCTCATTGCACTCGCAGAGACGGTAGTCCATACGTAAACACGAGTGACGATATCATTAATTTGATATTAAAATAATATATAATTGGATGGTATACAATATATACAGAATCATTATAATTTTATATTTATTATTTACTTCAATTACTCATCATTATCATACCCATACATATAATATGGTTTTGAATAACAATTACACCATGACGTGGAGAAGGTAAGTCGTACGTATGCACATATGGTGACATGTCTTTTAAAGGATGGATAGAATACAGAATATGGTTTTAAAATATTTATAATATCATCAAACTATGTAGAATATACTTTAGTTCTTATTTTAGAATAGAAATAACAAAGATAGAAGAAGTTGAAGAAGAAAGGAAGTAGAAAGAGGGCGGTGAAAACATTATCTCTTCTTCAGGTTCTTCCATTTGATTTGATCAAAAGGGCTCCATAGGTTGGATTTCTGATCAATATAAGTCCTCTAGTTTGAATTTTGTGAAGTTTAGAAAACATTTGGACAAGGTTTGGCCGATCCAAAAGGCTTTTAATGTGTGAATTAGAGAGAAGGGAGAGTTACCTTTTATAAGAGGGGTGAGGGGCACCTTTGGAAAAGGTAGAAATATTATTTGATAATAAATTCATATTCGGTTTATAATGAATCAAAAGTAAATTATTTTTTAAAATTAAAGGTGGTTAAAGGTCGAAAACCACTCAACCAATAGGTTTTAGACATGTTTGGGTCACCCTATTAACTTTATCTTTTTTATTTAACTCTTAGTTAAATAGTTTGACATTTACCATGTCTCTTTGTATTTTATATTTTATAGTTAATAAACATACTATATACATCGAAGAGACCACCAAGTGGTAAGTTAATGATTCACCTATCTTTATATAAGTCCATTGGCCTATACTTATATTTTTGGGAATATAATATCAATTAATAATATAATATTTGTTTTAAAAACTCCTTTATGTCAATTTTGACACTATTTAATAATTGTTTTTTGTTAAAGTATTAACAAAATTATTAATTAGAAAAAAATTCATTTCTGTAATCATAACATGTCATATTAACCAATAATATTTTTTTATATTATCAAAACATTCGAATTATATTTATTATTACATTTATAATTCCAGTTATTTGATTCATTAATTAATAAGTAAAATACTCCATCATTATTGTGACATAAATAACTTTAATTATTAAATTATTGAAAATTATAAATAAAATAACATTATGTAGGAAATAATTTTATCTTTATAATGAATATTTATAGTCGAAAATATAACATATATAACACTATGAATAAAATTATTTTCCTAAAAGTTATATGCCAAATGTCATTTTTATATTTACATTAACATAATTAATATAAAGTGTCATTATCATTTACAAGTTTCTCCATGGGGTCCCAAAATCGACCCAAAGGTGCCCATGGTCGGACATGTATCAAAAAATAAGGCTAGGAAACGTTTTAGTGTAATCTAATATTATTATAATATTATTTTTTACCCTTATTTATCAGATTTACCCTTTAACCATGGTAAATAAAATATTTACCGAAATAATTATTCAAAATATATAAAAATAGAAGTAAAATTTTAAAAAAAATTGAACCTCCTGCTTCTAAATATGGAATCCATTTTCTTAAATTCAAAACATATAAGTAGTAGAAATAAATTTAAAATTAATTCTCTTTGTAAAAACAAAAATCGTGTCTTTAACAAATAATAACTATCAAAAGATTGACACTTTCTTATGTCCAGTTTAAATGTGAAATTATTTCCAATGACCAACATTGGATTAAGTAGTAAAAACATAATCTTATTATACTTTAAAACCACTCAAATTAATAATTTATTACTATTAATTATTTTGATTAAAAAATTGTTTTTAATTAAAATTTATTAATTTTTAATATTCATAATCATATAAAAGTTATAAAAAATGTACCAAATATTCACCCTAAGAAAATATCGATATTCTGAATCCAAAAATGAATTCCAATATGAATATTAAAATTTAAAAATTTAAAAAAATGGGGTATTACTTTTCAAAATTTTTAGTTTTATTGTTTGTGTTGTGTGTTAGAACATGAAGTTGCGTACAACACACGCTAATGTATTATTCAAAGAGATGTGTGTCGTGAAAGCTTGGGGTGTTACAAGTTGAGGGGTAATTAAGGTATAATTTTAAAATTGTATGTTAATGACATGTTATGGGTAGGTCTAATTCATATGATAATTGGAATGTATAGGGGGTTATTAATGAATTTTTAGATGAAAGGTCTTATAATTGAAAATATTATCATAATAATGGGATTGAAGCATGATGAAAAAATTTGGAGGATGTTATAATTAATAAATTCGTACATGAAGAAGATCGTTGAGATATTTATAATCAGTGGATTTAATATCATTTACAATCATATCTAGTCACATTATATATTAAATTTATTAGGTTCCATAATTGAAATATGAAAATAAGTACAAAGATAATGTTTTTTATGATTTACTTTTCTGAAGATTGTTGTACATAATATGGTGTAATCATTTGATAATTTCTAATGCAGTCGGGGATTCCAAAAACTTATTTGGAAAATATATGGACTGTTCAATAGGATGATTTTAAATGCAATTTTAGATATATAAAAGGAATGAAAGGAAAGAATAATTGCTTCATATATGATAAATTGTTACATGGTTTTGATGAGGCAGAATCATTGGATGATTCCAATTATTAGAAGAGTACAACTGGATATATTTACAAATATAGAGGATCTATGGTATGTTGTAATTATATGCTACAAAAATTTATTTTAAATTCTAAAATTGAATAATATTATCTTCCTATAGAAATTTTAATTTAGGAGATGGTCTAGTTAAGTTTTTTTATTGAATAATAGGGTTATTATATTGGGTGATATTAAATCTGGTAAGGTTAAACCCACAGAAATAGGTATATAATTTCAAAACATGTAAAATAAAAGTGTCCATTTAATTTCATGCATTTACATTACATTTAATTAATATTTATTATATTGGATTGAATATGGTGGCAGGGTGGTCGTAAGATTAGTATTGTTACTTTGGTGTTTTTTGTTTCAAAAATCATCTTAGAAACTGAGTTGGGAGGGATCCTTCTAGAATTAGGTTCTTGAACATTATTTTTGAATGACTAAATATTACAACTTTTATTAATGGTGGTGACGTTAAAGGGATTATTAATGTTGAGGACATACCACCATCCACAATATCATGGGATTGGATTCATTATTATGGCCCCACAGTGATCAATATTCATAAGAACCATCGGGTTCTTTTCCAATATATGGGGGTTTCCTTTAAATATTCATCTCAATTCCACCATTTACCTCGACAATCCACCCCTCACATCTCCCTGATGTTTTCCCAATGTTTCCTCTGACTATATACTCTGAGACACCTACTCCGGGTGTGGTGTGTGATTACTAAATATCCTAATATCTATTCCAAGATGAGGAGGTTGGATATGGTTTTTTATACATATAATAAATGATAACCCACCATGATTAATAACATAATTTTAAATTTTTTTGTATCTAAAAGGTACATATGAAAAGCCATAATGACTATATTGTTAACAATTTTTCCCCCAACTATATTTTCGATAAAATAATTTCACATTATAGTTGCTTGAGACGATTAGGAAACTACACAACCTATATTAATCGTCTAGAGATTCAATGTTGAGACCATGATTTCTACCTTGGCTAAATTTCTTCAAGAGAATACTGGTATTCAATTGACATTTTTCACAGGCTATATATAGTATTCTAGTGAACTGTTGACCATAAACAAGCTAGGGTATGGAATTGTTGAATCTTATGATTTTTTATCTATGTTTTTGAATTTTATTATAAAAATTTTATGAGCATGTATTATATTTATTGAGCTTATAGTATATCAATTATATTTCACCTAAATGGATATATAAACATCATTTGGTATCCTATTATATTTCCAAATTAAATTTTTATTCATCTTTTATATCATCAATTATTTAAGAAAAACTACTCTATATTTCACTTCTCATTGTCCCAACTAAATAGAATTTAACGAAAATATTCCCCATCTTTTCACCAAGGCACTATTTTCACTGACAAAGTCTTCTCCATGCTACATTGTTGTTTTATTTTGGAAAAAAATATTTTTTAACATTATGAATTTGAAAAAAAAATAATTGGGGCTCTTTTTTTCTTTAATTTTATAGTGGTGTATCCATATATTTTTCTATGTACCCAGCTATATTTTTTTCTTTACTTTACGACTTTAAGATATAGTTTTCATTACACACCTTTTTAATCATGATAATTTAATTATAATAACTCACATATAATTTAATGTGTTAGATTAAATATATTGGTTATATATTTCATGTTTCACATTAGAAATGTCGTGTATGATTTCTAAATTGTATATTTTTCTCTAATTTAACATTTCTTATAATTTTATTAACGGATTCATAACATGGTAAATCTTACAAATTTTATTTAATTACATTTTCCATTATTATTCCTATTATAATTCAATAAAATATATTTTTATTAACCTTTAATCATTTATATTCATAGAAAAATTGGTAGTGGATTTATTTCTATAATATTCATTTCAACTTTTCAAAACTATGAATGAATAAAGACTTTATTAAAATGACTAATTAATTTTTTGATAATATCATAAAAAATGAGACCAATAATGTTATTGATTAATACTTTTTTCTATATAAGTTATTAGTTTCCTTTTATTTAAAATATCCATGTTACAATACACTTATTATCTTTTCCTGCACTACACTATGTATTTTTCATTATATTTAATTTATAATATATAGGGGTGGTTTGATGTGAAGGAAAGGGATGTGATTTATGAAGGATAAAATTATATATGTATTCATGAGTTTTTGGTATAATATTCGGGATTTTATTTACTGAATTATAATTTTTACCTCTTAAAAACTCTAATAAATGTTTTATCACATGGGTGGATCAAAAATCACAATTACATGTCAAATTATATTTTTATAAAAATAAAAATTGGTGTCTATATGGGATCATGTGGTATTGTGTGATGGATGTGATATATTTCCCATGAATAACCTCTAAAAAATGTAAATGTATAGAATATAATAATAGGGGATCCATTCATTAAATTTCATTTTTCATGTTTATTTATTTATTTATGGGAAGTAGAGTGATTTCATTTTAGTATTTTTTTCATTGAGAATCAATTTTTATAATGATATAGGTTACATTAGATGGCTTCCTTCTTATTTACATTTATATTTTTTACATCAATACCTACCTAGGAAATGCATTAGAGTCATGTGAACCTATTTATAAATACCACCGTA
The DNA here is from genome assembly GCA_963277665.1 of Viscum album. Taxonomy (NCBI): domain Eukaryota; kingdom Viridiplantae; phylum Streptophyta; class Magnoliopsida; order Santalales; family Viscaceae; genus Viscum; species Viscum album. The sequence goes on along the minus strand of OY728138.1, from coordinate 850,266,744 downwards.
TTATTTGTATTAGTTTTCATTCTGGGGTTTATATTTAATATTATCATCATGATTATGGTATGAAATATATATTTAATGTATGAAAATAAATCCATTTAAAAATTACCTCATGTGATGAAAACAATATCATTTTGAATTATGTCACAATAAATATCTCAGTTTTTAATTAAGGATTCATAAATTATGTTACATTTAATAAGGTATTATAATAGAGAAAAATATTAGTGGGAAATATCCTATGGCATTAATGGAATTTATTTTCATGGTTTAATTATGTTAACTATAGTTTCGGTATATTTAATTTCACTGTTTTCATATTCTATTTTTATAATGTGTCTTCATTTTGAGTCATTTTATGGTGTTTATTGATTAATGAAAACAACTTTTCTTATGAGGTGGAATTTTATATATGTAATTCATGTGTATTATTTTACTATATTTTTATATTGACTTATGAGTCTAATATTACTTGATTTAAAGAAGATGTATTAATTTAAGAATGTTTTAATTTTTTTAGATAAATGAAGAACAATGGGGATTTAATTCTTGATTCATATTGTGAGGTGAAGGTTCACGCTATGAATAATTATGGATATATCAATTTAAATATATATCTAGAGTTCATGGTCATGAACTGGAGACATTCATTCCATATATTGATTAGGGTTATAGTGAGAAGACTAAGAGAAAGTCATTAACAGCAATATTTTTCATTCATGTAGTTCCTAAATTTAAAAATTTAAATATATAGAATATAAATGTCAATCATGTTGTTGTTATAGTTTACACCACAAATGTGGTTAACTATATTTGTGAGGATTGAAATTATTTATTATCTAATTATTTTTTAATCCCAATGAGATATATACTTTTCAAGGAAATAAAATACCATTCATGCCATGAAAAACCATTGACACAACCAAATATTTAAGCTAAATCAAATTTTAATGTATAATATATCAAATAATCTTATGAACACACATTTAGGAAATTATTGGTGTCATGGTTAAAAATATTTACATCTATTGGTAATTTAATGACACAGAGGAAAACTGAATATATTAAAAAAATATCTATTTAAGGTTCAGAATTATTTTACCATCTTATTAGTCATAGTGTTTACTTTTTAATTTAATTATTATATATTTAAATTGAATAATCTTCGTATTATCAATTAGGATTCTTCTATTTTTATTTATTTGTATCATATACCCAATTTTCCTGATACACAGATTTATTTTTTTGGATTCACCATGTATGATAGAACTCAATTCTGTTATGTGTGGTAAATTACATTAAGCGGTGATGGGTCTAAAGGAAGATTGTGTGCATCCTAAGGAATTATTAATCTCAATAGTTGATATTTTAGTTGTAATTTATTTTTTAAAAAGAGAATTCTATTATATAGAATTTTATATATCAGACTAATTGGATTAGAAATGAGGAACCCCAAAACTAACTTATTAGATTGAGTAATAATGAATGGATTATATTCGTCTCTCACTATATAAAATGAGTTTAATTAATATGATTTATTGAATTCTATTAGATGAATATATTTTATTGATTTCATTAAATAATCTAAATTGATAATAATATGTTACTAAATTTGGAATAATATTGTGGTGAAATCAATATTCCATGATGATGAATACTATTGATGATTTCTACATTTAAATTCATCTAAACATGATAATAAACCGTGTTCTTGTCAATTGTTCTTATATATGATTTATAGTTATAGTATTATTTTCACCTCGTATAAATAAATTAAATAAAAAATGGTATTGATCAACCCTGGAGGCACATAACATTTTCCTCTTTATTGAATGATATCTAAATTTCCAATACCTTTAGATATTTAGTAATTAATGATCAAGTACACTTTGAAATTATATTAATTGGTAATCCATGGAGATTGAAGGATTTTTTATGGGAAATAATAAAATAATTTTTTTAATTTATGTTTCATTCTTCAAATAAATTGGTATTTAACTAATTTTTAGTAACATTATAAATTTTATCACTAAATAAAATTTCTTTTTAAGGACCACAATTTGGACACCAAAATTCAGACTTACCCAAAAATAAATACTATTATAATGTGGAAGGCAATTATAATGCATGTGAAAAAATATTAGTTATTGGTGAATAGATATACTAAAAATGAATAGATTATTATAGTGATTCAAATTATATTACAGAAGTGAGGGATAAAATATAAAAAATGTTTGTTTATTTCTAATTAGAGAATGTTTGTTTATTTCTAATTAGAGAATGTTTGTTTATTTATCATTAGAAAAAATTTTCATTCATGTTAAATAAATAATTGATATATTTATTCACTATCAATTATAATTATAAGGCAATTGTATATTTTAATTGACATACATATTTTTTTAAAATGATGTACTAGTGTAATGTCTCGGTTCTGGGTGTCACGAAAAGGTGTCATGCACCTGGTTGGTCACTAAACTCAATTGCATTTTCCCTGAGGCTAGACGTTACCGACTAGAAGCGAGGGTCATATTGTGATAATGTGAAATCTACGCCCTCACTAGCAGAGTATACATAGAAGAATGAAAATAATATAAAATATTATAATTCGTAATACTATACAATAAAAGTAAACAATGGAAGACTGATAGTAATGTAATAATTTGAGCGTATATAAATGATTCATGTCACATGTGTCTAGGAAAGCATCGAAATAAGTCATGATTCTAGAAATATAATAGTAAATAAAGTGTACAAAAATTCAATAATCACCAACATCATCGCAAGCCTCAGCTTGGTCTCATACTCACCAGCTCCAACAACAATCAAGTGCCTGATGAAGAAGGGTTCTTTCCCATATCAATACAACAACCATATAATCTATTTTGGTCAAAAAACAAGACCCAAACAGGGTGTGAGACAAATAGCAGTAGGTAACCACAAAATTTTATGTGCCTAACTATTAGTGAATACATATATATAGCATGTATTATTAAATAATGATGTAATAAACTATAAAGCAACAAAAAGTAAATATTCCAAGAGTATTCAATTATATTCATTTATATTTATTATTTTATCTATTGATTCCTTAAACATTAGGATCTAGCCAAATATATCTATCCCATGTTTAATAGAAACAACAGACTCCTCAGAGGTCCATCTAAACAAACAAGTCAGACCAATTCCATGATTGTGCTTCAGCATGGAAGACTCTCCATAATAATTTAATTATCCAATAACAACCAATTTTGGGAATGTTATCACAAACTAATTCCCCTAGTATAACATAACAACAATTCATTTAATAATGATCCACTGGGTATCGCTCATGGTTATACCCCTTTGGTCTAACATAACTCCAAACATTTAAAATCAAACACATGGGCAGTGCAAAATAGTCCATACCCCTTGTTCAACATAATGTCAATTCCATTAATAAAGACCCTATAGGTAGGTCTCACGATGTACCCCTCTTGTCTTTGACCACCTAGAAGATCTCACAGTCAATACCTCTATGTCAACATAACAAAAACTCATTTAATAACGACCCTCTGGGTAGCTCTCATGATCTAACCCCTCTAGTCTAAAACCATCAGGAAGATCTCACAGCCAATGCCTCTCGGTCAACATAACAATAATACATACTTAAATGACCCTACCTTGGGAAGCTCTCACAATGAAGTTCCCATTATTCAAACATTAACAATGAATATTACATGCATCTCAAATAATAAGTAACTCCATCCTAACAACATGAGGCATGGAAAACAAGGAAATTCAAAAATGCATTCTAGACCAAACATCCATAATCAATGAAACAAGAAAAACACAACCATAATCAAGGTATAAAGCCTTATCCATGAAATTACCCAATTTATCAATCAAACAAGACATAATTGGTAATAAAAATGGGTTATTCCAAACACACAAAACCCAAAATGTTGGTATACGAGACATTTAGCTTATATAATCCAAATACAGTCGATGAAAGGAACAACCAAACAACCTTGATTTCATGAGATCAACACTCATGAACGTCAAAGATTGAATAAATATAGAAAAATGTATATATACAAAAAGGTGAAAAATGTTCATCCTTGAAATAAACACAAGAGAGGAGTAATCATTAATAAATGATATAGGGTAATTGAGACATTGCCAGTCGGATTTCAACGCACCCGATGATGAATCAATTGTAGCTCAAATAGAGAATTCGGAGGGGTTTGAAGTTCATAGTCATTCATTCTCTCTTCTATACGATCTGATGAGAGAAGAAAAGTGTTCCAGACATTAGTCGTGACAATTCTACGATTCATCAAATAAAAAGAAAATTACAAGGTGTGTTCATTAAATGTACACACCATGTATTAGCCTCAACTGACCCCTCTTTAGGCGGTCTTCCCAGTCACCACATAACCTTGTACTCAGATGTTACTCGGATAGTACGTGGCTTTATGCGGCACCTAGGGATACGGTGTTTACTCATAATTACATGGTTTTTACATAGAAAAAACATTTAATTCCTTTTCCAAAAAAACCACAAAAAATAAAGATCAAAACCTGAAATGAATATCTGGTTTCTTACAAACTCCCCCCCTAAAGCAATTCATCCCTAAATTTCCCTTCCACGGTTGGTGTAGGAGAAACTTTAAACAATTCTGGACACTTGGAAAATACTTCGGCCTCCCTCCCTAATGTCTCATCCCATACTCACTTGTGTTCCCATATCACCCATACCATAGGAATAGAATGGTCATAGAGAACTTTTGTGTTGTGATCCACAATTCTAATATGGTGCTCCCAAAATGATGTGGCATCTTCAAACTCATTCTCCTCATGTTGAAAAACATTTGGCACGTATGAAAAGTACCATCATAGTTTAGAAAGATGAATGTTTTAAAGCATATCCTGATAACTATGAGGTAAATATAAATGATAGGCTACCAGACTCACTCTCTCCAAAACCACAAAAGGACCAATGTTTCCCGATGAAAGCTTCCCTAGTCTCATAATCCCCCTATTTTCTATCCTTAGTGTGACATATAATAAAACCTGATCTCCAACCTTGAACTATAAAGGTCTTCTCTATCAATCATCATAATATTTATACTGATATTTTGAAGTTTCCATCCTCTTCTAAATCAACCCCAACTTCTCAATGGTATCCTGGAGAAGACGAGGTCCCAACATAGCTTCCTCTAATTCCTCCATCTAACATAAGGGTAAACGGAATGGGATACCATAATAATCCTCATAAGTATCCATCATAATCATCTCTTGAAAACCATTATTCATTCAAAAATCCACTAGGTTTATGTGTCTCTCCCATGAACCTCTGAAATCCAAGACACGTGCTCAATGTATGTCCTCCAAAACCTAAATTTTGTGATTGGACATGCCATCTATCTGTGGGTGGTAAGATGTACTCAAAAGTACCTGTGTACCTAACCCATCTATAGTGCCTACCAGAAACAAGAAGTAATCCAAAAATACATATCTAAAATGATATAGTTTTTAACCCCCATGCAAATAAAAAATCTCTTTAATGTACAACCTCCCCGGCATTCCAGCAATGATGTTTTCTTTAATAAATAAAAAGTGTGCATCCATCGTGAGCCTATTGATAACAACCCAAAAAACATCATTCCATAGAGGTGACTTTGCAAAAAATCTAATGAAATGAATCATGATATCATTCCACTTCCACTTAGGAATGGGTAACTATTGTCAATGCCATGCTAGTCACCAATGCACCGCCTTCATCGACTGATAGGTGGAACATCTCATAAAAAAACTAGCTAAGTCCCTCATCATGCCAGGTCACCAATAATGATAGTGTAGATCTCGATACATATTGGTGATGTAACACCCCGACCCTAGTTTCCCAGAGTCGATGAAGTATTACATAACATTGGAATGATCGCAAAAGATCAAGTCTTGAAAGACCGATTAGTTTAGTATTCTTGTAATCACTAGATACATTCATAAAGATTACATTACATCATTAAATAAAAAACTACAAAAACATCTTGTCTCCATATATCACACTCATATCCCCTCATAAAATCCCTATAAGTCATTCATAAAATACTTCTTCACATCCTGGGAAAAAATAAAACATACAAAGGGGAGATCATATATGCCCAGTAAGGATAACAATATAGTGGAAACTTTCATAAATAAACAAAAACATTTAAGGAAATGTATAAATAAAACAAAACACTTTAAAAAATTAACATTAGAATAATATGGTAGAAATAAAATGAAATAATTTCAATTACTTATTCCCATGTATATTCTACTAATCTAATAATCACATGCAATATCAATAACCACTTTCATAATGATTGAATGCATAATTCCAGACTATCATAACCACATAGTCAAAGCCTTGTGCCATGTCTATAAATAAGATTTTTTCATGGCCTTGTGCCAAGACACTATTTTGTCTCCTGAGGACTTCCTATGCATTGAGGAGCTATAGCGGGCTCCACCCGCCACTTATTAAGTCCAATTCATTCCTCATATGAACATGTTTAAACATAACATAAACATTTGTATTAAAACTAGTTTAGGAAATGTCAAAACATTCTCCATAAACCATGAATGGTATAAAAATAACACATCCATAGTCAAAAATATTACAAAACCTTTAATACAATATAGACGTTTTGTATCATAATAAGTCAAGTTCAAATAAACTTAAAATCCATCAAAGGATGATGACATTGATGAAAAAAAATCTATTTGAGAGAAATATCTCTTTTTTTAATCATTTTAAAGTCAAATAATTTTAAGAGGAAATATTTACATTGAAAATATTCTTATAAAATTTTATGGGATGCTTAATGATTTTATAACGGCGGGAAATAGCCTCACCCGCTGTATATGTTAAAAAACATTCTTACCTTAATTCTGTCGAAAAGGATAAAAAGGTCCTTGTTTAGAAAATGATAGAAAGATTCCATTATAAACATCTTATAAAAATTCAAACAAGGGTATAAATGACCTTAAACCATATTCTGGAAAATGGTAAAAATTATTTGAAATTCTTTTTTAAGAAACATGGATGTGGATGATAAAGAGGTCCCCGTAGATAATTTCATATAAACAACCTTGGATAATGAAGAGATTGTGACATAAACCCTTACCTTGTAATTTTAATTGGTCAATGGTAGATTAACCTCCCTTATAATGTTGAAATAATATTTATTAAATTACACAATAATTACATACATTAATATGGTATCATATATGACCTTTTAACATTACTTTGTTGATAATATCTTAGTATTATAGTCGTCTCGAGTGTTAACTTACTCGTTTTATTTTATATATTTTGTTAAATAAGCCATGTTTTTTATTTATAGGTTGTATCTTATTCATATCCATAATTATATCAAGTCCTTAAAAATTATTTTTAATCATCAAATGAGAATTAGACTTGAATGGATATGATGGGGAATGAATCTCATCACGTTCATGGAGACCGTAGTCCGTACGTACGCACAAGCGACAATATCATGATTTTGATATTAAAATAATATATAATTGGGTGTTATATCATATATATATAATAATAATAATTTTATATTTATTATTCACTTCAATTACACATCATTATCATACCCATCCAAATAATAATGTTTTGAATAACAATTACATCGTGACGTGGAGACGGTAAGCCGTACGTATGCACATATGGTGAAATGTCATACAATGGATGGATAGAATACTGAATATGGTCATACCAAACTTATAATAAAATCACAGTATATTGAAGATAGTGGAGTTATTATTTTATAATGTAAATAACAATGAAAGAAGAGGTGGAAAAAGAAAAGGACATGAAAGAGGGTGGTGAAAACATTACCTCTTCATCGGGTTCTTCCTTTTGATTTTATCAAAAGGGACCCTTAGGATGGCTTTCTGATCAAAATAACACCTCTAGGATTAATTAAGGGAAGTTGATAGAATATTTGGGCAGGGTTTGGCCGATCCAAAAGGCATTGAAGTTGTGAATTAGAGAGAAGCGGGAGTTCCCTTTTATATGAGGGGTCTGTGGAATGTTTTGAAAAGCTAGAAATATTATTCTATAATAAATTCATATTCAGTTAATAATGGCTTCAAAGAGAATTATTTAAATTTTTAGGTGTGGATATGTCAAAAACCACTCATCCAATAGGTTTTAGATAGGATTGGGTGACTATAATAACTTTATCTATTTAATTTAACTCTTTGTTAAATAGTTTGACATTTACAATGTCTCTTTGTATTTTTATATTATATAGTTAATAAACTTACTATATACTTATAAGAGACTCACAATTGGTCCATTAATGATACACCTATCATTATATAATTCCTTTGGCCGAACCATAAAATTTTACGAATATAATATCAATTAATAATATAATATTTGTTTCAAAAACTCCTTTTTGTCAATTTTTACACTATTTAATAATTGAATTTTTTTAAAGTATTAAAAACTTTATTAATTAAAACCACCTTCATTTATTTAATCATAACATTTCATATTAAGTAATAAAATTTTTGGATGTCATATAAACATTCAAATTATATTTATTTTAAGATTTATAATACCAATTATTTGATTCTTTCATTAATAAAAAAAATGCTGCATCATTATTGTGTCATAAAAAAATTTAATTATTAAATTTCTAAAAATTATAAATAAAATCAAATTATGTATGAAATCACTTAATCTTTCTAATTAATATTTATATTTGAAAATATAACATATATAACCTTATGTAAATTTTTTTCTAAAAGATATATGACTATGTCATTTTTGTATTTACTTTCACTTAATTAATATAAAGAGTCAATATCACATAAAAGTGGATCCATGGGGTCCCAAAATAGACCCAATGATTACCATGGTTGGACATGTATGAACTAGTAGGATTAGGGCATGTTTTTGGGTAATTTAATATTATTATAATATTTTTTGTTAACCCTTATTTACCGGATTTACCCTTTAACCTTGGTAAATAAAATATTTACTGAAGTAATTATTCAAAATGTCGAAAAATAAAATATACATATTTACAAAATTTGGACCTCCGGATTATAAATATGGAATCGATTTTTCTAAATTCAAATCAAATAAGGGGATGAAATTTATTTAAAATTAATTCCCGTTGTCAAAACAAAAAGTGTTTTTTAACAAATAATAACTATCAAAAGATTGACACTTTCTTATGTCCAGTTTAAATGTGAAATTATTTCCAATGACAAATATTGGATTAAAAGGTAATAATATAATATAATTATACTTTAAAACTAATCAAATTCATAATTTATCACTATTAATTATTTCAATTAAAAAGTTTTTTCTAATTAAAATTTAATAAATTTCACTAATCATCAAAAATTGAAAGTTTTAAGAAAAAAAACAAAAAATTCCCACTAAGCTAATTTCAATATTCCGAATCCAAAAATGAATTCCATTTTGAATGATAAAATTTATAAAATTTAAAAAAGTTTTTATTACTATTCATAACAATAAGTTTGATTGGTTGTGGTGTGTGCTAGAACTCGTAGTTGCGTACAACACACACAACTGTATTATTCAAAAAGAAGCATACCATGTACGCTTGGTGTGTTAAAGGTGACACTAGGATGAACTACCCAAACTGAGGAATGAAAATCTCATAAAATATCCTCACATATCTCTTTTAACAACCATACACACCCATGAAAATGAAAAACTGTATCCTCGCCTATGGTCCACCCAGGAGATGAGCCCACTCCTTAAACACTCTACCGTAGTAATAAGAATTTGGAATCTAATATCAGCCACATTCTAAACTAATCAAAAAGAGTAGAGGTATCATCTTTAGATGAAATAATCATCTTCATGTTTCTATTATGCACCTCCAAATGCATCTCATAGTAGAGATCTGTAAGATTCCACTCACTACTGGCCTCCTAAATATCCTATATCTATGTTATCCTACTCAAAACATCATCCAATGTGTTTTCATTCCCTAGAATGTTGGAAAGTTCAATTTCAAAGCATTGGAAGTACTCTATACACCTTTACATTATCAAATTTAGATCACATTGAGTAGATATATACTAGAGAATTTTGTGTTCAGTTTATATGACAAAATTATCTCCCAAGAGATAATATCTCCAACAATGAAAAACATGCAAAACTACATCCAACTCGATATCTTTCTTTAGGTAATTTATCCCACATGGCCTCAACTATCAAGATCCATATGCAATGGCTCTTTCCCCCTATATCAGTTCTTCTCCTACCCTAATAGATAATGCAATTCTATAAATTGTGTAACTCATTCCCAGCTATAGAAAAATCAATATCAGTAATGAACTCAATATTCTTATCAACTCTTGAATGGATAAATCATCAGAATACACCGACAATACATTGCACCATTACAATTCACGACATTTAGTGGTGCTGCTATGTGTGAAATGTCATGTATAATGTGCATGTAATAATTTGATAGAACCATAAAACTCTGTTCCTCAAAGATGTTCTTCTGTTAGTCCGAGGAAACTACTTCTCTCGGTTTCTCTGGGTATACAGATACTCCTGTATCAGATATGACATGACCCGAAAAGTGAATATAGTCCTTTCAAAAGTGGAACTTTATGATCTTAGCATATAATTGTTGCTCTCATACTGTACTAAATGTGATGTAAATATGTGTTTCATGGTCTTATCGACTATGAGATTACACCAAGATATCATCCATGAAGTCTACCACAAATGAATCCATGTAAGGATGGACCACTCAGTTCATCAGGTCCATGAAAACTTATTGCATGTTCATGAGACCTTATGGAATAACCAAATACTCATACAGGCCATAACATATTTTTAAGAACATAATAGGTATATCATATGGTATAACATGCTATTTATGATTACCCTATCTCAAGTCTATATTTAAGAACAACTGGGATCCTCGATGCTGATCATGGTGATCAACAATCATCAACAAGGGATATTGGTTCATGACGGTCTTCTGGTTCAGCTTCTAATAATCTATGTATAGTCTGAGTGTACCATCTACCTTATTCCAAAAATGGAACAGAAAAACCCAAGGGGAAGTACCTATTCAGATGAAACCCTTTTCCCCCAACACTTTTAACTACCTCTTGATCTCATGTTACTCTTGTGTAGCCATCCAATACGGAGGAATGGACACGGGTGTCACCACATCCACAATATCAATAGATAAATCAACCACTCTCTCCATAGGGAATATTGAAAATTCTTCTGCAAAGACATATCTGATAGGATACACCAGTGGAGGAAAGTATATTTGGGAAATTCCATGGTCATCAAGATATAAATTAGCAATATGGTTTGGGATTCCTCCCAAACCATGATGCACAGGTCCACCTCTTCCCACTTGGACATCCCTTTCTACCTTCTATATAAAATACTCTCCCTAGGGGGATGCGAAACTCAACCTAGGGTGATATCAGTCAAAAATGTCTAGAAAGGAGACCAACAAATCCCTTTTATGAATGAAATTGAACCCTATAATCTATAAGACGTTGTGGTCCTATAAGAAGTTACACCTGCGAAATAAAGATGGAACTCCTTGTAAAAACATACAATAGCTATCTTAATCCCCAATAGAGTGTCCAGCATCATAACATCCTCATAAATAGACACACATACCCCTTGTCTATCCACTAGGACAGTAGAGGAAGCCCCTATATCAAAATGAGAATAAGATAAAACTAATGAAAGTAGAATCATTCATCTAACTATATAGGGTGATGGATCCTCCTCCTACTAGGTCTACATCACTACAAAATTCTGACCTGCACTATGGCTATGCGACCCAACCTAACAACCCTGAGCTGATCCACCATGCAGTCACTGAAAACTTGTATCCTGACTACCATGGCCATGACCACCTTCTCAGCCTAAACAACATAATGAACTAAAATTCCTTAACTAATAAGAAACTATTGGTACTTCTATTTGAATGTGGAGTCATAATAGAACCCCTGTCAATATCTGCTGGCGAGAACAACCTGAAAAATGCGGAAGACTTCCCATCATGCCACAATATCTGCATTCTGCTAGATCCTTTGGGCAATGTTGTCTTGTACACCCACTCTTCCTTCAATAGTATCATAACTACTAGATATATGATGAAACATAACGTGAAATATCCTTATAGAACATCATGCTATCTGTCAATGGTTTACCAACCCCTGACGTAGAACCTCCCTGGATCACAGCTCCAAACTCCCTTAGATTTCACATGGTAATAAACTCTTAGTTCTCTATATTTTTTACCCAATTTGGCCAAAAAAATCACTTCTAATCAGATTTCATATCTAGGAACATCCAAACAACTCCTAGATAAAGATATGTAGTCACCTCCAACAACAGGTGCAAAGAGCTGAAGCTCAGTAAAACAAAAAGAGCAATCCATCATTGAACAAGCACCCTACTCAAAATGCGTGAACTCTTTGTCTTTATCGGACCTCAACATCTCATGGTATTTGTAATCATAAAAGTTCTTATAAATATATTTCTAATACATATCTTGATGATGTCCCTCCTATGAGATAACATCCCTAATTCTCTTGGTGGAATCATGTAGCATGTACGTCGCAAGCTTCACCATCCTCTCTGTTGGCATCTCCATATACTCAATGAAAGCAGGCATGGCCTCTAACCATGAATCTGCATCCTATGGTTCTCAATCCCCTAAAATAGTGGGAGGATGTTGCTTCTAGAACACCCTAATCAACTCCTCCATAGTCGGGGTAGGATGTGGTTCTTCATGAAAATTTGATTACATCATCAAAAATCCTTCACGGAATAGTGTATCAGCACTTGTGTCAGGTATAACAGCTGGTGCTAAGACAGGAATGACAGATGGATCTGTTGGTAGTCCATGATCTACCATTTCTGATGTCTGGTCATCACCCTATATCTGGCGCACAACCAGAGGAAATATTGGTGTCATGACTCTGCTTGTTCAAGTGCACACCCCAGATCAAGATTATCAGGGACAAAAATATCAAAGTGTAAGAAATGAAAATGAGAATAATGAATTCATGTTTCTCAAAAGAGTGTTACACGACATATAGAACCAATACACAATGTTTTCCATTAATAATTAACATGGGGGTGTACCTTTTCCAACCTCATTGTGTAACACCTCATACGTATTGTGTTTTCCTCTTGAGATACAGCATGTGCTAGATTTTTTCCACATTCCATGGTTCTTATTAATGGATAAAACTATAAAATTCTCTCCTGGTGTAACACTGCATTTCATGTTCACCCCAAAAACAGTGTATACTAGTTATTTTCAATCCACCTTAATCATTAGTCAGACATCTTCATTTCATGTTCACCCCAAAAACAGTGTGTACTACTTATTTTCAATCCACCTTAATCATTAGTCACACATCTGTATACAATGTCGATCACCACCTGACATGTACAATCTAGACACGACGTTTACCATCCAAATTTCATCCTACCATGTTTTTAGTCACATGACTGAATACATAGTCTCTACAATACTACGTGTTCTTATTGTACACGTTATGTTCTACCAAACATTTATCAAACATATGTATCTACTCACACAATCAGTCACATGGTCAAATACTAAATGATGTGTACATATGGTACACAGATTGTTCTGATGAAATGTTGTTTCCTCTAGAACAGAAGAAAATGAGGCATATATTTATAACAACACCCAATGTGTAGTTAGAGGATCAAGAATGAAAGGGTTTCATTCGACCAAGTACTTCTTCATGGGAAGCACAACTGTTGTTTGTGAAGAAGGAACATGGAACTCTTTGGAAATGTTTTGGTTATCGTACGATTAACCAAGTTATGATAAAGAATAGATATCCACTTCCATGAATTTATGATAGGTTCGATAAATTAAAGGGACCTCAGTGGTTCTCCAAGATTGACTTGTGATCAAGATATCACCAATTGAGTGTTTGGAAGGAGGATATTCTAATGATAGATTTCAGAAGCAGATATGGCCACTACAAATGTGTAGTCATGCCTTTCGGTCTAACAAATTCACTAGTGGACTTCATGGATTTGATGAATCGATTATTTCAACGATATATGGATTCTTTTCTTGTGGTTTTTTTCGATGATATCTTGTTGTATCCAAAGACACGGGCTAATCAGGAGGTGCACCTAGAAACAATGTTGAAAATAGTGAGATATAATCGTTTGTATGCCAAATTATCAAAGTGTGATATTTGGATATAGGAAGTACGTTTCCTTGTCCATGTCATTTCTGAGAAAGGAGTTTCTATTGATCCTGAAAGGATAGAAGTCATTATCTACTGGAAACCACCGAAGAATGTGTTATAGATACGTAGTTTTCATGGTGTAGCTGGTTACTACCGACGTTTCATGCGCGATTTCTCATGACTATCTTCACCAATGACAGCTCTGAATGAGAATAATGTTGTCTTCCAATGGACGGAAGAATGTCATAAATCCTTTTAGGAACAAATAGTTCGTCTTACATCGAAACCTATCATGATATTTCCAGAATCAAGACAGGGGTAAGTAGTGTATTGTGATGCTTCAGGATTAGGGTTGGGTTGTATTATCATGCAAAGAGATCATGTGGTTGCTTATGGATCAAGCCAGTTGAGAGTGCATGAGAAAAATTACCCAACACATTATTCGAAGCTGGCTGCAATCGTCTGTGCTTTGAAAACAAGGAGAAATTCTTTCTTTGGTGAGAAATTTATTGTGTTTACAGATCAAAAATTATTGAAACACATTTTCTCACAGTGATATTTGAATCTCAGACAAAGGAGATGGATGGATTATCTCCTAATTTTTTACTTTGACTTGATGAACACACCCAAAAAAGATAATTCTGTGGCCGAATCATTAAATAGATAGTCAAATTCTATGTTTTCGAAAGAACCTTCAGAAGAATGGCAGTTAAAGTTAGTCTAAGTCGACATGCATGTGGAATGTGAAGACCGAGGTGATGTTTCTATTTTATTCTCAGTTATACTTGTTTTTGATTTAGTAAATAAGATCAAAGGAGCACAAACATTTGATGAAAAATTTATGGTTTTAAGATTAAAACTCAATGTTGGGGAGACTATTGATGTCTGGAAACTTGATGGGGGTTCAGTTTTGTGTTTCAAATATTGGATGGTTGTACCTATGGTTTGTCAGGAATAACTCCTTCATGCATATCACCATTCAATATGGGATGTACATCTAGGTACACAGAATTTGTATAAGGTGTTGAAGGCGCAGTTATGGAAGAGCGACATGAAAATGAAATGTAGTTGTGTTCCTCTCACGACGCTTAACTTGTCAGCAGGTTAAAATAGATCATCAGAGACCAGCTGGAATGTTACAATATTTACTAATCCTAGTGTGGAAATGGGATCAAATATTAATGGATTTTGTTACAGGTATTCCTAGAACGGTCAGGAAACATGATCCCATTTGGGTGATAGTGGATCATATCTCCAAGTCGGCCCATTTCATACATATTCATGAACCCCATATGGTTGAATATCATTCAAAAATCTATATCTAAGAAGTGGTAAAGAGGCATGTTGTACTAGTGTCTATAGTCTCAGATAGAGATCTGAGTTTCATATCATGTTTCTAGAAATCGTTACTGCAAGCCCTTGGGAGTCAGTTGACTATGAGCACGACATGTCATCCTCAGATGGATGGCAAATCTGAGCGGGCGATAAAAACTTTGGAATATATGTTGTGGGCTTGTGTAATGGATTTTTGAGGCTCAAGGGAGTATCATATACCCTTAGTGGAGTTCTCATACAACAATAGCTATTGATCCACGATACCCATGGATTCATTTGAAGCACTGTATGGGCATTGTTGTTGTTCTCCACTATGCTGGGTGGAAACTAGGGAAACATCACTAGTTGGGCTGAGCCTTGTCCAAGAATCAATTGAGAAGATTCATTTGATTATAAATAGGATGAATACTGGTCAGAGTTGTCAAAAATTTTATGTAGATCGCCATCGAAGACTGTTGTCGTTCGTTGTGGGTGATCATGTCTTCTTGAGGATCTCTCCACGGACTGGAAATCATTATTTCGGGAAGCAGGGCAAGTTATCACCTAGATACATTGGCCCTTTTGAGATATTATAATGGGTTGGAAAGATGGAATATCAGTTGTCATTACCACCATGGTTTAGTTCGGTGAATAAAGTATTCAATGTATCTCAGTTGAAAAAGTATCATCCTGATATTGACCATGTGATCAGATGGGGTCATGTTGACCTAGAGTGAGATGATTTATTTTTACTAATCTCAGTATCGATTGTGGATAGGAATGAGAAAGACTTGTGTGGAAAAATCATCGATCTAGTGTGGGTTTTATGGAAGCATGGTCAGATTCAGGAAGTGACTTTGGAACATGAAAAGGAAATGAAAGAGTAGTGGCTCGAACTCTTTAAGTTGGATGAATGTTTTCTACTTTCCTAACATGGAAAGAAAAATGGTGGGGAGAATTTATTACCCCTGGTTTCTTGTATGTAACCCTTATTTGATGATTTTAATTTTTTTAAATTTAAGGGTGTTGAATTGGAGAGTCGTGAGAACTTGGAATAATGTTTTTAGGCAATGGGGAAGTCGCACAGGCGGCACACGGTTTGTCTAAACCATGCAGCCAAACCGTGCATAGTGGGTATTGGAGGCTGTAGATTACACATGGTTAGTTCAAGGTTTGTCAAAATATGCGTCCAAACCATGAGAGTAGGGTGGTTAAGGTAGTATCCTACACACAGTTATCGTACGGTTTGTCAAACCCTGCGAACTAACAGTGCGACCACTTTAAGGAGATACTATAAAGGTGGATCTCATGCATTTTTTCCTCTATGTAGCTTGTTTTTCTTCCTAAGCAGTCCTAACTTGGGATTTTGGTTCTCCTTAGGTCAAGGATGGTTCTCCCATCATCCCTGAGGCGATCTGAAGGATTCTCTTGGTGAATCAAAGCTGGATTCTTGAGGTATGTGATTATTTATGTTTGGTTTCATAGATGTACTTATATCTACATCTCATATTCTATTGGTTTCATAGATCGATACCTGTTATGGGTATATCTAATTGTCTGGATTCCAAATATGGTGATATTTGGTCTTGGTTGTGTTATGAGAAGGGATCTAAGGGGGATTCTTGGAGAATCGACCCGGTTTTCTTAAGCGCTTTTCGACCGTTGTGGTTTTCATCAAAACCATTGAGGTAGGAGGATTCACTCTCAACGCCTCTTACTAGAATTTATTGGCTTAGTTTCAAGATGGGTTTTTTTAATGGATTTGATTGTGAAAATCATTGAAAAAGTCCTCTTTAGTGGTGATTTATGGTATTGTGGAATTTGTGAAATCATGGTGATTTGTTGTGAAAAGTGATTTGGCTTCTTCAATTTAAAATGATGATTTTAAATTATGTATTAGCAGAAATGGTAAATGTTTTGATGAAATATGGGTTCTCAAAAAAAGGGTGTTTTATTGAAATGGTTTGAGATTGAAACGACTTTGATGGAATTGGTTTTCAATAAAATGGTAGGTTTATTGAAATGTGTGGGAATTGAATAGGTTTGGCATTGAAATGGTTTGGATGGAAATGGTTTTCAATAAAAAAGTGTTTTTATTGAAAGGGTGTTTTGGCAAGATTAATGGGAATATGTGGTGTGTGTTCATATTTCACGTACGAGGCTTGGATGAAATATGACCTTGTGTTCAGTTTGAAAGGGATAATGGCACATGGGAAATACAGGGCTTGGTTAAAATATGACCTTGTTATTGGTGCCAAAGGGATAATGGATCATATCTAAGGTGTGTCTTCATATTGCATTTGAGACGGATAAGGGTTAGGGGTCTCCATCATTAGTGTTGGGATTGATAAGGGTTAGGGCTATCCCATGTCAAGAATTCATGTGCAATTGGGTTGGATAAGGGTAAAAAGTCTCCCCCATCACGGATGGGATGGATAAAGGTTACAACTTCTCCCCTCTTCTAGGTAGCATGCTTGGTTGGTTTCATGGGTTTTTGGAAATGGTTGGGTATGCTAAAAAATAATGTTTGTGAAATGGTTCTTAAATTTTTTGGTTATTTATCTTGAAAAATAACTTATTGGAAAAATTTGTTTCAATTTCTCTTAGATGACTTTGGTGATGTATGGTTTTGGAAACATGTTATATTAAGTTATTTATTGCTTTTGAGAAAATGTTTTATATAAATTGTTTTTATATACTTTTTGATAACTCTTCTACCCTATTGTCATGAGTAGGTATGTCATTGGGGAAAAACTAATGAGTTTTATAATCACCCCAGGTTTGGTACATTGGTACTTTTTTAGTTGTCGTATTTCGAGACACAGGAAAAGGTAAAGCATCTTACTGATAGTGGTTCGTGGTGATTGTTGGGATATGTGGTGGTACTTGGTGCATGGAGCATGTAGTGGAGCCATGGAGTGTGTTTTGGCTTGTTTTGGGTCTTTTTTTATTATTTCTCTTAGTACACTGATATTGTGTTGGTTCTGTATTTGTTTGTGGAATAGTGCAGTTCTCTTTTGAAAATGTATGAGTTGGTTGTTTCATTAGCTTGTATAATATAGTAGTTTTTAGTGATGTCTTGGTTGGTTTATGGGTTTTTCTTAAAGGGTAAATCATCCCCCACTTGTAGTGAAACCCTTTGACATTTATTGCCAGCCTTTGGCTCCATGGTGATGTCTCTTAATGCATAGTAATGACTCTTTGTACACTCAAGCCAATAAGAATTGGCGGGTCATTACACCTTGCCTAAAAAACTAAATATATAATGAAATAACCTAACATGCCCTCTATGTGATGCATAATGAGCTCTATCTGACAACAACTCTTTGAATTAAAATAATTTATTTGGAATAAAAGATATCCAAAAACATGATGAAGACAACTCTATGCTATAGAGATAATATAAGTATCCATATCAATATAATAATATTTTTAACCCCCTGATTATTCATTATGCAATCAAGGTACCTCCTTGGATAAACATCCACTTAACTATACTACATGATCACTAAAAAAGTGATTTGCCTTAACTAATCTATCCACGATCAGTCGTATAACTTCATAAACACTGTAGTTAATCGGTAAACTGGTTAATAAGTTAGTTATAATATCCACTTACATCCACATGGGAATATAAATAGGGTGATTCAAACCATTGGGAAAATAATACTCAGACTACACCCTTTTTATAGATTAATCATATTGATAAAAACTGTTCAATTGAATTATTCATAATATACCAAAAATACTATCCACTCAAAGAATAAAACTACATCATGACACTAAGATAATGTTCCTATGGTGAGGTATAGTACTCATGAAGGGAGACCACACACATTAATGAACTACAAAAAAATCCCTGATAGAACACCTGATGTTGTCTATTCTCACTACCCCTCATGAGAATCACTATAAACAACTTGGTCTTTCCATACCATGGCCTTGGAATCCAAAAAATAAGACCCATCTATATTCACCACTATGAAGAATTTCCAAATTATCTAAAAAGGAAATCCTCTATTCGACAGTACTCATATATCATGGTGAATTTTATTAAACTCTTCCATCCCTAAAAAAGACCCTATTGATGTATGTATATAACCAACACTTGATTTCATGTATAATGAAACATCTATAACATTCCCATTACCAAGTTTAAGAGATATATCAATGTAATATTCATATAAGTATCCAAAAACCATCACAACCATAGATTCAAGTCATGATGGGAGAAAATATATCTTATAAACATGTGTTATATGATGACCATTAACTACACACCGATGAGATAGTGATTCCAGTACATAATAAAAAACATTATAAAAACAAGCTCATTAATAGGGGTGTCATAGTTTAATTAATGAGGATGTAACTCATAATAAACATAAGAGATATCAATTTTCTACTACTTCAACTCATAGACCACATGAAGTAAAAAATATTCATATTAATCCATGAAGAAAACACCTTCCCACAGAAAAGGATGATCCAAAGTATACACACCCCTCACCCATTATCATGGAAATACGTAGAGATTCTAATAACATGAAGTGATATTTTGTATACACCAATGAATATAAATAATTTCCTAGAGTTGACTAAAATCTATAATTGGGAGAATGCTTTACCCTATTTAAATACATTTATATATGATAGGATACAAAAAACAAGCCAAATACATATAAAAAATGACATATTCACCAACTTAAAAATAATAAATATAATGAATCCAACAATAAATAAGTAAGAAAAATTCATCATTAGAGTAATAGTGTAACATATTATAATATTAAACTCAAACTAAAAAGAAATAAATTTCCTTGAACCTCAAGAGACATCACTCCAACCCTTAAGAGGAGCACTCCCAGGTCTACCTATACCAACAAAAATAATGATATCAAGGATCCTCCTTTGTGAGGTAAAAAATAAATCCCTTTACTGTATCACAAAATACATTAACAACATATCCAATAATGTTTATATATATGGGGGGAGTAATCGTTCCACGTAGAAACACCCCAAGATAATTTTCTCACATTAAACTAACACCAACAATATGTTAGCTAGATTGAGTATAAAATATTCATGTAGAATTGAAAAAATATAAAATAGTATTCATAATATAAAATTAAAAAATTAGTAGGTATTCTAAAAAATATTTAACCAAGGATAATCTCCCCTTTTATGATGCATAAAAAGTAAATAAATTTTGTTTTGGAAGAAACATCCATGTTCAAACACATAGCCATGTAAGCTAAATTACATCCCATTTTTCATGAGTATTGATATATCCCCAATTAAATTGTTTCTTGGTAGATATTTCTATTTTTTCTTTTCCAGATAAAATTTAGCACCAATTATTCTCCACCATGTCCTCACACAATGGAAATAAACAGCACACACTAATCATGTACCTTCCCATCAGGCACCTGCAAACCAATAATAAAAACAATATTTTTAAAAACCATATTTCATTAAAGAAAACTATTTTAATAAATTTTTTAAACACAATATGGGAAACACCCCAATACATGTTTTAATAGAAACAAGTTTGATAATATTTAATTCTTTTTTAGTCATGTAAAATAATTTAAAAATAGTAAATGGATCATGAAATAAAAATCACGACCCTTCGCGTTACATTAAAATTTGAAACAAGGAAAACCCATTTACCTAGAATGGTTGATCAATGATTCATTTTCAAATAATTTATGAATCCTTGGATTCTTATAGATTAATGAATGTTGAGAATGTAGATTCATCCCCTAGATCAAAAATATAACCAATTGTTACTAATGTAAAGGCATGTGTTCAAGAGAATATAGAGAGAGATTTATGAGATTCATTGGGTGTTATAATTAAAAAAAATTAATTAATACAACCTAATTCAACGTAAGAATTCATAATTCATATCAAAAATCATTTATATGTCTCATACACTGAAAAGAAAACCAACTCACTATAAAATTATAGTTCCATTTCACATCATGAATGAATCTCATGTTATAAAATTATTTTTTCTATAAAACCATTAACCCCTAGAATGTACCACAAGACACCATCCCAATGAACTTTCACATTATGAATAATAATTCAAAATTTTGTTTTTTCAAATATATATACTATATTTGTTATAATTTTACACTATAAATTATTCCACCAATTTATACTATTGACTCTATTAACAAAATATTAACCATAAAATGTTGGTGTACCAAAAACTGAAGGTATATAACATATCATTGAATGAATTATCTATTAAATACATTGTGTTATCCTTGAATAAATCATTATGTAAAAAATATTAATACTTTCTAGTTGAATATATCATTGTATTCTAAATTTAAGATAATTCTTTTTTTAAAATCTTATAATAGTTGAAAACACTAATGAAACAATTCACCTATAAAACAATCTTGGGGGTTCCAAATAATCCACCACCACATTCATTTAAGTATCATTTACTAGTACGTATTCATATAAGATATTCCGCAAAAATAGAACTTATAATCTTTCAAATATCACATTAAATGTTTCTAAAAAATATAACTAGATAACTATAAACATATATTATAGATGATACTTATTATCCTCCTTTAACATAGATAAAAATTAATGCCTTCAATAAATTAAAAAAATACATCCATAGACTTGTGTACCACTATATTCATATAACCAATAAACATGATAAGATCATTAAAAATGTTTAATTGATGAAAAATTAACATGTAATGCAGAAAGATACATCTAATATTTTTCATTTTAATAATCTCATCCACCACTCATGATTCATGATTTTCAGACTACACATCAATTTTTCTGAACAAACTCTCACCCATTAACTGGTTAAATATTTCATCAATCTAAGAGAGAGGAAAGAAATTCAACAATCTCACCTAATTAAAATAGTGGTAAATTATACAAAACCATATACATCAATATTCCATCTTCATAAATAGATTAATATATCACAAATGTGAAACACTAGGATTAATGAATCCTCTCTGCTATATATTATAAATCTAAATATGCATCTTCCACCAACCATAATAGGTGATCTAAGAAAATGTAATTGGTATTAGGGAGTCATCTAATTATAACCCTATCCCAATATAGATACCTCATTAAAGGTGTATTTTCAAAAACACTTTAGGTAATACCTTATAGAAGTTATTAACAGCACTAAGAAACCAAAATAGCTCATCCTCTTTAAAAATAAGTATTATATTGTCTATAAGTTAATAATGATAATTATAATTCCGATGACCCAGTCTAGGGTATTGTTTTGAAATGAATGGTACCTTTTCTTCAAAAGTATCCAAATATATGATGGTAATACTGATGAAATTTATGATATACTATATCGAATAAAAAAATTATATACATGGATGATATCTAATGGTTTTTTTGATAGAAATTTTGATAAATGAGGTGATCTTATTAATGGAGATTGGTTATTAGGGGATGAATTCATGTTCCAATTACAAATTTTGGATCACTATTTTCACTATTTTAGGAAAATCCCAATGATTATTCTATAAATAAATTGGTACATGACTTCATTCCAATGTAAACTATCTAGTTTGGGTTTCAAAACAAATGAAACTTAGAGACATTAATTTGTCGATAGGATGGGAGTTTGGTCTCATCAGACACTTTGGATGGCGAAGTGTTGACTACTCTCATACTCTCATAAATATTTTTTTATATTTGACTTTCTCTTATTAATCCTGATATGGGGCCACATAACCTAACAAAATGATCATATATTAACCAATTTCTACTAGAAGGAGGAGATATCGTTAGTGAATCCATTTTTATGAGCCATAGGTTCTTCATCCACATACATGTAATGAATATTTGTTTATGGGTTGAATCCTCATAACCAAGCACATTGGAAGTTTTTTCTATTCATGGATTTGGTTAATATTCCGAGGAGGATACTGACCCAGTAAGAGGCATCATATGAATCGAGATCATTATAGGAATCGAACGCCAAATATTTCAATAAACTCATGTTGTTTAACATCTAATAGATAAGACATAAGTGCTGGTGATTATCAACCAAATATTTGAGTTTCAATTTTGAGAATATTCCTTACGATTCCTAGTTATATAAAAAATAGTATTTTTATATGTTGACTACAAAATTAGGACTATCCCTATTGTAGAATCCCTATCATGGGGTATGTTTATATCATTAAACTCGTTAGGGATTACATAATATCACTTACCAATCTAGTTGAGAGCAACGATGCGAATGATAAGACTATTTCACCACCATACGCCCATGTGATCTATGATCAGTGTGACAAATAAGGGATTGAATGTAAGAATACAATGTTCTTGTGGTTGTTGGGATTGTAGGTTTGTACATCTAATGTGATATTTTAATATGGGTATTAGTCCTAGAGGATGTGTCCTAAATATCCTGGTTAGGTCTGGAAAATGGTTTACCAATGTTCCCATGATTTCATAGTCTGCTGATAGATGAGGGAGAATGATATGGAGATGGGAATCATTGGGTATCATTTGTTGAAATGTCAGAGACATGAGTGTAAATACAGTATGTGGATGTCTATTTGAGCTTGGGACTTAGGCAGGTATCCTATGTATCCTAGTCCTTGAAGGAATCAGAGTCATCTCTATTAGTTGATCTGGTATTAAATAATGTTGTTTCTCCTAATGAATAATATGATCATTTCAACACCACCATCCCACATGATCTATTCTCAACATAAGAAGAAATGTGTATAAAATATTTTTTATCAATAATTATGAATTAAAGAATTATGAAATATAAAAAACCAATGAATACATAATATAGAGCTTGGTCCATGGTGGGGAATTATTAATATCACAATTAAGGTAGGAATCAGAGTCGTTGTAGTTACTTTGATCAGAGATTACACAATGACGTTTACCATCAAATTCAAAATATAATGCTTAGTCTATGAGGAGGATTCCATTTTATCCAAGTAATAATAGGAATGATATTAAGCAAAGGTCTCTATATTGGGGCTTACACCTTGGCATTTGTCATCAGATGAAGGATTATATATTTATGTTTGAGAAGTTAATCAAGTCATGTGATGCCCGTTTGGATCAACCTACATCCCTACATGACCTTTTTGAGTGTCTTCTTAGCATTCCTTGATTTTATATCTAGAAAATTTGAAGGATGTCTATAAATGTATTGTTATATATTGGATGTGTCTAAAGACAACCGTATAACATAGTTGGATTTTCCAAGGGACGTCTCATATCCCGGATGGAATACATAAGGTCTGTCTCATGATTAATGATGAATTTTCTAGAATACATCATGATAGTTAGAGGGATGATCTTATAATCCATCACATGATCCATCATAACATGAATAGAGTGTGTCACATGACCCATATGACATTACATACTTCCAATGTTAATGACAGGTAACACAGTTGGAGGGTGTCGTGGGATTTGGTGAAACCTATTTGGAGGGTGATGCATGGATTATGATGATTTGTCATGAGCAAATCACAATATCTAGAGAGAATGATCAGATAGAGTTAAGAGATCTAGATATATTTTCCATGTGATTTCTCAAATGCCTTTTATCATATTCAGATGCTACAACGAGACTCATCATACGTGTAGTGGAACTTCCATATGTGTGAGGTGATATATTAGATGGATTCTATAAGGTTTAGATGGATGTACTAGGTGGTGTTGTGGAAAATTTGTGGTATGCTCGAATAGAACCATGTGACTTTACATAACCTGACAAAAGCACTTCATATGATCGATATATTATATCAAACTATATTTGTTAGATCAAGGAGAAATGTCCCTCTTTTTTTGCATGTCTTTGGTACATCATGAAATGAGAATGAGGATCAGTCTACGTGTTATTTACATAAGTCTCCCATCATTTTAGTGTTTTTCTATCCTTTTATTTAAATTTATACATATATTTTAGTTTTTATATTTTTTAGGCTCTGGTGGTCTGGAAGATATATGGAGTATTCTTCTCGTGACCCACCAAAAGCCAATCACATGATCGATGAGTGACCAAGTGAATGGATTATTCATAATACATGATCACTCTGGTTGTTCACTAGATCTTACATGATGAGAATGTTTTCAGTTATGGGATCATCCACTCTATGAAATATGATCTAGTGTCTATGTGTCCCTCTGAGAGGTTCCAAGGAAAATCTCATTATTTTTTCATACTGGGGATCAGATTTATAAATATCACAACCCCAATTATGTACCAATTTTATTGGTGTGTTTCACATGAATCCATGATAATTTCGTGGAGGAATTATATGTCATGTGTTTTTCAAGTTCCTATCACAAGTCATCCTGTGGTGTTGCATTTTTTGGTGACTATGCCATCGGACTGTAAATACCTCCATTATTAAAATATTTCCAATTGATGAAGTCTAGAAAAATCATGATGACATGCCAATTTACATCTATATTGTTATGGTTACATATCTATTTTCCTTATCTAGATCATGACAATTATAGAATGGCCATTGAGTGGAATTTAAGAGACATGTTTGTGAGATTTCTCGTGATAATGATGACATTCTAGGGGTCCTTTGAGAATTTTTTTTGCATATGGTTTTTGTGATACCATTCTATTATAGACTAGGGGTTCAGGTAAATTTTATGACTATGATAGGATCATGTAATTTCCCAATTTATTTTCTTGCACATGAGCCTCAAACTAGTTGGTGAGGACTCCTTATGTGCATCTCAGAGACTGAGGATCAAATCTAGGAAGATGTTAATTTATGGGGGTACTGTAGCAGTACTGCAGTAGTACGGTTGCAGTACTATTATAGGGATTGTGCTAAACTATAGTTGGAAACGAGGAACAACCTATCACATGCACTATTTTTCACTGTAGCAGTCGGGAATATTCCACCATTTGGGCATTCGAGCCACTAATTCGGTTCCTGAGTCCTTTAAGGCATTCGGACCACCTAATATGTTGGGTTAGTAAGGCATTCAGGCCACCTTAAGGGCTTCGGGCAACCATAGGCATAGATACAAACTAGAAAACCTATAAGGAATAGGCTTCAGAAGTAAGACGAGCAAGGTTCATTCACTATAATTGATGCTAAATGGATTGCCAGAATTAGATGGTATGGCACCTTCCATCGTATTAAGCCCATGCATGCATGGAAATGACTATCCAAACATCCATTCAAAGCTGGAGAGAGGATTCAATGATGAATATGTTAGGGAATACCAGCTCCAAGTAGTTATTCGGGGTTGTATGTAATGTATGCATCCTATGGGAAATGAATTCCTCTAAGGCCTAGAGGCCATTTAATACTTATGCCTACGGGCCTTTAATGGTTCCACCTCACCCCATGAAAGGTGGATTATCAAAAAAAATAAAAAATGAATGCCTTTTGGGAATTGGAGTATTTTACCCTGGTTGCGAATCCCACAAGATTACATGTCTATTGTTTAATACAATCTGTCTACCTCTTGGTGATTCATCACAAAACTAATAAAATATGATGAAGAGATACACAATCTTATCACTAACAATTACATTTATGTTTCTTTATAGATCTAGGGGAACATGAGGTCTCCTAGATATTCCAAATTCCTTTCATGCGATGAGGATGATATTTCTATTATATCTTACATAGTGAGGCGGAAATGTCTCTTGGGGATTGAGGTGTCTTTAAAATCACCTAGGGCATGTCGTACGATGCTTTACGACTGTGAATTTCTCATGACTTCAATTCATTTTTTGTTTATTATTTTAAATAGTTTTGGGATTTCATGAAATTCCTTGAGTGTTATCAAGGATAAATCCTCTTCCCACTGGCGATGTATCGATTGAGTTTTACAACTATAAGAGGCTCTAGATTTTTTGTAATTTTCATTAATATTTACAATGTATTTTTGGATGGTTTTTCATGTGTCCACCGATTTGAACAGTTTTTATGACCTAGGGGTTCTTGTTTTGAATCCAAAACATGAACATTGATTATTTGGGATGCATTTTTTGGAGAAAAAAAAATTTCAAAGGGGATCTGTGGGATCATTTGCAGGTTTCATGAGATGCATAGATCCTCTTTGTGACCTTCTACATGTCATGAGATAATTCATATTCTAAAGGGTCATTCAATCAATATGATTATAAAAGCCTTCATTTACAATGTCTCCATAGAAAATAATACCCATATTTATGTATTTATTCATTTTTGGAGTTGACGATGCTCATTAAGATGTTGTCCTGAAATACCCCCACCCTTGGAGTGACGTCTATGGGGAAAAGGGCTCAGTTTTGAGGAAAAAACATTCCATATGTTTTGAAATTTTTTACAATCATTTTTATTTAAAAATTGTTCTATTGAGTAAAATTTGGTCTATTGGGAGGTGTTCGGAATTTTGTGGAATTCCCGATAAAGAGGTGAGTGGAGAGGATTTCATTCACTCGCTACTAAATTCTCTAGATCTCTTACAGCCATATTCCTCTACATTAACATTATTCAAGACATTCCCACATGAAATAATCAAAATACCTCACTATGATACCTTCCTGCAAGAACTGAATCACAAGACATGCCTTGCCCAAGTACCCACTCAAATCAAATACAGACACTTGTTTATAAATTGATTGACCTTGGGACATAGGGGTTAATGATTATAATGTGGGTTTTGTGGGATTTATGGTCTTGATTTAATGTTACTTTGTCTATATTGAGGAACATGCACTCATGTGAAGGTCGCAACACTAAGAGCCTTTTTGGGGACCATATAGTTGAAATATTTCATCTAGGATTCTGTGATCACCAACATTCATTGAATTAAAAAGATTCACGAGTCCTTTGTGTAATCAAAAATCATTAATGTGGAATCATATAATGCGCATGATTATACCGGTTCATATATTTTCATTGACAACATATTATTTTATCTATAAAAAATAATCCACTAACTCTAATTCATATGGATTTCATCCCTCATCATATATCCTCCGATTTATCTAATCCAAGTGATATGACCACTAAAAACTGAAATCTTGACCATTAATTCAGTATGATTTCTAATAACAATTTTCATAAGAGATTTCTCTAATCCAGACTCTAGTCATATGCTTTATCATAACAAATTCATCTATATGTGGTTTTCATTTTTGGAAGAAATTGACTTCCCTTCCTTTGAAATTAACTTTCTATCATATTATGTTTATAATTCCCAATAATATATCAAAATTTCAACATTTGGTGATGCCTGATTGGTCATCTCTTGATCACATGGATTGTCTTATATGTTGAAAAACTATAAGTTGGATCTAGATGGTTATGAATTTTCTGATCATCTTATCACATAGAAATATTTAATCATATGAGACTCTTATCTGAAAAAACAGATTTTCATTTGGAGATTGATGTGGGATTTTTGTCCTAGTGGAATTATTTCAGATGAATGGTATTGTCTGTTCATGATCTGGAAAACATTCTTAATGTTTTATGACCATCCATATGTTTTCCATTTCTACATAGCAGTATAAATTTACTAATGTGTTATTTACCACCAATATGACCTTCTCAGGGAATTGGTTAGCCATTAGTGTCCTCAAACCATCTAATTCCACATATATCATGGAGTGTTTCGAATTATCCTTTGAGATATCTATGAAATAATTAGAATTCCCCATTTTCGAGAGATTTATGTCGATTTCCTCTCCACCATAGATGTATAGGATGACCTTTTAAAAACTCTAGTCATTATGATAGATACATTCAGCTTTATGATGGAAAAGTTACAATAGGATTATTCTATGTTATCCCTCATTTTCTACCAATATTGGATCAATTATTTTATTTATTGCAAAAAATCTATGACTACTTCTATAATCCCCTATATTTTTCCATTCCAAAATCTTCTTGATAGTTTCAGTTCATGTTTTCCATTTTTGATGATAGGGTTAAACTTCTTGTGGATACAGAGTGAAGCTAGAAATACCACAATTCCTTAGGCTTGCGGGCATCATGGACATGTTCCATAATAGGTGGCATTATCATCCTAGGGACCCACTTCCGGGAATATGGGATACTACTCTTATTGTGGTGTTTCGGCTAGCACATGTATGGATCCTAAATATAGTGGTTTTAACCCATGTTCATCTTTTAAAAACTATTCGGTCATATTCCACATGACAGTATCCCCTAATGGATCAGTGGTCCATGCCTCATTATATTTTGATGGATATGGGATAATTTCAATTACAGTAATTACAATAATTCTTCTAGGATTCTTGGTATGTTATCTCATATAGGGTTGTTGAACATATCTAAGGTTAAGGCCAGGCCTCTATGCCCTAACTAGGTCATTCATATTATAAGATGATTTTATAGTTCTGAAAGTGTCTTATATCATGCATAAAATGGCCCAATTAATGATAATGGTGGGGGGTGTCTCAATGAATGGTCATACAGGATCTCCCTTTGGGAATGTGTTATTCCAACTAGAATGAATGAGCTGATATTATCTGATCTATAAACACCTTATCAGTTTTCTCACCAATTTGGTTTTTCCCAAAGGGTATGACCCCTTCTATTGGATGGTGGGTGGGAATAAGAAATACTGAAGATCTTCCACCAATTTTGGAAGATATTTTCATGTGAAGACAGTATTTATGAGTTCATTATTCAACATTATAGTGTTCTTTTCTTCTATCTTAGAATTAATCGCATGATTAGGAAGAATATAACCCTTGTGGTGTGCCAAGATGAATGAGTTTTTACATAGAAAACCCATTTTCCACACTAAATACTTAGTCTATAACAATGGTGTAGATTATTTCAGAATTGGGAGACACATCAAGGATGCACCACTATCCTAGCGATAACCATACAGATAATATGAAAGAATCAATTAACAAAATTAGTCCATCATAACAATAAATGGATAATAATCCTATTGAGATAAGAGCATATGAGGCTTCTTTGAATTCATCTTTTCCAACTCAACTAATTATTCTTACTCATTTTGTACTTAATCCACTAGTCATTGAAGCTACAAAATAGGATAGGCTGATCTGGTAGGGATTCTAACCCTAGCCATTGAGACACCATTTGAAATATTTCATGAAAAAGTGGAACACATTCATGAGTTATTAGATAAAATTAGTGAATGTTGTAATGATCCCCATCCACATTACAAAATCATGAAATATATTGTCCTCATTCAGAAATATTTCTCCACCCATGAGAGGGGTTTTCCTAATTTAAATGATGAGGCTCCACTTGCTGAAATGATGAAGCTGACCTTGGAAAAATTGGATCATATAAATGAGTTTATATCATACATGGAAGCCCAAATGGATTCCTAGACCATAAAGAAATTTATAGATGTGGAAATCATAGCTCTCATATAGTCTGACCTCTCAGAATTGTCATTCTTATAGGAATCCACTCAAGATTAAACTAGGACCCAACTATATTAGTTGAGATCCTCCATAATCGAGAAGAAGTATATGTGGTGGGGTGAGGGTAACATTAGAATTCAATTGAAAATTCTCACCATGCCCATTTAAACATGTCATGGTAATGCAATTTAATATTATTATAGTTTGAACATTGATATGAAATTTTTATTTCATTGATGGAGAGACTCCAAAATGTTGTGATTTCACTTATTTCACACAATAAATGAATGGATTTCCTAAACCATTAATATTTATATCTATTTATTAATTCATTCATGATTTTCAAGACATTTCAACAGTCTGATATTATATGAATGTATAACGATACCCATATTTTTTATAATATCAAGAAAACCAGAATATAGGTAATTGAATTTTTAAATCATAAAAGATTTTTTTATGAGATGTTCTCAAGAATGCACACAAACAAGGGATTAATTATTTATGTATTTGGTCGTGATTCTTTGATACAAGCTAACTCCAAAAAGAATAATTTTTGTAGAATTTAGGTCTTATTGGAAAATTGATCTATCTTTTTTCTTAGTCGATATGATTAGGGAGAACAAATTTTTTTCTCAACCTTATATGATTTTCTATTCACTATTGTGATATATTTTTTGTTTTATAGATTGAACAATTAATCCGTGTAGTTTAGGATATTTTAGCGCATACCTTTTATTGATTTAGATTACAGTATTTCATCTCGGACATTCTGTTGATGAAATTTAAGGTGATTTAGCTCAGACCATCTATTGTTGTAGTTTACGATATTTTTTCTTGAACCTTATATCACATTGCATTATATTAATTTAGATCATACCTTCTATCGCTATAGATTGGAGAATTTTATCTCATACCTTCTATCATTGTAATTTATGGAATTTTATCTCAGACATTATAATTCCATGTAGTTTAAATTTTTTACTTCAATGACTTGATTGAAGGTCATGGAATATGGTGTAGTCATTCATGGATTGTCCCAAAACAACAAAGCATATTGACATATGTGATGGTTTTGATGAGGCTCAGGAGTATTATAGATCCTTTCATGTAATAAGGTTATTCCTCTAGTTGGTAGTCCAAATCCCATATCCGTCGATAAATCGTCAAACATGGGTTTCAATAAAATTTGATAAATGTCATCGATGATTTATGGTGGTAATATTGGTTGATAAAGAAATACTATTTTTGATAGATCCACCTTGATAGGTGGGATATAGGTGATATGAATCATAACCCAAAATTTTGTTTCTATGAATGGAGAATTGTTCTGATATGTCAGGGGTGACCCATAACACCCTAAGGTTCCAGGTTCTACTATGATGTTACTAGATCTCATAATGATTAAAGCTCCATTCATGCAATGAAGAAATACATTTAGTTTGTGGGTCAAATAACATATTATTATCAATTGAATAGTCAATAAATTATGATCTCAAATCCTTTATAAGATCAATATGTTATTATTGAAAACTCTAATTTAAATATGATGAGATTGGGTATGAGATGATAGATATTGAGGTAGGGTTCTAACACCCTATGGCTATTCAACTCTTAATTAAGAAGAATGATCCGGACATCCTACGATTTTGAATCACGCATTGTGGGATATCGAAGGTTCATGAATATGGTGTCACGTTTGTGCATTGGAAAAAGTTACAAAACAGAATGATGTAATTTTGAGGATGTAAAATATGATTGAATTTTTTAGTGTATGGATTGAAATTTATGGTATAACATTATCGAGTCATAAGGATGGTTGGGAAAATCATACTAGGAATTTATGATAACATAGTAAGGTTTTTAGTTATTTTGCAATGAATTCGGTGTATAGAAGGATCACAAATACTCTTTTACAAAGTGATACATTTGTTTAAAGACCATAAGTGCATATTCAGGTGACTTAGGAATGAATTTTTTTTTAAAAAAAAATTGTTGGATCTATGTGTCTTTAATAAGGGCCTTGGAATATTGTGGTAAGCTGGGGCACTTAAATAATGATGTTTTATTTATTGAATTCATAATATTCAATATGGGTTTTTACACCCTAATGGTTGTTTCATTTCCTTTATAGCCTGTTATTTCCTATAAGAAATGGGAAAATTCATTGCTTTATCTTATCCTTGGAATAGATGGGTATGAATTTATATATAGGATTTTAATAGGGATATAGAGTATAAAATTTTATATTTATTCCATATTTGTTCATGAACTAATTTTAACCTAAACAATGGGGATGGAAGGTTTTCTGAGAACGGTATGAATTTTTCCTAGTCCTCCTTTTTGTGGGTTTTCGAACTGATCAGTTTTGTGTCTCTTTCACTAGTAGTTTATGGTCGTTTGATTTATTACATTATATTCTTGAGATTATGTTCAATGAGATATAACCAATGTGCAGGATGTTTATAGTTAGTGATGCACATTGGCCTAATGTGGGTGATTCTACAAAAGATCCCAATTTGGATACCCACGTTCAAGATCATAGCAACATCCTTAAATGAAGGATATGTATATTTTTAAAATCATAGCTCATGGTTATCAGACCATGAGTAATGATATAAAAGAATCATTTTAATGGATCTGAACACATTGAGGTGATTAAATCTCTATAATGTTTCCAGGCCTAACAGGATTAGAAATATATTTTTATAGAGTGATGTTATTGGTTGAGGACTTTATGAATATAAGTAGGAACATTAGGCCTACGTGCCTAGTCAAACAATGGTCCCATTGAAGTCATATACAATTTTCCAAGGGCTATGAAAGTTTTTCTAAAACATGATGTTCTTAAGAAGTGAAGTGTGATTTATGAATTCGGTTTCAGAAAAAAAAATTGAAGCACCAAATTTTATTATTAATCAGGGTATGGATCCTTTGGTAATTAGTTAAGGCTCAAAAAATGGGATATGGTCTTCACAACTTAAAATTATTTAGTGAGGATGAATTTTTCTCTATTTAATTTAATTTATTTCTTTAAAAATATTTATTGTCCAGTATATCGTCATATGGTAAGGATGATGGAGTCTATGTGAACAATTATACTTGATATATTACATGGAAAAGAAATATGTACATAGATTTTACAGGTATGTACGAAAAACAAGCTTGTATGACTTTTCAGATATGTAGTTTTTGGGGAATTGTTTCTTATTGGGTGTTGTCACTGGTCATAAGATTATAGATATGGGAATCGCGACATATCCTATGATGGAGAGAATAATTCCCCAATTAGTTCATGAATGGTAAACACGCTATGTAGGTCTGAAAAATATGTTGAGGTGGGAATTGATTCCATTGATTATTTTATAAGGTCTAGTGATTAGAGATCTATATATCATTACATATCTTATGATTAACTGAATCAATCCATG
This sequence comes from Viscum album, assembly GCA_963277665.1. Taxonomy (NCBI): domain Eukaryota; kingdom Viridiplantae; phylum Streptophyta; class Magnoliopsida; order Santalales; family Viscaceae; genus Viscum; species Viscum album. Next base: position 850,232,340 of record OY728138.1, on the reverse strand, counting down.
CATAGTTATTGTGAAAATGCATTGTTTAATGTCTTGAAAAAAGTACATTATCTTTATAAATTGAATATTTGTATACCATTGCGACCCAAGGATTAAAATTTCAGAGTCAATATATATTTTAAAGTAAAAAGAATCCAGCCATTCATTGTTCTTCTGGAAGGAACGTTCTTCTTAAGTTAGACCTATATGTAGAGTGGGGCATATTAACATTTATTGTAACTAGACCTAGGTTTAAATATTTTGGAATCACTACATTTCCTATGATGATAGGAATCATGACACATGGTGTTCTTGAGGAACTATATATTTTAACATCAAGCGGTAAAGAATCAATGTATGACTTTTAACGTCTATCATTCAGGCACATGAGGAACACGCTAGTAGTTTTTAATAATTTTTATTGTGGGTAGACCATTACTGAAACTCATAATCTCATGTAATCTATGTTCACCGTGAGAAATAAGGAATTAAAAATGTCACTTTCACTATGTAGTGGTTATTAATGACTGTAAAACTGTATTTTTTATCTTGTGGAGGATGAAAAAAGATGTATGGTCAAGGAATCCCAAAATATCTCACTAAAATTTGAATCAGGCCATTCATAGTTCTAAAAAAGAGTTCATTTTAGAATCACAATTTACTTACATATTACATGAAATTTTAACGTTATTCACTAAAGAAGAGTATCTCTATAGGTGAATGAAAAATAATATTATAGTAGTTCCCTTAACTAGAGGTTCTAGTAATCACTAGGTATCATGTAATAGAATGAATTAATCCACTAATATTATTTTTTGAATGAGAGACTCCCTATGTGTAAATGAATCTCTCATGTGGATGGGGTAATATAATCCATCTTTCACATATATTAGAGTTTTTTGTGGTGAATTTTCAGTGGGATGATGATTTTTTTCAATTTATTACCATGAATTAAGGAAATCTTACATGTGATTTAATGTCTTGAGCTAAGAATAAGCTCTGTAAAGTTTAACGTCATGTGTTTAGGATCTGAAATTCTTGATTACAGGAATGAAAATTATTTCTTCATGTAAACAATCATTGGAGGATGGTGTGACATGATCGACATCCATTGTGACTAGTGAATAAGCTTTCTTATGATATAATTTATATATAATGTAAGGCCCTTCCAATTTGGGTTCCAACATTGGTGTCTTCCGACACGATATCATTGGGGTATTGAGAGACAAAAATTGCTCTCTATTGATGAATTCAAAGTGAAATACAATTTTTTTAAAGGATAATGTGATCTGATTCGAATGGACATCAATGTTATGGAATATACAAAACCTATACTCATCGATCCCCTCCAATTTATCCAACCACTTATGTGATTTTTCTTTGTCAAATAGTGGTCCATAAATGGCTATTCATAGCAAAGGTTAATAGAATTATATGGGTAAAACATTCATCGTCTCCTACACCAATGAGAATGGATTTTCCTATATAGTAGTACACGTGGTTGTACGATAGGCCCATAAATCATGAGAAGGTTTTTCTAGCTAGGAATTATTATACATGCCCACCATATTTTGGATTTTATTTGATAGTGACTTATTGAAGGTCTAAATATATTCCTTTTTAAACAAAATGAATGAGAGATAAGTTATTCGACTCAATATCGTGCTCCTCGAAAAATTTCATTGATTCTATTGAACATAAGTTGTTATTGATTTCCATTAATATTGGGTCAGAGTCCATAAACCTAGTTATGATGTATAACATTAAAATATTATTATGTTTATATTCCAAACATCATTTATGGATATTCACTCATCCCATTTGTAAAATATGTATGTTTTACTAAGGATTTACTTGAACTTCTTAGATGATAGTGTATTGCCCGAAAATATAAATTCCCTATACATTAAATGGTTAGGAATACATAGTTATATGTATAAATTTTAGGGGATAATGGTTGAAGTATGAATAGTTGTTAATTGAATGTAATTTCTTAGTGTTCTCTGTACAACCCAATAACGTGGTTTTCAAATAATAACTCACCCTATTGATTTGGTAAAAGAGTCTGGTCAATGATTGAAGAGTGTTGCATGATTATTGATGGAAATATTACATGATGAATAAAATCCATCATTATACTATGCATCTTGGAAGGATTCAATTGAATCTATGTTTTTAGAGGGCCTACATCTCACTTGGACCACTCTGATGGGTGATTTTCACTGAACAATGTCGAATTTATTCCTCTTCAGGATGATCCGTTAGGGGATTCCCATATTTAGAGATAACTGTCTATGGCGTCCATTAGTCTAGGGGTGGATTCTAGTTAATCATGATATGATGTGTACATGATATGATTTCTTTAATAATTATCATAGTTGAAAAATTATGATTCTAGTATTCAATGTGTGATACCTAAGTATTTATTACACATAATTTGGGTCATCCAAGAATATGGATGAATTTCACATTATGTTAGATTAATTTTTCAAAGATCATGGAATAATGGGAACCATCATATCAAAAGGGAACTCCACCATTATTCAAAAAACACAGACATTAAGTGGATACTGTTCTTCATTTTTTATAGAATATTCACCAGGGATTTGGATTATCAATAGCTATGAATCCCCATTGATATCATTGTAGCCTATTTGTAGCTATAATTATAGTTACAATCATGCAGTGGGGTCCTAGTATTCTTCATAATTATTCATGAAACCATCATAATTTAGAATAGTGTATGTAAAATCTTATTTTATTAGAGATAAAAAATTCAGTCCCCAATCCAACCCGATTGAGTCTGGAGTTATCTATAATTTTGCTGATAGAACATCAGGAGGTTCCATAAAAATACATATTACATCCCATTGGAGTGTCATGGGAATAACACTCTTCCAAAACATGGAGCTCGATGTCCACTAGAGTATTCCCTATGTATGATGTGGCATAATGAGATTATCCAGGAACCTCAATTTCACCAATTTCAGTGATCTGAACTGAATGTCGTATAGCTATAGAGAGACCTTGCATCCGAACAGGCTTATAGTAAACAGACTATGGAAAAGGATGATCTTTATAAGGACAATATATGAGACCAAATTTAATATTTGGTGGTTCAGCTGTGACAGTATAAAAATAAGGGCAAGTAAATTATTCTTGACATCATAGTATCAGGTCTCAATAACAAGTATTATTTTTACGAGGCAGTAAGGAAATGTTTATCCCCCAAATCATTTTTCTATCTTAATAGGGTTACTTTTAAATGTTTAGTAGTGAAAAAATATAATATTAGTGGACTTTTTTCCACCACAGGCATCAAAATAGCTTGAATAATTAAATACTGGTAAATAATTTTGAGGGATTCTTAGTAATCATCATCTCATTGATATGATATTCCCTTCTTCATGATCTAGTTGAAGGGGATAGATTTTATGCAACTTTTTCTATGAAATTATGAATATAGGTGAGGTGCACATGGATCCCCCTATGTTATTAGAGATTTATAGGGGTAAAATTGATGAAATTGAATTAATATTCTCTAGTTATTCCACATTTCCACAATTGCATACCACATTGCCAAATAACATCCAATATGATTAACAAATTGAACATTTTTGTGTATTAGTCTTCATATTATGTTTTTGCATATTATCATACACTATTTTTAAATTCTTAAAGTGATCATATGACTGTTAGGATTTGACCGCCATGTCATAAACAAAAAATCCATCTATTCTTCCCATGAACGACATAATTATATGATGCACATAACATTAATAAGTGGAAATAACATACATTAGTCCCAACGGTATGACATAATATCAAATGATCTCTTAACGTTCCTTGATGGTAGTGTCCTATTTATCTTCCAGGGGCTATCTATATTTTATGGTACCCTGAGTAGCCATCTATGAAGAAATGTTTTGGGAAGCAAGAAGTTACACCAATAAAGAGTTATTCATTAAGAAATGGGAAATATTTATTTCAGTAGTGCCAATGAATATTTCATAAACTGATTAAGACACTAATATTACAATTATCTTCCATGAAAGGGGTGATCTTGGAAATCCATATTGGTTATTTCACATCTTCAAAAATTCATTATTTGATAAATTTCTCAGTTTACACCTCTACATTGGTGGAATGAGAAGTGACCATTCTCTAGGATACCTAAATGAATCCTCTGTTATCGTTAGGTAACAAGAGATGGTGTGTAGACACTTTTGTATTTATAATTTATAATTATTTATAGTTCCAAGAGAACATATTTCATTGCTACATCATAAACAGAATATAAAACGCTTTCCCTTTTTGAGTTATTGAGGCACTAATCAATGTTGGTCATGTGTCTTATTATATCCTCTGATTCACATGCATAAGATGGTCAATGGTGATGGATATTACATAATTGAATGTATGAAGGTATTCCATAATTCAATCCTCATTATCAGTAACTATGAGTTTGTGGAAACATTTTCGAGCAAATTTGGGAATCTCATAGCTTTTCTATCTTCATTGGAGTGATAGTGTTCCCAATAGTATACATTGTGATCCCATTATACCTGATTCATTAAAAAGAGATAATAGAGTGGACATTCAATTACACATTCACTTTGGAAAGGAGGTTCTTGTAATTCTAGGTTTAGGTCTATCTCCTCCAAAAAAAAATTAGAAGCACATAATCATTATCATTTATACTATTGAGATTTGTAGGGGAAATACCCAAGCCATAACATTCATATCATCATAAACCATTTGTTTTCTAACATAACCAAAATATATAACTACATTATTATATCGGTCTCCACAAGTATTGAAGGGATAACTATCACCATGTAGTATTCCAACCATTCCATCAAGGTGGTATTTCAGGCATTGTTGTAATGATGATGGTGTAGGATCATAACTGTGGAGCCCAGGTCTTTTGAGAAGAGAAATGTATGCAGTGTCATGGTGGGTAAAAATATAATCAATGTTCGATGTAAGATCCCTAAACTAAGATTTCATTTTGATATTCCAAATATGACTTTACTCACAATTATATTACCCTCGATTGGTCATATTTATCTACGATACGACACCTTCACTAAATCTATAACATAAAAGGGTTTGAGCAGGGATGAGGTTGATCCTAGTACCTTTTTCAAACAGATCCCTATAAAAGATGAAATTATTGAGTTTACCTAAAACATATAGTGTACTAATGTGACCTTTGATGACATCTTTCTAATCCTAATAACTGAAAGAGATGGTGACATCGCATTCTGATTGAATATTCACTACTCGATAAAAGATAGTTGATGTGAATTCTAGCTCAAACACTAATGAGATATGAAGGGGATAAAAATGTTCCTAGATGAGTTATTTTTAATGATTTAGAGCATCTATTATTTATATCATGGTCAGGAATATCACAAAATATTTCACAATGTCATCCATTTGTTCTAGAGGATAGTGTTTCTTAAGTCCATGCTTCCCCTTTCAAAGTGGTAAATGGGTGAAAAACATGAGTAAGATTGTCTTAGATCTTGTATAGAGGTCATTATTTAATCTTATTAAAATGGTTTACGTTATAATGGATTGTCATAATGTTTGAGCTGATTAGAAAATTGCACCCCCAATAGGTGGTCATGTAAGATAATTGGGAATGGGTGACTGTAAGAGGGTTCTCATACGTGTCTATTCAACTTTTGGTTCAAATAGAGTGATTTAACATTTTTATTAGTTTAAAATATGTCTTCTCTATGGATGTGATAGAAATAATGGGCCAGACCACACTTTTATAATCCATTGTATCCTTAATTTCATTGAATGTAGCCTATTGTTTCACGGTTAGGTGTGGGGACTCATATTATACATAATATTCTTCATCAGATAAGGGTTTTTTAAAGATTATCACATTGATAGAACCATAGATGACATCTCTTTCTGATGAGGGTCTCATTTTGTTAGGTTGCATGCATACATTAGATGTATCAGGGATGAAATCTTTAAGAGCCATAGTTTACATTAGAGTAGAATATGACTCATCCTACTCACATACCTCCTACTTATGACAGCCACTTACACCTTTATAATAATATTTTATGCAACATCTCTAAGGGGTGGAGCTATTTTGGATCTACACTGATGTTCTCTTAGGGTTTCATGGGCTCAGTGAACCATTTTTTGATTAATCCAGTAATGAAATATCCAACGGATCCTGTCCAGGACATTCTACCAATCAATTTTCCTATATGATTCGGAAAGGATTATGCAATCCATCACCTATTATGAGTTATCAATAATCACCTATCGGGAATCAAAAATTACATGACGTAATTATATGAAGAAGAATTCGTCCTTGATATTATCACTCAGCCTCCTATGGACAAGGGATTTGTCAGGATGCTATGTGAGGTTGACCATATTAGGATTTCTATGTGGTGATGACATGAACATGTTATATTCTATGGTTGTGTTGAAATAACTATGGTCATTTTCATTTATAAAGAATTATTCTTTATTAATCAATTTATCAAATACTAGGAAACCCTAATTTTTGTATGATTCTTTACTATGTATATTTTTATGTCGGTGCTCGATATGAGGAGTTGGGATGTTTGGGACATTCCAAGGTTCTTGGATTGGCACCACTACTAGATTGACAGTGACATCTACACATTATTCTTTTCTTTTCATTCCCCAAGTGCTGAAGGGATTTATCTATAATTTGGATAAGGTTCACTGAATTCCATTTTCAAAACATTATTCTATTTTGGTGAGCTCACGGATCCTAGCTATGTACATTATTTGGACTAGAGGTATCTAAAACTATTCATAGATATTCTAATCACAGAGTTCTAGATTTTGCATCTACTAGAGATAGATGCTTAGTGAAAAGGTTAGGATTTTCTATATAGATATTATGTTATAAACTCTCTCATTTTCCTATTTATTATAGTTTACCATGTCCAAGATGGTTATTTTCCTTAGTGTATTATTGAACTTAAATGGAATTGTGATGATGTTCTTCCCAATCCATAATGGATCATTCTAGAAAAATGTTTTACCGAAAAGGATATCCCTATTATATCTTGTATAGAACACCTCATCTTCGCTTCGTCTTGTTTATCTTCAGGGCCCATCATTAGCCTATATTAGGATAATATTTTTGTTGGAAACTATTTGTTTTCGGCTACACCATCATTGTTGGAGAATATTGGATTTTGAAAATTGGGAGTGGGGTTGTTCCATCCACTTACTTAGGTTATGTATTACTCACAGGAAATACAAGTGTGTGTGTCTATTAAAATTCCTCAATTATAATATCTAGAGACTCTAATGTGTTAGTTAGTTATGTGGTCCTTACTATCGGAGTTGCCTTCCCTAAATAGGGAGTGGATGGGAGTTGATGAGGTGGAACCACCTTTTCCCCCCACTGATTATCGATTCATCTTATGAATGAATGCCTTCCATGGATATGGAAAATTTGTTTCCATTCCAGAGTGATGTCACTTACATTTTTTACTTCCTCATTTATATAAAATGACGTCCCAGAAACAAAGACAGTTTGATGAACAAATTATTATCTTTCTATTGAATTGTCTCTAACAATAGGAGTAATATTTTCCCCATTTTGAATACATTAAACATTTAAAATATTTCTCCTATGTAACTCCACGTTGAGTTGTATGAGAGCTACTGTCTCGTTTATATGTTGTGAAACATTTTCCTCCATGGTATTAAATTTTAATATTTGAGGATGTGATTAGAATTTTTCCACACCATTACCTTATTCATTGTTATTTATTATCTATAACGTTTTAAAATATATAATTAGATGTTGAAGTTTTTTTGAGTGTTCTTCGGTTCTGGGTGAATGTAGATTTGTTTGGAGTAGTGTGATCACCCCCCTCTCGATGCATATTTTCTGTGTTGTTGCCCCTGACTTTTTCCTCTTGATGAAAATGATTTTTCATATTGATAGTGAAAAATTTTATATATTTCTGTCAGATAATGGTGTTTTTATCCTTACTTTTAATGTAATATGGTGATCTTAAACTACAAGTATTGTGTTTATTCTTTGATCCCATCGCTTTTTTGTTCAATTTTGGATTGTGACACCAACAGGTTGTGATTTCCTACACAAAAGTCTCCTTGAATCATTTTTTTTTAACAATTACAATGAGGGTGTTTTTGTTATAATTTTTTATTGAGCCCCAAATATAAGAGGCTTTTATAATGGTGGGAGGAACAGATGAGATACAAAAAATAAATACTTTCCTCCCATCGTTGAGAATAATGATTCTTTGTATAGTGGTGATGATGTTAATGAAAATTACCCCAGTCCTCTTAGAATTGTGTTATTTAGGGCAACAATTTGAATTCACAAAATCTTCTTATTGACGATTTTGTGATTCCTATCCGAGATTTGATTACTCCCAAGATAGAAATAAATATAAAAATCCCCCCATCTAATCAGGTTTGGGTTAATGTTGAATAAATATTGATTTAACAAATAATCTATTATGGGATGGTGATCTTTTTTAGGGAGATTTATATATAAATTCCCCCATCCTAGTGGGATGGGGTTTTTGGTATCTTCCACTGATGTGTCATGAATCCTCTCAAACATTGATGATCTAAGGGGTGGAGGCAGTTTTATATATTCTCCTAAAATAGTAGTTTAGGTTCATTCATGGATGGATGATATGGAAGAATCTACTATATACCATTTTATATGTCGTGGTTTTAATCATGTGAGAGATGGGTGTGATGGTATCCCATGTTTGGATTCATTTTTTATGGGATGTTGTATGGTTGATCACAACTTCATGTTCGATGTTTGAAATAAATTCCCATTTCTTTGAGGTGCCTGATATAATGTTTTATCGGTTATCATCTCCCTCAGTTCTTGATGAACGAAAATCATTAATGTGGGGTAATTCTATTAAAGTGCACAATTGAATAACATGTCACACGGTCCCTTGATTTTGTTGGATACCATGACATTAATGGATGTTGCATGTAATGGGATTTGTTTTTGGTGGCATAGTGCAGGGAAATTATTAATATTTCACCCATCCTCATCCATACATGTCTGAATATACACAAGAAATCTGTCTCAAGTGGGTTTTAGTGATGCAGAGACAACCACTGCATAGAAATTTTTCATTCCCTTCCACTCTTGGGTTATAAGGCCTAGAAAATGTGACTATATCCAGCTGGTGACATAGTTTATTAATGGGATAATGGTGATAAATTATCATTAATAGTAGAGTTGTTTATCCATTATTCACCAACTTTTTTCCCACAAATTATTTCATATAAAATTATTTCACTCCATTTCTATCTCATATGGGACCTCATAGTGAGAAGTGGTGAGGGGCTAGAACAGAGTGTGGAGGTTTCCTCAAGATATTTATCTCAATATATCAGTGTTGGCCTCTTATTCATTATAATTTCAATCCTTCATATGGTCGGACCATAGTAGATGATTCTTGGGTTCACATACTTATCGGGGTGGATTGATTCTAGATGTTGATATTTAATTATATGTTGTTGACCCCGATGCTTCAATCACATCTATATATAAAAGGATTTGAGTTTGGAACACCTGTATAAATGATGTTTTCATGGAAAGGGGATGATTTTTTTGTCTGTGGGAGATATAAACATGGGTAGGTTGATCATGTATGATTTTAATAGTAGATTCCATGTAATCAGCTACAAAATATCATGAGGAGGGAAAACCGGGTAATGATCAAATTCTTCTTTAGATGAATTGTCGACAGACACTTGGGGTGTCACGAAAATTTCATGAATGACCTCAAGGGCAATAGAATTGATAAATTTATGGATATGTTATTTGTTCCTCATCATGCCTTGATTATGGTGACCTGTATTTGGGAATTTCGTATGGATATCAACTAGGTGTATATGGGATTCAGAAATGGGTTGATATATGTGTGGGGTTGTGGGAGTATGATCCTATTACTAAGAATTTACCAAAATATTTTAATGAGATTCCTCATTATGGACAATAATATGATCCTATCCATAGGCATGTTCCATTATCACATGGAAATCCTTGGACTAGATGGGAATATGATTCTAATACAAATATTTTGGAATATGTTAATGGCCTTTCTTGGTTGTAATATGACCCTACCCCAAGGCATGTGCGTATCTCAATTGGTGAGACACAGTTAGAGTTATAATATGAGACTAGTAATGAATATTAATTACCCAATATAATAATCTGATGATCCTTTTGAATGGAAGAAGGGGTATGATGATCCTCATATATTTCACTAGAAGGATACTAGTGCATATATTTTCCATTAAAATTAGGAATATATTTCTAGATTCAATGATCTTCTTGATTATCTGATGAAGATTCACTAATAGTTATATGAGCCCATATTGAGGCATGTTTAATTGTCACTTGGTAAACCCCAACCAGAATATGGATATGAGTATGATCCTTTTCCTTTGGTGTATGGAGTTGGTCTTCATTAACATGAACATGAGCCTATCTCGAGACATGTATGCCTCATAGTTGATGAGACCCATCTAGAATGAGGATATGATCCTAATAATATTTCTATTGAATAAGTTGTCTTATTTAATCGAAATGAATATGAGTATGTACCATGCAATGTTACATCTCAATTATTGAGCTCTTTCCAGAATTGGGATTTGAACCTGATCCTAGGGCTTTGGAATATAATGCAAAAATTTATATATAGGCATGTTCCCCTATTTCGAGGTCTATTTCACTCTCACACGGTGAGCCTAAGATGGAACGAGAATATGATCCCATAATTATGCCTCATCCATTATCGAAAAATGTATATAATCCTCTTATATAGGTTCAAGAATGTGTGTTGGCTACTGGTAAACCACTTCTTCATAATGATGAGAGTGTTGATATTCTCTGGACATAAAGATATGAATATCTTCCTATCCTTATAGATTTATCTGTACTAGGATATTTTGGGGGTGTTCATCATCTACATCAAAGATGAATTTGAATTTTTGAGAAGTATATTCTCAGATATAATAACTCACATTTTCTTTTTCTATTATGTACGGGTAGATATGAATTTTTGAAGAAGGGATATTGTCCCACTTCTATACCCATTATGTCAATGGATTATTGTTGATGGGATTCATGAATAATTGTATCGTTATGTTCATACCACTCTTTACTATCAGAATATTTCCACAGACTTATTTCAATTTAATAGGTATAAGACCATGATCGCTGGTTACTACCAGAATAAGTTAGAATAAATCATAAGAAGTATTGGGTATATGATACCACTAATAGATATCTATCGTCATACTATCCTGATTTGTCTTCCATGTTTATTATTCATGGGAATCAAAGGCATCCATTTATTGGGAGGTATACTCAGTATGTAACTTATTGGTACTCATGAGATAGTGCTGGTGACAGCGGTTTATTAGAGACTTCCCTAGTGGCCCCTTAACCGAATGGTATCCATAATCAATTATATGGTCTACTGTTAGATGATATTGATAGTTGATATTGTGAAATTCATAGGATATTCTCCCCGTGTTGTTGGTAGTGGCAATAAGGGCATCTATTTTAACTAAATCACACCATAGATGACGTAGACCAATAGGCTTTACTAATAAAACACCGTCCATATAGAATTCATGGATAAGATTATAGCACAGTGATGGTACTTTGGTAACACTATTATTTATACACAACATTAAATATGTCAGGCATGTGTGGTCATATTGTGACCCATGAGTTTTTCAGCCATAGATGACTTGCAAGAATGGTCATTTGATGAAGAAGTTATCTCATATTTGGGGGATGTTGGTGATAGTCTTATTGGAATTCATGATGAAAAAAAGGAACATGGTCACATATTAGTCTAATATCATAGGCATGATTCATTATAAATAAGATATTCTTGGATAACATAATTTTCATTTATTCTCAATCCGTTGAGTTTCACAAATTGGATTTTCAAATAGAGGATAAACATATTAAAGGGGAACCATAGTTATATAGGATCGGCTCTAAGATTTCAAAAGCCCCTAAATATTCTTAACATATAATTTTAATAATCTTATTTCATTGATTTCGTGGGTTATATTCTAGACTATGATATGATTTCACTACATATAACACCTCCTTCTCTTATTTGACACACAACATTATGTTTATAGAAATCATCATTATATTATTATTATTATTTAAAGATGAAAATTGTAAGCTAGATATTAGAATTATAGGTATGAACATGAATAACATAATTATAAAAGTATGGTTTACAGTTAATTCATTGACTAATTAATTATAATTGAATGTAAATCAATTTAAAGAAAGAATGAAAATTTTATGGAAAAATTATATAAATATTTACAAGATTTTTCATTCAAATATATAAAAAATATATTTTTGATTTATATTAGTTAAATATATATAACAGTAAAATCATATTTTAACATTTTTCTTATATGTTCTCTATAAATCCTATAATATCAATTAAAATTTTATGCATTAAAGAAGTATTTTTTTTAAAGAAATTAATTTTTTTTTGTATTTTAACGGTGCACTTTTCTTAAATCATCATTATAATACATTAAAAAAATTATTGGAATAAATAAATTTATTCCTTTAAATATTGACATAAAAATTTACTTTGGGATAACATATTAAATTTTTTGAGAAGTTTCATGCTTTGATGAATAATTATGAATTCAGATTTTTAATTCACATCTAATTTTTCTTATAACATATTTATATAGATAAATTATGATATATATTTATTTTAACGTATAATTAAAAAATTATTTATAAATTAATAAAAATTATTTAATTTTTATCAATTTCAGAGTGAATTCAGATATAAAAACATTTCAATCTTTTTGACATTATCATTTTGATAACTAATATTATCATTACGTCGACATGATTAATATTAAATATATTTGTACCAAGTTATTTTCAATAATTTTAAAAATGGTTTATATTGTTTGAATCAAAAGATCCATGTTTATTAATTATGTATCTTCTATTTTTCTATAGTATTAGTAGTAGCAATAATAATTTTTATTACCATTTTTATTGGTAAATATCGAAATTAAGGGTAAAAATAATATTATCAATATTATAAAACTACCCTAATAGTTTCAGAAATGATATTGGTTGAATATAATTAGACCATTAACACATAAATATTGAAACAAGAAAATTTATCATACAATTTTACATGATAATAACAAAGATATTATTACAATAAATGAGTGTGGAAAATTTTCACACGCTTAAATTTATTGAGAATGATATTTTTAATAATCGATTAAGTAGAATATAAGATCAACTATATATATTAATATAAATATTAAAATTATTATTACATCAAAGAATTTTTTTAGTGAATGAATTATTTTCATAAAGAGTTACACAATGATGATTGTGCAATTATACAATTAATGAAACAAACAATTAAATGATATTAAAAGTATTAAAATAAATATAATATGAATTAATTTATATGTTATAATAATTTTATATGCTAATATAATATGATAGAGGTGTATTAGAATTAACTTTTAGAAGTTACCTTATTATATTTATTTAATTATAGTCAATGTTTTGAATTCTGCAAAAAATGGATCTTAGGATATTTTATGAAAATTATATTCTATTAAATTTTTTAAAATTATAAATATTTTAACTAAGAAAAAGGGGATTCAATATAGTTGGAACTATAATAATATTTACCTTTTTTCATAATTGAAACTTTATATGTTAAAAATAAGCCTTTATAATATTGAAAAATGTGATAGCATAGTTAAAATTAAAATTTCATAACTATGCGATAATAAAAAATTATAAGGTTTAAAAAGATAAAAAAACATGGATAAAATATATTGTTTGATGATATTATAACATTATAATATCATATAGTCAATTATTTATCCTTTTTGAGATGTATTTATTGATATTGAATTTGTTATTAAATAATTTTCTTGAGAAATTCCCAATGTTCCACAACCACTCTCTTTTAAAATGTCACATCTTCGTCTCTTCTCTTCACCCTTCAAAACCTATTTGGTTTGGAAGAAATCTATGTAAATTTCTTCCCAAAATACCTCCCTTTATATTATAATCCTTATATTCATTATATATAAAACCAGTGGATTCTGTTTTTTCAAATAAAATGGTGATACCAAAAGACAAGGTAAAATTCATCAACAAACCTTGTTTTCTACATTATTCCTTAAACACATTAAATTAATTATATTTAATTTATATGTAATGAGAAGGTATCATAAATATAATGATATGTTTTATATTAATTTTTTTATCTTAACTCCCTCAAAAAATCCATCAAATGTTTAACAAACATACCATTCTATTGTATAGAGAACTACCGCTTCATGAAACGTAGTTGTTCGTTTTTCCTATACCACATCTAATGGTTGGGATTTATGAAGGCTAATATAGTTTTCTATGATATATATTCTGATTTTTATTTCATTAATTTTATGTAAATTTTATATTAAATATACCATCATTCATTACATTTTGTTCAAATACAATAATTTTGTTTTTTGATATGTGGACTACCCCCATCACAAATAAATGTGATACATTCACACATTCTGAGAGATTTATTAAGGGTGATAATACTAAAATTATGTGATATATATGAAAATTAATGCGACTAGATTTATATTCTCTATATATATATAAATATATTCAATTTTCATTATTTAATTCAATATGTTAGGAAATGGAAGAAGTGTTCATGTACACTTATGACCTACCATCTCATAGAATGGTGTATTTTAATTTATATTTATATATACTATAGACAACCATAAATACATATATAATGAATGTGTATTTTCTATTTTTATCATTATTGTCATTATTTATATAATTAAATCATTATCTAAGTATGAGGACACACAATAACAAGTCAAAACATGTATGAGAATCAAAGCTGTTATTATATTAATACGAACTTAAACAAGGAATTGTTAATAATTAGGTAATATGGAATCATAAGTATATCATATAGGGCACTATATATATGAATATGGTTCTATAATAGATGAAAAATAATTTTGTTATTGTATAAGTGGTTTTCTTTACCACGATGAGAGTCAATACATAAGGTAAGGGATTTATGCCTCACTATTATTTCTATGGGACACATGCCTTATGTCCTTTTTGTTTTCTTCTACATGGTGTATATGATTCCAATGAAATTTTTTTATGATAACTATTCATAAGATTATTTTTTTAAATATCCATGTAATTTTAATTGTTTAAATGAGGAATACGAGTATACTGATAACAATGTTGTCATGTTATATTTCAAAATATCATCAACATTTGGGGTTTTTTCAATTTATGTCTCCATTAGAGAATATTTATCATCCTTGTCCATTTATTTTAAAAAAAATTAATTTTTTAATATTCTCTTGTAAATTTTTTAATCTATTTTTTCATTTTTTATGTTTTTACAACTTGTTTCGAAAACAAATCATTATTTTTCATTTTTCAAACGAGGTATTATGTCAATTTTATAAAAAAAGAACAAAAAGTATTTTTTTTTAAAAATATGAAATGAAATTAATTTTCCTCCATAATTATGACATTATGATTTCAAAATGCATTTACAATTTTTATGTTCTGTTTTGAAATTCAATTTTTTCTTTTAAAATTGTTCATCATTTTAATAAAAGAAGTCATTGTCAATGTAGAAAGGTTATTTTCCAAAATAATTATTTTCAAGTGAACTCTCAAAATTATATTCTAGAAAAAATAAATTTTTTTGTTGTTACTTATAGTTTACTAGTGTTTTTATTTAATATTAACATTCTTATTCATTTTAATAATTTTTTCTGTATACGATTTAATGATACATAGGAAACCCATTTCTTTTCATGGGTTATATTATGATGGAATAATGTTTCTGAAATATATTTCATTCCATGGGATCTAATATGATGAATGATTTATGTTATTAGGGAAAAAATGATTATGGTTTTAATTATTTTATGGGAGGGAACTGTATCTCCCTCCAATGCATTGAATAATGATATATATGTGATGATATAGACATCGATAAAATGGGGTGTGAACTCAGTTCTGTAAAATAATTTTGTATGCTAAGCTAGTCTTTGGAAATTACATTACATAATAAGATGGACGTGAGTGTAAATCATGACTACCAAGATGGTTTATGAAGTGAATTCATACTACTATGATATCTATCTATGTGATTCCTTCACTACATTGGAAAAAATATATTGTTATTTGTATTCCAAAATTTTATGTCTTATGTCAATATTATTATCTAATGGATTTTTTTCTATTATATTCTTATGATTCATTTATTATGGACTGAAAATATTTACTCCACAGTTCATTATTATGAACGTTTATCTATAGGGGATTAATTTAAAAAGTTATGAGAACATTCTCATACCATTTTTCTCATGTTTATGTATACATATATCTTTTTTACTCTTATTGAGCATCTTATTTCACTACTTTTTTATTATTCTTTTCCCTAGGATATAAGAAATTTTATTAATTATGATTACTAAAAGGAAATATTTATTTGGGGGAAAATTCATGATCATCCACCATGAATTTATATTTTTCATTTATGAATCCAAATTCACAAAACTATTATATTATTTGGGAATGTGTTCGTATAATGAATGAATTATTTAGAATAAAATATGTAATATCCATAAATGAAAATCATGGGTCATTATTCTATTTTCATGAATATCAGTTTTTTTATAGGATATGATAACAAAGTGGAATGACATGTTTAAAGACAACTATCCCAAAATTTTAGTTTTTATCCAATCAATATTTTATTCTAGAATTTAACATTGGGTTTATCATTTATGTTGGAAAGGAAAATTGGATGAGTGAGGTGAATTTAGTTTGGACCAATGATTGATTCTGATGGGATGGATTTCATTCACAGTTAATAATCTCGGGTCACCATTCCCTCTCATAATAGAATATCCCAAAAGTTCACTTATCCATAACTACGTATGTGCCAGCTTTCCATAGTAAGGTGGTAAGTTGGGGTTTTATACACAATGATACTTATAAAATCACATAGATCAAGAGGACAAGTGGTTGGAATCATCGTATCATTTGTGGGGGGGTATTTTTTCCTTATCTGGGAAAAACTAATATATTTTAGATATGTTTTATAGTCAATTCCTATTCCAAATATGGGACCAGTTACTGTAACAAAATTATCATTGATTAAAAATTTTATTCCCAGAATAAGAGGATCTCATTTGTGTATCCATATGTATGTATTAGAGGTTCTTCATATACTTCCCAATAATAGGTAGACACTTATATACTATAGCTTCATAACCATGGAGATAGGATTTCTCATCGAATAAGGGAGATGGTAAATACTCTGTGGAGTAAATTTGGGCATCATGAGTCATATTATGTATCATATTTATCATAGAAATAAAAACCCACATAGATCCTTATACCCATTTAATTAATATTCATAATGATATGACATATTTGTGGGTTTTATAGAATAGGATATTTGACCTCAACTTTTATATATACATCTTACATATCCTAGTTATTGTCAGACATAGAGTTATCATAGTTTAATCACACATTTGGAATGACCCCGAGATAGATTCCCTCACATGGTAGAATTTTATATCATGCAACTCATCGAGGCATACATACTAATAATGGAATGGATTTTGGATATTCATGATAATAATGATATGATTATTTCACCTTCTTATTCCCTCATGAGCTATGATTAGTTTGATAAATAAGGGCAAGAAGATAATAAGCCTCACTACATGTGGATGGAGGGATTATGTAATGTGTCTTCCCATTAGAGATTTTAATATAGATTTCATTTCTCATGGAATAATCTAATGTATATTGGTTATGGGAGGAATTATAGTCATTTTTGATTCATTGGTTGATTATTCCATTAACGGCTGGGGTATAATGATCATCTTATGCTAATGATTTGATCCTAATGGCTAAAATGTTAGAAACACGAGCAGGACATAAACTGAATTGAGTTAATATTCGATCACGGGCTGCATGAAGGCATCCTATATATCCTGGTTATTATAGAAATTATATCCATAAGAGTTCAGTTGATCCAAATTTACCCAAATTTGTATCCATTTTTTTAATAATATGATCATTTCAATTCCAGAATCCCTTGTGATATTTACTCAATGTAAGAAGCATGAGATGGAAAATAATATATCCCATTACATTGAAATACAAGAATTATGCATAGGTATTCTCTTGAAATTCCTAAAATATTGAAAATTCCTAATTGAGGCATCCTAAGTGTTCTTTTTATGAATGTAATCAGATTCATCATAACACCCTTGATTGGGGATTACACTATAAAATTTATCGTTGAATTCCAAATATTGTGAACATGCATTAGGGAGAAATCCTGCTTATCTTGGTTATGGATGGAATTAATGTAATCACATTTCCAATGACTTGGGATTACACATTATTATTTCCCTTCATATTGGGGATTAGACATATATGATTGAAATAGATATCAAGTACCAGGATGCTTGTCTGGAATGGCCTTTTAGTCTTCCTAACTATATCGACTTATTACTTATCATGCCTTGATTGTCTATCCAGACATGTTCGAGGATGTTAGTAAATGTATTTTATAATGTGTAAATTTCCAAATACATTCATACAATCCAATTGTATTTTCCAATTGATTTTATATATTCTAGATGGCATGATTTATGGTCATCCCATGATCAAGCATGAATTTTTTAGAGGACAATTATAGGCTTCACTGGATGATCCTTGAAGACATCACATCATCCTATTTGACATTTTTAGGGAGAATCACATGATCAACTGTACTTTACACGGTGTCATCATGAATGATGTTCAACATGCTTAGAGGATGTATAGAGAGTTAGCGAGACTTCACATTGTAGTGATGCATGCTTTAGGATGACTTGTCTAAAGGAGGTCATATGACATGGATGGAATGCGAGGAGGGTTCCACGAGATCTAGTTGTTTTTTCAAGGGGATGTAATAATAGCTAGCTTACATATCCAAATGCTACCATGATAGTCAGCTAACATGTAATATCATCAACATATGAGTCAGTAAATATATCATAATAATGAAGCAAGGTCTGGATGGTGAGCCCAAAGGGTTTCAGTAGACTCGGGTTCTATGAACATAGGTTTTCATGTGTCATCCATTAACAATTAAACAAAATGAAGTTTAGTGTTCAAATGCAATACCAAACGAGATTATTGAGATTAAGGTAACATTTCTTGGTTTTTTCATGTGTGTTGGGCGGTTCACATGAAGCACGTTAAAATCAGCTTATATTTTCATTTCATAAGTATCACATATTTTTAGTCTTGGATACATTATTTAGTTGAAAGTTACTTATATATGATCTATTTTGTTCCATATTTTATGTATCAATTTATCTAGAAGATATGTGGGGTGTTATACATGTGACCCTCTAGAAGTCTATCACGTGATGTATGAGTTATCATGTGAATTTTATATGGATGTTGCATGACTGATAATTTTTTTAAAAATATTACATGATGGGAAGCTTTTCCAATCCCGATAGAATCCCCTATGAGAAATCCACTATGGTGCCTGGGTTCGCCTGTGTGAGGTTTCATGGAAATTACTATGAATTTTTCAGGATATTTTTTTGGGTTTAAAGGCCTCACCATCCTTATTATGAATCAATTTTCACAACATATATTACATGAACCCTTGCTGGAGTTAATGGAGGGATTTGGTTTCATGTGATTCGTGAGATCCAACACTAATTCTTTCTCTGGGAGTAACATTATTTTCAAGACCTAAAGATCATACAATCAATGCCCCATTAATTTTTTTTATATCCAAGGAATAGCGTCTTTCCAAATCTTGCAATCGTGTCACGAAACTTTCATATTATCTGGCTATTATTCCCAAGCGTGTTTATGATATTATGGTGCCTACCAAAAATAATTCACATGATCTTTTGGAAACATGTATGGGAGAATTCACAAGATAAGGATGGATTTCTAGGGGGACATTTCTATATCATTCCTTCCTGATTAATTGGTTCATAGGACCACATTTCATATATCCTAAGAACACCATAGTTGTTTTATGACCTCAAGTGGATCTCATCATTTACATCTTCATTTCCTATATTTTTAAAATGGTTGTGGATCTCCAGAAGTTATATTAGCAGTGTAAAAACCATAACATTAACTTCTTTTGAGGAATTGTGTTAATGATAAAAGTCCCTTTGGAGAAGTGTTTTAATTTCGTGGACAATTCCATCTATTTTTCGTTATAGAGCCTAGGGGATTGTGAGGTTTGTTATATATATCCAAGGCCCATCATTTGACGAGGATGAAATGTATAAATTCTCATTCATGGGATGGATTACATGTTACCCTGGGACTTTATTGCCTTACAAATTTATTGGGTTGTTTCACATGATGTTTTACCATAGTGAGAGGATCACATCCTCCCCCTCATTATTAATGTTTTGAAATTTACAATGTGATGGGGTTTTCAGATTTTTCATGAGCCTTGTTGAGGAAAATTATTCTTCCCACCAATGATGCATCATGTGAGTTTCAAGAACCCAATTCTCTCTAATATTATTATAATTTTCATATATATTTTTCAAGAATTCTTTATGGTCTATTAGGAATCCACAGATGTAAATGTCATGATCCATGGACATTCTCATCTTGTAGTCACCACATTACAACTAATTGTTTGAGATTCCAACACAATAGGTGAGAAAATAAACTTAGGGTCCTTGTGGGATTTTCTATGGGTTATGTGATTCATATGTATCCTTTTTGTGGCCTTTTAAAAGACATGAGATCAAGAATTTATTGTATTTTCACTCAATCATCATGATTATTTCCACCACCATCATCATTTGTTTTCTCGAGAAAATAAAATACATAATATGACATTTCTCCCTTTTTGGATTTGACGATACTCATTTAGTATCCATAAAAAATTAATATATCTATAAAAATAATATTTCACTCCAAGAGAGGTTTTCCTACAACACTAACTTTCAATATATTCATGTATCACACTAGCTATCTCAAACTCCAACTAGTGTCGTAAATTCTAAGAGGAACTGGATGTATTTCCACCTCATGTAATAAATAGTAGATTGATTAGGTGATGAAAAAGAGTACATATATCTTAAATAAAATAATGGGTAAACTCATGTATAAAACAAGTAGACAGTGCCTCATATGATGTCGGGTTCTCCAGTCATTGGAAAGGATAATGTATATACCTATCCTTGTCCAACTCATTAACCTCTATAGACATAATGGACATTACCTCCATGACCTATTCATAATTATTTTTTCAAAAGGATGATTTATATAATTGGACTAACATATTCCTAACCCATACCCTCTTAATAATTCAAAATTCAAAAACCTCTTCTATTTTTGTTACATCAACTAAAATTTTGAAATGGATAGATATAAAAAGGAAAATTAGTTACAAAAAGACTATTAAGGATAGTTTTGAACTATTTAATTAGATGTTCATAACCACCATAAAACAAAATAACTACTCTAGAAAAACTTCTAGGTGTAAATTTTTTTCTCACTTTGATAGAACAAGTCGAAGAAATAAGCTTCCAATATCTTGATAATTGACCATTTTTCTTCTAACTATGAAACAATAAACAAATCATAGGTTTTATCCATATAATATCATGAAGACTCCCATTTTATGAATATTTTCTTCTATTAATCAACCACTCTATGAAATATTCCTTCACCCAAACCTTAATATATGAATACAACATAATTTGGGTGACCTGGAACCGTTTATCAAGTCATAAAACCTCCATGAAATTCCAGTCCCTTTCCACATAACATGGAAGAGGGCATTAAAGGCATTTTAAGAGGATCTATAGTGAATGATGAAACCTTTAAAATTGAATCCTTATTTATTAAGGATGAGTATATTCTTTTGGAAATTTATACTACCAGTAGATGCGATAAAATACACATGAAATTGGTTACTAATCATCTCTCATAAAACCTAATCCTATTGATCCCTAATGAGAAAAATTCCCCACTACCATGGGTTACCACATAAAATTGTAACAGCTGAATTAACCCAATTCTATTTTTGATCACTAAGTAAATTGAAGGACATCCCCTCCACCCCTTACTAATCCTTTATCTCTTAAACTCAAATAGAGACCTGAAACATAAGAACACCCATTGGAGGAAACTATAATAGTACACTCTTCATTATCCATAATTTCCAACCTCTACCTTTAGGTAACCCATAATAAAATCCTTCTTAGTGTCATTGAAATGATAATGATGGGGACATTGACATGAAGACATCACTCTAAAATAAAAAAATCATGAAATCATAAACTTCAGAAGAATAAAATTTAATGATTAATTAACCATTTCATTTTAACAAAATCTATAATTTTATACCAAGTTGAAATATAGTCATAGAAAATCCGGACTCATTATATATTCCTAATTCTATATTCCTGAAGAATCATTAATTTTCTTATTAGTTTTAGTAAAATTGAATATCCTTATGTCATATCAAAGACATGCCTAAAATCTAATGTCCTATTTGTTTACACTATTTTAAAAAATATACTGAGAGAAATTGATAATATTTCCCACTAAAATGATGGGTTATCAAATTTTATTAATGGAACAACCCCATATTTTAAAAGAAAAACAATTCTTTTGATAGCGTATGCGTCATAAAACATAATTCTTATACAACCGAAAAAATATATCTCTGTAAATTTAATACCTCTGTTAGATTTTAGAAAACACAACCCTGAACCTAATAGAACTGTAATATAGTATATCATTATAATATTTTCCATTAATTTTATGTTTATTAATATTACTATTTTTTGAAAATAATTATTATATATTGATTTTAAATAAAATAATACCCATGAAATTAGATTTATTGTATAAAAACAATATATTTTATAATAAGTTGTTTTATTAATCTTTCTATACATAATTTAAAATAAATTATTACCGCTATTTTTTACCAATTATACGAAATTATATCATTTATGAAATATTGATATAAAATATAGCATATGTTGAATTTTTTATATTTTTTATAAAAAGATTCAATTTTGATGAATAATGAATAAATCTAATTTTCATGAAATATCCATTTCATTTGAATATTTTACATTTTCAAATTATAATGTAAAATTTATTTTAACATTAATTTAGTTTATTTATTATAAAATTTAACTAATTTATTTCATTTCAATAAATTTTATATTTACATTACTCATGAAAACTTTCTATACTGATGGAAATTTTGTTTTTGGATACCCGCTTTTAAATCTCGACCATGGATATAATTTTAAATTGTATTCTAATAATTATTTGACCTAAATTTGGAAAGATAGACTCTATATTTTTAATCATATATATTTATATTACCTTATTTGTGTACCCTATCTTTTACCATTATGAATACTAAATGTTTTAAATTTTAATTTGTGTAGTCAAAGTTAATATTGATTTATAGGTGGTTAAACATAAAATATAATGTCTAAGATTCAATAGGATCTTTTAAAAATCCCTTAAAGGGAATATTTAAATGTTTCAAAATATATGGATCATGAATTACCCTTTTTGGATTCTTTTTAGTGGATGAAAATGTTGGTGTAACTAATTATTTACAAAATTTCAATGTTTGTCTTCTCCCTCACTTATAAAAGGTAATCCACTATCCACCAAAGTTAACACTTCCATATATATATGGTTGGGAAAATAAATTCCCACATAACATCTTTAATCACTTCCAAAAAACCTATATCCCTTAGTTTTATGAGAAATTCATTATATAAATTCCTTTGTTGGAATCACAATGAGTTCGTTCTTAGAAAAGGTAACATTCATAAATGCACATTTTATTATTTTCAATCTCCTTAAAATATTATCAGAATATTTATATTATAATTAAAAAATAATATTCCATATAAATATATTTTATTGTGTTAATTGAATGACTTATATCTATATCCTGATCCATGAAATGGGAAATGAAATCATTGATTGTGCTTACGACAGACTACCTCCTCGCAAAACTGATGTAATCATTTTTCCATAAAAACACCTCATAATTATATATAACTATATATTTCATGTATATATATATATAATAATTATTATATTTTTATACGTATTTAATTTTAATATCAAATATAATTTCTAATATTCCATTCCATTTACAATATGATAACAACACTCGTGTGTACGATAGACTACCAAAACATAAAGATATGTGATTCGTTATTTAATTATTATTTTTGTGGATGGAAATTAAAAACATTTAGTGAATATATTTTATATATTAGACATTATATTGATGCTAGAAATTAATATATCACCAATTTCCAAACCCTTTACCCGATTATAAAATTTAAAATGGTGCTCATCCATACGTTCATCCTGCTATCTCTAGGAAGTGATGAGATCCATTATTCACATTAAAATTTAAATAATGATTCAAAAATGTATCTGATAGAATGAATTGTTCTGGAGATAATGGAATGATATTATATTAAAAATAACCAAAGATTTCATGAAAAATCATGCATGAAAAAATAAGGTAAATAAAACCTGAAACAAAGAAAATAATGAAATATTATTAACAAATGGGTGGAAAAAAGATATAAAGGGGAAATATTTGACATTAAAAATATTTATATGGTTCTAGTATTAATTTATAACATTCATAAAAACAATTATTAATGAGGTTAAAAAATTTTAAACAAAATTAAGAATGAGGTAACGAACATCTTCTTAGTTACCCTTCATTAAGGCATATTAAATTGTTGTGCATGTAATTTCTTTTTAATAGTGTATATACATCCAATTTGAGATGTATTATAATGATTAGTTACTAATTAATTGAATATTATTCATAAATTTTATTTATTTAATCCATTCTTATTTAACTTATTAGTAACCATGTTGTATATAATTTCATAATTCAATTTGCATTTGTTGGATTATATATCTTATTCATTGTGTTCAACATTCTATGATTTAGTGTGTAATTGAAATTTATTATATTCTATTTTATTTACTATTGTTTTATGTGTTTTTATTTTCATACAATGTAATGGCCCGGACCACTTCGGACCATTTCTTTGTCAAAAAGAAGGTCATGAAGTGTTCTGGAGGGTAAAATGGACTTTTCCCACACTTTTCACAATTTTGTAACTACACGCCGTGTAGTGACAGTAAACTCCTTTTACCACCTCAATGGGTATACCCCGTGTTGAAGACGTTTCCTTACCATGTGAAATAAATGAGTACACGCCTTGTATCCCATACTACATGCCGTGTAGTCCCTCCCCGCGTACGCGTTACCCTCAAACCGTGTGTTGACTAGTCAGCAGTCGCGTTCCGCGTTGAAGGCCATGTTGGAAGCCTCAGGGTGACCGTGCGAAATGGCCGAGTACACGCCATGTACAAGAAATTACATGCCGTGTACTTTAGTTTTCTTTCCTATAAAAGGAGTGGGCCTCTCTTCTTTTTCAAATCACTCCTCTCCTCCCCATTCCCTTGAGCATAGCTCTTTTAAGAGACTCCAAGGCTCTTTTCTTCCATAACTTCTTCGTTCGAGCTCCGATTTACGATCTGTCAGCGGCCATGGGATCATAACGACGAGAAGGAACTTTTTATCATGGATCTGTTGTCTTCTGTTCGTCCTTTCCTTCCCAGCATCCACCCGAGGATGTTTTTCAGGGTTTTTCCAAAAACTACAGGCGCCGATGAACATCTTTTAGAGTTAATTCAGGGGAGCGTTGAGATTATAACCTATTGAGGTAGGGATCTTACCTTCGTCTCTCTAAATTTTGTATCATGTGGGGTGGGTTTCCTCTTGTTTACGTGAAACACATTTGAACCGGTGTAATAAAGATAATAACTGGCTTATATAATGAGGATGGGATGTTTTTGAATGCAGTTACATTATTCATATCCTTTGATATTATGTTGTGAATTGAATAGGCTTATACCTATTAAAAATCACGGTCGTTGGGGGCCTTTTCTTGTGCAATTAAATGCTTCTCTATCATTATAGACTGTTTATGGATGGAAACTTTGTGGAATGTTGGAATTGGATAATCACGTAATGTTGGCTGATTTAATGAATAACCAGAACCCTTGTGTGATCACCCCGATTAAACAAAACTGAAATAATAAACATGTGGATGTTGGTTAGGGTTTATTTATGTGAAGGGAGTGTTTTTTTGGGTTGTTGTGGATCGAGTGAGCAGTGGGGCTGCAGTTGGATTGGTTGTGTGTTGGTGTGAATGCTATGTTGGTGATGGGTAGTGGGGCTATGATAAATGGTATCAAGGGATGATGATGTACAAGTTTTTATGTGTTTGTGGTTATGGTCATTGGAATCAAGGCTACAAGGATGGGTTGAATATGAACGAACTATGGGTTGTGACTAATAAATAAAATTGGAAGAGTTAATTAATGGCGGGGCATGGTGATGGAATGGGAATAATAATCAATGGGGCTGCTTGCTTAATAAAAAGGGACTAGATTGTGTTTCTTGTGTTTTCCTAACTTGATTTGTGGATGGCCATGATATGTTTTACTAAAAATTGATATGGTTGGTTGTGGATAATTTCCTAGTAGTTAAGGAACAAATAAACTAATTCTGTTGAAACATGAAAACCTAAATGGGGTTTGGGTTGTTTGTTGTATGCATGCTTCGATATAGCAGTGCCGAGGCACATGCTTAGTTTCTCTATTTAGAAGCCATAGGTTGGGATGTGTGTTGGTATACATATATATATCTATATCTTTGTGTTTTTTCACACCCCACCCATTTTGAGAACATAGTGCTGAACACTCCCATTTCATGGGAGAGGGTGTTTTTCCCTTTGTTACTACCTCCTTCTTGCGTTTTCTTCCATAGGATGTGATGACTTGAGGCGACCATACACCTAATACTCTTTAGGTAGGTTTTGGTTGGGGTGGATTTAGCCCAAGTCTCTTCGGGCAGGTTTACTATTTCCCATGAATCTTTGGGATGAGGCCCAGGTCTGTGCGGGTGGGATATGTGGTTGTGAGGCCCAGGAGTGTGCGGGTGGGATATGAGGTTGTGAGGCTGAGGTGTGCGAGGGAGGGATATGTGGTTGTGAGGTCCAGGTTTTTTTGGGAGGGATATGTGGTTATGAGTCCTAGGTGTGTACGGGCGGGAAGTGTGTGGTAGTGTCCGGACGTTCGTTGTTAGGAAGAGTAGATAACTAGTGGGAAAGTGGAGCGGCGTACCCAACATTCTGGTTCTTATATACTACTACCTATTTTTTTTTGTGTTTTTGTGAGTGTGGCTGGTGAGGATGGGTGGATAGAATTCCTTGTAAGGTTTTGGTTTTTCTGTAGTTTTCACAGGACATTAGGATGTCTCCCCACATGTGCATGAGAGCTTTAGGTTTCCCTAATTAGTATACTTGTATTATCACCCTACGTTTACTCTAAGGTTTCCAGGAGAACTACCATGGTCGTGTGGGACCCTACTAGCCAGGAAAGTTGGAGTTTTTGTAGTTTGTTGTACTCTTGTTTCTATTGGTATTGTACTTTTGAGATTTCTTGTACTTGTACGTTGTTTCAGAACTCTTTAAACATGCATGTGGGATTGGTTTGGGATTATTTACTTGTACCATTCTTTTGGTTTTTGACACATCCTATTTCTTGATCTCAAATAATAATAAAATGTTAATGCCTCCCATATTGTGAAAACTCATACCCATGGTGCTAGTTGCCACTCCAAGGCCTACTGAAGGCGGGAATCAGGGGTCATTATCTCTCTTCAACCATTGCTAGCATAGGAGGGGCATCTTTGCTGAGAGGGGGTCCTGACAGAATGGTATCAGAGCGGTTGAGAGATAGGATGGAGTCTGGAGTTAGGCATAGTAAGGATTGCATGGGATAGTAGGGCGACAATGTTGGCTGATCTTGGTGCGTGACATAGGCTAGGGAAGACCGGCTAGGACATGGGATTTTAGGCCCCCCGTTATCCGATGCAAGGACTCTGGGCATACCGAATGGCCATGTGAGACTACATTTATTGTAGGGTAGAGACCCTAGTGAAGCTACATGCATCATCATGATTGTGTTTTAATTGATTTGGGTGTTCTGGGAATGAAATGGAATAAAATGATAAAATAAAACCTTTAGAAATTTTTTTACTACTTGGGATTATGCGATCTTTGTTTACCGTATAGATATGGCACCTGGATGATATCCCTAGGTGGCTCAGACAGCTGAGGCCCAACAGATTAAGGCGGTCGATAAGTTGAGGATTGACCGAGAGGAGGAAGATAGCCAGTGGCAGAAGACTCTATGTTCCTTCCAGAGACAAACCCTCAAAAAGAAAGAGGGTAGTACATCAGATATAGAGACGGAGGGGTGGTTTGAGGAGATAGGGATCACTTTTACTTTGATCTGTGCTCTGAGGGAGTACTGGGTTCCCCTAGCAGTTAGTCAGCTGAGAGGTGCGGCATGTCCGTGGTGGACACTTTACCTCGGAGAGAGGACAGAGACAAAGGTTCGGTGGTCTGACATTGAGAAGGAATTACAAGAGGAATTCCTTTCTTCTATGATCAAGGCGGAGAAGCGGCAGGAGTTACTCTCCCTTGAGAAGGGGTGTATGTCAGTACGAGAGTTGTTGATCACGTTCAAGTATATCCTACACTTTGCTCCAGATCTCTTTCCGGATGAGGAGTCTCGGGCGAGACATTTGGAGGAGGCTCTTTGTCCTTCGCTCTAGTATGTTGTCACCCCCTTCACCCTTCCGACGTACATGGCAGTACAGAAGAAGACAGAGGTTGTAGATATGATGCACTTGTAGGGAGGTGCACCACAAGAGGGGATCCAGCCGGGTATGTCAAAGGGGGAGGCAGTCAACAGCAGGTCTCCTACGACAGGACCATCCAGATTCAGGCCAGTTGGGAGCAGGACCCAGCAGTTCCAGTTTAGATATTCGGGTCCTTGTCCCTTTTTCACGAGCCCAGTACCAAAGTGTTTCTCTTGTGGAGGTTTCGAGTACATTCAGAGTTGGTGCCTGACCCGAGCTCAGTATGGTTGAGGTGGGCAGGTTCAACACCCACCTCAGCACCACCAGTTTTCGGCAAAGGCCCTTCCAGCAACAGTAGGACCCTGCTCCTCCGAGGGCAGACTTTGTAGGAGGAGGCTGAACTCTGGGTGCTTCTCTGGGACCTCGACCAGCACGTGGTCAGGGAGGTGGTCGACATCTGAGAGGCAGAGGATTTGGGTGTGGATAGTTGCACGCATCAGAGTTGACAACTCCAGCACGACAAGAGGTGGTGCGAGGTACGATTTGTTTATTTAGCAGTCTCGTTTTTTCATTGTTCGATTCAGGATCATCACACTCCTTTGTTGCACACGGTCTAGCCCATGCTTTGGGTCTAGACGTAGATTGAATTTTTGTACCCCTGGTGCTGAGTACACCAGTTTGAGGCCAGACTAGCATATCATGTGTTTTCCGGGGATGTGGGATGATGTTGGGACCGCATCGATCTATTGGTGACCTTATTTTTCAACAGATGAAGCCATACGATGTCAAACTAGGCATCGACTGGTTGTTTTATTTTAGTGCCATTATCGACTGCTTCCGAATAAAGGTCATGTTCTCCGACATGGATGGGCAATGTGCATCTTTTGTTGCTGAGAGGAGCTATCAGGTGCGAAGCCAAAAAGTGAAGCCTCTCCTTTCCTTGTTAGGTGGGTTATCATTGGTTTCAGCTGATATAGAGATGTTGGATGTCCCATAGGTTATGGGGGAGTTCCTCGATTTTTTTTTACCGAGGAGGTTGTGACTCAACACCCCCCCCCCCACGTTGTAACGACCCGAATCCGGAGCCCCTCCACTGGTGCCCCGTACCTGGTTCGACACATGACCTCAAGCGCGTTTACCAAAACTCCAAAGGCTGGTGACTAGAAGCGAGGGCCTTAGTGGGTTGGTGGGGAATCTAGGACCTCATTCGGTAAAGTATACTGTGTAAAAACAACCAGACACAATAGCAGAAACAATCGACAACATACAACAATTGATGTAAATAGCGGAAGCAATGGATACATAATAATGATGCAACATGGTAAATATGTCCATGGAAAGAAGTAAACAAACAAATATGCTGAAGTAAAATGGATAACAATCTGAAAAAGAAAACAAATTAAACTCCTCAGCATTGCAAGCCTCAGTTCGGTCCCATGCTCTGCTGCTCTAGTGATTCAAGAACCCGAAGTAGAAGGGCTCTTTACCTTATCTATACCTGCATCAAAATAGTCTTCTTGGGCCCAAATGTATGCCCCAAATAGGGTGTGAGATACAATCCCAGTAGGAAATAACCCAAATATCTATGCCTAACAGTCAATGAATACATGGAAGGAATAAAACATGAAGCAGTAAATAGAATCAAAAGTAGCTACAATCTATAGTTCTAACAAAAGAATTGAACAAGTAAACAACCAGAAAGAATGGAAAAAAGTAACCCTCTAGGTAGCTCTCATATCCTAACCCCTATGGTTCAACATATAAGTACTAGAAACCCTCTAGGTGGAACACATAGTCTCACCCCTATGGTTCAGTTATGAAATTAATAGACTCTCTAGAGAAGCACTCACCGTCAATTCCCCATATAGTCTCGTATCGTACTAATAGATCTCTGAGGAAGCACTCAATGTCAATTCCCTCTGTGGCCCATGTCAAGGAACCACAGACTCTCTGAGGAAGCCATCAATGTCAATTCCCCATGTGGTCTCGCATCGTATTTAATGATACTCCAGAGAAGACATTACGTCAATTCAATCATCAGTCTACTAATCAAGGTTCTCACAGTCCTAAGTGAAAATAAACATGCTCATCGCATGTACATCGTCCATGTAAACCTCAAGAACTACTTGGATTTCATTCTAAGGCTCAACATAAATAATGTAGAAGTTTCACTATCCTACGGCTAGGCATGGCAACTGGAAAAACACCAAACCGGGAGAAAAAACATGGAAAAGCATCCTGAGCCCAAAATAAATTACTCTACTTACTATAATAAACCTCTACTTCATCAATAAAGCAAAGCAGGAAAACAACAAGGGAAAAAAAAGAAACCCACAATTCCCTGCCCAAGGGAATTTGTGGAATTTTCACAAAATACTCATCGACATTCAAGAGAAAGGCACAAACCACTTACCATGATCCTAGGAGATCGATATATGTGAATCACGATGCTTGATTCAACTTAGAACATCGTAGATCTAAGAAAACGCACAAAACTCTCAACCCATAATAACTCAGAAATGAAGAGGAATCAGAAAAAGAAGCTCAAGCAGAAGGAAGATCATACCGCTGCGATTCCAATGTAATCGACCGTGCTTGAATTAGAGAATAGACAAAGGGGCGGGAGGTCATCAATGATTTGGCTGTACAGGTCACTCTCGGATGAACAGGACCTAGAAGCAGGTGTTTCTGTGTGTCAGGCGCGACCCCGTTTCATTTAGTAAAAACAAGAAATTACATGGCATGTAATGGGTCCTTTCTGTACTCCGGAAAAAATCGGCTTCCACGACACCCCTAAACACCATGTGTGTAGCCCGGGCATGACCAGCACACGGTTTCGAGCCGGGGAAGAGTACACGGCGTGTACTC
The DNA here is from genome assembly GCA_963277665.1 of Viscum album. Taxonomy (NCBI): domain Eukaryota; kingdom Viridiplantae; phylum Streptophyta; class Magnoliopsida; order Santalales; family Viscaceae; genus Viscum; species Viscum album. The sequence continues at coordinate 850,200,559 of OY728138.1, read as the reverse complement.
AGAAATTACATGGCATGTACTTTAAAAATTTCCAGAATGTTCATTTTTCATAAAAAAACCAGAAAAATAAAAACATACCCGAAAATAAGATCTGGGTTCTTATAAAATTCCCCCTTAATGAAATTCATCCCTGAATTTCCCTAATGTGTCGTAGAGGAAGGATTCCTGAATAACAACGGCTACTGCGATCGTACATCGGTCTCCCTTTCTTAGGTCTCATCCTGTACTTTCCCTTGCTGTCATAGCACCCGTACCAGTGGAAAAGATCACACACAAAGAACCTTCGTACTGCGATCAACAATCTGGATAGGATGCTCCTCGAATGATGCACCGACATCAAGTTCAACCTCCTCAGGCTGAAAGACATGAGAAGGGTCCGAAAAGTAACGTCAGATCTGAGAGACGTGGAAGACATCGTGCATGGCCCGGTACCTCTAGGGTAGCTGCAACCGATAGGCGACCGTCCCAACTCTCTCCAAAACCTCAAATGGCCCGACGTACCGCGATGAAAGCTTACCCTGTCTCCGAATACTTTTGTGTCCCAACCTCGGTGCTACATGTAGGAAAACATGATCCCCGACCTCGAACTCCCGAGGTCATTTCCGCAGGTCTGCATAAGACTTTTGTCAAGGCTATACTGTAACCATCCTCTTTCAGATCTGCTCTATCTGCTTTGAGGTCTCCTGAACGATACGAGGTCCCAGCAATGCTGCCTCTCCTGCCTCCATCAATCATAAGGGTGATCGACATAGCCTACCGTACAAAGCCTCGTATGGTTCCATCTGAAAGGTCGCCTGGAAACTATTGTTGTAGGCGAACTCCACCAGAGGAATATGCTTCTCCAAAGAACCTCCAAAGTCCAGAATGCAGGATCGGAGCATATACTCAAGCACCTGGATCATGCGCTCGGACTGGAAATCAGTCTGGGGATGGTATGATGTAGTCAAAAGAACATGTGTGCCCAAGGCCTTCTGAAGTCCCTGCCGGAACCGAGAGGTAAAGCATGCATCCCTTTCTGAAACTATGGAGTGTGGAACTCCATGTAGACAAACGATCTATAGGATGTAACATTATCCCAGATCATCAACATTGAAGGTCTCCTTGATCGGCAAGAAGTGAGCAACATTCGTGATCCTGTCCACGACAACCCAAAAAAATCGTTTCCCTGAGGCATCCTCTGCAATCCGGTTACGAAGTCCATTTCAACATAGTTCCACTTCCACTCGGGAATAGGTAACTACTGTAAAAGGCATGTTGGTCGTTGATGCTTTGCTTTCACCTCCTGACAAGTAGAACATCTCATGAAAAAACCAGCAACATCTTTCTTCATACCTGGCCACCAATACTGGTGATGAAGATCCAGATACATCTTGGTGACTCCGAGATGAACTTCCCAAAGAGAGGAATGAAAATCCCATATCAGCTCCTCACGTATGTCTACTGGCACCCATACATGTCCCTGAAATTCAAGATCTCATCCTCACCAACTGTCCATCCAGGAAGAGGGTCATCGCCTGACACACCCTCCCGCAGGACTATGACTTTTGAGTCTAATAGATGCCTCATTCGTACCCGATTGATAAGTGTAGATGTAATAGATATAGAAGATAATAATGTCTGTCCCTGTCTATCGTGCACCTCTAGATGCATCCCAGAGAACAGAGCCATGAGCTTCCACTCACTGCTAGCCCCCTGAACTACCTAAATCTGTGTTCTCCTGCTCAACGTGTCTGCCACTACATTTTCATTCCCCGTCATATTGGAAAGCTTGAAATCAAACAACTAAAGATACTTGACCCACCTGCGATGTCTCATATTCAGATCACGCTGAGTGAAGATGTACTTAAGACTCTTGTGCTCGGTGAAGACCACAAAGTGATCTCTCAGTAGATAGTGTCTCCAATAGCATAAGGCATGAACAACAGCAGCCAAATCCAGATCGTGCGTAGGGTAGTTCCTCTCATGTGGCCTCAACTACCGAGATCCATACGCAACGACTCTATCTCCCAGCATAAGAACATCTCCTAGCCTGATACCTGAAGCATCACAGTAAATAGTGTAGCTCTTCTCTAGCTCTGGCAAGACTAGTATCGGCACTGACGTCGACCTCTCTTTCATCTCTAGAAAGGCTGACTCGCAAAAATCTGACCATAAGAACTTCGACCCCTTCTTGGTCAGACCTATCAAAGGTGCTTCTAGATGAGAAAATTCTTGAATGAATCGTCGTTAGTATCCAGCCAGCCCTAGGAAACACCGTACCTCAAAAACGTTCTTCGGCTGCTCCCAAAAAACTATATCTCTCACTTTCTCAAGGTCTACATATACTCTTGCTTCTGAGATGATGTGACCCACGGAGTGAATCTGATCCATCCAGAAGTTTCACTTCGATTGTTTAGCATAAAGTCGATGCTCTCTTAGTGTACTCAGAATGATCTCATGATGTGTGGCATGGTCGTGTCGAGAGTGAGAGTACACCAAGATATTGTCCATGATGACCATGAAGAAAGAGTCCAAGTATGGATGGAACACTCGGTTCATCTGTACCATGAAAACTGTAGGCGCATTCGTGAGACCGAATGGCATGACTGTATACTCGTATAGACCATACCTTTTCATGAAGGCTGTCAGAGGAATATCTGATGGTATAACGTGCAACTTATGATAGTCGGGCCTCAAATAGATCTTCGAGAACACTCGTGATCCTCAATGCTGATCCAAGAGGTCATCAATCCTGGGAAAAGGATATCGGTTCTTGACCGTCAACGGGTTCAGCTTCCGATAATCCACACAGAGTTGAAGGGTACCGTCTGCCTTATTTGCAAATTGGACAGGCGAACCCTCAAGGAGAATTACTCGGTTTGATGAAACCCTTTGCCTACAAATCCTCTAATTTTTTCTTGAGCTCTTGCAACTCAGTTGTGGCCATATTATAAGGAGGGATGGACATCGGTGCTTCTCCTGGAACGAGCTTAATAGAAAAGTCGAACTCACACTCCTGAGGAAAACACGAAAATTCCTCTGGAAAGACGTCCCTGAAACGATACACCACTGGAGGAAAGTCCAGCTTTGGAGTCCCCTGATCATCCAGATAAAGACTTTCCATCTGGGATGTCACCCTTCCTAGCACATGATGCTCGAGTCTAGCTCGACTCGCCTGAACATCCCATTCACCTCTATGAAGAAAAGATTCACCCTATGGTGAAACGAAACATACATTTCGGCGATAATAGTCGACAACTGACTGGAGGGGAACCAACCAGTCCATCCCAAGGATGAAATCACAGCTTGTCATCTCTAGGACATAGAGATCCCATAAAAAATGATAAGATGCTATGTCGAGTGGGATATTTATACACTGGAGTACACTATATGTCCTCATCCCCAAAGGTGTGTCTAGTGTCAATGAGTCATTAGAAGAAAAGATGCAGAGCCCAAGGCTCTCCACAAAAGAAATAGAGATAAATCTATGTGTAGCGCTAGTATCGAAAAGAGATGAAGACAAAACTAAGGCTTCTAAAACTGTACCTTGAAGTGAAGAAGGGCTGGGATCCTGCCCCTGATAGGTCTGCTCCATGGAAAAAGAATGGCCTACACCGCGGCCCTGTGCCCCTGGATGACCACTCTGAGCTGAACCTCCCTACTGGTACTGTGGGACTGGTGGCTGACCAGCACGGCCACGACCTCCACCACAGCCCGAACAGCCGGAAGAATTCCAGTTCCCCAACTGGTGAGAGACTGGTGGGGCTACTCCTGAACGAGGAGTCATGGAAGAACCCTAGTCACCAGCTACTGGTAAGAAAACCTGGATGAAATGCTGAAGGTAACCTATCTGGTTGAAATATTGGAACTCCATGGGGTCCCTCTGGTACTACGGCCTCATGTGCCCTGACTGGCCACACTGGTAGCATGTCAGCTGGCTTACTGACGATGCATCACGCTTCCTCGGGTCACCGCACGTAGGCTCTATATGGTGCTTCTTACTGTAATCTAGATGAAGACTAGCTCTGGAAGCAGAACCGCTCTGGTTCGGAGCTCCAGAGTCTCTCAGATTATGCTCTACAATCAGTGCCTGATTGACGATGGAAAAGATGGAAGTAAGCTAGAAGATGTTCACTTGCTAGCAGATCACCCTCCTTAGGGCATCCTCAAACTTTCTTGCTAAGATCACCCCACATCCATCCCGGAGGGGTGTGAAATGCTGAAACTCGGTGAAACGAGAGGAATACTCCATGACAGAGAGAGTACCCTACTCTAAGCTCATGAACTCCTGGGCTCGATCGGTACTCAAGGTCTCTGGGTAGAATTAGTCATAGAACATGCGCCAGAAATCCTTCCAAGCCAAATCCTGATATTGACCCACCTGTGAGATCACGTCCCACCACCTCTTGGAGGAGTCTCGTAGCAAATAGGTGGTGAACCTGAGTCTCCTCTCTGGAGGTGTCTCCAGATGATCGAAAATGGTCAGCATGGCTTCTAGCCATGAATCTGCAGCCTGAGGTCCTCCTTCCCCCGAGAACACGGGAGGATGCTACTGCTGAAAAACTCGCTTCAGGTATGCCATAATCCTGGCAGGAGGCAGTGCTCCCGGAAAGGTCTGCATCATCCTCAGAAAACCTTCCATAAACATCGCATCAGCGCCTGCGACTGGTATGACTGCAGGTGCCAAGGCTGGCCCGACTAGAGGATTGGTAGAAAGTCCCTGATTAGCCCTATTTGGCATCTGATCACTGCCTGATGACAGACATATGACTGGAGGATGTATCAAAGTCATAGCTCTGAAAGATCAATAGTTCAACTTAGATCAGGAAAACAAGGACAAAGAACACAAGAGTACAAAATGGAAATAGGGGATGGAAATCAAACAAGTTTACAAAACTCGACTACTCGGCCTGTATAATAACTACACAACATGTTTTCTCAAGCCACTGACATGGGCATGTACTCTTGCCCTCCAAGTCGTTTACACCTCAAACTACACGGCATGATTCACCCACACACGGCATGTACATTGAAACTATTCCCCTACTAGAGTCTATTTACACGACAATCCTACACGGTTTTCTTAAACTGAGACTACACGGCGTGTTCCCTATGGACATGGCATGTAGTGGACAAGGCTTCGTCGGCCCGTGTTGTTAAACACACGAACTTCTACAAGGCTGAACCTTACACGGAGTGTTCTGAACAAACACGTCATGTGCTACTCGAGCTTCCCTAGCCCGTGTTGTTAGTGACACGGCTGGGTACAAGACTCATTATTATACGGTGTGTACCTGCCATACACGGTGTTTTCCTAAATTTACCTTCATGACACCGTGTTCTACTCACATGATATGTAACACGGCCTGAAAACTACATGGCGTGTATCCAAAAATTACACGCCATGTATTCTGGGTTTTTCTCTACAATAGCTCAGAAATTGCATAGATCCCCAGAAACACTAAAAACAAGGAAAAGAGGTGCCAAATTACGATTTGTGAGGGCCATAATCCCCGTGAATCAAAGCTTGTCATCTCCTATAGTCACATAAAATGGAGAACAACTACTCTCTAACATAATAGCAGGGATTCTATCAATCATCTATCACAACAGCATGCATAATCTACATAGAGCCCATCACAACAGCATGCAATTTCTAATGCACCCTATATGGCATGGAAAGAATGCATGGTATGTGATTTATAGAAGTTCCTATATGATTCATGAGACGGAATACCCTCATCTCATCGGGGTGTGACAAAAATATAACCGAAATTTCAAAACATTAACTGCACAAGTTATACGAATCACTCTAGGTGAAAACATATCAACCATAAAAACTCAAAATCATAAAACTAAAATTAACGAGGTAGTATGTCTTTACCCTGTTCACGGGTTAGATACTCCCGAGCATAGCTTAATACCAAGTACCAAGTTCGTCCTATACCTGGTTAAAGTCTCTAAACAGTAAAGCAATAGAAAATAACTCCTCTGATACAACTTTGAAATGACCCAAATCCGGAGCCCCTCCACCGGTTCCCCGTACCCGGTTCACCACATGACCTCAAGCGTGTTTCCCCAAACACTAGAGGATGACGAATAGCAGTGAGGGCCTTTGTGAGTCAGTGGGGAAACTATGCCCTCATTCGGTAAAGTATACAATGGAAAAACAAATAGGCACAATAGTAGAAACAATCAACAGCATAAAAAAATTGAAGTAAACAGCGGAATCAATGGATACATAATAATGATGCAACATGGTACATATGTCTATGGAAAGAAGTAAAAAAACCAATGTGCTGAAGTAAAATGGAAAAAAAGTGCAAAATAAAATAAATTAACCTCCTCAGCATCGCAAGCCTTGGATCGATCCCATGCTCTCTAACTCTAGTGAAACAAGAACCCGACATAGAACGGTGATTTCCCTTATCTATACATGCATCAACATAGTCTACTTGGGTAGAAAAGCAAGGCCCAAAAAGGGTGTGAGATACAATCCCAGTAGGCAATCACCCAAAGATCTGTTCCAAACAGTCAATGGATACATGGCAGTAATAAAATAAGAAGCAGTAAATAGAAACACAAGAAGCTACAATAAACAGTTCTGACAAAAGAAGTATACATGTATACAACTAGCAACAAAGTAAAAAAGTAACCCTCTGGGTAGCTCTCACAGCCTAACCCCTATAGTTCAACCTATAAGTACTAGAACCCCTCTTGGTGGCACACACAGTCTCACCCCTCTGGGCCTGTTATAAAATTAATAGACTCTCTGGGGAAGCACTCACAGCCAATCCCCCCTATAGTCTCGTATCATACTAAAGGCTCTCTAAGGAAGCACTCAACGTCAATTCCCCATGTGGCCTGCGTCGAGGAACTACAGACCCTCTGAGTAAGCACTCAACTTCAATTTCCCATGTGGTCTCACACCATATTTAAAGACACTCTGGATAATCCCTTTCGTCAATTCTCCCTTTGGTCAACTACACGAGGTTCTCACAGTCCTGAGTGAAAATAAACATGCTCAGCGCACATACATCGTCCATGTAAACCTCAAGAACTACTTGGCTATCATTCTAAGGCTCAAAAGCAATAAAGTAGGCATGGAAACTGAAAAAATGCCTAACATGGAGAAAAAACATGGCAAATCATTCGGGGCACAAAATAAATTACGCTACTTACATGCATAAACCTCTACTACAACAATCAAGAAAAGAAGGAAAACAACAAGGGAAAAACAGGAAACCCACAATTCCCCGCCCAAGAAAATTTGTTTAATTTGCACAAAATACACATTTACATTCAACAAAAAGGAAGAAACCACCTACATTGATCCTAGGAGATCGATATATGTGAATCACGATGATTCATTCCCCTTAGAACGTCGTAGATCTGAGAAAACGCTTTAAACTCTCAACCCACGATAACATAGAAATGAAGAGGAATCAGTAAACGATGCTCAAGCAGAATGAAGATCTTACCACTGTGATTCTAACACAGTCGACCGTTCTTGAATTGGAGAACGGATGAAGTGGAAAGTGATCGTCGAAGATTCAGTCGTACGGGTCTCTCTAGGACGAACGAGACCTAGAAGGAGGTGTTTCTGTTCATTAGGAGCGACCCCAGTTCATTTAGTAAAAAAAGAATGTACAGGACATGAACTTATAGAGTACAAGGCGTGTACTGGTTCCTTTCCGTACTCTGCCAAAATCGGCCTCCACGTCACCCCTAAAAACCGTGTGTGTAGGCTGGGCACGACCAGCACATGGCTTCAAGCCGAGGAATATTATAGGGCGATTACTCATAGAGTACACAGCATGTACTTTGAAAATTTCCAGAATGTTCATTTTTTCATAAAAACACTAGAAAAGGGAAAACATACCAAAAAAGAATATACGGGTTCTCACAGACGTGACATTGAGTTCAGGATAGACTTACAGCCTGGTGCCTGTCCGATTTCAATGGAACCTTATCAGATGGCACCTTTGGAGTTGCGGGAGTTGCCGATTCAGATTGATGATCTGATGGAGAGGGGTTTTGTTTGACCCAGCGTGTCGCCATTGGGTGCTCCATTTTTGTTCATGAAGAAGGTAGATGGTGGTATCAGGTTATGCATAGACTACCGAAGGTTGAATCAAGTAATAATCAAGAACCATTACCCCCTTCCAAGGATAGATGATCTCTTCGGCTAGTTGAGGGGAGCAGGTTGGTTTTCTAAGATTGATCTATGATCTGGACATCATCAGTTGAGGGTAAATGATAGGGACATCTCGAAGATGGCTTTCAAGTGCAGGTATAGACACTTAGAGTTTGCAGTGATGTTGTCTGGAGTTACAAATGCACAAGTTGTGTTCATGGGTCTTATGAACCTTGTCTTCCAAGAGTTTCTGGACCGGTTTGTCGTTGTGTTTATCGAGGACATCTTGATCTACTCAAGATCATAGGAGGAGCACGTTGAGCATCTCATGGAATTCTTGGAAGTCCTTCGACACCACCATCTTTATGGGAAATTGTCGAGGTGTAAGTTCTTGACACAAGAAGTAAACTTCCTTGGGCACATAGTGTCTCGAGATGGAGTGTCAGTGCACCCGTCGAAGGTGGAGGCAGTTGTTTCTTGGCAGGAACCCAAGAGCGTGGCAGACGTTCGTAGTTTCCAGGGGTTGGAAGGTTATTATCGGAGGATTGTTTCGGACTTCTCTCGAGTTGCTGATCCATTGAAATCCTTGACTAAATAGAACCAGGTCATCCTATGGAGCGAGCAATGCTAGAAATCTTTTGACTACCTGAAAGAGAAGTTGGCCAGTGCTCCCGTACTCAGGTTTCTAGAGGAAGGGTTGTTGTATTTTGTGTTTTGTGATGCTTCTGGCCTTGGTTTGGGGTGCGTACTAATGTAGAAGAAGGGTGTGATCTGTTATGGGTCTAGGTAGTTGCACCCTCATGAGCGTAACTATGCCACCCATGACCTATATCATGCACCCATAGTGTAATCACTGAAACTGTGGCGACATTACCCCTATGGGGAGTGCATTGTGGTCTTCTCAGATCAGAATAGCTTACGTTATATCTTCTCCCAGTGTGACAGGAACTTACGACAGTGGAGATGGGTCGATTTTCTCTAAGACTTTGAATTCGAGATCTCTTACACTAAAGGTAAGGGAAACGTTGTGGTTGATGCACTGAGCAGGAAGTTGCATAAGGAAGTGGTTCGGGGAATCCTCTGATTCTTGGAGAGCGATGTGAGAGTTGGCTACCTTGCACATGGATGCAAGGGTAGAGGGTGCTTGAGGCTGTTTGTTTCAGATGATGGTGCAGTCCTCATTTTTGAAGTAGGTGGAAAAGTCTCAGTGGGGAGACTCTGAGGCAGAAGTAATGTGGGATCGTATCGATCATGGGAACGCTCCAGAAGGATGGTCAGAGGACATCCAACTTTAGAATCTTTTTCAGGGAAGGGTGTTTTTTCCAGAGGAGATGTGTGATGGAGTTCCCCGTGAGTTCCATATCTCATCCTTGGCAGTACATCTAGGGGTTTCAAAAATGTACTGAGGCATGAGGGAACAGTTTTTTTGGTCGGGGGTGAAACGGGAAGTGGCGGAGTTTGTGGCTATGTGCCTAGTGTGTCAGAAATTGAAGGTTGAACACCATGTTCCCAGTGGTTTTTTGCTTCCTTTAAATGTCCCTCAGTGGAAATGGGATGAAATTTCAATGGACTTCATCAAAGGACTACCCAGAGATCAGGGAGGTTATGATGCTATCTAGGTAGTGGTGGATCGACTGACGAAAGCAGCTCACTTATTAGCAATTAAGGAGTCATGACCAGTGAGTACCATAGAATAGAGGTACGTAGACGAGGTGGTGCATTTTCATGGAGTTACGAAGTCTATCATCTCAGATCAGGAAACTCGGTTTACCTCACGAGTCTGGAGGGGGATACAACATACTTTTGGCACCCAGTTACGCCTTAGCACTACTTTCCACCCCTATACTGATGGGTAGACAGAGCGGACTATCCAGACAATGGAGGACATGCTGCGAGCATGTGTTCTAGATTTTGGAGGGTCATGGGTGTGACACTTGCCTTTAGTAGAGTTTTCCTACAACAATAGCTTCCACTCTACTATTGGCATGGCACCATTTGAGGCTTTGTATGGAAGACCATGTCGTTCACCCATTTTTTGGGCGGAGGTTGGTGAGATAGGTGCTCTTGGGCCAGACGTAGTACAGATCTCCATAGAGAAAGTCCAGGATGTGCGTGAGAGGATGAAAGTGGCACATGACCGACAGAAGTCTTATACGGATTGTCAGAGGAGGCCCTTGGAGTTTGAGGTGGGAGATCATTTGTTTTTGAAGGTTTCCCCTCGACAGGGGCAGTGGAGGTTTGGTAAAGAGATTAAGCCCTCACCTAGGTTAATTGTACCTTTCATGGTGTTGAGGTGAGTCAGTGGGGGGGTATATCAGCTGGCCCTTCCACCTCAGTCGGAGAAGGTTCATGACATCTTCCATGTCTCCCAGCTTAGTCGGTACTTACATGATGACTCTCACATTATCAACTGGGGAGAGATAGATATGGGAGACAACGAGACATTCGATTAGTGACCAGTCATAATCGAGGTTCGTAAAGAGAAGGTGCTCCAGGGATGAACCATAACTTTGGTTCGTGTGTTGTGGAGGCATAGAGGCCTCGAGGAGAGCACTTGGGAGTGGGAGGATCAAATGCACGTTCATTACCCGGAGTTGTTTTGACTGGTGTTTTTCCTTTTTCTTTCAAGATTTGTTTTGATGTTATACATTGTACCATTGATATATGGAATGCATGGATTTTCGGTTGTGAGACTATTTGTTTTTGGGTTCTCTAGAAGTGTGTAACATGTCCGGATGTATGGGGAAAGGGAAAACATGATACATAATCGAGAAGGATTAATGCGGATGCGATTGTACCCATTTGGGCGAGTCAGTTCCTCCTAAAGAGGATAATATCTTGACATAGGATAAGGAATTTCCCCAAACCACGTGTTCGGGCAGTGTGTTGGTTGTACGGTGTTGGGGGCAGTGAAAGTTGAAAAATCCTAATATATGGAAGTGGGAAGACCCAATTCTTAATAGAGACGCATTAATGAGGATGTGATTAAACCCATGCAGGTGAGTCAGTGCTGCCTAAAGTGGATAATATCTCGACATAGGAGAAGGAATTCCTAACACATATGATTATGGTTGTTGAATGGGTTCCTGTTATAACGAGATCTCTAAGAGGTATCTTGTTGGGTTCCTCTGGGTTGATTTATGATTTCTAGGGGACGATAATGTTTTAAGAGGTATCTGATTTAATGCACCGGACCTCTCCATCCCATTCCATTTTTGAAAATAAGGTCACGAATTGTTCTGGAGTGTAAAATGGACTTTTCCCACACTTTTAAAAATTTTGTAACTACACGCCGAATAGTGAGAGTACACATCGTGTACCACCTCACTGGGTATACCCCGTGTTGTAACCGTGTCCTTTCCATGTGAAATAAATGAGTACATGACATGTAGCACATACTACATGTCGTTTAGTCCCTCCCCGCATACATGTTACCCTCAAACCATGTGTTGACCAGTCAACAGTCGCGTTCCGTGTTTAAGGCCGTGTTGGAAGCTGCGTGGTGATCGTGTGACATGGGCGAGTAAACATCGTGTACTAGAATGTACATGTCGTGTACATTAGTTTTATTACCTATATAAGGAGGGGGCCTCTCCTCCATTTCAAATCACTCCTCTCCTCCCCATTACCTTGATCAGAGCTCTACCAAGAGACTCCAAGGATCTTTTCTTCCCCAACTTCTTCGTCTGAGCTCTGATTTATGATCCATCCAAAGCCACGAGATTGTAACGACAAGGAGGAACTTCTGAGGTTGGATCTATTGTCTTCCCTTTGGAATTTCTTTCCCAGCATCCACCTGAGGAGGTTTTTCCGGGGTTTTCTAGAAACAACGGGCGCCGAAAAATGACTTCTAGAGTTGATCTGGGGGAGCGTTGTGATTAGAACCTGTTGATGTAGGGATCTTACCATTGTCTCTCTAAATTTTGTATCAATCGTGGTGGGTGTCCTCTTGTTTACGTGAAAAACATTTGAACCGGTTTAATAAAGATAATAACTGGCTTATATAACGGGGATGGAATGTTTTTGAAACCAGTTACATTATTCATATCCTGTGATATTATGTTGTGAATTGAAAAGGCTTATGCCTACTGAAAATCACGGTCGTTGGGGGCCTTTTCATGCATAATTAAATGATTCCCTATCTTTCTAGACCATTTATGGATGGAAACTTTGTGGAATGTGGGAATTTATTAATCATGTAATGTTGGCTGATTTAATGAATAACCGAAACCCTTGTGTGATCACCACGGTTAATCAAAACTCAAATAATAAACATGTGGGTGCTGGTTAGGGTTTATTTATGTGAAGGGAGTGTTTTTGTGGGTTGTTGTTTATCGGGTGAGCATCGTGGTTGTGGTTGGCTTTGTTGTGGGTTGGTATGAATGATATGTTGGTGATGGGAAGTAGGGCTCCGATAAATGGTATCAATGGATGATGATGTACAGGTTTTGGTGGGTTTTTGGTTATAGTGGTTGGAAGCAGAGGTGTAGGGATGGGTTGAATATGAATGAACTATGGGTTGTGACTAATAAATAAAATTGGAAGAGTTAATGAATGGTGGGTCATGGTGATGGAACGAGAATAATAATCAAAGGTGTCGGTTGGTTAATAATAAGGGACTTGTTTGTGTTTCTTGTGTTTTCCTAACTTGATTTGTGTATGGCGTGGATATGTTTTACTAACGATTGATGTGGTTGGTTGTGAATAATTTTCCAGTAGTTAAGTAACTAATAAACTAATTCTGTTGATCCATGAAAACCTAAATGGGGTTGGGGTTTTTTGTTGTATGAATGATTCAATATAGCAATGTCGAGGCACGTTCTTAGTTTCTCTGTTTAGAAGTCATAGGACGAGATGTGTGTTGGAATACACATATATATATATTTATCTTTGTGTTTTGTGGAACCCCACCCATGCTGGTCACATAGTGCCAAATACTCCCATTTCATGGGAGAGGGTGTTTTACCCTTAGTTACTAGCTCCATCCTTCTTCTACTTCCCAAGGCTGTGATGGCTTGAGGCAACCATAAACCTAAGAGTCTTCAGGTAGGTTTCGGTTGGGGTAGTTTTAGCCCAGGACTCTTCGGGCTGGTTTTCTATTTCCCAAGAATATTCGGGATGAGGCCCAGGTGTGTGCGGGTGGGATATGTGGCAGTGAGGCCCATGAGTGTTCCGGCGGGATATGTGGTTGTGAGGCCTAGGTGTGTGCTGGCGGGATATGTGGTTGTGAGGCCTAGGTGTGTGCGGGAGGGATATGTGGTTGTGAGGACCAGGTGTGTTCGGGAGGGAAGAGTGTGTTAGCGTTAGGACGTTCTCCGTTAAGAAGAACATCTAACTAGTGGGAAAGTGGTGTGTGGTACCCAATACTCTTGTTCTTATATACTACTACTTATTGTTTTGTGTTTTTGTGAGCGTGGCTGGTGAGGTTGGGTGGATAGAATTCCTTGATAGGTTTTGGTTTCTTTTGTTGTTTTCAAGGGACATTAGAATGTCTCCCCACTTGTGCATGAGTTTTTTAGGATTCCCTTCTCAGTATACCTGTATTCTAACCCTATGATTACTTTTAGGTTTCCATGAGGACTACCAGGGCCGTGCGGGACCATACTAGTTGGGACAGTTGGATTTGTTGCAGTTTGTTGTACTCTTGTTTCTTTTGGTATTGTACTTTTGAGATTTCATGTACTTGTACTTTGTTTCAGAACTGTTTAAACATGCATGTGGGATTTGTTTGGGTTTATTTACTTGTTACTTTCTTTGTGTGTTTGACTCAACCTATTTTAAGAACTCAAATAATAAAAAAGGGTAATGCCTCCCATATTGTAAAAACTCATACCCTTGGTGAAAGTCACCAATCCAAGGTCTACTAGAGGATGGAATCGGTGGTCATTATCTCCCTTCCACCATTTCCAGCTCAGGAGGGGCATCTTTGGTGGTAGGGGGTCGCGACATACATCGAATCAACACATTGATTAATTCTCACATTAATGTTATAATCCTTGTGAGGGTTTATTTTGTAGTCTCATTTTATAGGGATTATTTATGATTAATTTTTGATTGAATAAAATTATATGATCCTCAGGTAATAAAAAATGATAAATCTATTATCCTATAGTATTCACTATTGTTTTTTGTAATATTACAATTTTATCCACATATTATTACTTAATGTTTTTTGGATTTTTTACTTAAAATATGAATTTTTCTGACATTAATAAAAAACATTCTTTATAAAACAATATTTTATTGAAAATTATTTCCAAAATATTTATATAATTATAATAATGATTCTAAATACATTTTTACCCATGTTATATTTTTTAAGAAAAGTTTTTAAATTATTCATCATGTCACCTTCCATGAAATTTATCTTTTAATTTTATCAAAAATGTGAATGGAATCTAGTTTTTATAATGTACCACATATACATAATTTCTAAATGTCATGAAAAGACACTGTTTTTATGATTAAATTTTAGGATTGAAATGTTATTTTCAATGAAAATAAATTTCAATTTTTTTAAACTTTTATTTGTTTTAAAAAAATGTTTTTTGAAAGGTATTTTCAAGAATGGTTGTTATTAAATATTTTTTTTTGACATTATTCATTATCTATGAAAAAAAAATTTATTTTACTTATAACAATCTCATTATATGTTATATTGTTACCATAAATATTAATTATATGTATGGTTTATGATGATTTTGACCCCAAAAAGTATTTACATTCTCTTTCTTCCTTCATATTTGTAGTCAGTAATATTACCTTGATATGTTCACTTCCTAGTGATCTGTTTGCATTCAGTTTCTATTATATATCAAAAAAATTTATGAAAGATTCATTTATTTGTTAAAAAATATATCATCTATATGTATGTATTTCAAAATTGTCTTTTATTTTTTTATTTGGGGAAATTTTACTAAATCTGCATTCATTACAATATGAATATTTAATAACAATTTACATTGTTCCTAAATTAAATTAACCATTAGATATATGTATAATACTATTGAGATGATATGAATGTTGGGGATCATAATTATATATCCCTATGATGTATCATTATTCTCATTTGGTGAGTCAGTAATCAGTCATTAGATAGTTTTTTACTCATAGTTTTCAACTATCTTGTGAAAGGGAATAACTGTAGAGTTTTAATGAAGCATGAGATCATGAATCATGTAAATAAACATTTTATTCATTAATAATTTAGTTCTTATTATTATATATGATTTTTTTCACAATAATATTATCTATGGATGAATTAAATTATTATATTGTTCATTAAATTTCATACCTTTTCATTTATCTAGACTCGTATATTGATTTTGCCTAATATATAGATAATACTCAACTTATCGGTTAAATGGAATGTGTGATCAGTTTTGTATCTTTCCATAATGATTATTCCTAATCAATTATTAATAATCATGTTTTTTATTAAATAGAATGTTTTATCATTTATTAATAATCTTATATTGATGATTCCTAATAATTTTATAATTTTAATGTTATTGATTAAATGGAATGTGTTTTTAGTTATTTAACATTCCACTTTGATTATACCTTATCCAATTAAAATAGTTTTTTATTTATTAAATATAATGAGATATCATTTATTTACCTTAAAAATTGATTATTTATATCTATGGATGATATTCAAATCTACTTTTCATTATAAAATTCCTAGACCCCCTTCCATGGGTACGCTCCTCCTTGTATGATATCGATTCTATTTTCTACTTCCCCAATAACTCTCTCATCCCTATCTTAGTATCCCTTCCCTATAAACCCCAAATAATCATGTCATATACCCTAGCAGTGATAACCCCCCCCCCCCACACACAAACAAACTCACTCCATTTCTCCCTATTTACATATCCCATCATTTTCTCTCATCACTGCCTCCCATCACCCTCTCCATCTCATCTACCTCCCTCTTCGCTCCCGGAATCTCCACCACTAACCCTCTATTCCTATCATAGTACCTCTTCTATTAGAGTTATAATATTTGTCTCCCCTCTTCGTGTCACCTTTTTAATGTTCAGTTTGGTTCTCTCAGCTTCCTTGGTCCCCATTCCTTAAAAGTTTTCATTCGGTTATTCTAATCATAGTTAACACATCACAATGATATCTCAATGTCCTTTTGTAGTTTATATATGATGCTTCCACAAACCCTGTCAGTGTACCAGGGATTCATCATGGCCCTATATTCTCCTAGTCCATATTCCTTATCTCACAATTTCCCAACCTCCTCATCCCTATCAAATCTCCCCTCATGAAACCTCTTTTAATATTTTAACCCGCAAACACATTTTTTTTAAAAAAATTATATTTTTTAGTTGATATATTGAAGAATATTATCCACTACTATCAAATTGAAATTCCATTCACTGTAATGATATTGGAATTTGTTTAATAAGATAGGAAACATAAGTTTTTTCACTACTATATAAAAGGATACCCTCTCCTACTATCAATGATTTGGTCTTAGTGGCATTCTCCACTACACTAAAAAAAATTGGTGATTCAAACATGTAGTCATTATGGTAAATGGATCTGAATATAAATAAATTTTTTTTATACAAAAAACATCGATATTTCAATTTTATTATGAATATTCTACATACAAAATCTGACATTTTTATCATATACTTACTATTGATGGAAATTTAAAATTTTAATTTGCATCTATGATGTATTTTCTATCCCAATTATTTTGACATTTTTATTTTTTCTCTGATTTATTTTATGTTATATAGAATTTAGATATGTAATTTTACTCTATATTATATTTGTCTTTTCCTTTCATCCATCCATTTAAAATAATTATATAATTTCTATAAACAATATTAATAATAATTTTTATGTATTTTTATTTAGTTTAAAATATTCCTCATGAAATATAAAATTAAATCAAAAAAATAATAATGACTAAACTTCAAGAAAATAAAAATTTATCTCTATAGACATGAGGGGAAAAATATAAATTTCATAAATAGTATATTCATAATTCTTATGATTAGTACCATTTAACAAGATTTTAATATAATCATATAGGATATGTCAAATTTGAATGACAATAAAACCTCCATCTACTAGAAGGCTTGACTATAAAGAATGTCGATAATGAAATAAAACAATTTTATACCTGTAGGTATTTGTTTTCTCTTTTTGAATTGAAATTTGATTATTATTAAAGATAATATAATCATAGTATTTTCTTTTTTGAATTTTTGAAAATATAATCCAATTTTTATAAGTTATTAAGATGTCTGTAGTTATTTAAAATCAAATTAACAACTACCTCTTTTGTGTAAAACAAATCTTCCAAGCTCATATAAAAATAACACATATCATTTATATTGAAATATTTTGTTCAATTTGGATATAAATTGTAATTTTCTTCCATCATAATTTCTGAATTATAATTTATTTGTTAAATTTTATTTCATTGGGTCATTTTAAATATATTGTACAACCTAATATTTGTTAAATATGTCCCTTAAAAACCATAATGATATAGACAATATAAACACCCAACTACAAAATGGTTCCCCAAATAAAAAAGTAAAATGATTTGTATATTAATAAATAAATTGGATCAGAGAATAAAATATGAAAATAAATTATTTATTCTTAACTGTATATGTTATTTTATATCTTCTTTTAATTTAACGACTTATTATTTTTTTCTTATTTAATGTTATTAATGTATCACCCAGGTATTGTTTTATCTATTTAATGATAAATGTTATTATCATTCACACATTATTTTCTTTAAATATTTATGATTTTTTTCTTATATATTTTCATAAGTGTATCAATAAAGAATTATTTTTTCTCAGGGAAGGAGAATAGTTTTTATTATTCATAAATGAATCTATAAATTGTTTATCCCCACAAAAATCATATCAATGATGAATAGTTTATAAAAAAATACATGCACACAATCATCATTAGGATACAATGCTATGATACTTGAATGAATAATATACTATTATGTTATAATCATATTTATTTCTATATATATTAGGAATATTCCAAAATTATACTTAATATTGTTCAATATTCATGATTTAAATTCCATTCTTCAGGTATATTTCAATTATAAAGGAAACTGAAGTGGCTGAATGTTATTTTAACATGTAATAACTATTTCACTATGGCATACAATTCTGTTATGATTGTACTTGAAAATATTAATTATCATGTTACACATCTTATAACAGTATATATAAATTTTATTTAATATTATTTTTTATTAATATTATAACATGATAACTAATGTGACATTTGATTCATATATATTTATTGGACATTGATGATTTTAAATACTTTAAACCTATTGTTTAGATATATTTTTATTTCATGAAGAAATTGAACGATCATGTAACATCAATGTTTTCATTATGTTCCTCTATTAGAGAAATAAACCTAAAAAGATTACCAAATCCACACAATTACTTTATGTCCCTTATATTATTTGATAATTTTAAATAGAATATCAAATTATGTGGTAATATTCATGTATACAACCGATTTTTTTTATTTACATAAATGGGTAGGAGAATAGAAAAATCAATAAATAGTGGAGGTTCTTCTTATATATATATTATAAATGGTCAAAATTATCAATGCATCGGTAACTTATTTCCAAATTTTAGAAAATAACCAAAGCATGAACAAATATATATTCATGACACATTGAATGAAGATTATAAAAGAATTCAATCTTCCATGTACAATAAAAATATTACATAAAATGATATACATGTAAACTAAAATAAAAATTGTTATTTATATATTTTCACATGATTTTATATTTTCAGATAAGATAAAAATAAACATTATCTCAATCCAATGATTATTGAGAACATAAATGTTTTTTTATGAATTAAATAAATTAATCTAGCATTTTAGAATTTCAATATATTTATTTACAACGCCTATCACTGAAAATATGAGACTACATCTTATTAGAAAGAGATATTTGGATCCACATTCATACAACTAACCTAAAACACCAAAAATGTTTATTCTTATTGTTTCTAATATTGGAGATGTTAATAACAACATAGATATTATTTAATTGTGATATACAGGTGAACTACACATTATAGATGAGTTGCATCCAATATATCTCCCATTATAGTGTCCTATAAAAAAATAAGAAGTGATGATGGATATTCTGAAATCATGTACCACAACTCTATCACCACATATTCTGCTGAATTACACATACTTACAATGTAGGAGTACATTTCATTCCATATTAAATTTCAAAATAATCAATTTTCAAAAAAAACTTCCTTAGTGATGAAATTTTTAAAACAATTTAGAGAATTCATATACAATGGTTGAATGAAAAGGATTATAATTTATTTAAATCAAACAAAAAAATTGATATTCAAGTTGTATAATGAATACAACTAATCTTATCTCAACAATTAGAATGATAGTTCTCTTTGTGGAAGATGTCTCATTCTTCAATAATCTATTACTGGAGGTCCATGATACATGATTAATAATTATCAAGATGCAATGTAAATTTCTAATATGGATGTATATCATAATTTTTAATAACGTTCGTGTTCAATCCCTGGTATTAAGATATTATAAGGTTTCTACAAATTCAAAAAATTTGTTCTGAAGAATTCCCACAAATACTAGAAATAGTTTTCAATATAATGGTTGATCATATAATGAGTGATATAATTGAGGGGACAAGTTTTGGAAAACCAAATGCTGGTGTTTTTTTGGTAGTTTTTAAAATCTTATTTTTTGACATAATATTGTTAATTATTTACATATGTTTCTTTCATGTATATTTGTTTAATTTGTAATTAGAAGCATTGATCATAAATTTTTTGGCCTTCCTCATGTTCATATACTAGTATTTCTCCAATATACTCATAATAGTTTATGTGTTTTTTGATGATGACAGAAATATTTCTACTAAATTACCAGATAAAAATGAGGAAGCCTTAGTTGTATGAGTATTTGAAAAATGTTATGATTCATGGACCATGTGAGGTAAATAACACATACTCTACATTTATGAACAATAGATTTTGATTTAAATATTTTTGTATGAATGTTTATTACAATTCATCTATGGATGAGGATGGATATTCTATATAAAAAATGCAATAAATATTTGAATAATAGTAATTAATGGGGGCAAACTATATAACTATATTCATGTAACATATAATTCATCCATGTTAAATAAAAATCTTGCTTATATAAATAGTGGAGCTTATAATAATTCATGTTCTTTAAAATATTTCTTTAAATACATAAATACATGTCACTTCCCTAAAACTACATCTATTTTTGAATTTAAGTCTATAAAAGATGGTGAAAACCATGTTGATTGAAATTAAATGGTATTATTATATATGATATATTTCACCATGTGTGGCTGATTAGACATTTTCATGACCCCATCCCCACAAGGTGTACCCATCTTGGGCCATCAATTTGAAAAGGGAGATGATGACCCCCGTGTCCTGCCTCCAGCAGGCCCTGGGATAGTGACTTGCACCGAGGTTATAATAAACACTTAAATGGGAGGCATTAACCACTAAGAGAACACATGAAGAATAGAGAGATAAGATATACCCCAAACAACTCCAACGCAGAACTAAAATATAAAAGAAACCCAAGGACATATATGAAATGCCATGGAAAATTACTACACCTGAACGGGAAAACTACAAATACCAAAAAGAATGTAAAATGACAATGACCACAAGCCCTAATAGCTCCTCCAACCAAAATCTTGTAGTAATCAGCTTGATCTCAAACCTACTCCAACTGCCTTGAAAAACAGTTTATATATACGTAGGGTGAGTATAATAGTATACTCAGTAGGATCCTCCCCGTAACCTCTCGTGAAAAAGTAATAAATCATGCTAAAGCACAGTGAACAACATGTGAAACTAAATCATCACCTAAATAGGTAAACTAGGTTCTCAACCTAACCATGGATACTCTAACAAAGTAACGCATACGAGAATATATCATATTATAAAGGCTATCAAGGGTACCCTGCTACTACTTCCCCACTGGTTTTCCGTTTTTCCCCAATGACATATGTCTTGTGCATCTCTCTCCAAAGGATTGCCCGTATACACTTGGGATAAGCTCTATAATCTACACCATGTGCACCAAAAAGTCTTTCTCGCAGACACCTGGGCTAATCATCACACCATCATCACAACCAAAAGTAACAAGGTAGTTTTTGGGAGCCACCACAGCTTGCATAATGTGTATCATACATCAGGTATTACACCTCAAGCCATTACAACCCATACACCGAGTGAGGATCCTCAAGCCATTATAGCCTATACACATTACACCTATATTAGTCCATCGGATACTATATCCAGAATATATTTGTGTGAATAACCACAAGACATTATATCCCTCTACACATATATATGGGGAAAACTAACTGATGTGCCTCATGGAACTAGTATCTACCAAGAGAAGAGAATGGGGTCAAAGGGGGTAGTCAACCATTAATCCTCCCACCAGAATGATGGGGAAAACACATCCCCAGGTCTTAGAATCCCCGGGGTGTCAGTTTCCCTAACTGATATGATGGAGTAGCGTATAAAAACATAAATGGTACAAAATATATTATAACTCACAACCACACTATGGGCATAACATAGTCTTAGACACGACTGCAACTATTGTCTCTCAGACTCTGGGCTTCCACTTCTAAGACTACGTATCCTAAAAGCACACAACCATTTAAATGCTATTTGATAGACTACTTAATTCCCCTTTTCATCAATTCCACTATACGTTAATTAATTCTTTGAATATTAATTAACCAAGAACAGTTCCACATAAAGTTCAATTAACATCACATCCAAAAACCACTATCCCTTCAAAAGTTCCCAACCTCATCAATAAGTTTCATCAAATTCCAACCCCATGGGATAACATCATTTATTCAAACATTCAATACATAATTACTTTCCCATATTCCAAGGAATTCTATAAAATTATCCTATGCTACTAAACACAAGGGGGATCAACACGGTGAGTAGACATACTACCCGTCGAGTCTTTGGAACCTATAGCAAGAGAGTATACCCATTCTCCATTGATAGGATAAACATGGAAAGCATGTGGAATTCCCCACGTGTCTTCGGCTCCTTCGGAAGAAGGTTAAGCAAGACCAGCAGACTTGAGTAGTGTGGAAAAGTAAAGAAGATGAACAACCAATAATCAACAAGCATCCAACAAGAACATCCATCCAATTCCATCATCCCCAGTGTCCTCCCTAACACCCAAATTCATAAACTGGTGCATCTCTCCACTCTAGGTGACATCCTCTGCCACAACCACAAGACATCCATGACCCCACATATCACAACACCCTCCCAGGGTCACATCACCACACAAGTAGAAGGAAATCATACATCAAATCAATTTAGTCTCTTGTCCCTTTAACAAGGAATTTGGACTTCAAACAACAAGCACCAACAGATTTATGGTTTACCAACCAACTGAATTAAACAGATAGATCAACATCAATTTGATTAACATTGATTTCGATCGACAATCACAATAACAAAAACAACCATATTCATTTGCATGACTCTTTATCTTTAGACCATTAATTATCAATTAATTCCAGCTTTACATTCTTTATCAATTTCATCAAGAACCCCATTCAAACAAGCACATAATAGATATCACACTATTTAGAAAATCAAGAGGCAAACCGTTATCACGGTACAAAGCAACAACATGCGATTAAACCAATTCATGTAATCTGGTTAAAGTATTTAATTTGTTTAAATCCATTGTGACCAAAAGGGATAAATCATGCTAACTCTACGATTTCACATAAAAAATTAGAGAATCCACGAATCCCCTACCTCAATGGTTTTCGAGGAAAACCACAATGGTCGATGAATGCCCAGGAAACCTGGTCGATTCTCCACAAATCCTCCTTAGGTATCCTCTCCTAACACAACCATGACCAACGCTCATCCTATTGACATCCACATGCTTAGATCTACCCATAGCTGGCATAGATCCAAGAAACCGAGAGAAGAGGAGGAGTTGATCTAAGTAAATCTAAGAAGCCAAGAAAGAACGACTGCATACATCAAGAACAAGCTTTGATTCTCCCGAAAAATCCTATGGATCACCTCCAAAATGCTTCGAAAAGGTTTTCTAACCTGTAAGGGAGAGATATCTTGAGTTATGGCCAGTTAGAGACTTAAATGAGGTGATTAAAGGAAAAATGAGTTAGATCCATAATTTTAGGATCTAACATTATTTTCCCGCATGGTTAGTCCACACGTTTTAACAAACCATGCGCTAAGTATGTGTTAGCTTCTACCTCGCCAAACACTCCTCGTACGGTTAGTCTACACGATTAGACAAATTGTGTTCTAACGTGTGTTTGCCACTACCTCCAAGACCAGCATTGCACGGTTTGGCCTCACGGTTTTGGAAAACCGAGCGCCAACCGTGCGGAATCCATTCCCCTTTATCTTTCCTTAGAAGTCCACCCCAACGCACCCCCAAGTCACCTTGACCTCCTAGAACACCTCCAGCACCACATTTTCACAATTTAATGGACATGAGATGTCCGGGACATTACATTAGATACCTATAAAAACATTCTCATCCTTGAGAATTCAAATCCCACCTAAAAAGAAAATGAAAGAGGGTCTGAACAACCACCCACCGAGATACCTCTCAAAAGAGAGAAAGACACCAAAGCAAAAAAGGGTACCATCCCATAAACATGAATGTTCCACAACCACATCAGCTAAAATGATACATGTAAAGAGTTAAACATCAGACAACTCGGGGTACTGAGCATGTATATGTGATTCACATTCCCAGGTACTATCCTCCATGCCACCATGTCTCCGTAAGACACAAACTAAGGGGATGGAACGCCCGCGCAACACCTTCTCCTTGTGGTCTTGGATCTCCACAGGTTTCTCCTCAATGGTGGCACCATCATCAACATAGATCTCTACCAAATCGATGATGAGGGAGTCGTCAAGAAGATAACGACGTATGTGTGATACATTGATAACATCATGTATTTAACTCATCTGAGGGGGAAGTGCTAGTCAATACGGCACTACTCCAACACGATCTAACACCTCAAAAGGCCCAACAAAATGGGGAGTAAGATTACTCCCACAAACAAACCTTTGCTGACCACAACCGGGAGTCTCCTTCAGAAACACATGATCTCCATCATTATACTCTAAGGGACTCCTTTGATCAGCATATGATTTTTGACAATCTTGCGCTGTCTTCTTCCTCTCACAAATCATCTAAACCATCTCTGTTGTATTCTACAGTAGTTCCTGTTCGAGAATTGCTGACTCTCCATCCCCTGTCTAGCACAACGGAGAACGGAAAGGCTGGCCATAAAAGGCTTCAAACGACGCCATACCAATGGTGGATTATAAACTTTTATTATAATCATACTCCACCATGGGTAAGTGCCTCATCCATTAACCTCCAAAATCATGAACACAAGATCACCGCATGTCTTCAAGAGTCTGGATAGTTTGCTCTGTCTGACCATCTTTTTTAGGATGAAAGGTAGTGCTAAGGAATAGTTGAGAACCAAAAGCATGTTGGAGACCTCTCCACACACTGGAGGTAAAACATGGATCTCGATTAGAAATGATTGTCCATGGGAATACATGAAGTATCACCACCTATTCTAAATACTGCCTCGATAAACGTCCAATATGATCGACTCCTTGATCACTATTAAATGGGTTAATTTTGTTAAGCGATCCACTACCACCCAAATAGCTACATGTCCTCCCGTAGTTCGAGGTACACCTGTAAAAATGTCCATTGAGATGTCCTCCCACTTCCACCGAGGAATATATAATGGATGGATAAGACCAACGGAAACAAAATGTTCGACTTTCACCTTCTGGAAGACTAAACATCGAGACAAAACCTCCTCAATCGCACGCTTCACCCCAGGCCACCAAAACTGACTCCTCAAGGATCCGTACATCTTTGTCACACCAGGATACACTGCTAAAGGATGACAATGGAACTCTCTGAGGATTGTCTCGTGCATCGCCACGGGAACAAAAAGGCATCCATTATAAAAAACTCTATGTTGTTCATATTCATACCAACCATCAGGGGCCTCACCACCAACAACACGTTCTCTCCATACCTCCACCCCAAGATCCCCCAACTGGGAGTCTTCGACCTTCTGCACTAGGGATGAATGAACCATCATCTGAAAAAGATATCCTCTACCCCCAACTTCTCCCATATTAATATGTAATGCTGATAGTTCTTCCATTACTCTTCAAGAATCGCCGGATTCACGCACAGCATCACTACGTGAATTTCGACTCAGCGCATTAGCCACAAAATTCCCTTTTCCAGGTGTATACGATATTTGGAATTCCTATTTCTGTAAGAACTCCATCCAAAAACGCTATCATAAGTTCAAGTCATGCTCGGAGAAAACATACCTGAAACGCTTATGATCGGTGAAAACCATGAAGCACTCACCAATGAGGTAATGTATCCACAACGTCAGACCAAACACCACGACTGCCATCTCAATATCATGGGTGGCATAGTTTAATTCATGGGGACGTAACTTCCATGACCCATAAGAAACAACTAACCTCTTCTACATGAGAACACAGCCTAACCCAAGATGTGAAGCATCATAGAAAACATCAAACTTGACTGCTTCTGTTGGAAGACAAAAAACTGGAGCACTTACTAACTTCTCCATTAGATAATAGAAAGCTGCTTCACTCTGATCTGTCCATATGAAATCCTGATCATTCATGGTCAAAGCTATCAGGGGAGTTACAACCTGTGAAAAATTCACTATGAACCTCATGTAGTAGCCTGCGAGACAATGGAAACGTCACACCATTGAAATTGTCTTCAGAGCATCCCAAGTCAAAACTGCTTAAATATATGAGGGATCCATATCTAATCCCTATTGGGACACAACATGCCCCATTTAACAGACTTCTCAAGCCCAAAACTCAAACTTCATCAACTTCCCTAAAAGATGATGTCGACAAAGAACTCCTAAAAAGACTCATAGATGATCTTCATTCTCCTATTCAGATATGGAGTACACAAGGTTGTGGTCGATGAATACTACCACGAACATGTCTAAGAACTCACAAATCACAGCATTCATCAAACCCATGAATACAGCTAGAGTGTTCGTCACACCAAACAACATTACAATGAACTCATAATTCCCCTGACAACAACGGAAAGAGGTCTTCGGGATATCATCGTTCTTCACATGCATCTGATGATATCCTGACCACAGTTCTATCGTGAAACAAACTTGTACCCTTCAGTTGATTGAATAAGTCATCAATCCATGGAAGAGTATAGCGAATCTTTATTGTCATTTTGTTCAAGCGATGATAAATTACAGACAACCGCAAATTTTATTCCACGTTCTTCATGAAAAGAACTGGTGCACCCCATGGTGACACACTTAGTCGAAAAAAACCACACTGTAATAGACCATCAAGCTGTATGCATATCTCCCATAACTCAGAAGGGGATATCCTATATGGAGACATAGAGATAAGATAATATCTTTAATTTAGCTCAATCCCAAACTCGATCTCTCGTCAATGAGGATATTCTACAACCTGTTCTGGGAAGACATCAGGGTACTCCTCTACGAACCTAGGAAACGCTAACTACCGAACCTATAAAGAACTCAACATAATCTCATCCATCATAGATGACAAGAATGGAACATGCATGTGACCCATACGATGATCTCCATCACCAACAAACACCCCTAGCTCTCCATCAACCCCAAAGAAAATGACCTTTTTCATGAAGCAATCCACTATATCCTCCACCGAATATAACCAATCCCTGCTCAGGATGACTTCATATGGTTGTATCTATAAACATAGGAAATATCCCCAAGAGAAGTGTTTCCCCCACACTAGCTCAAAATATCTACATACTTCAAACAAGTCAGCTCGACCACCAACTGGCATAGTAAATGCCAAGGGCACTGGAGGCCTCTCTACCTCAAGTCCCAAAGGATGGAAAAGGGTATGTGACATGAAGGAGTGTGTCGCTCCTGAATCAAACAAGGCATACACCAAGGTATAAAACAAGTAAAGGGTACCTCAAATGACATATTCATCATCTGGTGTTGTAAAAGCTAGAGCATCAAGTTGTCCATGACCTCCTCCACGGCCTCTCTGACCCTGATGGCGACCACCACCATGGCTGCACTCTGCACTCTAAGGACGGTGAGCGCCATGTGGATGTCCTCTAACTACCTCATCTAGCCTCTACGGATCTAAAGATGGTGCAACTGGATGCTGATGCCTCGGAGGAAACTTCCTAAACCGAGGAACCTGGAGAGTTAAACCTGGTGCATGATGACTGATCTGAAAGGTTGGGCACTCCCACTACTGATGACCATGACCACCATAAAAAAAACATGCGCCCGACCCCTTGGAATAGGGATGAGAATTGCTGCCTCTAGAGAAACGAGATGTGAAGGGCTGGGACCTACCCCCGGCTGAATAGAAGCTCTTCTGCCCTAAAAACCGGGAACCCTAAACCACAACCTTTCTTCGCGATGAATCATGTTGATTCCCCTATCATGATGATATTGTCCGGGTCAAATTCTTATCGACAACCTATGCCCTCGATAGCACCTCGAGATACGTCTTCAGCATTAATGGGGTGACCTGGTGATGGATCTCAGGACACAAAGCTTCCTCGAAATGCCGTGCTCTGGCATCCTCATCTGGTAACAGGTCTGAATCATATCGTAAGAGGTTCCTAAAACGGATCCCAAACTCCCGAACACTGGAGCTCCCCTGTCGAAGGGTAAGAAGCTCATGGTGACTGGACACCTTTTGGAGTTGATGAAATGAACTCGACTCTGAACTTGTCTCGGAACTCCTCCCATGAGATCACTGACTCCTCAAGATACCCGAGGAAGAATAACAACCACTTCCTTGATTCCCCACACAGCATCATCACAGCTAAGGTCACCCAGTGCCCCTTCTAAGAACAGATCGAACTGAAGCCTCTCTCGACCTACTCCAACCAGTCTTCCGTAACTGCAACTGAAACGGATCCCTCGTACTTCTGTAGACTTTGGTGCTGAAACTCTCGGAGTGTCTTCCTGCATGTGTCGTCGTCGTCAACCACTACCCTACGACGACCTGCTGGAACAGTATCCTAGACATCTTCTATGCAAACCTGATGAGGACATCGACCTTGAGACATACCTACAAAATAAAGAACACTTATAGCTCTTAAGACTGGAATATGGAGGACTCAACATTTATTAATTAATTGTTTTCTTTTATTCATTTTAAGTTAACCTATCCAAAGGACTACCAATTCAAACATAGGAACAAAGAAAAATGATGCATGATCCTTTCTTAGGTCTCTACCCTGCAATCAGTATCACCCTGTTTAGTAGCCATTGTAAACATAAAGGTCCTTAAATCAGATCAAAGGGGGCCTTAAATGCCTATGTCTCAACCGACCTCCAGTGTTTACCTCACTTTCTAAACATGAATGACATCATTTCCCAACCAACCCATGCAACCTCACCTGTGCCTAACTCCAAACTCCATCCTATCTCTCATCCTGGCCTTTGATACCACTCTGTCATGACCCCTCCCGACAAAGTGTACCACTCCTGGGCAGAAAATGTGAAAAGGGAGATAATGACCCTCGATTCCCGCCTCCAGTAGGCCCCGGGTTGGTGACTAGGACCGAGGGTATAATAAACACTCAAATGGGAGGCATTACCCTCTAAGAGAACACATATGGAAGAGAGAGATAATATAGACACCAACCATATACAAATCATAACTAAAATATAAATGAAACCCAATTCCATATATAAAATTACATGCAAATGTATGAAAACTGAACGGAAAAACTACAAATACAAAAAATAAAGTAAAACGGCAGTGACCACAAGCCCGAACAACTCCTCCAACCAGAAGATAGTAGTAACCAGCTTGATCTCTAACCTACTCCAAGTGACTAGAAAATTTTTTATATATATATAGGGTGAGTATAATAGTATATTCAGTATAATACTCCCTAAAACCCCTCGTGAAAAAGTAAGGAAGCATGCTAAATCACAGTGAACAACAAGTGAAACTAACTCATCACCAAAACAGGTATACTAAATTCCCAACCACACCATGGATACTCTCACCAAGTAACGCATAAAAGAATATATCATATGATAAAGGATATCAAGGGTACCTTGGTATTAATTCCCCACTAGCTTCCCGCATTGCCCCAATGAAATATGTTCTGTGCATCTCCCTTCAAAGGCTTTCTCGTATACACCTGGTCTAAGATCCAAAATCTGCACCACGTTCACCACAAAGGCTTTCCCGCTGACTCCTGGGCTAAGCACCACACTTTACTCACAATAAAAAGTAACCAGGTCGTTTCTGGGAACCTCCTCTGCTCGCATAACGTGTATCATATGTCAGGTATTACACCTCAATCCATTACAGCCAATACAATGAGTAAGGATCCCCCAGACATTACAACTTATACACGTTACACCTATAGTAGTCCATAGGAAACTATATCCAGAATATATGTGTTTGAATAACCACAATCCATTAAATTCATCAACACACATATATGGGGAAAACTAATTGTTGTGCCTCATGGAACTATTATCTACCAAGAGAAGGGAGTGGGGTCAAAGGGGGTAGTCATCCATTAATCCTCCCACCAGAATGTTGGGGAAAACACCCCCCAGGTCTCAGAATCGTCAGGGTGACATTTTCCCTTACTGACAGGGTGGAGTAGCATATAGAAACACAAAAAGTACAGAATATATTATAACTCACAACCACACTATGCATATAACCTAGACTTAGACACGACTAAAGCTAACATCTTTTGGACTCGTGGATACCACTCCTAAGACTTGGTGTCCTATAATCACACAACCATTTAAAAGGGATTCATTAGATTACTTCATTCCCATTTTTATCAATTCCACAGTACGTTAATTAATTATTCAAACATTAATTAACCATGAACAATTCCACATTAAGATCCATTAACATCACATACCAAAACCACTGTCCCTTCAAAAGTTAACAACCTCATCATTAAGTTTCATCAAAATCCAACCTCATGGGTTAACATCATTTATTCAAACATTCAATATAGAATTACTTTCCCATATTCCCAGTAATTCTAGAAAATAAAACAATTCTACTAAACACAAGGGGTCTCAACACGGTGAGTTGACGTACTACTCTTCGAGTCTTTGCCGCCTATAGAAAGTGTGTAGACCCATTCTTCCTTGAGAGGCTAAACACAGAAAGGACGTGGCATACCCCGCATGTCTTTGCCTCCTTCAGAAGAAGGGTAAGGAAGACCTGTTGCCTAGAGCAGTGGGGAAAAGTGAAGTAGATACACAACCAAGACTCAAAAAGAATCCAATAAGAACATCCTCTACATTCCATTATCCCCGGTGTCCTCCCTGACACACACACGCATAAAATGATGCATCCCGCCACTATTGGCGTCATCTGCTGCCACAAGAATAAGGCTTCCATGCCCCCACATATCACAACACCCTCCCAGGGTCACATCACCACACAAGAAGCATCAAATCAAACATCATATCAATTTGGATTCTTGGCTCTTTAACAAGACATACAACCTTCAAACAACAAGCACCAACAAATTTAAGGTTTACCAACCAACTGAATTAAACACATACATCGACATCAATTTGATTAACACCAATTTGGATCAACAACCACAACAACAACAACAACCAGATTCATTTACCTGCCTCTTTATCTTTAGCCCATTCATTATCAATTAATTCTGTCTTTATGTTCTTTATCAATTACATCAATAAACCCATGCTAACAAGAAAGGAATAGATATCACACTATCTAGAAAATCAAGAGGCAAACTGTTATCCTAGTACAAAGCAACTACATGCGATCAAACCAATTCTTTTAATCCAATTCAAGTATTTAATTTGGTCAAATACATTGTGATCCAAAGGGATAAATAATTCTAACTCTATGATTGCACATGAAAAATTAGAGAATCCACAAATCACCTACCTTAAAGGTTTTCGAGGAAACCCACAACGGTCTATGAGTGCCCAATAAAACAGGACCATTCTCCATGAATCCTCCTTTGGTCTCCTCTCCTAACATAACCAATACCAAAGCTCATCATATTGACATCCACAAGCTCGTGTCTACCCATAACGGGAGTATATCCATGAAACCGAGAGAAGAGGAGCAGTAGATCTAAGTAGATCTAAGAAACCAAGCAAGAAAGACTGCATACCTCAAGAACCAGCTTCGATTCTCCAAGAAAATCCTCTAGATTCCCTCTAAAACGCTTGGGAGAGGTTTTATAACCTTCAAGGGAGAGTAATCCTGAGTTATGGCCACATAGGGGCTTAAACAAGGTGATTAAATGAAAAAAGAGTTAGATAATCAAATTTAGGATCTAACTATATGTTCCCACATAGTTTAGCAAACCGTGCGCTAACCATGCACTAGTTCTTGCCTCGCCAAATACTCCTCACAAGGGTAGTCTACATGGTTAGACAACCCATGTGCTAACTGTGTGTTAGCCACTACCTCCAAGACCAGCCTTTTACCGTGCGCCAACCGTGTGGAAGACATTCCCCTTTAGCATTACTTATTAGTCCACCCCAATACACCCCCAAGTCACCATGACCTCCCGGAACACCTCCAACACCACATTTTCACAATGTAATGGACCAGAGAGTTCTGTGCCATTACAGATAACATTCAGTTATGATTTCTATTATTGATTCTATCCAGTTTAATTATTGAATTTCCACATTATTATAGATATAACTATAGCTTACTGTGATGGATTCTATATTGAAGACATTATATCAACGATAACAATATCAACTACTATATTCGATTCATAGTTTGAAGTAAAATGCAATATATCCTGAAGCACAAAATCTACCATATTCTTAATTAAAAATGAAACTTTTCATCCACTAACAATATAAGAAGTGTTGTCAATGAAATTAAGGATTTCCTATTTTAAGATGTCATTATGTGCCTCCATCTATAGGTGAATAATATTACATTCAAATGATACTCATTAAAGTTTCAAGTAAAAACTTATATGATGAAATATTCACTTTAAATCATACTATATAATGTGAATTTAGTGACTCCTATTATTGGCTGGGTTTACATAATGATGATTTAGGGTTCTTTGAAATTATAATAGTGGATACATTGTGCGAAAAAAGGAATTATGGCATATATTATTCACACATGTGATGTTATCAACCACAGTTTCTCAACCAAATAATTTTTTATTTAAAACATTAAAATTAAACTTAACAAATTTCCTTTTTAATTAGATAAATTTTTTACAAATTAAAGGTACATGATAGATTAATTTTTTTAATCCCCATGATATAGATATAGTAGTAGATTTTTTTTATTAATTGCTTACTTGTCTCTCTGATTTTTTACTCTAATTATTTTATATTATTATAATTAAAAAAATATTTTTCATAAAATTTATTTCTCTATATACTTATGGAAACATTATCCAATTTTTATAATAATGATAAGAGTATTTATGTGATATTACATTATTTGAGTTTCACAAGTACTTTCAATATTTGGAATATTTTTTTAATTTAACAAACCATAATAGTATTTATGTTATTATGTTTTTTGTAAAAAAATCATATGAGAGTTATCTTTAATATTAAAATTTCATAATATATTTATTACACCATCATTATGAAATTTTTTTTTTAAATAATTATTTGCTATCAACTCACTATCAATTATTTTAACAAATTTTAAACTCACTAACTATAAATTGAAAAAGTATTCTATACTAGATACAGAAAACATCCCTTGTATTAATGGATGATTTTTGAAAAATTGCCTACCAATACATATTCTAGAGATATCAACAATGTTTAGGGGAATCATGTTGATTGTGACTGAATGATACAATGATAAGGATATTTTTCAAGTATAATTTAATATTTTTAACTAAAAATGACTTTTGAACAATAATATGACCTTGATTGCATTTTTATTGGATCTTGCATAGCTAATGGTTGACTCTTTTTTGTTCATGGCTATGGAGGTAGAGAGAAAACACTCTCACGGTAGGCATTAACATTGATATTGTGTTCTGAACGTAAAATAGTACTTGTGGATTCATCAAGCGGTAAAACAACACAACTATTACCAAGTTTCATAAGGGAACAATCTAAATTTATTATAAAAATCGATGTTTTCCATACTCGACATGTAACATTCAATAGGGAAGTGAGTTAGGATAACTTTCACCAAATAAGAATTTATTTATTTTGGATGAAACACTGATGGTTCAAAAATATGTTTTTGAAGCTCTTGATTCGACCATGAGGGATATTATGTCTCTATAAGCTCTAAATAGTGTTGAATTGACTTTCGGAGAGAAAGATATTAACATCAATGGTGAAGTTTGACAGATCATTATTATATTACAATGTTGAATGAGAGATGAAATAATATTTTCAAGTATAAAATATTCCACTATATGGTTGAATTTTTTTTTTCTTTCATTGATAATGATCATTGGACAATATTCTTTTGATGTATGTACTACTATTGAATTAAAAAAAATTCAAATTGGATTCTTAACAACGGATATTAGACAGTTTGCGGGACAAATCAAGATGAGGTAGATTTTGAAATTTTGAATTATTATCTAATAAACCCATTTAAAATTTCATTAGATGATAATATTTACCAAATATACCCAACATTAACATAAAATTTCAATGACCTAATTTACATAAAATTATGAGCAATTTTAGTGCGTACACGACAAGATGTGCAGGAGGTAAATGATTATATGATTTCTCTTATTCTGGGATAATATATTGTTTATTTAACTTCCATTTCTCTTTATAAATAATTTTTGGATATTGAGACACTATAAAATATATATACACAATAAATCCTGAATATAATTATAAATATCTATTTTTTCATTTCAAGAAATAACTTTAAAATGGGGGAGCCGATTATGTTTCAAAGACATGTAGTTCAATCTTTTTTAATTTTCAATGTAACACGTTTTTTAATCACATTTTGGGTGATCATTACAGTAGTGTATAAATTATTACAACCAATCATTCTGAACATAAGGCATTTACAATGAGGATTAATATGACACACTCAGACTCCAATTAGTTACTCATCCTCTAAAAAATATATTATCCTTTAAATATTCCATATTCAATGACAATAAAAAAATACAAAAAACTATCTTTAAACTATTTGTATTTTAATTCTAAAACCTATTTTCTATAATGTTATACTACATTTAGCAGTTTATAGAGTTATGATAAAGTGTTTAAATATTATCATATATTCTAGTGAAAGCATACCAAAGTGTGGTACTGCAATTTGTTTTAAAAAAATCAAAAACATGGTCTAAATATAAATAATAATTTTCTAGTTAAATATATTTTATGATAATTAGAATAGAAACACAATAGAATTATTTCTCCTTTAGGATTAAATTGATTATTTCTCTATCATAATATCTATTTTTGAATATCTATAAACATTGTTCAAATGGCCCATTCATTTATTTAGGTACATCATTTCTCTACATAATATGATGAGACATTGATGATTGAATTTCATATTATATTATTTTCACAGACAAGGGAATCAAAACTATCTAATTAAATTTTTGTTATTTATCTTATTCTAGCAGATGAAACTGTATGATTCCTATCATTAACATTACATAAATAATTATGAATTTTATTTTATGTCCATTATAAAAAATAGGTTACCTAATTTTCGATTTAAATGATTAAAAAATTAAAATTTTTATAAAATAATAATCAACATTTTAATTTATTATATACAACTATGTTTTCCCTGAAATGGTTACCACTACAACCTACCAGAAACAAAGACACAAATTCAATTACTAACAGAAAACTAATTTCAATATATAGATCGATACTTCATGATGGTTTCTATATATAATAAAAATATTTCACATCAATGAAAATTAATTAAAATATTTAAAATGACATCATAAGTCTAGACTATAATTTAACAAGATTACCCTTGTCATAATTTCATATTGATGATTGCCTCCATTTTTCCATTTTATTCATTTCAAAAATATTATACAGGGGAGGGTTGCATAATATTTCCTTAGAGGTATTCCTAGAGAACTCATACTATCAGGACTGAATCTTTTATATATTCTTATATATGAAACACTACGTCTAGATTTACACATACGTAATATTCTTTAGAGGTAAAAATTTGTTTCTTCACTAACAAAATGTATTGTAAGTGTTTGTATGTTCATTAATAACTAAAATATCATAGAAGAAATATGTAAAATTTATTCATGTTAATATATGTAATGTCAAAATAATTATGGATATTTTTTTTTCATATATATTCATATAAGATATGATATTTTATTGTTATATTTTCTTTAATTTATTTGTTTTTCTGTGAGTCTAATATTTTTGGTGTTCATCAAAACTATCAACCACCCCTAACAAAGGGGAAAGATAATGAAAAGGATATAGATTATATTAAGGGATGAAAGATACTATTTTATAAACATTTATAGTATATACTATATGTTACAATGACAACTTGTTATTCCATTAAATTTCACATATAATTTATATATTGTAGAAACCATTAGCTTTACAATATGGGATGAATATTATTCGCACCTCAGTACACAACTTTTATATGAAAATATATAAAATAAAATTTTTATCATTCAACTTCACTATGTCAAATAGCTATACAGTATGTTTTTTTTGTGTATCACGAGGGTATAACCTGTTAGTATATTAAAAAAATAATCTACATTAGTTTTTACTAAAATTATTATTTATATATAGAAATAACTATTAATAACATGAATTTTATTTCCATGCCGATAATTCCAATCCATATTTTTTATATAGTGTATGAGCTTGAAAAAAGGTTGTGCACCATCCCTTACTTGAGAATTCCCTCCTATTTAATTTATATTTTTATTTATAATAAGTCGTCGATTATATTTTTTATGGTTAATTTCCTATTTATTCATATATTTATTACAATTTCATGAGATACTAAGACTTTTATAGAATAATAAATTCGTCGGTTTTTAGTTAACACAATTATCATAATTACTCTAGAGCACGATAGAAGGTAGACTTCTCCTCTCTGAAATTTTTCTATAAATATATTCTTGTACTCCCATTGTAAAGCATACAAATAAAAATGATCATGTTAAAATAATTTTTTAATAATTGCTACAATGAGTACATATAAATTGGAATTTAATTTCTTTGATAAATAGTTTTTTTATGTCTCCATTGGAACAACGTTTGTTCTGATATTAATTTCACTTCAATGAACCAGTTAAATAATATTGGACATAATTTCAAAAAGAAATAGTTCATTGATAACATTAAAAAATATTTAATATATTCATTATTATTTTTATAATTCAATACATATTGATGAATATATCGATAGAATCTTCTGTTTAGTGATAATAATGGATCTATGTCTAGCAAAAACATATTTGGAGATAAGAAACACTCTAATTTATATAGCTCATTAATATTTATATATATCAATTATATAAAACATATATAAATATATAAATAATATATACATTGTAAGATTATGATGAATTGGGTTTTCCAACTAATCTAATTGTATTCAAACATGATACATTTCTCATGACTGTTGATATTTCTAGATTCAATGTCTGAAAATTGTTGTACATCTCGAACCTCTCGTTGTTTGATTTTCATGATCACAATCACTTTCATTTTTATCTAACATTGTGTTTTAAGTGTTTGTGTTGATAGGCATTTGATTGCCAAGAAGTTGACCAAGGAAGAGGCAGAAATGGACTGAAATTCAGTCCACCGGCCGACCGGTGGCTTCACCACCGGCCAGCCGGTGGCACCCAGACTCAAGGGGTACCTACTGCCTCCCCACCGGTCGACCTGTGGCACCCAACTCAAATAGTGTTTGCTACTGTCTTGCCACCGGCCAGCCGGTGGCTCTGCACCGGTCGACCGGTGGAGCCTGGACCAAGACTCTTCTTCTCATCCAAGGCACCGGCCAACCGGTGGGACTGTACCGGCCAGCCGGTAGCCCAGTCAAACTAGCCGTTGGGGTTGACTAGTCAACATTCTTTTGGCCTCCAACGGCTCCAAAGCCTTCTCCAACGGCTCCGAAGCCTCCCCAAAGGATCCTAGCCTATAAATAAAGGCTGAGGAAGCCCCGGACACTAACCAGAACGATACGGAAGCCCACGGACACCTTGTTGATCATTTGGCGTACCTCCGGTGCATTCCTCCAAGGGAACCCCAAGTGCTCCATCCAATTCCACATTCAAGAGCACCCTCAAGAAGCTTGGGAGAGCACGCTACATCGGCTCCATCATCCAATTGGCGCCCAAGTCTTCCTCCAATACGGTTTTTATTTTATATTCATTTTGAGCGTTAAAATTGGGTTTGTGCCTACAAACCCCAAACCCTTTTCTCATCCCCCTTTCTTTTGGGTTCTCACACCACCATTAAGGTGTGAAGAGGTTAGTCAAGCCTTTCCTTTTAAAAGGCTTGAGTTTTCGGTGAGCTAGCCTTCACCCGTTAAAAAGGCTAGTGGGTTCTTGCTAAACCATTAAAAGCAAGTGGGTTCTTGCTTAACCAATAAAAGCAAGCTGTAATAGGTCCTAGTGCTACCTCAAAGCCTAGTGGGTTTCTTGCTAAAACCATTGAAAAGCAAGCGGTAGGAATCTCTCAACGGTTGAGTTGGGAGCGGAGACGTAGGCCGGGTTTTGGCCGAACTCCGTTATCAATTTTGTGTGTCTTGCCTCTTTATTTCCGCTGCATTTATACTTTTATTTTTAATTTGTTAATCTTTTTTTAAAAGGCAATTCACCCCCCCTCTTGCCATCATTCCCTCGTTTGTTCCGACCTAACAATTGGTATCAGAGGGGTAATTTGAGTAATACCTTAACCGGTTTGAAATTAAAGATCCTTTTTTGATGGCTTCTTCCGCTTCTTCTTCTCAATCCCCCGAAGGTCATTCTTTGAGTCGTGCTCCATTTTTTGATGGAACCGACTATTCTTTTTGGAAAACCCGCATGACCACATTTCTTAAAAGTATTGGTTATCCTATTTTTAAAATTGTCATGCATGGTTATTCTTTTTCTAGTCAAGATGAATCTCAATGGACCCCCGTAGACATAGAAAATTTCGAGCTTGATGGCAAAGCCATGAATGCTCTACATTGTGGGTTAGATAGAAATGTTTTTGATCATATTTCTTCTTGCACATCTTCTCATGGTATTTGGAAATGTTTAGAGCTTACCTATGAAGGTACTAACGAGGCTCCAAAGCAAGAACCCACTCAAAAGCAAGAACCCGCTCAAGAGCAAGAACCCGACGAAAAGATCAAGCCCGTTTGCCCACCTCACAAGAAAAGGGCCAAGAAGAAGAAGAAGAAGGCTTTTAAGAAAACTTGGAGTGATAGCTCCTCCTTCTCTTCTTTCTCCTCGAGCGACAATGGTAATAATTGCCTAATGGCAAAACATGAGGTATCTTCCTCCTCTTCATCCTCCTCCTCCTCTTGTTCTTCAAATTCCAATTCTTTGAATCATTTGTCTTATGAAGAACTCTCATATGCTAGAGACCAATTAGAAAATGGTTTTCATGAACTCTCTTCAAAATTCGTTGCTTTAAAAAAGTCTTTCAAAAAACTTTCCTCCGAAAAAGACCAACTTCTCAAAGAGAAGGAGGAACTCACCCTTAAAATCCAAAATTTTCCAAATGTTGATTCTATGGAATCAACCATAAAAGACCTTAGGGAGACCCTAGCCAAGTTCACCCAAGGGGAACAAAATTTGAACAATCTCCTAGGTTCCCAACGAATATCTAGAACCACCAATGGACTTGGCTACACCAACCAAGCTTCCTCCTCCCATGCTCCCACTGTTTTTGTAAGGGGGAGCTCTAGTTTTAAATTTTGTAACTATTGTAAAAAACCTGGGCACATGATATATGAATGTAATTGTAAAAATGCCCGGTACGGTCAACCCAAATCTTTTTACTTTTCGGACGAATTCTATAGGAGAAGACCCGCTATGAGACAAGTGTGGATTGAAAAATCCTTTCTTGTGAGTCTCTCCGGGCCAAAATTTATTTCCTCTCCCCGGTGATTTATTGTTTTTATTTAGGGGGAGTTAGGTTTGTTTAAGAATTTTTGTTTTATTCAAACTTTCAATTTCAACTTTTGGTTTCAAATTTCAAATTTTCAATTGGTTTTTGATTCAAAACTTTCAATTCAAACTGTTATTCAATTTTTGTTTCAAATCATTAAATTTCCAAAATTTCAATTGATTTTCAAATCTCATCCCTTGTTTTTCAAAATTTCCCTCAATCAAGTTTTATGCCCCACTCTATCTTGATAATCACAAAGGGGGAGAATTTCTTGATTGATTGGGGGAGAAACTTTTTTTTCATGCTTTGCTTTACATTTCATTTTATTTAAGCATTCCTTTCAATTCATGTTTTTACTTTAATTGTTTAAGTGATTGTGATCATCAAAATAGGGGGAGATTGTTGTACATCTCGAACCTCTCGTTGTTTGATTTTCATGATCACAATCACTTTCATTTTTATCTAACATTGTGTTTTAAGTGTTTGTGTTGATAGGCATTTGATTGCCAAGAAGTTGACCAAGGAAGAGGCAGAAATGGACTGAAATTCAGTCCACCGGCCGACCGGTGGCTTCACCACCGGCCAGCCGGTGGCACCCAGACTCAAGGGGTAGCTACTACCTCCCCACCGGTCGACCGGTGGCTCTGCCACCGGTCGACCTGTGGCACCCAGCTCAAATAGTGTTTGCTACTGTCTTGCCACCGGCCAGCCGGTGGCTCTGCACCGGTCGACCGGTGGAGCCTGGACCAAGACTCTTCTTCTCATCCAAGGCACCGGCCAACCGGTGGGACTGTACCGGCCAGCCGGTAGCCCAGTCAAACTAGCCGTTGGGGTTGACCAGTCAACATTCTTTTGGCCTCCAACGGCTCCAAAGCCTTCTCCAACGGCTCCGAAGCCTCCCCAAAGGATCCTAGCCTATAAATAAAGGCTGAGGAAGCCCCGGACACTAACCGGAACGATACGGAAGCCCACGGACACCTTGTTGATCATTTGGCGTACCTCCGGTGCATTCCTCCAAGGGAACCCCAAGTGCTCCATCCAATTCCACATTCAAGAGCACCCTCAAGAAGCTTGGGAGAGCACGCTACATCGGCTCCATCATCCAATTGGCGCCCAAGTCTTCCTCCAATACGGTTTTTATTTTATATTCATTTTGAGCTTTAAAATTGGGTTTGTGCCTACAAACCCCAAACCCTTTTCTCATCCCCCTTTCTTTTGGGTTCTCACACCACCATTAAGGTGTGAAGAGGTTAGTCAAGCCTTTCCTTTTAAAAGGTTTGAGTTTTCGGTGAGCTAGCCTTCACCCGTTAAAAAGGCTAGTGGGTTCTTGCTAAACCATTAAAAGCAAGTGGGTTCTTGCTTAACCAATAAAAGCAAGCTGTAATAGGTCCTAGTGCTACCTCAAAGCCTAGTGGGTTTCTTGCTAAAACCATTGAAAAGAAAGCGGTAGGAATCTCTCAACGGTTGAGTTGGGAGCGGAGACGTAGGCCGGGTTTTGGCCGAACTCCGTTATCAATTTTGTGTGTCTTGCCTCTTTATTTCCGCTGCATTTATACTTTGATTTTTAATTTGTTAATCTTTTTTTAAAAGGCAATTCACCCCCCCTCTTGCCATCATTCCCTCGTTTGTTCCGACCTAACAAAAATGACATACACCCTATTTACAAAATATTATCAAGGCACTTTTTTACAAATGTTGATAATGATGTAAAGCATTAGTACACTCTTTCACAATAGACTTAGTTATTAATACAACTTTTTTATAGTGGTACACTATTGGGTTTATTTTGGAAAATAATTTAATTTTTATATTTTCTATGATAAAAGTGGAAATATATATATATTATTATAAATAATATATAGTTTTCATCCTAAAATATATATTAGAAATATAAATTTCTTTATTTATTGATAATTTTTATTTTAAAATGTTATATAAGATAATTTTAATGTTGAAATTTTAGGTATATGAAATTAGGAAAATGGAATTTCTTATAGAATACCATCAAATAGAATAACTTCAGTACATCAAATATCTATTGAATATTGATATTTCTAAATAATCGTTAACATTAGATATAATATTACATTATTCACAAAATGATATTTGTATTATACTCACATATTGTAAATTTATTTCTTGAAAATAATGGATAATATTTGATTTGGAGAATTTTATAAATGATTTTAATGATGTATATGACACTAAAAGAGGTATCAATTACCAAATATTTAGGTGTGGGAGCTTACAAAAAAATTATTCTCAATTTAAAATAACATACCCATACATTATAAATAAAATTTTGTCTAAAAACATGAGATAATTATATTCTAAAATCCAGTTAATCAATCTATATTAATCTCCCATTATGTTTACATTCTAAATATTGGAACATTCTCTATTTGATTTTTTCCCTTCAAAAAAATATTAATTTTTTGATGTAATCTACCAAACTGTTAACAGTACCTCATTATGGATATGTATTAATTTATAATTAATATTATTTCAAAATACTAAAACTTGATGGTAGTACATATAACATCTTTATCACAATAGAAACATGATTATGCCTTACTAAATACCTTATTCCTACATTATATTTCTATTATTCTGTTGCATTTTTCATTTCCAATAATTAATCACTAACCAAAACTATATAATGTTATATTTACATGCAAAAAATCCATGCATCAAACAATTAAAATAAATGTCTATTATATTATTCCAATAGTTATCCATAACTCAATAAAACTAAATTACCATGATGTTTTACACCTAACAATACTACAATGTGCATGTTAAATTTGCTGGTAAAGTATATCATGATAACATGAATAACAAAAAAAATTATTCATACATTGTGTTACTTTTGATATCTTACTAAAAATGTTATTGATTTTAAATTCATCAACTAGAATGATTTTATAAAATGAATAACAATTTAGACAATGAATTCTAGAGGAATATTCTGATAATGCATTTCCATCACCTTTTCCCCCTCACATATCATTCATTATGATGACAGTTTCTATCATCTGTTTCATAAAATAATTTATTATTTTGACACTATTTTAATTTATAGTATTCTCTTATTACATTATAATTATCTTCTTTTCAAATTTTCCTTCATTCTATATGACCATAGTTTTTATAACCATTTGTATAACTTTTATCTAATAACTTGCATCAATAAAATATATATATGTATTTAAAAAATACTAACAAATCATAATTTATGTAAATAATAATTTTTAATTCATGTTGATAATTTTTATCTCATTGAATAACTTCCCATTGATGGGCACAAATC
Source organism: Viscum album (assembly GCA_963277665.1). NCBI lineage: Eukaryota > Viridiplantae > Streptophyta > Magnoliopsida > Santalales > Viscaceae > Viscum > Viscum album. The sequence continues at coordinate 850,157,803 of OY728138.1, read as the reverse complement.
GTGACAATGATCTAGAAGAATGTTATTGCAACAAATAATCCAAACATTCTTCTACATCAATACATACAATTAAGTGTCAATTTGAAAACTATTCATCATCTAAGGAATAATAATTTTGATCATCATTGAACATATCAGAAACATTATTTGATTATTTAATATCATTTCTTCCCTTTTCAAATTTTAATTGACATTTAAGATCATATTTGGTAGTGAATACCTTGAACTAGGAGGTAGTTATGAATGATGAAGAGAACCTAAAGAGCTAGTGGTTTAAAAAACATCTAATCTAGATTATAGATACAACCGTATTGATACTCCATTTCTGTGTTAATTTAATTATTTCTATCACATTTTTATTTATATTTTGGATTGCGGGTGAAAGGTAAAGCTCAAAAGAAGATAATTAACAAGGCATTGTAGTGATTTGTTTTCTGAAAATTTTTAATGTACATTTGAAAATATAAAATGGAATTGCAGTGGATTTATCTTACATGAATGTAAATGTTAAATAGTCTTCATGTAGAGGATTTCTAACTGTATAATTTTACTGTATTAGTGTTTTAGTTTAGATTTATTCCGTATTATTTCGATTTATAATATATTATTTAGATCATTATTTTCTTTCAAATATAGATAGGATACATTACATTCATCTTTTTATTTCATATTCTTCTACCTATCCTCTAAGAAATTCTCAATGAGACAATCTACACCACCTTTTTATCATTCTTGACCAATCCACTCACTTCATTTATTCTTCCAATTTCTACCCACTCTCCATAAAATTGAAAAAGATTCCATAGATCATCAAAACCATTATTTGATCATGTTTATGAAAAATTGTAATTAAATGATCATGTCATGAAAATTAATAGGTTGTGTACTAGTTATTTAAATGGAATATTTGTTCAGTTATTTACTCTTCTATACTGGAATAGAATATCGATTCATGATAGCTTCCACTATACATAAATCACAATAAACATTTGAGCTCACCCTTAAGAAATTATGATTCCATGGTATCTAGGAAGTGTTCTATGAATGATATGATGTGATATTATAGAGGGAAAAATATTATTCTCAAATAGAAATTATGTTGTAAATGTTGTATTCGAATTTAATACGGTAATAATGTATGTATCTTGATTACCAAGACTACTAAACCATTCGGTCATTCAAAATGTGATCACCTATATATATTTTTTCAATTAAATAAATTAGACATGAACTCAGTGTTACTTGGTTCATGGTCATTATAGTTTGTAACAGAGATGGTTTAACAGAAACAATGGGAATAAGATTTTGGAATACATATATTATGGAACATAATAATATGTTATACATTGAGGATAAGTATATAATAAAATCCTATTTTTTGGTTGGGTAGAAATTATGTTTGTTTTCATTTAAATGAATCCCATTATATATATTATAGGTCGATGTGGTTCAAAAATAGATATACCTAGAGGTAAGATCTCTGATAAACGCATGCTAGGATTTACACAATCATTACATGGTACATGATAATGGGCGTCAAAAGTGGATTTAGGATTTATATGTCTTATAAATTATTATATGGTTTTCCCAATAAAATTACCAGTTCTCACACTATTCTTTTTTAGTTTTATTCAATTGTTGTAACTCTAAATAATCATCCAAATATTTCATATAAAAGACAGTGTGGTGATTATTGAAACACAATGGGATCATTAATATTGTGAAATATATGTTGATTATTCCAAATAATTTATCCGAAAATATGATTGAGAACTTACACATTGTCTAACTACCAAACTACCCAAATAAGTGGGCAATTGAGTTCTCTGTGAACTTGATTTGGGGAGGCTGTAGTGGAAGGAATGCATGATTAACATGTTGTCATAAAATATCCAAAGATATAACCTAGTATTCATATCAAAATAATTGGAATATATTTTATGAAATATTGGGGAATAATGAAGAGTATTAGGGATATAAATATATATCATTCTATGGATCTGTTTATAGCTATTTATTTAATCTAGGTAACCTAGAATGTATCGGAAATAATTCCACTATCTACCGGTTTACCACTAGATCATGGAAGGACATGTTTTTAAAAAAAGAGTAGAAGTATTTGTATTTTTGGATTATGGAAATATCTTGTAGAATTATTTTTTCCAATATTATTTTTGTTATATGAACGACAAAACATTTATGGATTGAGATAAATTTTTGAATCATATATGTCTTTATTAACACAATACATGGAGTTAAATCATGAGTTTATGATTTTAGTATTCATCATATGTTCAACGTCTTAAACAATATATTTTAGGTTTTATATAATGTGATTAAACTATGGTAAAGTATATTTTCATAATGATTTATATCAATATTACCCATTGGTATATAATATGTTTTAGAGAATGAAATTTTGGAGGAATAAAGAATTTATGTTTTTGGTCATAATATTAATGGAATTGTTAACCATTATAGATTAGTTTATCATTGATGTTGTAGTAATTTCTTTTCTTTCGATTTTTATAATATTATATGAATTTTTTATTTTGGTGTTTAAAAATGATAACTCACATGGTTGGTGACAACCCATTACATCTGATATGGCTATAATGCTTCAACCCACCACCCATGGGTGATAAGGGTTTAATTTCTCCCACTACCCTATGTGATGGTCTGGATAATATGATAATATTATTATATAAATTATTTGATGAATAAATATTCATGATTAAATTTTTTTGTTATAATTGGTATTTAAAGATTACTATAAAATATTTGATAATGTTTTCAAATGTTAGTGGTCCTGGAAAATTTGTATTGACAAATGTAAATAATTTTCACTCTTTTATTTATATAATGTCTTATTAAATGTGAATTTTAGGATCTAGGTTTAGAAAAAACATTTTTGGATATTCTTTTCTAAGGGTAAGTGATGAATTCGAGATTGATCGAGCCACAACCATATGATGAAAAAATTATTTTGAAATAAAATGATATCAAGTAATTGTATTTCTCTATATACAATGTGAATAAAATAATTCATCAACAATAGAGAAATGATCTTGAAACCAAAATGTATTCCAATTACCTTTATATCTGATGAATTAAATGGAATATTAAATCAACACTAATGTATGGTTTTGAGGTTCTAAAAATTCCATTGACCATACACATTATTGTGATCAAATACCACTAACACTCACTGTAATGGGTAGTAAATTTCAAGGGTTTGATATTAAATTCCACAATCAACACCGAGATTTAGAAAAACAATGAAATATATTTCAGGAATTTCAATCACTATATTAGCTTCTATAAAACGCAACCCCAATACTAAATAAATAGGTATATAGAACAATATTATAAACTATTTTTTAATTATTTTAGTGAATATTAGCAAAGAAATCAGGAATCTTTTGGTTATTTATTGACTATAAATACAAGAAGAATCATTTAATTGGAAATGAAATGTTTTCAGAAATGCTGCATTTCATAAATTGTTTAGTCATTCTTTTCTAACATAATTTAAATTTTAAATTTAAATTTTTTTATCAAAAAATTATAATTAAAACATAATTTTTGAAATAATAATCTGAAAAATAATAGTGTGATTTTTGGGTAATTTTATGAAAAGATTCAATTATCAATGAATAAGGACAATGCAGATTTTTATTAAAAACTAAATTTTAATTAAAGTAATTTCCAGTGATAAATTATATATTAACATAACATTTAAAGTAAAAATATTTAATTTTTATTAAAACGTAACTAATATAATTCATTTAAATTAATTCAATATTTAATTTTTATATGGAAAAATTTTATTCTTTGGATTATATTCTCTCTAAAAACCAATTTTTCATCATATTTGTAGACATAACTGAAATTATGATTCTTCCACTTATGTGAATTGAATGTGATAAAATGGATTCCATATTTAGAATAAAAATATTATCTATTATCTATTAATTTATATATAATTTTTTCACCCTTATTAATAGTAAACGAGTAAAGAATAATTACTACATTTAGGGTAATAACTAATTTACATGGCTGTTAAACAAAAAATATAATATATAAAATAATAGAAATACATGCCAAACAATAATTTTATGGAAATTTATCTACATTATCATCTCTAAGAGTAAATAATTACGAATTTTTTAGTACCATCTCATCATAAAAACGTGGGTGTAAATGAATATATTAAAAAATTTCATGGGTTCCCTCTTTCTCACTTATAAAATGCCACACCCACTCCTTCCCTCATCACACATCCATATAAATTTTTCATTGAAATTTACTACCCACTATACATAAATAACCCACTCCCAAAATTTTATAACCCCTTTCTTTATCAGAAATCCATACTATTAATGATGTTTTTACAATAATAATGACTTCGTTCAAAGAAGAGATAGAATTCATAAAAAAGTATTATAATTTTGATTCTTCATTAACATCTGAAAAATATTATTAAAATATTATTGTATAGAATAATAAAAATATTAGATATAATTAAATGTTATTTATTAAATTTAATCACCAATATTCATATACTATTCTATAAAATGGGAAATAAAATCATTGATCATGAATATGGTGAACTACCACCTCACAAACAGGTGTAAATAGTTTTCCATCAATGAATCTCATTGTTCATTGTAATGATGGATTTAATATATATATATATATATTATTCATTATATTATTATACTTAATAAATTTTAATACCATATATACCTTCAATCATTCCATTTCATTCATAATATGATTATGTCCCTCGTGTGTATTGTATATGAACACCATGCAAAGGGATGTGATTTAATTGTCATATACAAATTAAAAGAAAGGGAATAATGATAAATTAAGTCAATATATGTTATATATAATTAATTATATTGACTCATTAATATTAATATATCACAAAAATCCTTACTCTTTTACCTATTATGGAAATGAAAATGTTTCTCATGTGTACGTACGATACACCATATACACTAAGCGATGCGATCTATTCTAAATGTTGAAACATCAAAAATGATTATAAAAATTTCCTCAATGGAAATAAGTTATAATTATAAAATTAATTTTATTATGGAGAGGATTTACCTATATAATATTCACAAAAACTATAAAGTTCATGAAAAAACATATATGAGAAAAAAGGGAATTAATACTCGAAAAAATTAATGGCGTATTATTAACAAATGGGGTGTGAAATGTTATTAGGGGATCATATATGATATTATAAATACGTATATATTTATTGAATAAATTAGTAACATTTTTATATCCATTATACATGATGTTAAATGACATTCAACCAAAAGGGAGCATGAGGTAAGGGACATCATATTAGTTTCTCTTCATTGAGGCATATTGTAATGTCACACATATAGTTTTTGTAAAATGGTATATATACTACATAATTGAAATGTAATATCATGATGCATTAATAAGTAATTTTATTTTATGTTTATATTTGAATTATTTCATCCAATTGTATTTGACATAATTGTTACTATGAGGTAATGAATTTTATATTCCTATTTACTGTTATTGTGTTATATTTGTTCATAATGTTCATTAATATTTTAAGATCACATTTTTAATTAATATTTATTGCATTATTTTTTATTTACACATATTTTATTGGGATTTATATTTTATAAAATAATGTATTCAATAATAAATTACCACATTAATGTTTTGATCTTTATTAGAGTTTATTTCATATTCTCTTTTTAATTCGGATTGTATATGATTGATTTCATATTAGAGGAAATAATTTTTATATTGGAAAATAAAAACCAATAAATTTATACCCCTATATTTATTCATTATGTTTTCTTGTAATCATAACATTTTTTGCACTAATTATTTTAATTTTAATTTTTTTAAACAATTAATTTTATTTTCTCTCATCTATTAAAAATAATTTTTCATCCAAACCCATTTTTTCTAAATATAATTTAAAAAATGTTTTTAAAAATATAAAAAAATTATTTGAACATTTGTTTACTAATTTTTTACATTTTACTATAATATTAATAGAATACTTATTTCATTTCTGAATCACAATATATTAATATTTTTCTAAAAATATGAAAGGAATAATTATTTTACCATGTACACCCTGTATGATATTTCCTACCATCATGACCTATCAATGTTTTAAATACACATTTATATGCTTCAAAGGATATTTTCAATGAATGTTATTTTTTAAATATTTTTCAATCTTATATTTTTAATGAACATTAATTTTTATTTTGAAAATAATATTTTTCAAATTTATCTTTTGAATAATAAATATATGGTATATATATTCATCATTTACAAAAACCCATTGTTTTACTTATACTAAACATGGTATATGTTTTATTCATACCATTATTATTCATTATATGTATGTTTTATGATCATTTTTACTAATGAAGTTATTCACATTCACATTCAGGAATGATTTTTTTAGTCGTTAACATTCCCTGAAAAGTTTCACATTCATGTAACCCTTGGAAATTAAATTTCACTTGGAAATTAATATTATTTGTCATGGACATCTTAATTACATAACCCATTTATAATTTTCCAATAATGTTTTTATATTGAATGTTAATTTTTTATCTTGATAAATATTGATAAATCTGTATTCTTTACTCTATATGGGTACTTAATGATATTGTACATTATACATGATTTCAATTGATTAATACTTATATAAATAATGTACTGGAAGATATGTTATGGGTGGGGACCCGAATAATATATACATCCAATGTATCAGTACTCTCATTCTTTGTATTTGTAAGCTAGCATTAAATAGGGTTTTCCTATAGTTTTAAAATGTCTTCTAAAAGGTGTTTACAATATTATTGTCGTGGTGCCTAATATAATTAATTCCAATAATTAATCATTTAAATAATTTAAAATTCAGTTATTATTATTTTCTATGATATTTTCATAATGATATTATATTTGGATGTATTTGATTATAAAATTAATGATTAAATGTCATACGTGATCATTTATTTACCTTTACTTCTTTTTTATTCCTTATCTATTCATCATATTTATGTTATTAAATAGAATTTAATGTTTTTTAATTTCATTAAAATTTCATATTTATTATTTAATTCCTATTAATAGTAGTAATGGTTTTGATAAAATAGAATTTATGCTCAATAATTTACGTTTATGTATTGATTATTTCTTATTGATTTATAATTGTAAAGATAATGATTAATTGGAATGTTTGTAAAGTTATTTACATTAAATGATGATTATTTATTATCCAGTTATGATAACATAGTTAATAATTAAATCATATGTGTGTACAATTTTTTACCTTTCCATATATATTATTCATATCTGATCATGATTGTTAAACTATTTAAATGCAATATATGTTTAGTTTTTTATCTTTATATATATATTGTGATTATTTATTGATTATATCTTGGGTTTATGTATCTCGTATTATGAATTTGAGCTCACATATTTTTTTTCATATCTCATTAATCCATGATGTGTTATATGATTGATATGTACGTATATACTAGAAGGAATATTATTAAAACTAAAAAATGAATGTTATAATTTTTGTATTAAATTTTTATATAGTAATCATCAATGAATATAGATTACTGAGACTATAACAATATTAGGTAATTTTGGATGTGATCAACTATATCTTCTGAAAATATAGTAAACTAACCATTATATATAGACTAATAGGGTTGGTTTCATTACACTTAACTCCAAAATTCAACATATATCTCAACCATCATCACTAATAACAATTTTTAAGGACATACTCCTTTTAATTATACCCCTCTTGAGTCGTGAATGTAGAAATGAAGATAATAACCTCTGAATCGTACCGTCAATAGGACATAGATTTTTTAATATCATGATTGGTATACAATAATATATATAGGAAATATTACCCACAAATTGTAATAAGGATTAAGTGATAAGTTAAGAATCCACCAAGCATTACCATGCCAATTGAAAAAAGAATTCCCGATAAGTTAAATTTCATACATAAAAGGATTAAAATTAAAGAAAACTATTACTATTAAAAGTAAACACATGGAAACATACATGAATCTATTAAAACTCATAAATAATATCTATAAAATATTACTACCCAGTATAGTCATCGAAAAACTATTATGGACCTGAAAATTAGTTTATATATGTATAGGATGAGAGTAACATATAAACTTAGTAATATACTCCATGAAGTATCTTACGAAAAATATGAAGGATACATACTAAACCCCAATGAATAAAACATGAGTCCATATTTGAAATAAAAGGTTAATACAAATTTTCCCATCCTTATCATGGATCACTCCCCATGTAATGCATAATAGTAATCTCTTATTTATAAAAAGAATATATATATATATATATATTCACCCTTCTTCCAATTCCCCATAGGTTTTTCTCTCTCATTCCATAATAACACACATCATGTGATATTCAATTTCATAAGTAATGTTATAGCTGATGTGATTTAGGGTTCATCCCTACCAACCATATTTTCGTGCAAGTCCAAACATATCACATTTGAATAAGTATATATATATATCCTCATCATCAAGAACATCTCAACTATAATATAGTGTTTCCACAGTATCTACTAAAACCCATTTAAATGTATTATACATCAATACATTGCAATACATTCATGTACACTAATGGAAACCATAACCACAGTATATAAAAAAATAATGTGGCATAAACTCCAATCATTGGTCACACAAAAACATGTAGTAAAAAATACTCAATACACTTAATCTATAATATACTCTATACAATAAGACATTATATCATAGGATACTTTTAGTCATAATTACATATAGTGGTGGTGTGGGTAGGAGGGAAATGTTATTCATTCAATCCTTATATATCTGGTATAATGTTGAAAACAGATTCCAATAAAAATGAGTTTATTTTTCTCTACCTATGAGGGTGGAAATGTGTATGAAAGGAGAAAATTTAACATATAACTTACATAACCATACTAATGGAATGTAAATATAAATTCAATCATCTTACATTCCAATTATAAAATAAAATCATATTCCAAAACTAATATATATATATTAAATCTCATAAAAAATTATAATAAATATAAATTATTGAATCAATATTTAAGTAATATTATTCCATTTATATTTCCATGATAAATACTATATTCTTTTACTCCACGTGCCTTGATAAATAAATTAATTCAGGATAATATTAAAAAGTATTTTATCCTCACCAAAAAATTCCATGACCCATCCTCATTCATTTATATAAAAAATATTGTTTAAAATATATCCAGGTTATCTTGGACTACAACATATGCCCCCAAAATATGGATTCCATTGTCATATATAAATTAAAATTGTGAAAAGTTTATAGAAACCATATAAAAAAATATCCTCTTATCCAGAAATAAAATCATAAATCAAGATATATATAATGAAAATAAGTAATCACTTTAAACACTTACCAAGATCCTTAGTATAATCCCCACATAACTTTTTTGTAGAATAATCTGTACTGGTACCATAGACATTTTCAATCAATGTAGCACTAGGTTATAATCCCACTCCTCATAAATGATCTGAACCTTTCCTACTTCATAAAAACATAATATGAATATATAATAAGGAAATAATCATCTTTCAAAGAATATAAATATAAAATATATTATTTTTAAACAATGTATTAAATCCATTTTGAATACATAAACAATGAAAAATAAGGCCCTGACATTGAGGGAGTCATATCTCCAAGATATAATAATGGGCTCGTTCAGCCAAAACATTTATTTTTGGAACATATTCAGATTTTATGATCTATAATTTAATTAATTATTATGAATATGTTTCCTTTTCATGATAATTTTATGCAATAACAAACCATAAAATGAAAAAACCCTAAACAATCGCTATGAATTTTTCAATAACACTACACTTTTTATTAAAAAACAATTATTAAATATCCATCATGTTACATTATTCATTTTTTCCATTCAACATTAATTTTGATATCAAATTGTTATCAAATAACACATGCTATAGTGTAACAAAACAACCATAAAAAAATAAAAAAAAATATTTAGAAAATATCATGGTGTATTATGAATAAATATTACAAACAAGAAATCACAACAAAAAATAACTTATGTATTATTCTACATGAAATAATTAATTATCTATATCATGGGATGAATTCATTATATTAATTATATAATTTTTATACATTTAAAATCAATTATCATGAAAAATTAAATAGATTGTTGTAGCATGTGATATCAATCACTTTTCAACATTGAAATTTATAATAATATTGTTGTTAATATATCTCTCCAATTACATTCCTAGAATTAAAACATGTGTCATGGTTTAGTGTTATAACATGTGATTTTTAGAGAAAAAATATTATGAAAAATTATGTGATTATACATTATTATTCTCTTAAAATTTTATTGATTAATACAACATGTACTTTAGATGAGGCAATCATCATTAATTATTTTATTACTAAATAAACATTACTATATTTTCCAAATTCTTTTGTGATTAATGATAATCCCAATATACAAGAAAATAAAAATTAAATATTTCTACGATCATAATTGAACAATAAAATGGGAGGAAAAATATAAACTTCTTCATCAAAATATGATGTACATGATTTCTCTAACAAAAAATATAAGATAATGGGATGTGTACATGTAGGAATCTCATGAGAAGAGTTTATTTCATTTGATGAATTGTTCACATAAATACAATAGAAAATGTTGGATCATTTATGTTTTGTAGAGGGTTAAGAACCCAATGAGAGGTGGGAATTCACTTTTTAGAACTAATTATATGAAACTCTCATGTTAGAAAAAATACAGGTTAGACAAGCCATTTAATTAAAAATATTATTCTTTTTCCATTTAATCACCATAAATCAACCCATATAAAAAAAAATTATTAATAATTTAAAATATATAAATATATTTAGTGTATCCTCATTTTAAATAGTTCATTTAATCATTTGTTTAATTATTTCACATTAAAAGTGATCTTTAGGACATTCTACAAAATATTGAAAAAATTATAATTATTTTAGGATAAATAGGATAATAAATGATACATATAGACACTATAAAGGGACCACCTATATCAACTATATAAGTTATCAAATAAGTTAAAAATAATAATTTAATGCATGACCATGGATTATCTATATTATGGGATCAACAGTGTGAAGTAATGATCAAATTCATGAAGGTTTGATTATACGAATAAAAAAAGTGACCAAATAAAAAGGTATAATAATGTAAAAAAACTATTTGAATATGATGTGTGTCAAAATAATTCATGAAAAATGTTAGACTGCATTGATAGTTATCTAACCACCTGAAAAAAATTATTAATTGGGTAAAATGGTTTTGATTCCCCTCTCAAAACCATTAATCATTTTGAAAACATAAAATAAAGTATTTATAAATTTAATATAATATAATTTCCATTATTATTGATTTTCCATAATTTATTTATATTGAATATTTTGGATTTATTTTTTCATGTGAATAAAATTGGGGGATTTTTGGATAATATTCTATAGAATGGGAGATATTAGGTAGAATGATTTATATAATTTTTTCTGAAATTTCATTATTTATTTTAGTTTTTGGTAATGAATATAAATTTCATATTAAATAATATTATTCAACTCAATATGATTTTTTAATATAAATATTGGCCCCTTTTATTTTTTATAAGAAATCCAATAAATATTTTCAATAATTTTTTTAATATATATAACTTTTTCATGTAGGATTAATAGTTAAAATTATTTGTTATTTCATATATGCATCTTTGGTATTGGATTCACCTCAATGAAATGTATGGTATTTCCAACACACCCAAAAGGGGATATTTTTAAGCTGTTATTTGTAATTTATTTTTTTGTTCTGTTTAATATAATTTACCGTGACTAAAAACAGAAATTTTTTTTGGAGCAAGTTGATGTTATTTTTTTAATAAACAATGTTAATATATAGGGTGATAGAAAAACATTTTCATAGTGTATATCAATTACATGTGGATTATATGGACATAAAAAATTTTAGTGTTTCTAGTAATTAATGTAAATCATGTTATAGTTCACCATCATAGTAATTAAAAAATCTATTATTTTGTTTTGATGGACTAGGAATTTTTTTCATTTAATTATTATTGATCTATAAGTACTATAATAATAAAAATCAATATCTTCTAGTAGAAACAAATAGTAATGTTTAAAGTGAAAAGTGGAAATTAAAACTTCCATTACATTCATTCAAATTTCATAGAGAAAAATATATGATTCCATATATAAAATGGATTGTCAATGGAAATACTTACATAAATTTGGGATTTTTCAAGATGTACCACTCCCTGTATAAATCTTTATGAATGGATAAAAACATTCATTGGATTCATGATGTTTTTGAAATTAATTCATATTCATTGATTCATATTTATCACACTATAAATTGAAGGTGTTTATATAATTTTTGTTAACAATACATAAAATTTTGTTGACTAAAATATTATATAATGAAAAAAAGTATCTAAGTGATATAAAACAAAATTTTCTGTTAAATTTTATATGATAAAAATGTTCATTATATTTGGCTAAAATTTATTTGAATTCTATAATTATCGAGTCAAAATTTACTATGAATAGAATCTTCTGGGTAAATGAATAAATTATTTTTTCATTAAAAGTATTTTAGGAATTTTTTTATATGTTTTATATATGGGGAAATGTTTATCGAAAATTACTAAATTTGGACATAAAAGGATGAGGTGTAATATATTTATTTATAGGCGACATATAATGATATCATGAAAGGAATTGAATATTTAGAGAGACCTTGATATTTTATTATATGATTTATAATAATAAGAGTAACATATATTGATGTATTGAATATTTTTAAAAAGAAACAAATATGATATTATTTATAATTTAAATAAAATTGAGAGTGTTTAAATTATTAAATTTGATTACATGAACAATATGTCATATCCAAGTAGATAAATAACTTATTAATGAATACATAAAGATAATGAGGAATATTATTTTGGTTTAGGTGTTATTAAATTGGTATTTATCTTCTCAATGGTCCAGAATCATATTTTATTTTTTATCCCCTTCTAAAAATAACTTGTTGGGATATTGAAAGAGGTATTTTACGTAATCCTTTATTGATTACCAATCATAAAAAACTATAATCTCATTTTGGAGAATGTTATTTTAATAAAAATATAACATTGTATGTATTATCCATTTATTACCTTAAATAAATATGAGGGTTAATTAATAATAATAATATTTTCATTTAGTTATTATTCAAAATTTTGAACAATGATTTTTTCTTAAATTTAATTATTAATAATGATCTATATAATGACAGTGGATTGTGAAAAAATATTATATTTAATGGAATTAAAAATAAATATTTGATCTCTAAATTTCAAACCCTCCACTATGAGTGAGACACACAAATAATATCCTTACAATTAATAATATCAAAGATTGTAACAACTGTTAATTTATAATATTGATATAATTATATTGAAATGGTAAATATATAATGTGGTCGCAATAAATATGAAATGGATGATGTTATAGAAAACCATGCCATGGTGAATGTAAATACATCATTGTTTATTTAATTTAAATTCATGAGTTATTTTGTGATTCCCTATAATTATAGTTTCTTGAAGTTTTCAGAATTTCTTCAACAAAATTTGTTTAGAGAACATTATATGATATGTTTATTGAGTTGAAAATTTAATTTTCAATAAATCAATGATGTAAATAGTGTGTGACGAATTATATAGTTCCAAAATTTATAAAATGTTTGTAATAATTAAATAGTGAATGATTATGAAATATTTATTGGATCACAATGTATATGATGTTAGATTAATAAATGTGGGGGAAAATATAGGTTTAAAAACTCATGATTTTAACTTTAAAATAAAAATACTTTAACCAGTTTAACCCAAATTTTATTCCCAAAATCTATTATGTATTTAAACGGTAATCCGACATATCCCTTGGGTTTGATAATAATGATATGTTCACTATGTAAATATTGATATGAAAGTCACAGATCGAAATGATAAATTGATTCAACCTTAAAGTCATATATAATTGTAATCTCTAAGAACTAGTAACATAGGTATAATTTAATATTATTCACGGTAGAAAAAAATTTAATAAGAGTAAACACTAAATGAATCATAATCAAAATTATTGTGATATATCAGAGTAATACAAAAAATATTGATTATATATTAAAACATATATAATCGTTGTCATAATAATATCGTATACCTAGAGTAATACATAGTAAAAATAGTATCATATCCAAAGTTATTATATGAAAAAGGTACAAATATAATGATGAATATAAAATAATTTTCTGTTACATGAATTACAAATTAATGACTTGTAATAAAAAAATGTAATACCAATGAATACACCTCTAGTAACCCAATGCATAGGGTATCCAATAAGTATGGATAAGGGCCTCTTGTTTTTCACATACATGAAAGTATGTCTTTCCTCTACAATGGAAAACCCTTGATACAATGGCAAGACTGCCTCTTTATCCTAGTGAGCCCTCGATATGATGATCATCACCTCATCTTGCTTATCCTCAGCATCCCTTGATCTGATGAATCAAATTCTATCTTACTATACCTATGATCCCATGACCAATAAGATTAGAATCCTTGTTGTAATATACTTATAATTAATTGATCATATTCACATAATTATACACAATGATTATAAAATAGATGACTATAAATGATTCCAATAACTAAGAATAAGATGTTCACACTTTTTATCATTACATATGTCATGAAATTAAAATTTCCATATAATTCACTTAGAAAAATATATCTACAAACACTTCAAATGGATAGATATTTATATTAAAATCCTAAATGTTCTTATTTCCATTACAAGTTAATGTTTTTCCGTGTTTGTTGTAATAACTTGGACTACTGCAACTCTAACAAATATGTTATAATAGAATGTCTAACATAATTTTTAATTAATAATTTTCTATAAAAAAATAATTGTAGTACGAAAGAAAATGGATTTATGTATTTATAATTTAAACATTATTGAATCCAATTTATTTTTCTATATAATTTAATTATGATAAATTATATAAGTTTGATCCCAATTTTTATCATTTTTTTTAACAATTAATATTATGAATTCTATTTTTAGCACATAGTCATGATTGGAAGGTCTTAAATCTGATTTGATAATGGGGGATATGATTATAATTGGTTTTATCATAAATATATTAATCATAATGAGTATGGTTTAGTTTATATTCATGAATACATTAGAAATATTTTTATATATGGTAAAACTATATTTTTTCGAAAAAAAACATTCAAAAAAAACTTTAGAAATACATGATTTAGTAATAAAATATTTAACAAACAGTTTTTGATATCCAAAACAAAATACATGTAAAAATAATAATAAAACTTATGAATCAAAAGTATCCCCCATTTTGGTAGGCACAAATAATGTTGATTAAATAATAAATAAAATTTAACAGTTTATGCCCGCTATTTTATTAAGAAATTTTTATTCAGAATTATACAATAATACATATCTACAACTAATTTTATAATTCTTATTCTTATTAATACATTGTTTTAAATGAATAATTACCCTCCTTATGATTAAAACCACTCAAATGGATCCAATTCTCTTCTATTAAAACAATTCTCTCCCTTTCTATAAAATTATCCTCTTTGGGATTTTCAAAAAGGAATGGAGAAAACTATTTGAATACATGAAATGTTTTACATAAATAGGTATATCATAGAATATAATTAAGTACATGATTATATTATTGTTTTGAAATAATATCCTACCATTTAGAATTATGAGACATTCAAACAATTCATAATGAGATGGAAATGTTATTCATTGATGAAAATCATTAAATATATTAATTTCAACAACAGTTTGGAGAATAAAAATAATATTTATATATCATAAATAATCTAACAATTTTTTTCATATTTTTAACTCTTTTCATTCTTCCAAAAGAGTTTTTATCATTTAATATTGTTATTGTATTTTCCATTACTGAATCTAAAGTATTTCTTCCGTTTCTTCATTATTATTCTTTAAAAGGATGGTTTTTTTATTTGATGTTATTCATCTTGGAAATCTATTTTCTAATATATTTTAATTACCCACTGGTGTATTTCACATCATGGGCCCAAATATCCAATTATTTTATGAGTTCTTCTACAAAACATTATATTTTACAAAATCCTTTTTGATAAACCTCTTATGGATTCAGAAGACTCATTCAAATCATTCTTAATTTCGTTTATGTTTTTATAGAAAAAAAGTTATGATCATTGTTTACCTAATGAGACAAATTTGTAAATTCCATTTAATAATTTCTATTATTTTGATAAATTTCTTAAGGGGTTTTGAACTATGATTCATGTTTGGTCAAATTCCATGAAAAAATACATATGGAGTCACATTTTTGACTAACAGTTTTTTTAATCAAAAAGAACATTAAATCAAGGATTGAAACAAATAGAATTTTTTTTCAAGACTTTCTAAAGATTGAATAACATATTCATATATTTTTTTATATGATTACTTGTATGAATCATAAGGGACATATTGACTTGTTCTTGTTAGAATTTATTAACATTGTCTTCTACCGTAGATACTAATTTATCTATTCATTCCCTAGTATTGATTGCAGCATATTTATGAATTATATCATCATAATTTTAATTATCTTCATTTATTTTATCATAAGGGTATTTAGTAGTTTCATTCTATGAAATCAAATTATTTTAAAACTTTTTTAATAATATTCATCTTTTTGAGTTGAAGGGGTCTTTTTTCTAGTGACAACGAACTCCTAAATTGGGTCCCAGAAGAGGATTAAATTTCTATGGAATATTTATATATCTTTAAATAAATATTATCATATTGGTCCCCATTATAATTTTCATATCTATCTCCTTTCGCATGATCATTTCAATCAACTGACTTGAAAACACATTCTTCTTCTTATTATTCACCTTCTTTATCAATACCTTAAATTTTTTATTAGATAATGAAATTATGCATTATATTCTTCCAAAATCAAATCTCAAATATAGAATTGTACCCTATGGTCTGCCACACCTACTGGTTATAATTAAATTGGTATTTATTTTCATTGTCGACGGATGGTTGGATGTGAGTACTAATAATAGTGGTTTCATGAAATATAAGTCCGAAATATAGAATTTTTTATTCAAATTGAAGAATAGTATTTTCTACGGCGTCATCCACACCATTCATGAAAGAATCACGAACTCTTTAAATTTGATATTTATTTTTCAATTTATTTTAATTGGATTCATTTTCTATAGAATCTATATGATGAATACTCAAAGCTGGGGATTCTGTAAAATTACGTTCAAACTTAGGATCTCCTTATGTCACGAACCATCCCGAGTCATCCCTGAACTGGTTACAAGGGATAGCTCGCGACTAGTCCTGAGAGGCATTCTCGATACTCCCGTGATGGTGATAAGAACATAGGGCTTAAATAGAGAACACAAGGGAATGAATTCTCCCATATATAAACAATTAATCAAATAGTGGAATGAAATAGACAACCCAAAATACATTTACATAAAACCAAACTGAACATTATTTGAACAAGAAACTGAAAGTAAAACTAAACCAACAACTCAACTGACCATACACGATAACCAACTAATAGGTTTTGGTCCTTATATGCCTTATATGGTCAGTAAGAACCATGGAAAGAATATTTTTGGGAAAAAAATAATAATTTAATTTGATGTCGATGAAAAAATTTACCTTCTCAATTCTAGAAATTTTGAGGAAACCTGATAACCTTCACCCTCATATGAGATGAAAATGAGCTCTAAATAGGTAAACAAGATAATGGGGTGTGGATAGATATGTTGGCATAGAATGGGAGTTTCAATTATTGAAAAAAATATTAAAAAATAAAAATGATATAAAAGAAACTAATTATTTTTTTGAAACATGAAATGGGCCCACGACTTGAACCAATGCCTAAATATGTAACCCAAGTTAAAAATGATTATAAATATCAAAGAGGTCTAAAAGAATATGGTAGTTTTAATATGTCATTGCATGATAATTAATAAGTGTAATGAATGAAAAATGCTGAAAAAATAATGATTTATAAAAGAAACAAATTTGGATTTTAAATTTGGAAATGGGCTCACGGTTGGGTGAAATCATGAAATAACCACCCTTTCTCCAAAAATACTATACAATAAATGATGAACCCCGGATAGGATGATTAGTAATATATATATGTTCAATAATAAAAATTAGTATCACCAAAAACCCAAGTATAGGATCATAATTTTTAATTTACTGGATCGAAACCATGACATGAAAAGAAAAAAATAGAGTGTAGAAATCCTCCACAATATTAAAGCTTTCCACCCCAGGAAATACATAACACTTTATAGCATGTAGATAAAAACCTAAGTATTATTATTTAATATGGTTCAGCCTCCATATAAAATGACACACCATCAACTATTAATGGAACATAATCCTCTTACCTCAACCAAAACACCATCTCTCAACCACTTCCTGAGAATCAACTGAAATATCAAGTCACTACCTCCATAACCAAACCAAGAACACTGTTGTTGGGACTTCTACCAATGAACCCAAAAATCACCCGAACCAAAGACAACTCATGAGAACCAAATATTCCTATGTATTACTGAATGGACTCCTGACATAAAAAATCAAGAAGCAATATATATATTCATAGGAGGAAAAATCAACGAGGCCCTTGGGGGGTCTCCCCCTATTAGAACTCAACATGTAACGAACAATCATGAATTAAAAATTAACTAGAATTGGGAATAACATGCATATTTCCAAAAAAATATCCCATAAAAACCTACTAACACATGGTAATATGGTTACAACAAGAACATCTAAACCACCCACTCCCGAAAAAGGGGGACAAGAACTGGGCTGAAACATACAAAATGGATCCGGACCCCCATCACTCAGGGAGGTGGGGGACGAGGACCCAATAATTAGGCCACTTAACCAATAAAGAAACAAAGGAACATCCCAACACCCTTCACATATGAATACGTAACACCAAGACCACACCTGATTTTCAGAGGTGGTACACACATTAACATTGATTTAAAACCCTCATCCATGAAGGCATAACCATAGAAACTATGTGAGGGGTAAGTCCACCATGCTTGTTGCGACAAAGGGAAATTCACAGTAAAAAAACTAGAATACATACATAGAAACTACCATACCATAATTGTAGAGGCAGGAGACTAGTCAAACACCCCACACCACTAGAGATTTCCTTACTGCGTGAATAGCATTACTCAGAGGTCTATGGTTGGAGCCCTGATTCTTGGAGCATATGATGCACGGAAGTCAGGTGTTAAGGATCACACCACTCAAAAAAAAGTCAATTGCTCAAAAAAACTCCTTCATCTAAATAGGAACTCATAGATACATATAATAATTTTTTCTCACTCCAAATAAGGAGCTGAATGGAAAGGGAATACGGTGAAACACATCAACATCACTAAACACAACCGTTGAGTCCAAAATAATTATCTTGGCCTGAAAGCACTTTTAATTTATCCTTAATAGATCTCTATTCCATAAAATGGGGTGATTCATCCTCCTAAGTTGTCGATTAAACATTTTTAAATGAATGCTTAGGTTGATCAATAGGAAATATTTCCAACGAAGAATTATCCATGGCCACATCACAATATCCAGAACATCTTTAGAAACCCAATGAAATATACTCAAAAACTAAGCCACTAACAATATCTCATATCATGATACAATAATACTATGGATTCTAGATCACAGGGAATCTTACTCAATAAAAATATCTTCTTTGAAATAGAAAAAACAATCCACATAACCATTGGTTTATAAACAAAGGCCGCAATTTTTTAGCTCAAAACACTTTTAAAAAACCAACTAATTTGGGGACTTTCCATATTCACCAATTTGGTTTCATCAAGTCTCACCCACAAGAACAATTCCATGCCACCCAGGATCCGAACCAAAATTCCATATAGGAAATTCTTCCAGTTATTAGTAATACCATTAATGTGAGCACCAAACTAAACACCAAAGGCTAAAACAAATCAACATAATTCTAAAAAAATCATGCACCCTCAAAAGAAACAACAACAACCAAGTCAATTTTTTTTTTATATTTCACAAAAAAAACCATACTTTATCATGATACATTTTCTACAAAAATGTACACCTACTAATTTTTTAACAACTTTTAAAACAAAAAAGCTAATCTAAACAATTGCATCTCATTTTCTGAAATTAAGCAAGGTATATTTTTCATAATATGATGGCCATTGAGACCAATACCCTTTCTAGGAAATCACAAACTACTCATACCCAATTTAAAAAACTAATTTATCAGATTCAAAAAAAATTCAACATCCCAAAACACCCGATTTAAAAAAAATATTCAGAATCACTTAAAAATGATTTACACTTTCAAAAAATTTCATTCCAACAGACCACAAGTTTAGATTATGGATAATCAAATCATGTTATGTCATTTCCATTTCTTCCTATTTCTTTTTCGCAAAAACTCAACCTTCCTAAACCATTCAAATATATAATTTTTTAAAATCCCTTTTTTCAATTTTTAAAATCCCATCCTTCATTAAAACCCAATTCCAAAATTATAACACATGTATTTTCAAAACAAAAATTTAGATTTTAAGAATGGTCTGAGAGACCCATAAAAGGGAACTACTGTTAGTGGGTGACATGACTATATGCTTAGCGGCCATATGTTAGACACAAAAACTACACAGAAAGACATTTCAGACCATTCCCCTGCTCCACATCGCTTTCCATGCACTACAAGCTCACGAAGGCCATTAGTCAAACACCCCTTGTCATATCCCCACACCAAACAATCCACAAGTATAACAAACACTAAAAAAATTGGACATCCCGTAGAAACCCAAGGATTAGAAATAAAAATAGTTCGCGATGCTCTTCCCAAAATTTCCCCTCAAATCCAAAAATTATACTCTATCTACCTTGACATCCCCCAAAAAACCAGGGTACTCTTAAAAGTATGGTCTGCTAAGAGATGACCTCCTCTAATACCATTTTTTCATGACCCATCCCGAGTCGACCATGAACTAGTGACAAGGTCCATCCCAAGACAAGTCCCGGGAGGAATTCCCGATCCTCCAAGGATGGATAAAAGCACCAAGGGAATAAATATAGCACAGAAGGGAATTATTTATCCTATATATAAAAAATAAAAAAAACAATAGAATGAAATTGACCACCCAAAGTACATTTATATTAAAATTGAACTAAACATTAATTATACAAAAAAACTAAAAGGAAAACTAAACCAATAACACAACAGACCAAACCCTATAACAAACTATCTTCTTGTGGCCTACTAGTAACTCTTCAACATAATGATCACACGTCACCCATGGCGATCGAACATTAGCTGAAACCTGTACAAAGGAAAAAAATAGAAGAAGACTATAGGTGTGAGTATTAAAACTCAGTAGGTTAGATAAATATTCTATTCCCAATGCACATTCTTTAAAATAAAAGAAACATAAATAAAATGTTTCAAATATAATTAAAAAGGTATGATTTCTAAATGAGTCCATATACTATAAAAAATTATAGGCCAATAACATTAATGTTTTATAAACTAGAATGCTAGAAACAATTTTCAATGATGTGAAACTTCAATGTGAAACTAGTTTCCAAGAGGAATTATTTAAAGAATGTACACTTTTAAATAAATCACCCACACTTCTGAAATTATCAATAAAAAACATTGTATGCTGACAATGCATACAAAATTTTCAATGAACACAAGTCACAAGAACATCCCTAGGTAAAAGTTAGTTGTGAGCGCGAGGTACCTCATATCTCGGTGAATGTAACCATAATAAAAATATGTTCTTGTGAAAAAGATCTACTAGTATGGAGAACAACCATAACCTAGTGTTACCCCAAAATCATCATCATAAGGTTTAGTTAGTGTTTTCATCATCAAACAAGTTATGTGAAACATGGGCCAAACCCCACAGGATCTCTAGTATACCAGTACACGTCCACCCCTCTAGATTCCTGGGATTCCATTTAGTTCTCAATAAAGTTACACATTTAATAAAATACAAATTTCACATAAAAATTCCACTACCAAATCATAAACACACAAATAGCCTACAAACATGCATCCCATTTCATTCATGAATCAATAAACTACTAAAATGTTTCGTAAAACAATTTCAAGGAGTATAACTAGCCCTAGCACATAAAATTCATTCAAAATGTACTTTTAATTCCAGAAACCCATCAATATCATTGAAATCCAAATTTTTCTCATAAAAAACAATTAATAAATCACATTCATGGACCAGAAAATCGCTCCAAAAGATAGAACATGAAATACTGATGGAAACCATTTTAAAAAAAATGTTAAATGGGCCTTTAAGACTTTCTCAAAACTAACATTTGACCAAGGTATACATTTAAATTTAATTAAGGAGGTGTATATAAGCCATTTAAAGTAGAAAACCACATTAATAAATCCTTTAAATCACTCAGGTTACATATTCAAAACACAACCATTTTCATAAGGATGTGAAACATTTCATTTTCCAAAAGCTCGGGCCAAAACATGTTGTAAACCAAAAACCATTTGTTTGTAAAAACATATCCAAATTGGAAATTCATATAATGAACCAAAAAAACATTTAAAATTATTTAAATTCATTTATAAATCCTAGAAAAATAATTTTTAAATCACAAATCACTCACATAATCCAAACATGCAATTTACTGAACACATGAGATGCCCTTTTGAATAAAAAAATTATTTTAAAACATGACAAGGAATAAAACAACAATTTGATGACATATATTATTAGATGTACTGTAAAATGTATAAAATACCATAAAAAGATTTTAAACATTATAAAACAGTTGTGAATGATAGAAAAACATTTAAACAAACACTTGGTGTGAACTTTTATGACAAAACAACTCTACCTTTCACTAAACAAGGCTTAAACAACCAATTTTCACACCAATAAAAGTATAAAAAGGATGAAAAGCAATAATAAACATAAATATCAGAAGTTAAAAATAATAAAATGAAAAAATTTAAATGAAAAGGATTGTGCAAGGGATATATTAATTCATATCATTGGCGTAATGGAAACGCACACCCAATATCACCATCCAATGGTTTATAAACCCTAAACCTTTGATGACCAGCCTGAAACCAACAAAATACCAATAAAAAATCAATGGATAATAGACCCCTATATCTAAAATTACTATGGAAGAATAGAAAACCATGAAATAATGAAAGGAGGTGGAAGAAGGAGGAGAAAATAGAAAAAATATCATATTACATCCTAGAAACCTCTTTTTATTCCATTAGATTTGAACCCTTAGAGAAAATGTAATGTCTTGGAACATCTTGAAGAGTCTCATATGGTCTAGAAGAACTAAGGAATGATAATTTGTGGTTAAAAGAGTATTAATTGACTGAGTTGTAGAAGAAACAATATACCTTGACAATTCTCAATGTTTTGAGGAACCTGAAAACATTTTCCATCATATGCAATGAAAATGAGAACCAAATATATAAATACGATAATCGGGGTGAGGCTAGGTTTGTTGGATTCAAATTAAAGGTGAAATAACAAGAAAATATTAAAAAAATCAAATGATATAAAACAAGAAAATATTTTTTTAAAACTGCAAATGGGACCACGACCTCCCCCAATGCCTAAATAAAAGGCACAAATTTAGCATGCTTATGAATTTATAAGAGGTCCAAAAAGATATGGTATTTTTAAAATATCATTCGAGGACACGTAGGAAGGAGAATTAATTAAAATTTTGGAAAAATGAAGGTGTTATAAAAGAAACATATTTGGGTTTAACCTTTGGAAATTGGCTAATGGTTGGCCCTAATCATGAAATAACCACCCTTTCTCAAAAATAATCCTAAAAAAAGCAATGATGAACCCAAATTATGGTGGTTAGAAATATATGGTAGTTCAAAACTCAAAATTATTCTAACCTAACACCCATGTAATGGATATGGATTTTCAATGAACTGGATCAAAACCCATGCCATGAAAAGAAAAAAAATTGGGTGTGACACATTACATGCTTTCAACAATTTTCAATACCCATTTTTCATAAAATTAATCTCTGGAATATTTTGTTTCTTAACATTATGTGGTTTTGGGTCTTCTACATTAATTTTTTTCATTTTAAATCTATACTTATTTTTGTCATTCTACTTATATTTATCATTATAAATTTTTTTATTCTTTATTTTAAAATATTTATTTTCTTTTATGGAGATTTATACATTTGAATTAGATTAAAATGGATTGTCAATAAATTAAATTATTTCCTCATCAAAGGAAGAAATAATAACATACAAGAATAGTCTTTATCTTTTACATCATCAACATATTTATATTTTTGATAAGTCTCATGAACATAAACAAAATCATATATTTGATTGTTGTAATAATAATAATCGATGATTTTAATGAGTCAATCTTGAGTTTTTTTATTCTAATGATGACATATCCCATAAGATATATTTGTATCATGTTTACAAGATAAACCAAAACAAAAAAAACATATGTAACCATTATAGTCTCATGATCACCTTTTCATGGTATTGAAATCCCATTCATCTTTAAATACACAATCCAATTATTTTTTTAAATATTAGTAACTTTTTGGTTTTATTCCCATGGCCTATAAAATAATATAGGAAATTTTTTTGAGAACAATTACCAAGAGGTTTTAATAAATTATGATAAAGGGAATATATCTTCACCATATTATGGTATGTTTTAAAAATTTGAAACATCTCTATATGATGTTTGATATCATTTTTAATAAAATAAGAAAAATATCTTCTCATTTCCATTATCTTTAGGAAATTATTCAGATATGAAATACTCAATGACTTAATCAAGAATATTTGGATCCTGATATTGATTATATTTGTTAACAAATAGAGATTCACATCCTTGTAAATATATTATATTCTTAATAGATGAATCATTCTTATCATAAAAGGAATATTCAACCATCCTTTCTATGAATACAAAACATTATTCAAAGTCCTTTACTACAATCATCATATTCTAAGATCAATTTTCGGATTCTAACATTCATACATTATAAGGTTTTGTGAATCAGACTGGAAGTTTTTGAGATAAATAGTAATTCTAGGAATGATATATTTGGTTTTCAATGTAGAACATGGGGGGTCCGCCTTTATATATTTGATGAGTGAGAAAGTTCATCTTCTTTATCATATTAAACAAATATAATTTGATCTTATATTATCTGGTGGTTGATATTGATCTGAATAAATTTTGATATAATACAATCTCTTGAGGTTTTTTTTATATCAGAAGTAAATACAATTAAAACTATTTAAAAAAAATTAATCTTAAATAATGATAATGAATTAGATGAAAAATTGAAAAAAAATCCTAGATAATAAAAATACCTTTCATAGTTGGGTAGTTTTGTTTTTATTAAAAATATGTACTTCATGATTTTCATAAACTATTTATATTATAAAAATAGTTATGATACTAAATCTAAATGTAAATGTTCTGAATGAAATTTTAATACAGTTTTTAGAAGTGAAAAGTGAATCTAATTAAATAATATCATTATGATAATTTTATGAATCAAAACATTTTGAAAAAAATAATCAAGAATATTTGTATGGTTTTATGAATCTGAATATTCATTAACGAAAAAACAGCTCAGAAAAATATAATAGAAAATTATGATTACAAAAAAAATATGAAAAATATAAGAAAACAATGAATTTTCAAACTCTAAGTATTTTTAAATACAAAAATCATATGTTCTCCCTCCCCTATGAAGAAGTGTAATATAATATAACGAGAGAGGAAAAATATATTTTGAAATGAATGGTAACATTACATTGATCATTCATATCATCAGATAAAAGTATTCAAATCAATTAGAAGATAATGATTTTGTAAAAATGTAAGCAATTTGTTCTTGAATTCCGATGAATTGTAAAATCATATCTAATTTATGTTTGTGATATCTAAAACGTTGATGCCTAATATATATGTGTTTTTCATGGGAGTTATTTTCATGGTAATACATAAAGTGATGTAACTTGGTTCATCACAATGTATTTTAGTTTTTATAAAAAATCATTCCATAATTAGTGTGTTTGTTTCATCCAAAGAATATTAAGCACAACAGCATCTAGCTGCTACATATTCATATTTAGGAGTGAATGGTGCTAGTGTGTTTTTTTATTATAGGAAAATGAATCAAATGAATCTTTTAATAAATTAAATGTCTGGAATGTACTCTTCCTATCCATTCGACAACCACTAAAGCCAGTAACTGAGAAAATTTTTAATTCAAAATCTTTTTCCAAATAATATATAAGTCCTAAATACTTGGTTCCCTTTAGATAAAGAAAATTTCATTTTTACTAATTTTAAATGGTATTACAAGGGATTATATTCACATAACGGAAACAGAGGTACTTATAAAATTACTTCTTTTCATTCTATAATTAATTCATCAAATTTATTATAAATGAATAATTTAATAAGTGGTATTTATAGAAATTATCTAATTTATACAGATGGAATAGTAACTTGACCTTAGGAATAGAAACATGGCCATTTGGAATAGTAATCTGGACGATAGAATAGTGACCTCACTAAATAATGTATAAATTAAATTTATCCATCTTATAAGTTAAAATATTATATATTTATATAATTGAAAACGTAAATATTTGTTTTTTTGAAAAATATAAATTAATTATTTGTATTTTTGAAAGTCATAATTATTTAGTTACAATTTTTTAATTAAAATGATTCTTTAAAATATAATATATTTTCATAAAATATATTCATGAATTATTATTATGTTAGGTTCCGGTTATAATATAATTTTATGATACGTTAATTAATGTATCAAAGTGTTAAAAAAATACATTATAGTTTTAAAAATGTTAATTTTTTAATAAATTATGATTCCAATAAAAAAATTTATTTCTCTTATATGAAAAAAATTTTAAATGGGGTTTATTTTTGAATTCTACATTTCAAAAAATGGAAAGGTTGGATTTTTGCGATTTTTCTAAAATAAATGAATTTCTAGTGAATTGTGAAATATGGTAATATATGATATAATCTAAATATTTTATATATTCAATCAAGGATTATTTAAGGTTGATGTAAGCCCAAAATATTTAAACCCAAAAAAAATATTTTAATTTATTTTACGATAATGATCTACATATTCGTAATTTTGAGACAAATTAAATAACTGTTCATTAAAATATTGGTAAAACACACCTCTCTTCCACTATAAACGCCAGCCCTCACACCAAAAATGTTTTTAACATAATTTATTTTTTTCCAAATCTTTTCCAAAGCCTCTTACATAAATAAAATTATTTTTGTCCTCTCCAAAAGTCCAAACCCAAGGGCCTTAATGATGTTTTGAATAAGATAATTCAACTAGTAAAAATCATCATTCATTATCTTTTAATTTCATTTTATTTCATTTTATTTTACAATATTATCTTAAACACCACTTATTAAACATGAAATAAAACTTAATTTTCATATATATAATATAATTTATTAATTTTTATGGAAAAATACATCATCAAACCCCTGTCCTCAGTCTTTTATTATTAAAATGTAACATCCTTCGTAATGTGTCATTTTAAAAACATCGTATTTCATGTGTTTTCATTTTTCTTTTACCACCATCATTGATGGTCATAAAACCATTAAATTGGATGAAATATATTTTAATGTGTATTAAATAACCTTGTTTTGTTTTTTAAATTATAATAAATAACTAATATTAAATTATATACTAGATGTAGTTCGTCATTATTAAAGTTCTACAAAAATTATTTAAACAAATATCATTATAATTTTATATAATTATTGACCTTAATATCAAAAGAAAAAATTATTTATGGTATCATTATATATTATAAAGAACATATTAATACCATTTCATTCCACTTCAGGTATTTCTATTCCATTAAAAAAGAAAATACATAACAAACCAACCATGGAAACCATGAAATAAATGAACGTGATGCAATTAAAATAAAAAACAATTATTAAAAAATGGGTTTAATTATGCCATAAGAATATTATATAAGTGTTATCTAAAAATAATTTGGTTCATAATAATATAAATAGAACTATTTATACCATTATTTCTGAGTTTTCAATATATTTTTTGTATGATGAACCTGAGGTAAGGGAAATCTTATCCTAATTTCCATTCGTTAGGTCACCCATATAATTTATTGATTATGTGGTACTATGGTAAATTTGGAAAATAAGTTTTTAATTTTTAATTTATATTTATAGTGAATACATATATTCCATTATTTTTCTCATTTATAACATTAAATATATGATATTTGTTTTAGAGTTTTAATTAAAAATATTTTTTTAAATTTCAAGTTTTATAAAATTCAAAATGGATATTTTAATGAAAGTATTCGTGTTTTATGATTTTTTTCTAGTATTTGGGGAACTTATGTAACATCCCAGGTAAATAAAGAAATATTATATTTTCATATTTATTAATATTTGTGAATTAAATACTAATTTTACTTTAATGTGGTTTCTATGTTCGATGGGTTACCTGATACCCAACAACATCTTTCTTTGAAATCTTATGTTGTACACTAATAATATAATATTATTATTTTAAAAGGTAGTTAACACCAAGCCATTGTATTAGAGGGAATGAATAGAACTACATACAATATGATTATATATGTTTTTTAATGTATTTAATTTTATCCAATAAACGATAGAGGCCTAAAATGTGAAAGAATCTAATTTTAAGCATAATTTAAATTAAATTATTGATTTATCACCTTTTGATGGTGAACCCTTTTTAAATATAGTTTTGGTCAAATTAATAAGTTTATTTTGACAAAATAAAATTTTCTTTATATTACTATCATCAAAATTTACTTTTGGTTAATTTTTGGTATTTTTTTGATAAAATTCATTTTTTAATGAATAGTGAAAAATATTGTATTTTATTTCAAAAGATCTTTTTAATATAATATATTTATATTAATAGATTATAATTTTAATTAGTATTAATTTTTAATTATAATATATTTTTACCATTTGATCCAATGGTGGTCATTATTATTAATTTCACTTTGAAAATGGACATAAAAATTCTCAATATTTTGATAGATATTGTTTTTTAAAAACACGCTATTTGTATTGACAATAAGAATTAACATTATAATTTAGTAATGAAAGTTATATGTTTTGAATTTGGTAAAATGGACATCATTTTTGAATATGGAATATAAAATATAACTTATGGTGAAGTTTTGGTACTTTTATGATAATGTTCATTTTTAATGATTAGTGAAAAATACAGCATTTTAATTCAAAACTTCCTTTTAATCCAATTTATTTATATATATATATATTGTCAATTTAATTTTTTTAAGGTTTAATTTAATTATTTTTTTATCACTCAATAAAATTTTGGTCTTTGGAAGTAATTTAACTTTTCAATTGTATATAAAAACAAGTCAATCTATTGATAAATTTTAAATCTTAAAAATCCATCTTTGGGTTTGACAACGGGAATTATTATTAAATTTATTACTGTAATTTTTGTGTTTGTTATTTGGTAATATGGATTCCATATTTTGAATCCAAAGGTCCAAATTATGTAATTGAGAATCTTTTGTTTTTCACATGATGAATAGTATTTATGGTAATTATTTTTAATTACCATGATTAATTAGTAAATCAGGTAAAAAGGGTAAACAAAATAATGTTACAATAATATAAAATTACCCAAACATGTGTCATAATGCTATTGGTGGTGTCATGGAAGACCATGAAATGCCTTTTTCCAACTTAGGGACCCCATGGAATCACTTTTGTGTGATAGTTACCTTTTATCATAATATTTTTTAAGAAAGGAAAATATAACCAAAGTATGTAGCACCTAAGTAAAAAAAATTTAGTTTTATTTATATAAATGATCCATTTGACAATAAATAGTAATTGAGAAGATTAAAATATTTTCTACATCATGATACTTTATTTAGAATTTTTACAAATTAAATAAA
Source organism: Viscum album (assembly GCA_963277665.1). Taxonomy (NCBI): domain Eukaryota; kingdom Viridiplantae; phylum Streptophyta; class Magnoliopsida; order Santalales; family Viscaceae; genus Viscum; species Viscum album. The sequence goes on along the minus strand of OY728138.1, from coordinate 850,127,424 downwards.
TAAATTTATTTCTGACACAATGATGATGCAGTTATTACCTCATTAATGAAAGATTTAAATAAATGATATTATAAGACTTTAAATATTTTTTTGAGCCTTTTGATGCTATCCAAGAATTTTATTGTTGATTATGATATTTCAAATTTATTTTAATTCTTTTCTTTCTAATTAATAAATATTTTATGCCTTTATCAAATTTCAACTACCAAATAGTGTCAAAATTGGCATAAATGAGTTTTTAAAACAATGGTTATTTTATTAAATGGTATAATAGTCCAAAATATCTAATATTCATCAAAATTACATATAATATATTATTAATATAATTATTTATTAAAATATGGGAGTATTGGAATTTTTAGGTAACTATTATGACCTTATAGTTTGAAAATTAAAAGAAGACGTGGTAAGAATTGTTAATTTTATCTAAGGGTAAAAATGAAAAGATAAGATGAATTCTATGACATACACATTTCTAAATCCTATTGGTTGAGTGGATATGAACCCCTTATCCTAGTATCCTCTAAATACATCATTTTTTAACCATTCTAATTTGAAAAACATTTTAAAATAAATTAATATTTCATGACATTGCAAGAGTGCCCCTCCTCCCCCTTATAAAAATCCATCACCTCTACACCTTACCCACACCCCTCAAGGTCGTGGATCATCCAAAATCAGCTCATATTATCTCTACACATCCCTATCTTACTTCTAGAAGCCTTACATTGGGCATAATTCATTCCAAGAAAGCCTTTGGCTCAAATCAATAAGAGTTACCCTATTTAGAGGTAATGCCTTCTCTCAAGTTTCTTTCTGTTATTTTCCTTCTACACTCACCGACATCTTCTAATTATTTGATCCCATAATAAATCCATTATCCAATATATATTATTATGTTTGTATGATAATGATTATACCTACACTTACACACAACTCCATCTAATGGTTAAAGAACATACAGTTTCTGTGGTTGGCGAATTACTGCATCACGAAACGATGATTGTTAAATCTTCTTTTAACACCTCTCATGGTGTCCATTATGATGGAAATATATCTATATATGATATATATATTATTTATGTCCTATCTATGCTTATTTATTTTATATTTAAAACATTCCTTTATGATTTTCATGTTGTGCAAATGCGATAATTTCATTTGAGAAAGTGTGGACTACCGCCTCCTCAAGTTATGTGACTTGTTCATGCCAAACATGGAATTTATAATGAATGAAATTAATGAACTTAATTGACCTATATAAAATATATATTATACTGGAATTATAATATCTCTTTTTCTCATTTAGTTTTAAATTCCATTAATATTACAAGAAAATGAATGTAGCGTTCATGTATATGCACAACCTACCATCTCCCTGAATGGTACATTTCATTTCTTATCTTCAAACATTATTTAATATTATTAAATACATATATACTGGATATATATGATATTTAAATCATTAACACCAATCTGAAGATGATGTAATTATTACTATATGGACAATTTTCTTCAAACAAGTTCATTTTTGACACATGTACCGAATATCGGCAAAACGAAAGATATAAACTCATATAATAAACTAATTATTATAACATGATAATTTGTGATATGAATTGAATAATAAACTTTAAAATAATTACATATGAAATTATAAATTGACCAAGGTTTATTATTCTAGAATATAATGAAATGAACAAGACAAGTCAGACTTGTGGTAAGGGATTTCTTATCTCACTTTTAATTCCATGAGATTTCCATTGTTCGCAACTTATTTGATGAATGTGGTGTATTTTGTACTGAAATTTCATATATATAATCATTATTATATTTATATTCATGGTATTATGTGATCCATTTAGTTCTTATTATCATTTGATCATACGACTCGATTGATTAAAACGAGGTAAGGGGTTTTTTCTCACATTTTATTCTTGTGAGATTCATGCAACATTTTCCACTATTTCCCTTTGTGTGGTGTATTTAAGGCTCATGATTATATTATGCATGTAATATAATTTAATTTATGGTTATTTACATCTACACTGTATGCCCCTTCTTTTATGGGGTGTACACTTCGAATGTTACCCAAATCAAAAAAGGAACCTTTCACCCCCTCTTTTTAAAAGACCTTTTTTGTTAGTTCTTTTAATTTACATCTTCTTATGTTTGGATATGTTCTTCTATATCCTTATTACTGTAAATTTTCAATCCAAGTGATGAGATACACTTTTTACCTCTCATAATCTCATTTTCTGAATTTTATAGTGATGTTGTCAGGCTGTGAAATTTCTATAAGGAAACTTCTTTACCCAATTTCAATTTTTTGGGTTAAACCTCTAATTATTGATTATGTCGTGCTATGAATATGTGTGAAAGACCTATGTTTTTTTTACACTTAATATCCACATATTTTGGGTGTATTTATATTTTTCACACATAATTATGTCTTTTATTTATCCTTAATCAAAGGATACCATCTTTGTACGAGACTTAGTCTCAATCCCTTTTCATTAAGGAATCATTTGATTTCTACACGACATTATTTTATACGGTGTATAAAACCCTTTTGAATTTTCATTTCATTCAAAGAGAATATTTTCTCTAAAATCGTTTTACTAAACAAAAAAAGGAAAGTTTCATTTTTTTAAGTAAGCGGTGACAATGACCTTTTCTATCGCCGCAACTACTATTTGATCTTTTCCTTCATTAACAAGACGTAATGTTTTTAAATGGAAAATAAATACCATATACTATTTTTATGTATTTTGTTTATTGAAAATGGTTTTTTGAATGGATTTATTATTTCAATATCTTATAATTTTATATTTTTATTTAAATGTTGGAGTGTTATCTTTCCTTTACGCTTAAGTTATGTGTTATGTTTATGATATGGTTCTTGGACTTTTTTTTGAATTTGGGTGGTTCTGTGATAAACTAAGGGCTGGTGAGCCCGACATAGATCTCCAATGCATTGGGTAACACGAAGGAGTTAAATTCTATAGTTTCTCTGAATATATTTAATAAATATACTATGATGGGTATTCTGAATGTAACCATGAGGGTTACACCCTACATAAGATTGTTATGAATGCCTAAAGTAGTATTTATGTCTTATGACGTCTATGAGTTATTCATAAATCTTATGATTTCATGAGGTATGTTAATGTGCTTATGTTTTATGAGTAAAGTATGATTTCATTGATTCTTATGTATACATGGAATAATGTGTAATTTCCATATTTTTATATCCCTTACTCATCTTTTTATGCTCATACCATGTTGTTTAAATGTTTTCCACATGAATTAAAGATGAATAGGGTCAAAGAAGGGATCAAGGAATGTCATGCTGTCTAAAACACGGAACTAGACATGTTTCTTTTTTAAGATTTTTTATTTTATGAAAAAATTGAAACTGAGTAGAAGTGTCCATATTATAATCTTTTGAGATGTAATAGTTAAGTCCTAATTCTCTAAAACCCTAATCCTGAAAAGATCCTTAATGTGAATTATTCATGTAGTTCAATATTATGTAATGTTCTAAGGCCATGTCTTTATAGTTGGTATTAGAGGTCGGTTTAGAAAACATTAAGGATTATGAGTTTTTGTTAGAGAAATGTTTAGTCACTATGTCTATTATATCAGTTATATCCTTGATTAATATATTTTTCAGATCATGTCAATTTAGTTACAAATGGAAGGAGGAGGATCTCAAAATAAATTCCTATCTCTTCCAGAGGACATGCTTGCAATAATTATTTCAAAGTCATGTTTGTTTGATTGTAATACTTTTTCTAGCATACAAATCACTTGAAAGTAGTTGTTTGAGATATTAAACACCTTCACAATACCTCTCTATCATTTTGGATCATGTGTTGTATTGAGAAAAATCCTATTTTCACAATATTCTCATATTTTCAAGAAAGGTAAATATTATCAAGCCATTTTCTAATATTTTACCTTATCATAAGATTTTGAAGCAAATTATTATTTTTTAAAAGGTGATAAAGAAGGAGACCCTTGAGCAATGTATTTGTATTTTATTTTATAATATAGTCTCTCAGCGCACACCTATGGTATAATAAAAGGACCGTTAATTGAATGTTTCACCACAAATTTGGTTAGACTGTTTTATAGAAATCACGTTTTATTGTATTTTTTGAAATTATATTTCATACATGATTATTTTCCAAAACTATTTTTCTGTGAACACCCATATGACCCATGTTGTACAAGGTATATTTGGATGGATGATGAAAATTATTTTGAAGGATCTCTAAATAATTGTTGCAATTCATGGACCTTCATCCTATGTGAATAAGATGACGATGATACCAAATGGACACCATGATCAAGGTATGATGTTCTTCATTTTGGGTATCATTTTATATTACCTTATTGTGGTGAAATAAGTTTTGAAGAATTAAGATGTTTTCATCATAATTAATTTGGATGAAAATGAGAGGTATGAGGAAACCATTGAGGTAAAAACATGTTAGGGTTACTTTTGAGTTCTATAAAAAGGACAACCCATGGGATGGGTGACAACCCGTCACATCTGGTATATCCATAGGAATCAAACCCACAACTCAAGGGAGAGAATTGTGCATCACCTAAAACTATCATACATGAAATCCCATGTTAGTATGACTTAATATTTTAGTAAAATCATTTTATGGAATAATAATAAGATGATTTTGGGAATTTATGTTTTATAAAATGGATATACTTAGTATCGGAAAATTATATAGTGATTAAGTGATAATGGTTATTGTGAAAGACGTTCTCTCTTTTGACAGAACACTATATCCCTAAGGAAGTTAGAATACAATGAGATTTCAATTGTGGAATAATGGTTGAAATTTTAGTTCGTAAGAATATATGTTTTTATTTTGGGCATATTATGATTTGGTTTATTTATGAAAATCATTATCCTATCATGGAGAATGTGTGATTAGGTTAATTACTTTTCAATATGAGACTTTGTGTGTAACTAATGTTATTTGGAGATAAATGATAAGATTTATCTTGGAACACTATGTATTTAAATCCTTAGGATATTTGGGTTTCAATCATAGTTTATATTACTTTTGAATTATTTTATGGATAGTAGTTTATTTAATGGTCTTTGTTTAAATATGGGTTTTGTTCGAAATTTTTTGGAGATTAAGAGTAGTTTTTCTTTTTGTAAAATATTATCGTTTTTCGGTATTATCTTATCCTGCACTAACCATTTTTCTTTTGGTTGATTTATAAAGGATAAGGAAATATATAATTTATTTTTTGTGGATTATATGATACTATAGAATTTTATTTTAGCACTTTTTATGTGACCAAGTCGGTTTGAATACACATCGTTCATAGAAAATATGTGTTTGTGTTATAAATTTAGTAATTTATGAATGTATACATGAAAAGTATGTTTCCTTAAGTTTTTAGTTAAACTAATAAATAAATTACTTAATGAAAAGTAACTGAAAACAAAAATGTTGTCTGTTAACTTTTCATATTAGGGAATCACGGACTGTTTAACCCATCACAAGTTGGTGATTTTCTGGTCGATTACTTTATCTTAATCTTGTTTTCTATCACCCTCCCTCAGAACATGAAAATTTGTTTTCTCCTACATATCCATGTTTTCCCTACATGGTACCCATATATAGGTTATCGCAGGTAAACCTTTTATTTCTTTTTCTTTATTTTAAAGTGATAGTTTAATTGACTTGTTTTCTAATGTGGGACATCAAATGATGTTTCAGAGCCCAATTTTAAAATTGCGAGGATGCAATTTCCAAAAGGGGGGGAAGGATATATCATCCCAGATAAATAAAGAAATACGATATTTTTTTATTTATTAATATTTTTTAAATAAATATTAATTTTACATTAAAGGGGTTTCTATGTTCGATGGAATACCCGATATGCAACAATAGGTTTTTTGAAATCTTACGTTGCAAACTAATAATATATTATTATTATTTTATATCGTAGTTAACACCTAGCCATTGTATTGGAGGGAATGAATAGAACTAAATATAATATGATTATATATGTTTTTTAAATGTATTTATTTTTATCCAATAAATGTTAGAGGCTTAAAATTTGAATGAATCTAATTTTAAGCATAATTTACATTAAAAGACCGATTTATTGCCTTTTGATGGAGAACCCTATTTAATTAAAGTATTTTTTACATTAATATGTTCATTTTAAAAAATTAAAATTCTTCTTTATATTTTTATAATAAAAATTTACTTTTGGTAAATTATTGGTATTTTTCTGATAAAATTCATTTTTTTATTTAATAGTGAAATATAACCTATTTTATTTCAAAACAGCTTTTTAATATAATTTATTTATAATGTTAGATTATCTTTTTAATTGGTTTTAAAGTTTCATTAGAATATATTTTTACCATTTGATCCAATTTTGTTCAATAGAATTAATTTCACTTTGAAAACGGAAATAAACTAGTGTCAAAATTTTGATAGATATTGTTTCTTAAAAACTCGATATTTATTTTGATAGAGGGAACTAACTATATAATTTTTTTATGAAACTTATATGTTTTTAATTTGGTAATATTTACATCATTTTAGAATATGTAACATAAACTATATATTAGGATGAGTTTTTGGTATTTTTCTGATAATGTTCAATTATAATGAATAGTGAAAAATACAGCATTTTAATTCAAAAATTCATTTTATTCTAATTTATTTATATAGTTAGATTGTCATTTTAATTGGTTTTAAGGTGTAATTTAATTATGGTTTTATCACTTAAAACAATTTTGGTCATTTTAAGTAATTTCACTCTTTAATCTGATGTAAAAACTAGTCAATCTTTTGGTAAATTTTACATCTTAAAAACCCGTCTTGGCTTTTGACAATGGAAATTATATTGAAATTAATTACTATAATTTCTATGTTTTGAATTTGGTAAAATGAATTATATATTCTGAATGATATGGTCAAAATTATGTAAATAAGAATCTTTGGTTTTTGACATGATTAATTGTAATTACGGTAATTATTTTAAATTACCATGATTAATTATTAAATTGGGTAAAAAGGGTAAACAAAATATATATATAATAATATAAAATTACACAAACATGTGTCATAATGCTATTTTTTGTGTCATTTATGACCATGGTATTCCTTTTTACAATATAGGGACCCCATAAAATCACTTTTGTGTGATAGTGACCTTTTATCATATTATTCTTAAAGAAAGGAAAATATAACCAAAGTATGTAACACCTAAGTAAAAAAAATTAGTTTTGTTTATATAAATGATATATTTGATTATAAATAGTCATTGGAAATATTAAAACATTTCCCATATCATTATATTTTGTTTATAATATTTAGACATTAAATAAATTTATTTATTTTTTACACAATGATGATGCAATTATGTCATCATTAATGAAAGATTTCAATAAATGATATCATAAATGTTAAAGTAATTTTTTTTCATGACTTTGGATGCTATCCACGAATTTTATAGATTAGTAAGATATGTAAAATTTATGTTAATGCTTTTATTTCCAAGGAATAAATATTTTATGCCTTTATCAAAAGTCAACTACCAAATAGTGTCAAAATTGGCAAAAATGAGTTTTTAAAACAAATTTTATTTTATTAAATGGTATAATATTCCAAAAAATCGTATATTCTGAAAACTAACATATAATATATTACTAATATAATTATTAACACAAATATGGGACTATTGGGATTTTAATGTAATATTTCCTTATTGTTTGAAAAAAAAGACGTGGTAAGAATTATTAATTTTAACTTAGGTTTAAAAAAAGATAAGGTCAATTCTATGACCTCAACATTTCTAAATCATATTGGTTGAGTTTATTTCAACCCCTTATCTTATTATCCTTGCAATAAATCATTTTTTATCCTTTATAAATTGAATAACCTATTATAATAAAGTAATAGTTACTGACATTCCAAGAGTGCCTCTCCTCCCCCTTATAAAAATACATCACCTCTACCACTTACTCACAACTCTCAAGCCCTTGGCTCGTCCAGCCTCTGCTCATATTATCTCTACACATCCCACTATTAATCATTAATGCCTCACTTTGGGAATAATTCATTCAAAGTAAGCCTTTGTGGCAAATCAGAAAAAGTTACCTGATTTAGAGGTAATGTCTTCTCTCGAGTTTCATTCTTTTATTTTCCTTCTTCACTCACCACTATATTCTAATTATTTGATCCCATAATAACTCTAGTATCCCCAGTATACTAGGATGTTGTTATGATAAGGATTATACCTACACTTACACACACCTCCCTCTAATGGTTAAATAACAGACTGTTTCAGTGGGTGGTGAATTATTGCCTCACGAAATGATAATTATTAAATATTATTTTGACAACTCTAATGGTGGCCATTATGATGTAACTATATTAATATATGATATATATTATATTTATTTCCTCTCTATTCTTATGTATCTTATATTTAAAACATACCTTTTTTCTTTGCATGTTGTGCCAATGCGATAATTTCAACTGAGGAAATGTGGACTACATCCCCCTCAAGTGATGTGAATCGTTCATGAAAAACATGGAATTCATAAATAATGTAATTAATACACTTATGTTACCTATATAACATATATATTATACTAGAATTATAATATATCTATGTCTCATTTGGGATTAAAGTGTAACACCCCTAGATTTTAATTGAAATATATTTTTTTAATTTCATTGATGTATTTTAAGGTACACTAAGATTCACTTGCTCTATAAGCAACGTCGTATTAGAATTAAGTATACCCAAAAACAATTATTGTCTTGTTTTGTATTCTAGAGAAACCTTCCTTGATTCGGTGTGTTACACGCAATACCAAGTTTCATTAAACATAATATTACTATAATATTATTATGAACTAGCCGTTAGAAATAGTAATACCCACTTTTTGAAATTTTATAAATTTTATCATTAAAAATGGACTTCATTTTTGGATTTTGAATATCAAAATTATCCTATGGTGAATTTTTGGCATTTTTCTAAAAAAAATCAATTTTTGAAGAATAGTGAAAACACTAGATTACTATTTAAAAACCGACTTTTTATTTAAATAATTATTTATTTTATTTAAAATTATTATATGTAAATATTGATATATAATACCTATATAAGTTCAATGTAATTCATTTGAGTCATATTATAATAATTTTCGATATATAAAACTTTTATTGAACTTTTCACCGTCTTTTACCCTCCTCCTAGGAGTATTTGAAAATTTACATAAAACATAATTTTACCGTTTCTGTGAGTTGAATTTTAAATTACCGAGAGACACGGTAAATATCAAGAGGTAAAATTTTATTCAATAAGATAAAAATAAATTTTTTTGAATAGTAACTATTAACTTTTATTTACCAATGTTTAAAGTAAATAGTGTAATAAAGGGTAAAAATGATATTATCATTACACTAACACATGTCTTAATTCTATTGGATTAGTTTAATTTGACCAAAAACAACCGTAGGAATAAAATTTGACCCTTTAGGTCCACATGGATTAGATTTGGATATTTATTATTATTTAATTCAAAGAAGAGTTAAAAGAGTTAATATCAAAGTGTAATAACTAAAACATTTTCAATATATGGTTATACATAAGATAAATTCGACTATAAATATTCATTATAATGATAAAAAGATTTCATACATAATAGGATTTTATTTATACATTTTATACAATAAATAATTTAATTTATTTATGACACAATGATAATTCAGTAATTGCCTTATTAATGAAATATTAACATAATTGATGTTATAAATACCAAAATAAATATAATTTGATACTTTTTGTTTATTACACTAATTTTTTTGGTTAATATGATATGGTAGAAGTGAATAAATTATATTTTTTAGAACTAATCATGCTGTTATGATTTTCACACAAATCAATTACCAAATAGTGTCAAAATTGAGAGAAACTAGTTTTTAAAACAAATATTATATAATTAATTGTTATTATATTCCTAAAAATCTAAGTATTGTCCAAATGACATAGATAAGGTTATATATATTAACAATTAACCATTTTGGATTCTTTTGGCTTGTGATAATAATTTTAATAACCATATATTGTAAGAAAACAAGAAGACACAGTAAAAGTTATATTATTTTACTTATAGTTAAATATAAATGATAAGGTTAAAATAGTAACCTAAACATGTCTAAAACCTATTGGTTTGAGAGTATTTCGACCCATGCCCACTTTTTCTTTTAAATAAGTCACTTTGGAGCCATTATAAGCCAAATATGACTTTATTATAAAGTAATATTTTATGTTTTTTCATTAAGTGCCTCTATCCTTCCTTATAAAAGGCACCTCCTCCTTCTTATCTTCACAAAAATTTTAGCCTTCAAGCTCGGCCAACCCCTACCCATTTCCCTTCTAAACGTCCCTATAAATGTTATAGAGGTTTTGTTCACATAAAAAGACAATCTCTAGTGCCTTAAGGGGAAGCTTAATAGAGCTGCATGGAAGAAGAGGTAATCTATCCTACTGATTCGTTCATGTTTTTTTCTTCTAAAACTTCTTCTTTAGTTGTTTCATTATAAATTATTAACATCATTATCACTATTATACTGATATGTTATTTTAAATATTAACCAACCTCATTTAACCTTCTATCCATCCTACAGAAAATGAAATCATCGCGCGTACGTACGTACGGAATACCATCTACACGCCGTGGTGTAATCTGTTTTTACACCACCAACTTACTTGGATGGGTAAAACGGTGTATAGAATAACTATATATAGTTATTATAACCTCATTCTTGATTCTAAGATATTATATAATCCACTCCAATTCAATTCAATAATTATGGGAACGATAGATTCATTCTCCATGTTAACCATTCAAGAATGATTATAAAGTATATATAATGAACAATAATGAAATATATGACATGATAAATCTACTGGATTTATATATATATATATATATATGTCATATAATTATTTCCAATCATGTCAATAAGGTAAGGAAAACAGCATTCTTGTGTACATATGACCTATAATCTCCATGAACTTTGTATTTCATTTCATTTATCTATCTATTTTATATATATATATATACTGAATATATATGATATATAAATCATGATTTACATTCTATAAGTGATTAAATCCTGATATAATTAATAATAATATCAATAACAACACGTCTAAACAAGTATGATAAATAAAACAATTTTACCCAAAATGCTACTTTAACATGGAATTTACAATAGAACGGGTAATATAAAGAAATATGTTAACCATATATGATATTATAACAATGAATATGATTCTGTAATATGTAAATGAAATTATTGAAATCATTATATAGGAGGTTTAGATACGTACTACGCATATCGGACCTAAGGTAAGGGATAATTTTTCATCTCAATTTTATTCGATATTGCTTATACGTAAGTATTTACTAGGGTTATATATTTAATCCATGTACATAAAAATGTATTTCATAAAGTATTTAATATTCATCCATGTATGTTTAAAGTCATTTTTACCCCTCTTTGAATTTTACGTTTTTTTATGGAAGAAATATTTCTTTTTTTTTACCATACATGGTACTTTTTGACTTTTCCCACAAAAGTACAAGGATAATGTTTTTTTATCTTTTACGGAATGAACAGATTTTTAGAGTTTTATAATGACTCATTTCAATTAAGATTACTCTACAAAATTTCATGGTTATTTTCAAAAAATCAATTTCTTTTGAAATATCATGGCATTTTGTGAAAAGAAAATGATTTTGAAGATAAATTATGTTTTCCTCAAAAATTCTTTTCAAGTGTTTTGTCAAAACTAATTTTCATATAAGATGACATTATTATGTATTTTTATGTTTAAAGTATAATGTATCTATTATTTACATGATTTGAGTTTTTTAATGATGAAATTTTATCCATTTATTTAATATGGATTATGTTATGATGTGATGATGTATATGAAACCCATTTTATTCTTTTGATTATTAAGAATGATGTATATTTATTTTTTGGAACACAAAAGAATGATTTCATTATGAGATGTTTGGAACCTATATCTCCCTCTAATTAATTTGGTAAAGATATATATCTCATCTGATATACATGGTTGGAAAGGTATGTTAATCTACTTCAATGTTACAGGACTGGAACGTGGGGTGAACTCGATTCAGAAAGGGACTTTGTCTACTAAGATGGTCTTGGTAGCAATTCCTTGGTGTCTATGGAAATCATAAAATTTTCATAATGGTTTTCCACAATTACATATTTTATTCCCATGCTATTTTATCATGATTGATGTTACTTTATGATATATGCCTTACGTACTCCTCCTTGATTATGATTTTTTCCTCTCACACTATTATTTTTGGGTTTTAGAAAATAGCTGGAAAGAGGAAGATTCACGATAATAGAGGATATGATTGACAATGGAATGATATTCTTCATGAGAATCCAAATGAAACTAGATTTGGATGTCCAAAAATCATTATTATGAATAATCATAAATCTTCTAATATGATCAATAATATCAACTTTGGTATGTATCCCGACTCAGTTAATAAGATAAAATGGTGTTTCATGATTATCATAGAGGAAAGAAGGTTAAATTACCCTCATGTAAATCATGTGGGAAGAGGCATAAGGGAGAATGTTTCAGAGGAACTGGAAGATAATTTATGTGTGGAAAAGAAGGACACAATACCAGAAATCGTAATGGAGAATTTTCAATTTACACCATGGACAAAGATAATTTTATTTCTTAGACATCAACAACGGTAAAATTTCGTAAATGTGGAATGTATTGGCATTATGAAAACCAATGCCCTAAGGGAAAATCTCTTGAAGAGAATCAACATGGTCGTATGAGTAGTATTTATTTTGATGATGATGATGAAACTACAAATGATATATGAGATGAAAGAAGTGTTGAGGAATAAAATTATGAAGCTCAGTCAGTGGTTTAAGAAGGTAGTGGAATGAATTATGATTATCAAGAGTTATGTTGTATAGGTAGTGGTACTATGGAATAAAGACTCATCTATGGATTGTTACACTATTTTTTTTCCTAAAATATTTGAAAGTATATATTGAATGGTACCGGTAACAATGAATGTTTATTCATATATTTTTGTAAAGTAGATTATATACGCATAATGAATGGATAAAGAGATAATGAAATGTTTGATAGTATTAATGAGCTCATGACTGATATAAGGAAAATGTGATATCATGGTTTGAGTATATAGAAATTTTGGGATTTTGGAATGTGGAAAGATTTAACTTTTCTATGCATTCATGTTTTCACTAAGGTTCAACGAGTATTCATTTTTCAAGAGAATACATGATTATTTCATTCAAATATTTGGAATATGAACAACAAGACTTAACTTATGATATATGGGGATAAATGACGATATTTACATGCTTGGTAGATGACCTCTCAATCAATATTTTTCCTTATACTGTGAGTTTGGGTAAGCGTAATGATTGGAACAGTTTAAGTTGTAAATCAGATAGTATTGTTTATGTCTAGAACTTCTTTTTTCTTGATATTATTTCTGTAATGTTATAATAGTGTAGTTTTCGAAAAAGTACAACCTCCAGGACAAGTGACAACCCGTCACATTGGAAATAGTTGTGGGAATCAAACCCACAATTGAAGTGTGACCGGACTTTATCACCTACCACTAGCCTACATGGAGTCCCTGGTTAGTAGAAACTAGTTTTATTTTATTAATATGTATGATTGATGAAGTACAAGTCCATTTTAGGAACCATATATGAATAATCAAACTATAGATGGACTTATGTATATAAAATTTTCTAACCTTATGTTTGAGATAGATGGAATGACCTATCATTCAATCGCCTGATCTACTAACACTTCATGGAATAAAAATTCAACATAATTTCTTCAAGAGATGAAGTGGAAATTGTTTCAGGCACAAACAACAGTAAGATTGCCCCAAAATCAAGTAAGTATTTCTTTTAATTCAAAAAATATTCAACATTAGTGAAATGATATTGAAAACAAAAAAATGTTTTCCTACTACCCTCATATCCAATAAATCTGATGGTACCTTAGATCGTCACAAATTTATGGCTTTGTGATTATTTCCTTTTTCATAGCCATGTTCTCTACCACTCTCTATCAGAACATGACAGTTATATTTCTCTTCTATATACATATTTTATCTTATATTCTCCTATGTCGAAACCCAGTGATAATTTATTTCGGGTATCCATTATGTATCTAATGTTCCTTGTTAAAATGTTGTTTTAGTATTCCTTTTTACGATGTGGGTTTCTATGAATGAAACTTTTAAGTAGTAAACAATTTATATCCTCGACGAATTTTGAGCAAGAAATTCATTTTAAGCGTGGTAGAATGTAACACCACGAGTTTTTAAGAGAAATATTTTTTTAATTTCATTTATGCCTTGTACGCTAAACAAAGATTAAAACTTTCTATATGCAACACCGTATTGGAATGAAGTATACGCAAACACTATTCTAGTCTTGTGTTGCACGCCAGAGAAACCTTTCTCAATAGCGTGTGTTATACGCAATACTGAGTTTCACTAAACAAGATATAACTATAATATTATTATGAACTAGACATTATGATTAGTGATAACCACTTTTTGAAATTTGATAAAATTTATCTATCAAAATGGACTTCATTTTTGGATTTGGAATATGGAAATTTTCCTAGGGTGAATTTTTGGTATTTTTCTGAAAACATTCAATTTTTAATAAATAGTGAAAACACTATGTTACTATTTAAAAAACGACTTTTTATTTAAATAATTATTTAATTCATTTAATTTAATTTTAGGTAAAAATTTAAAAATAATACCTCTATAAGTTCAATGAAATTTATTGTAGTAATTTTATAATAATTATAGATATATAACAGTTTTATTGAACTTTTCACCGTCTTTTACCCACCTCTTATGAGAATTTTCAAATTTACATAAAACATAATTTTACCACTTCTGTGAGTTGAATTTAAAAATTCCGAGAGACATGGTAAATATCAAGGAGTAAAATTTGGTTCAATAAGATAAAAATTTAATTTCATGAATAGTAACTGTTAACTTTTATTTACCACTATTAATAGTAAATGTGGTAATTAAGGGTAAATATGATATTATTATTACCCTAAAACAAGTCCTAATTCTATTGGATTTGTGTAAGTCGACCAAAAAACAACCTTAGGGATAAAATATTACCCTTTAGGTCCACTGGGATTGGATTAAGATATTTATTATTATTTAATTCAAAAAAGTGTTAAAAGAGTTAAAATCCATGGTTAATAACTAAAACATTTTTAATATAGAGATATACATAAGATAAATTTGACTATAAATATTCATTAGAAATTTAAAAATATTTCAAACATAATGTTATTTTATTTATAATTTTATGACAATAAGTATTTTAATTTATTTATAACACAATGATAATGAAGTATTTACCTTATTAATGAAATATTATCATAATTGATGTTATAAATACCCAAATAAATGTAATTTGAGACTTTTTATAAATTCCAATAATTATTTAGGTTAACATGGCTTGTTATTATTGATTTAGAAAAAAAATTTAGAAAGAATCATGCTGTTATGATTTTCACAAAACTCAATTACCAAAAAGTTTCAAACATGACATAAAATTGTTTTAAAAAAAATATTATATTATTAATTGTTATTATATTCATAAAAATCTAAGGATCTTCCAAATAACACAAATAAGGATATTTATATTAATTATGAACCACTTGGGGTTTTTTTGGCTTTTTATAGTTGGTTAATTATCGATATAGTGTAAGAAAACAAGAAGACATGGTAAAAATTAAATTATTTAACATAGAGTCAAATCTAAATGATAAGGTTAAAATAGTAACATAAACAAGTATAAAACCTATTTTCTAAGATTATTTATTCCCATCCACATATTATCTTCGAAATAAGTCACTTTGGAGTCATTATAAACCAAATATTTCTTTATTATAAAATAATATTTTAAGTTTTTCATCAAGTTCCCCTCTCCTTCTTAATAAAAAGGCACCTCCTCCCTCTTCACTTCAGGAAATTATGAGCATTAAATCTCAGAAAAACCATGCCCATATCCCTTATAAACTTCCCTAGAAACATTATAGTGGTTTTGGTCCTCTCAAAATAAAAACTCCAGTTCCTTAAGAGGAAGCTTAAAAGAGGTGCGTCGAAGAAGAGATAATCTCTTCTACCGATTCATTCATGTTTTTTTCTTCTTCAACTTCTTATTAATTAGTTGTTTAATTATAAAGTAATAACATCAGTATCAATAATATACTGGTATTTTATTATAAATATGAAACAACCCCATTTCACCATCTATCATTCATATGGAAAATGAAATCATCGTGCATGCCTATATACAGAATACCATCTCCACGCCGTGGTGTAATCTGTTTTTCCACCACCACCTTACATGGATGGGTATAATGGGGTAAAAAATAATTATATATAGTTATTATAACATCATACGGATTCTGATATATTATTTCATCCACTCTGATTCAATTCAATAATTATGGGAACGATATCATTGCTCGTGTGACCCGATGAGATTCATTCTCCATGTTAACCATTCAAGAATGATTATAAAGTATATATAATGAATAATAATGAAATATATTGCATGATAATTCTACTAGATTTATGTGTATATATATATATATGTGTGTGTGTGTGTGTTTCATCTACTTAGTTCTATTCAATTCAATAAGTAAAGGAAAATAGCGTTCATGCGTACATACGGTCTACCGTCTCAATGAATGGTGTATTTCATTTCATTTATCTATCTATTATATATATATATATACTGAATATATATGATATATAAATCATTAATTACATACTGTATGTTATTAAATAATGATATAAGTAATAATAATATCAATACCAACAATACCAAATATGTACGATAAATAAAAATATTCTACTCAAAACTCTGCTTTAACATGGAAATTAGAAAAGAACGCATAATATAATGTCATAAGTGAACCATATATGATATCATAACAAAGAATATGATTCTGTAATAAGTAAATTACACTATTTAAATCATTATACAGGAGGTTCGGATACGTATGAATCATATCGGACCTAAGGTAAGGGATAATTTTTCAATCTCATTTTTATTCGAGATTGCTTATACGTAAGTAATTACTGCTGTTATATTTTTCATCCATGTCCATAATTTTTTTCATAAAGGGTTTAATATTCATCCATGTATTTTTATATTCATATTTACCCCTCATTGGATTTTAATTTGTGTTATGGAAGGAATATTTCATTTTTTACCATACATGGTACTATTTTATTTTTCTAACAAAAGTACGTGGATAATGTTTTTTTAACTTAGGCGGCATGAACGGATTTTTACGGTTTTATAACGACTTATTTCAATTAAGATTCCTCAAAATATTTCATGATTGTTTTGAACAAAATCATTTTCTTTTAAAATTTCATGGCATTTTGAGAAAATAGTATGATTTTGAAGAAGAAAAGATATTTTCCTAAAAAATTCATTTCAAGTGTTTTATCAAATGTATTTTCCATATAATTTGATATTATTAAGTATGTTAAAATTTGCAGTATAATGTATCTATTATTTATGTGGTTTTATTTTTCTTATGATTAAATGAAATTAATTTCTTTTATATGGATTATGTTATGATGGGTTGATGTTTATGAAACCCATTTTATTCCGTGGGTTATTATGAATGATGTATGTTTATTTGGTGTCACATGAAAGAATGATTTCATTAAGAGATGAGTGGGACCTATATCTCCATCCAATGCATTTGGTAAAGATTTATATCTCATGAGATAGACTTGGCTGGAATGGTAAGTTAATATGGTTCAGTGTAACATGACTGGAATGAGGAGTGAACTCGATTCAGAAAGGGACTTTGTCCACTAAGATAGTCTTGGCAGCAATTCCTTGAATACTATGGAAATAATATCTTGTGATTAATGGTATTCCCCAATTACATGTTTTATTCCCATGCTATTTTATCATGATTGATGTTCTTTTATGATATATGACTTACATACTTCCAAGATTTATGTCTTTGCTCAAGATTTTGATGTTTAGACTTTATGTTCACATTTTTGCATTCAAATGTTTATTGATTGTTTTATGTTCCTTATGTTTACCCTTACTGAGAATTTGAGCTCACCCTTTTTATGTTTTATTTTCACTCGGATATAATGAATGGTTTTAGGTAAGAAAAAAAAGAGGAAGATCTTTATTGGAGATGTTGAGGATCTTTCACCATGACTAGAAGATTATTTTTATGAGTTTCCAAAGACACAAAAGTATTATGGTCCTTATGTTATTTTGATATGTATTACGTATTGAAAAAAATTAATGTAATGTATATGTACGTCATGTAAGGGTCACTATAGTTGGTATCAGAGGAAAGGATTAGTTAACATTTGTGAACTGGGATGCGAAAACATTAGTGAGATCCCTAGAGATATTTCTATGGTATGTCTCGGGATGTCCCTATGGTTAAGTATAAGTATACTATATAGTCCTATAATTATGGTAACAATATTATAATTAAACCTAAGATGTTAGATATTGAAGGCACTCCCTCTTGATTATGATTTTTTCCTCTCAATCAATTATTTTTGGGTTTTAGAAAATGGCTGGAAACAGGAAGATTCATAATAATAGAGGATATGATGGATAATGGAATGATATTCATCATGAGAAACAAAATTAAACAGGATTTGGAAGTCCAGATATTGTTATTATGCCTAATTAGAAATATCATAATATGATCAATAATCTCAACTTTGGTAAGTATCCCGACTCAGTTAATAAGATAAATTTGGAGTTTCTTGATGATCAAAGAGGGAAGAAAATTAAATTCCCCTCATGTAAATATTATGGGAAGAGGAATTAGAGAGAATGTTTCAAAGGAATTAAAAGATTCTTTGGGTGTGGAAAATAAGGACACAAGGCCAGTAATTGTAAAGGAAAAGGTATATTTAACATTATGGACAAGGATAATGGTATTGCTATGACATCATCAACTGTTAAATGTTTTAAATGTGGAATGTTTTGGAATTATGAAAACCAATACCCTAAGGGAGAATCTCTTGAAGTTAATCAGCATGGTCATATGAGTAGTATTTATTTTGATGATGATGATGAAACTACAAATTATATATGAGATGAAAGAAGTGTTTAGGAAAAAAATGATGAAGCTTAGTTAGTTGTTTAAGAAGGTAGTGGAATGAATTATGTTTATCAAGAGTTATGTTGTATAGTTACTGGTACTATGGAATAAATACACATCTAAGGATTCTTACACTATTTTTTTCCTAATGTATTTGAAAGTATATGTTGAGTGGTACCGGTAACAATGAAAGGTTATTCAGATATTTTTGGAAAGTATATGATATGTGCATAATGCAGGGATAAAGAGATAGTGAAATTTTTGATAGTATTAATGAGCTCATGACTGATATAAGGACAATGTGATATCTTGGTTTGAGTATATATAATTTTTGGGATTTTGGTATGTGGAAAGAGTCAACTTTTAACTGCATTCATTTTTTCACTAAGGTTCAATAGGTATTCATTTTTCAAGAGAATACATGATCAAGGCATTCGAATGTTTGGAATGTGACCAACAAGACATATATTATGATATATGGGGATAAATGACGGTATTTTCATGATTGGTAGATGACCTCTCTATCAATTGTTTTTCATATAATGTGATTATGGGTGAGCCAAAATATTGGAATAGATTAAGTTGGAAATCAAATAGTATTGTTTAAGTATAGAACTTTCTTTCTCGATATTATTTCTTTAATGTTATAATAGTGTAGTTTTAGAAAAAGGAAAAACTGCATGACAAGTGACAACCTGTCATGTCCGAAAACGTTGTGGGAATCGAAACCACAACTGAAGTGCGACATGCCTTTATTTCCTACCACTATCCTACAAGAAGTATCTGGTTAGTAGAAACTAGTTTTATTTTATTAAGAGGTATGATAGATGATGTATAAGTCCATTTTAGGAACCATATACGATTAATCTCACTATAGATGGACTTATCTATATAACTATTGCTAACCTTATGTTTTAGATAGATGGAATGACCTATCATTCTATCGCATGATCTACTAACACTTCACGGAAGTCAAAATCAACTTCATTTCATCAAGAGGTGAAGTGGAAATTGTTCAAGGCACAAACAATAGTAATATTGTACCAAAATCAAGTATGTATTTATTCTAATTCAAAAAATATTCAACATCAGGGAAATGATATTGAAAACCAAAAATATTTTCCTACTACACTCATATCCAATGAATCAAATGGTACCTTAGATCATCAAAAATTTATGGCTTTTTGATTATTAGATTTTTCATACCCATGTTCTCTACCACTCTCTCTCTCGGAACATGATGGTTATATTTCTCTTCCATATCCATATTTTCACCTATATTCTCCTATGTGGAAACCCAATGATATGTTACTTTGGGTGTCTTTATGTTTCGAACATTCATTTATAAAATGATGTTTTAGTATTCATTTTTATGATGTGGGTTTCTATGAATGAAACTTTCAAGTAGTAAACACCACTCTAGGATTCTCTTTCATGCCAGAGTAACCTTACTCGATAGTTTGTGTTATACACAATACCGAGTTTCACTAAACAACATATTACTATAATATTATTATGAACTAGCCATTATTTATAGTAATGACCACTTTTTGAAATTTAATAAATTTTTTATTTCAAAATGGAAATCATTTATTGGATTTGGAATATCTAAATTACCATAGGGTGAATTTTTGGTATTTTTTTGAAAAATTTCAATTTTTGATGAATAGTGAAAACACTAGGTTACTATTGAAAAATATACTTTTTATTTAAATAATTATTTATTTTATTTAAATTTATTTTAGGTCAAAATTGATACATAATACCTATATAATTTCAATGTAATTAATTGGAGTCATTTTATATTAATTTTAGATATATAAAAATTTTAATGAACTTTTCACCGTCTTTTACCCACCTCATAGGAGCTTGTGAAAATTTACATAAAGATTAATTTTAATGCTACTGTGAGTTGAATTTCAAAAATCTGAGAGTCATGGTTAATATCAAGTAGTAAAATGTGTTTCAATAAGATAAAAATAAATTTTGGTGAATAGTAACATTTTACTTTTATTTAACATGGTTAAAAGTAAATAGGGAAATTAAGGGTAAAAATGATATTATTATTACCTTAACACATGTCCTAATTATATTGGGTAAATTTAAATCAACCAAAAACAGCCTTAGGAATAAAATATGACCCTTTAGGTCTACTTGGATTTGATTAGGATATTTATTATTATTTAATTCAATGAAGAGTTAAAATAGTTAAAAACAATGTGTAATAACTAATACATTTTTAATATAGGGTTATACATAAGATAAATTCGACTATAAATGTTCATTATAAATCTAAACATATTTCATACATAATGGTATTTTATTTATTATTTTTAGACATTAAATAATTTAATTTATTTATGACACAATGATAATGCAGTTATTACCTTATTAACGAAATATTAACATAGTTGTTGTTATAAATACACATATAAATGCAATTTTAGACTTTTTATTAATTAAACTA
The DNA here is from genome assembly GCA_963277665.1 of Viscum album. Lineage (NCBI taxonomy): Eukaryota > Viridiplantae > Streptophyta > Magnoliopsida > Santalales > Viscaceae > Viscum > Viscum album. Next base: position 850,105,658 of record OY728138.1, on the reverse strand, counting down.
ATTTTTTAGGTTAGTATGACATGTTAGTATTGATTAAAATAACTTTTTTTCTAACTAATCATGCTGTTATGATTTTCACAGAAATCAATTTTCAAATAGTGTCAAAATTGACATAAAATAGTTTTGAAAAAAAATATTATATTATTAATTATTATTCTATTACTTAATATCTATTTATCACCCAAATGACTTATATATGGTTATATATGTTAATAATAAACCACTTGGGGTTCTTTTGGATTGTTATAGTAGGTTTATTAGCCATATAGTGTAAGAAAACAAGAAGACACAGTAAAAGTTAAATTATTAAACTTAGAGTTAAATCTAAATGACAGGGTTAAAATATTATCCTAAACTTGTCTAAAAACTATTTGTTGAGAGGTTTTCGATCAATCCCCACTTTATCTTCTAAATAAGTCACATTGGAGCCATTATAAACCGAATATGACTTTATTATACAATAATATTTAAAGTTTTTTATAAAGTCCCCTCTCCTTCCTTATAAAAAGGCACCTCCTTTCTATTATATTCACACAATTTGGAGCCTTCATGATCGTCCAACCCATGTCCATTTCCCTTCTAAACATCCTTTGAAAAATTATAGTGGTTCTGGTTTCCTCAAAAGACCAACTATTGTGCCATAAGAGGAAGCTTAAAAGAGGTGCGGCGAAGAAGAGGTAATCTCTTATACCGATTCATTCAAGTTTCTTTCTTCTTAAACTTATTCTTATTTAGATGTTTCATTATAAAGTAATAACATCAGTATCAATAATATAATTATATGTTATTATAAATGTTAAACAACCCCATTTCAACTTCGATCCATCCTACGAAAAATGAAATCATCGTGCATGCGTACGTACGGAATACCCTCTCCACGTCGTGGAGTAATTTGTTTTTCCCCCACCATCATACTTGGATGGGTATAATGGTGAAAAGAATTAATATATATATAGATATTATAACATCATAATTATTTTATGATATTATATCATCCAATCAAAATCACTTCAATAATTATGGGAACGATATCATCCCTCGTGCGACGCGATGAGATTCATTCTCCATGTTAACCATTAAAGAATGATTATAATGTATATATAATGAATAATAATGAAATATATGACATTATAATGATACTGGATTTTTGTATATATATATATATATATATTTCATCTAATTACTTCCATTAATGTCAATAAGTAATGGAAAACAACGTTCATGCGTACGTACGACCTACCGTCTCTATGAACGATGTATTTCATTTCATTTATCTAGCTATTATATATATATATATATTGAATATATATGATATATAAATAATGATTTAAATTCTGGATGTAAGTAAATAATGATATAAATAATAATAATATCAAGAACAACAAGTCCAAACATGTACGATAAATAAAACGAATTTACCCAAAATGCTTCCTTAACATGGAATTTACAAAAGAACAGTTAATATAAAGTCATAAGTTAACCATATATGATATAATAACAATTAATATGATTCTATAATAAGTAAATGACATTATTTAAATCATTATAAAGGAGTTTCAGATATGTATGAAGCATATCGGACCTAAGGTAAGGGATAATTTTTCAGTATCATTTTTATTTGAGATTTCTTATACGTAAGTATTTACTAGGGTTATATTTTTCATGCATGTTACATAAAATGTTTTTAACAAGGGTTTAATATTCATCCCTATATTTTTAATGTCATGTTTACCCATCTTTGACTTTTACTTTGTGATATTTCATGAATCATTCTTGTGTTTACCATACATGGTACCTTTTGACTTCTCTGACAAAAGTATGAGGAGATTGTTTTTTAACTTATACAACATGAAAAGATTTTTACGGTCTCATAATGACTTATTTAAATGAAGCTTCCTATAAATTATTTCATTATTATTTTCAAGAAAATCCTTTTCTTTTAAAATATAATGGCATTTTGAGAAAAGAAAATGATTTTGAAGAAGAAGATATATTTTCTTCAAAAATTTATTTCAAGTGTTTTATCAAAACTATTTTCCATATAAGATAAAATTATTAAGTGTGTTTATGTTACAAGTATAACTTATCTATTATTTACATGGTTTGAGTTTTATTATGATGAATTTATATCCTTTTCTTTTTTATGGTTTATGTTATTATGGGATGACGTTTATGTAACACATTTTATTCGTTAGGTTATTATGAATGATGTATGTATATTTTGTGGCACATGAAAGAATGATTTAATTATGAGATGGGTGGTACATATATATCCCTATAATTAAATGGGTAAAGATTTATATCTCATGATAGAGAAATGACTGGAATGGTATGTTAATTCGGTTCAGTGTTATAGGACTCAAACGAGGAGTGAACTCGATTCAGAAAGGGACTTTGTCCACTAAGATGGTCTTAGTAGAAATTCCTTGGATACTATGGATATCATATCACATTATAAATGATTTACCATAGTCACATGCTTTATTACGAAGCTATTTAATCATGATTTGTGTTCCTTTATGATATATGCCTTATGTACTTCCAAGATTTACGTATTTGCTCAAGATTTTGATGTTTAGATTTTATGTTCCAGTTTTTGCATTCAAATGTTTATGGATTTTTTTTATTTTATCTATGTTTACGCTTAATGATAATTTGATCTCTCCCTTTTTATTTTTTATTTTCCCCAGGATATAGAGAACATTTTTAGTCAATAAAACCAAAGAGGAAGTTCTTTATTGGAGATGTTGAATATCTTTCACCACGATTAGAAGATTATTTTTCCGAGTTTCCAAAGAAACTAAACTATTAGGGTCCCTGTGTTTTTGTTTTTGTTATGTATTATGTATTCCAAAAAATTAATTTAATTTCTATGTACTTCAAGTACTGGTTTCTACATAAAGTCCATTAATATGACAAAAAAATGAAAGTAGCGTTAATGCGTACGTACGACCTACCGTCTCCATAAATGGTATATTTCATTTATTATCTCCTTACATTATGGAATATTATTAAATACATATATATTGGGTATATATGATATATAAACCATGAACACCATTCTGTAGATGATGTACTTATAACTATATGGACAATTCTCTTCAAACAAGATCATTTTTTACTCATGTACCGAACATCGGCAAACTGTATCATATGAACTCACATAATTATGTAATTATTATAACCTGATAATATGTGATATTAATTGAATAATAAAATTTAATGTAAGTCATTAAGCAATTATAAAATTTCCAAGGATTATTTTTCAGGAATATAATGAAATGAACAAGACAAGTAAGACTTGAGGTATGAGATTTCATATCTCATTTTTAATTCCATGATATTTCCATTCTTCGCCACTTCTTTGTTGAATGTGGTGTATTGTGTACTACCATATCATATATATTTTCATGATTCTATTTTTATTCATGGTATTTTGTGATTCATTTGGTTCTTATTATCTTTTTTGTCATACGACTCGATTGAATACAACAAGGTAAGGGGTTTTTATCCCACTTTTTATTCCCGTGAGATTCATGCTACATTTTCCACTATTTAATTTTGTGTGGTGTATGCACTACCCAAGATCGTATTATTTGTGTAATATAATTTAATTTATGGGTATTTACATCTTCATTGTATGACCATTCTTTCATGGTGTGTACATTTCAAAAGTTACCCAAATCGGTAAGGGAACCTTCCACCCTCCACATTTTAAAAGACCTCTTTTTGTTAGGTCTTTTAATTTACATCTTATTATGTTGGGATATGTTATTATATATACTTATTGCCTTAAATTTTATGTCCAAGTAATGAGATACCCTTTTTATCTCTCATCAACTCATTTTCTGAATTTTCAGGTGACGCCGTTAGGCTGTCAAATCTCAATAAGGGAACATATTTAACCAATTTCAATTCTTTAGGTTAAACCACTACTTCTTGATTATGTCATGATATGAATCTTTGTTAAGGAATTATGTTTTTTTACACCTAATATCTACTTATATTGGGTGAATTTATTTTTGTCACACATAATTATTTTATTGATTTATCTTTAATCAAATGATATTGTCTTTGTATGGGACTTCACCTCAATCTCCTTTCATTAAGGCATATATTGATTTTTATACGATATTATTTTATAAGTTGTATAAAACCATTTTGACTTATAATTTAACTCAAATGGTGTATTTTATATATAAATGGTTTTACTAAATGACATCAAAGAATGTTTCTTTTTTTACGTAAGCGGTGACAATGACCTTTTCTCCCGCCGTGATTATTATTTGATCTTTGGCTTCCTTAACAAGCCATAATGTTTTTAAAAGGAAGAAAAATACCACATACTATTTTTAAGTATTATGGTATTGAAAATGGTTTTTAGAATGTATTTATTATTTCAATAGCTTAAAAAGTTTTATTGTAATTGCAATGTGGGAATGTTATCTTTCCTTTATAATTAAGTAATGTGTTATGTTTATGTTATGGTTCTTGGGAATTGTTTATGATGTTAGGCGGTTATTTGATAAATTAAGGGCGGGTTATCCCGGGATAGATATCCAATGCATTGGGTAACTTGTATGAGTGAAATTCTAAGGTTTCTCAGAAGAGATTTAGGGAATATAGTGCCATGGGTATTCCAAATGTAACCATGATGATTACTCCCTACGTAAGATTGTTATGAATGCTTCAAGTTGCATTTATGTATTATGATTTATATGAGTTATTCATAAATATTAATATTTCATGAGGCATGTTAAACTTCTTATGTTTTATGAGTAAAGTATGATTTCATTGATTCTTATATATACATGGACTGTTGTTTTCTTTCAGTATTTTTATATCCCTTAATGAGATTTTTATGCTCATACCATGTTTTTGAAATGTTTTCTACAGGACATAAATATGAATAGGGTTAAGGATGGTATCAAGGAAATACATGCTATATATAACATGGAACTAGTCTTGTTTATCTTTTAAGAGTTTTTATTTTATGAAAAAAATGGAAACTGAGTAGAAGTGTCTAATTTATAATCTTATGAGATGTAATAGTTATGTCCTAATTCTCTAAAACTCTAAACCTGAAAAGATCCTTAATGTGAATTATTAATTTAATTCAATATTATGTAATGATCTAATGCTGGGTCCTTATATCTTATATGATGGTGTTTGGTTCCAAACTCTCCCTCTAATTTAAAGGGTATGTTTATGTTGGAGTTGGAGGTATGGTTACTCCATGTGTAACTGTGATGGTTACACTATAAGGTATCCGTGATGATTACTAATCATAAGATAGTCATGATGATTAATATGATAAAATAAGTAATACCCTATGTTACATATATGGTTTATTTTTGTTTTTATATGTTCTATGTAAAACTCATTTTCCCCACAATTATGTATGTGATACACAATGGGTGATAAGTACGTCTTTGTAGGAAACCATTTCATATACATATAATTATTTTTGTACAAATGGTTTCTTTCATTATTTTTATATCCATACCGATCTTCTATTCCTATAAAATGTTTTAAATTTTTTTTCATAGGTTGAATAGATGGCTAATTTAAAATAAGAAGCGAAGAAGAATGTTGTGATAATTATTCATGAAAATATTTCATGCTTTACTAAAAAAATTTGTATTATGAGTGGAACCGAAACTATTTTAGTATTACACACTTTTATTTATTTCTGATTAATATGTATGAATTATGTCCTAAAATTATAAAACATTAAACTATAAATATATTTTGGAATGTAAAGAAGTTAATTATAAAATAATTTTATAGATTATGTAATGATTAAGGAGGGGTCCTTATAGTTGTTATTAGGGAATTATGTATATAAATTTTGGGATATTATTATGTTATTAGAATACAACAAATTTTTTAACAATATTTTAATATGATATATTATTTGAATAATAACATCTTTAATTATCTAGGATTTTATTGCTCGGAATTTTTTTCTGTAGAAGAAACATGGAACATAAATTTTGAGGGAACCGATAGGATGATATCTGATTGAATCGACAACCTAAGATGGTAGGAGTTGGAACAAAAATATTTTTGAATGTAATGTATCATATTTAGTAAGATAAAAAAATTATTCCAATATTTTAAATATAATAACCTGAGATTCCATAAAGGACAATGATTATAATAGAACATTTTAATAGGCAATGACCTCCTTCGTTCAAGGGGTCTTGTGACACAGTTGTTAGTGAAAGCAGAATTAAATCCATTGAAAGGACATTTGATGTATGGGGTGTTTGTATAATCAAAATTATATTCTTTTAATTCATCCATTTTAATATGAAGCTATCCAGTGGTGGTAAATTGAAAAAAATAGTAGGGATAGAAATTAGCACAATTCCTTGGAATGGAATGAGTTTAAGAAAAGTTTCTTTGAAAAATATATTCCAATGCATGATAAACATAGGATAGGAAACTAATTCCTTGAATTGAATAAAATGGATGAAGATTAAGTGGAATTATATGAATAAAAACTCACCCTATTAAAATTGTATGCTCCAAATATTATTCAGGATCATCATAAAAAATCATTCATTTTTACTAAGGGCTGAATCCAATAAATCGATCGGAATTGGATTCTTGTGAATTTAAATGTTATAAGAAACTTGTTCGATGTGACCAATGGGTAAAAATGGAATTTTCATAATAAGATGGGTACATTGAAAACATGATTAAGAATATTTCCAAATGAAAAGGAATGGGTAATAATCAATCAATAATATTTTATTGTAAGAATATACAGTTTGTAGTTTGTAAAAAGTTTGGTAAAAATCTCCATTGTAATGTTTTCTCAAAACTGGGAGGTGTTTTTTATGTGGTATGTTTGGACATATGAACCAAGATTATAATATAAATGATATTAATATCAATTATTATAAGAAAACTATAATTTTTTGTAAATTTCTTGAGATGGGTCATTATTAAAATAACATCCCAAAAAACACCTCAAATATAGAAACCACCTAGACTATAAGAAAAATGTTTAATGATGTCTTTTGAAACTATATTTTCATATTTTCATCCATCCACTAAATTGATATTAGGTAAATATTTTGTTTAATCATTTTTTCTTTAATATCATCTTTGATATGGGGTTTACGCATAACATTATTTCTGAAACATTTCATGGTAAATTTGAAATTTAACGTCATGAAATGAAATAAATTATAGTTAAAACAAAAGGGAGAAATATTTCTAAAGTATGACATTATAATAATCTTCCTATTCAAATCCATGGAAATATATTACCTATAATCTTTATTTTTCCTTTAGTAGTTCTTGATGTCCTTTTTCATATATAATATATTTATATTAATAATACTAATAACTATTATAGAGATAAAAAAAGTTTTTTAAAAAAAATGTTTCAGTTATTATTCAAGAATTATCGTATAGAAATGATAAAATATTATGATGTTGAGAAATTATTAAAAGATGGAAATGATTTTTACCTTTCACATATTATTAAAAGTAAGATAATGAGGTTCCCATGGAAACTGAATACTAAAACAATTTTCCTGATGAGTTTTGTAGTGTTATAAATTATCAGGAAGTTGAATTTAATATTGATTAGTTGCTAATGATAAGACACATTAAAAACCCCATTATCATATTGATCAAGGAGATCTTCTTGAAAAAAAATATCAGTTGTATGAGTTTCTTTTTAAAGTCTTCATTTATCATAGAACTTCCCAGTGGGGTGATCCAATTTTGTTTATTAAAAAGAATGATGGTTCTATGAGACTCTTCATGGATTATAGATATTCAAAAAACATTATTGTTAAGAATAAATATTCATTACCTCATATCTATGAATTTTTTGTTCAGATATAGTGAGTTCAATATTTTTTAATATTGACATGAGATCCAAGATTCATCAGTTGAAGTTGAAAGGTGATGAAATCCTGAAAAAAACATTTTGTACTAGATATGGCCATTATTTCTTTATTCTATTTGGTTTAAAAAAATTCCCATATGGTATTTATGTATCACATGAACATAATATTACAAGAATATTTGGATATTTTTTTATTGATGATGTTTTGGTGTTTTCCAAAAAAATTTGAAGATCGTGAGAAACATGTAAGAATTTCCCTACAAACTCTCCAAGAAAACAAGTTATTTAAGAGATTTAGAAAATTTTATTATTGGCCGCAATAAATTTATTTTTGAGGTGACATTGTGAATAATTATGGAAAAATAGATTATCATACCAAAACAAAAGTGGTTGATTAATTGAAAAGGCCTAAAATTATTGTAGAGATTCATAGTTTTCTCGGATTAGTAGGTTATTAAAGAATATTTTTTAAAAAAATTCATGATTATATATCTTTCTAACTTAGATTAAATTAAAAGGGGATAAATATTACTAGAAATATAAATTTGATGTTTTTGAAGAACTGAATAAGAGATTGGTGAATGATCGAGTTTTGTACTTGCCTTTATGAATTGGTGAGTTTTTAATCTATTTTGATGATTCATTGAAGAGACATGGTTGTTTTCCGATGAAAAATTAACCGGTAATTTTTTAAGATTAAATAAGACTAAAACTACATGATTTAAAATTATCCTACAACTTATTTGGAATTAATAACTGTGGGTTTTTATTTGAAAATATTGTGGCATCCATTATTTGGTGGCAGATGTGAAATATATGTTTATCATAAATGTTTGAAGTATATATTCTTACAATTGGAATTTAACCTGAGGAAAAGAAGATTTCTTGAACTGATAAATGATTATAACTCCACTATCAATTTATATCATGGAAAATAATATTAGGAGGCATATTCCTTGAGTTGAAAACATCTGTCATCATTAACCATGTAATGTTTGGAAAAATACCCCTTGATTAATAATTCGATAATTTTTATCATGTCATTTTATTGTGTTATAAATTCTTCTATTTTGTTTTAGGTTTTAGGGAATTCATCTTTATAAGAAATAATTATGTTAGTGTTGAAGGAATACCATGAGATAGAAAAAAAGGATTAATTGTTAAAAGGGTATGTTTATAGAATTTATCATTATAAATATTTCATTTTTTTATTTTGAAAGAGTTTATGTGTTCCTTGTGAGTCCCTAATTATAACATAATTTTTGTGTGAAACTAATTGTTCCCCATTTTCATTTCATGTTTATTGTTCATAGATTTAACGAGTCCTTTGATAGAATTACTAGTGGGATTGAATGAAAATTGATATTTCTGACTTTAATATGAAATTTTCTACATGTAAACAGGTGACTGCATTGTGAAAACTACCAATGTGGATTCATAATCCCTATCTTGTACTATATTTTATATGGTAAAATATAACCACGTACTTTTTGGTTGGACTGTCAAAGACTTCTTGAGGTAAACATGAGATTTAATTTTTTTTGACTAACTGACTAAATCTAAAAATTTCCATCCTATTCGATATACTATGTCTTTTGATCAGATTTATTGGCTGTACGTAATAGATATTTTCAGGTTACATGGAGTTCCATTATCACTGGTATCTGACCATGATTCCACGCTCACATCTATCTTTTGGAAAGGCTTTTAGAAGTCAAGAGGAATATAAATAAATTTTAGAAGAGCCTTTTATCCTCAAAAGGATAGAGAGTCATAGAAAAAAATTACATTAGAATATATGATTCTAACTTGTTCAATAAGTTACCAAAAATGTGGGATCGAAATATTTATTTAGTTCAGTATTCATATAATAACAGTTTTTATTCCAATATGCAGATGGATCCTTTGGAAGAATTATATGGATAGTGGTGTCAAACATCAAGTTTTTAGGGATGACATCGGGGAGAGGATGTTGGTGGGACATGAATTATTATAGGAAATAGCTGAGAATGTTATGATGATCTAGTAACACATGAGGACAAATCTGAGAAGGAAGAAAATTTATATAGATAACATGATTAAATACTTTTCTTTTGAGGTAGGTGATCAGGTATTTTTAAGAATCACGACATGTAATTTTATTTATGTTTTTTTGGAAAAAAAGATATTTCCAGGGTTCATTATACCATATGAAATCCTGGAAAATGTTTCACCAGTTTTCTATCAAGATGCTTTGAAATCAATTTTATCTCAGGTACATATTTTTTTCATGTTTTGATGTTGAGAAAGTATCTCCTAAATTCATATCATGCTTTGAGCCTAGAATTATTTCTCTTAAAAGATAACTTTTTTATGAAGAGAATCCTATTTAGATAATGAATATTATAGACAATTTATTGATTAATAATTTAATTCACCGTCTTCAGTTTTTTTGGGGAATCTCCGTGGTCAAGAAAAAACAAAATATTAATATGAAAATTCTATGAAGTAATTGTATGGTCACTTGTTTTGTGTGTAATTAAAAATTACGACGACACAATTTTTTGAAGGTGGGGAGAATGTTACAACCTAGATACATTTAAAATTATTTCATATCATTTTGGAAATAAATATTCAAATTATTTATTAATGTATAAGGAAATATGTGGTATTTATATAAATTAATGAGTTTACCTTATGGAATCGTAACATGACCTTCGAATTGAACCATGACCATTAGGAATACTAATCTAGCTGATAGAGTAGTAACATCACCAAATAAATTATTAATAATATTTAGTTATCCTATAAATTAAAATATGATAGATTTAAATTTTTAAACAGGTAATTAATTGTTTTAAAAATTATAAATCAACTGTTGTAATTTTTAAAAGTTATAAATATTTAATTACAATTTTGTAAATAACATATTAATGAAAACGATAATATATTTTCATCAAATAGATTCATGATTTTTTATAATAAGATATTTTTTGAGACAGTAATTAAATTTTCAAATTATAAAAAATATGTTATATTTTTAGAATTGGTATTTTTCAAATAAATTATTATTTTCATTAAATATTAAGTTTTTCATATATTTAAATTAAATTAAATTGAGTTAATTTTTGATATTTAAATGTCTAAATATGGTTGGGTTAAATTATTGTGATTCTTCAAAAATACATGTTTATTTTGGGAATAGTGAAGTAGGGTAATTTGCAATATATTCTAAATAAAAGATTTATTGAGTCATATACGATGTAAAGATGATAAAAGACAAAAATATAGAACTGTAAATCAATATTCAATATATTTTACTATAATTAGAATTATATTCATAGTTTTCCACCAAATTAATAAACAAATGAATATAATAATGAGAAAACACCACTATTATCCATTGTAAATAGCTCGCTTCGACACCTGTTCCCCTCAAAACTCAAAGCCATGTATATTTCATAATATATATAAAAATGCATTCATTTTCCTCTTCAAACTAGTAAATACCTACTGGTATCAACAAAATTCTGAAAAAGGGCCTTAAAGAGGTTATCAATGAATATAATTGAGGAATTAAAAACCCCATTTCATTTTATTCTACTTTATTTTCTATTGTTTTTATTTTATTATAATATCTCCACCCACCCTTATCCAATATGAATTAAATATAAATTATAATATGTATAATATAATTTTATAATGTTTATTGAAATATTGATCATCATCTCCATCTCCTTTATCTTTAATTAAAAATGTTATCTTCATTCATGATTTGTTGATTTACCGACATCACTGACAATGTGTTTTCATTTTTATATCACCATCTTCATGGATGGATAAAAAAATTATAGTATAAAATGATTATTAATTTAACGGTATAACTTATTTTATATTTTTAAATTACATATATACATAATATTAAATTATATAATGAAAATAGTATGTGATTATCAAAGAACCAAAAAAATGATGTAAACGAATATAATTAATTTTTTATCTAATGATTCATCATCATATATGACGAAAAAATTATTTATTGTATCATTTAATTTTATATAAACATATTAATACTTTTGCATTCCAATTCTGCAATTCCACTTCCATTAGACCAGAAAATCTATTACGAATCAACAATGGAAACATTGAAATAAATCCACCTGAAACAATGAAAATAACACAAATATTATTATTTAATTGGTGTAATTATGTTATGATAATATCATATAAGTAATTGTATATATTAATTTGCCTATATAATGTATTATTGTCATTATTGAAACCATTATACATGAGTATTTGGAGCATTTGATGTATGAAATACATGATGTAATAGAATTCTTATCCCAATTTACATTATTTGGGTTGACCATACACTTTATAGATTAGGTTGTACTGTGATTATCTATGAAATTAATTTTTATGTTTTATTAAATACAATTATAGATTATATATATATTCCACTCTTTTGATCAATTTTCCAGTCAAATATATAATATTTTAAAGGGGTTTTTTCTATTTAAATCTTTTTTTAATTTATAGTGTTGCAAAATTCAAAATAATTGTTTTTATGAAACCATTATTGTTTTATTATTATGTTATTGTTCTTGGGTATTATTTATGATAAAGGTTGGGACCAATATATTTCTCCAATGCATTGGGTATTTTTATATTAGAGGCCAGCTATGTGTTTTCTCCACGTGTAACTATGATGGTTACAAAATTAGATAGATGTCAGGGTTATATTGTATGGTAGTTGTGAGAGTTACAAATCACAAGTTATCTTTGAGGGTTATAATATAATAAAATTAATTCCCCAATTTAACTCTATGGTTTTTTTATTTATTTTTTATGTTTTATTGAAGTCACATGTTTTTCAAATGTATGTACACAATTTTTATGGGTGAGAAGTATGTATTTGTGAAAACTATTTCATATACTTATATGTATTTTTTGTCTAAGAGTTTCATTCCAAATTGTAATGTCCATTACTTAGATTTTTTGATCATCATAAGTTTTCTACTAATTCTCACAGGGTTTGAGGATGTGTGAGAGAAAAGGAGTAGCCAAACATAATGATTTAAAGATTATTCATGAAAATATTTCACGTTTAATTTAAAAGTTTTGTATTATGAATGAATTGGATATTTTTTTAGTACAACCCACTTAATATTTTTTTTGGAATTTATATGTATAAATTTATATCCTTACATTCATAAACTATATAGAGAAAATATCATTCAATAATGAAATCAAATGAATTCTAACGAAATTTTCTATATTGTTTAATATTTATGGTTGGACCTTCTAGATATTTTACAAATAATCATATATAAAACTTTATTCCTCGTTAAATTGTTGTTAAGTATTGTAAATGTCTTATCATACCTATAATTTGTTTTTGATAAACTCGTTTCCCAACATCATCAATGTCAAGTATATTTGACGTACCAATGTGAGTAAAAGTACATTTAGTATTTCAATATCCAAACATTTTAATAATAACTTTTATATAGTTATATTTTAATATATATGTACCTTCTAGTTTATGTGAAATTTTCATATATAGAAAAAATTGTAAATCACTCATCATACTCATCTCAAACAAGTGTTTCATAATATTCACAATGAAATCTATTAAATATTGTTTACTTCTGTAAAATATAAAGTCATCAACAATTATTTTTTAGAATCATAATATATATTTTAACATTCTTTATAAAAATTGTTTGATCACTGTTTCACTAGACAAAATTGTTTTGTAACCAAAATATTATTAATATAATATAACATGATCTAGGGGATTATTTAAGTCTATATAAACCGTTGGTATGTTTATAGACATATTCAGGATTTTTTATCGTTAAATCCCAAATATATTTAAAAAAATACCTTCCTCTTATACATGGATATTAAAGAAATAACATATCAAATACATTTCAAAAATTTAAAAATTTAAAAAGGATGAAAAGTCTATTATAACATGAATAGATTCAAGTCTTTCTACCAGTGAATAGTTCTCATCATAGTCTATGAATTTTTGTTGATTGTATCATTTTTTAAAAAGTATTTTTTTCAAAAGTTTATTCCATTGTCATCACATTTATTTATGAAAATCCTTTTTTACCCTAATTGTGGAAATTTATTTAGGCCTTTCAACCAAGGTCCATACATTTTTCATCTCAAATTCTTTTAGCTTATCTTTTATACACTTAAATTAATCCTCGTCACCTAAATAATAACCAATATTTTTAGGTTTACATTATGAAATAAAATAATGTTGTTATACGTCAATTATTAAGGAACTTCTTGTCCTCACCGGTTTATTCACATCAAAAATAATAATATCACTTGGATTATATCTTTTAAACAACATACATGGGTTTCAGAAACCTTGTTCATCAACCTATGGTAGATAATATTCCTGATTAAATAATTCAAAAATATTTTGAAGAGTATTTCTATTTTTGAAGAACCATCTAACAAAGGATGATAATTATTTTTTTAAAACACATCAGAGCATGTTGGATGGGATTGTTTAAAAAAAGTGGTTGGTTCCATTAAATTTAATAGGTACTATTTGTTCTATAGTACACAAATTTAAATGAAAACCTATATATTCCATAAAATTAGTGGAATAAAAAATAAATATACATTCATAAGATTTGTGTGTGAATTTTGTTAATTTAACTTTCATATTTTAGATGAATACATTGAATCAAAATACTATGAAGAATGCAAATTATTGTTTCCATCCATTCAAAAACCCTTCAAAGGTTTTATTAATAAAAATGTGATGTAAAATTTGATTTATAATATAAAAATAATTAATAACATTTTCAACAAAAAAATTAAAAAATGGTTTTTTATTTAACCTGGATGTTGATATTTCTTAAAGAAAACTATTTATACATTAAAAAAAACAACTTTTCATAAATTTTCTAGGAGCTAAAAAGTACTGAGTAATTCCCTTTTTTACTAAAAACGTATCAAAAAAAGAATTTACCAATTCCTCACCATGGTCACAACAAATTGTTATCCAGAGATGGTTTTTCTTGTTTTGAAATTTGTCAAAATATGTTCTGAAATAACAAAAGGCTTAAAATTTCTTTTTTAGAAAATAAACCCTTGAGTATCTAGTGTTATCATCAATTAAAACAAATAAATATTAATTTTTCATAGTACTCTATTTTATTTTAGGACTGAGTAAATCTATGTTCACAAACTATAAAATCATTACAAGTTGGGACTTCCACTATTAAATTAAAAGCTTGAATTGGGGTTTTTACCTTATCAACAAGGGTAATATACATTTGAATAATAAAATATATGATTAGATAAAACCAAAATATGTCTTTTATATGTTAAATTACATAAATCGATAAGGTTGCAATGTCTTAAACATCTATTCTATAACAAATATTGATCTTCCATTTCACTAAGTCTAGGAAAGTCATTGATTCAAATGTATTATATGTTTAATGGGGAGATAATCTCATGTTTATTGGTAGAAACAATTAATTAACCCTTGTTATTGTGTACTACCTATTTATCATTCCAAAAAATTACAAGGTAACATTCAACACATAAATGACTTTTGCTTAAATTAATGTGGTCAAGACCTTTAATAAACTAAACATTTGAGATTAAATATTTTTCGATAAGAACATTATTAACTAAAATGATAATTTCCCTTTGATAATTATCTCAAAAGGTAACTATTAGACCATTTACCATGATAAAATTTTCAACTAAATATTTGTTAATATAAATATTCTTGGAACAACATCTATTAATGAACGATGAAATATTATCATTCATACATCCTGGGTCCTGAAATTTTATAAAAGAATAATTTAAAATACAATATTTTTTGAAAAATGGGCTATGTGGAACACTAAGGATTGAATTTTATTAAGAAAAAAAAAATTATTCCCTTTAAAACCACTTTTTCATTTTTTTTAAAAAGGTTGATCTTATTATAAAAAAATTAATTGTAACCCATATTTTTTTTATGTGTTTAACCTATTATAGAATTAGTACCATGTAGAAGGATTTATTTAAACATTTTAAAAAAACATATTTTTACCAAAATTAATGTTTGAAAATTGTTTTCTTAAAGAATATATATTAGATTTTTGGTTAACAACTACATTATTATCATCTTGAAAAATGGCTTTCAAATTTAATTTTTTAGAACTAGTTTGTAATCTACTATTTTAAAAAAATATCAAATTCAAAATCATTAGAAATATTATTTTTTACAAAAATATATTTATCAATATCTTTATAAATATATAATACTTATTTTTTAAGAACTTATATTCTCAAATTTTCATTATCTGGTTTTCTACATCTTTTCATTTCTAATTTTCGAGGATTTTTTCCGTACATCAATTTTCTATATATGATGGAATAGTATTACACAATACAAAATAAAATTCATTATATGATGATTTAGAAATCATCTCAGCATTTTAATTAAGATAAGTTTCACTGAAATATAAATTTTTATGATTATTAGTGGTGCATACCTTATCTGTAAGACAATGATTATCATTGGGTATTATAGAAAGAGGAACATTATTCCTTCTACCGGATCATTCATTATCATAACAATTTTATGAAGTGTGTCCTCTAGTAGCACAACATAGAACAATAAATTTCATTACATTCTTTCCTTCTGTATTTTAATAATTTAACATATTCCTATTAGAATTCCATCCCTTCCTATATTTATTTTTAATTTTTGGAAGATCATATCTGATGTGTAAATCTCTATTACAATTTATATAATAAACATCAAAATCATTGTCTTAATTCATATCCTTATTACAATTCTTATAAATATAGTAAAAATTCCTTTTCCAGTTATCGTATTCATCCTCCTAGTAAGAATATCTATCTCATTTTTTGTAGAATAACTATAAACTGATTGAATAATAATATTTTTATTTATATAATTATTAACAAACTTATTTAGTGTTAGATATTTAGTAGAAAATATAGAATTATTGAATTAAAATCCACCATTATTTTTCATAAAATTTTCACCCTCTATTTATAATCATGCCTCGTATTTTAATAAGTTTATGAATAATTCAAAAAAGAGTAAGATTTATATATCTACCTTGATTATTTAATGGTTTCTTTATATTCCCATTAATTTGGAATGATTTCAACTATATTCACTACTTGAATGTTGTCATCTAACCTATTATCTCAAATATGTTGTATATTGTTTTAACAATTTTCATGTATTGTGGATGAATATTTACCATAGATTACCATTGTAGAAATAAAATTCTAGATTGTTGGATGTAAATATTTTTATTATGGTTTCAATGACATATTTTGTACCAATATGTGTAACCTATAATTTTTTAGAAATAATTTTAGTTACATTAAATGAATAAATATTATAAAATATGTTTCTGTTACTAGAGCATAATAAATTATTACATACCTTGTAATTTATCTAATATTACTAATTTTTGTGACTTGAAAAATCCTATGTTGATCAAAAAACTAACCATTATATCCCTCCATTATTCATAATCATCACCCTAAAAAATTGGTCGTCTATTTGGATTGAGATTGTCTAAAAATCTCACATATAGTCCTCCAATATTTTCCTAATTGATAGAAAAATTATTTTCCACAATATATGTTATGGTAACATGTTTATATAAACAATAAATGTATAACACAATTTTATTGACTTTTATTAGAAACGAAAAAAATATTAGAAAGTATTTTTTTAGTGGAATCTTATTTAGAGAGTCGTTGTTGGAACGTAATATTTATAAAGAGGGATAAAAAAAGAGGGGTGATTTATAGGTTTCAATTTTTTTGAATATAACCGTCAAATAAAATTATCTTATCATGGTGAAACTATTTAAATTCATAAAACCCCTAATGTATTAAAATTGTAATCGTTCATAGCAATTCGGTCTGATAACACAAGTATTGCAATCCTATAGATTCTGATATATAAATCATAGTTCGGAATGAGAAATTGATTCTACCATAATAGTGTATAGAATAATTATTAGTGAGGAGTAGTAATATAATTATAGTTTAGACGTATTCATAGTAGATAATGATCTAATCAGTGTACACACCAAAATATTCGTAATCACAATAGTTACAGTTTATCAAAGTAAAACAGAAAGTAAATTATCTATATTAAATAATATAGAATCGTAATCCAGGTAATATCTTATTCTTATAATAATATAGAGTAAACCAATTATATTATAATAATGGTTATTAAGAAAAAAAACATAAAAATATAATTATTTATATAAAATTATCACTTTCTATTTAATGCCACGGAAATAAATTACTTATAATAAAAACAAGTATTTAAAATTAATACATATTTTATCATAAAAAGTATGGTATCCAAAAACCTAGTATTAATGTACATTATTTTTTACATACAAGAATGTATATATTTCCAAATCCTTGGAAATCCTTCGATACTCAGATTGTTTCATCTCGCTATCCCCGTGAGCCCTCGATACGATGATTAGCTTCTTTATCTGCCTATCCTCAGCAGCCCTAAATCCGATTGAACAGATTCTATATGCATTTCTCCAAAATACCATGATCATGAAAATAAGATTCAATGTCTTCCGAACCTCAAAATCCATTGATCATTTTCACAAGATCAGACATAATAATTAGAAAACAAAATACTCTAAAAGATTACATGAACAATGATCATGAATTTCATGCACGATATATTTAGAGATATCATGAAAAATAAATTTTATAATGAAATCGATTAGAAATAACTCAAATACAAAATCATAAAGTGACCATGTATTTATATGAAAATCTTTAATGGTCATATTTTCTTCCTAGTGGTCATATTTTTTCTTTTATATTGCAAATGCTTGGACAACATGCACTCAAACTGATATATCATAACATAAAGTCCAATATCATTTTGAATTACAAATATTATATGTAAAATGTATTACAATACAATTGAAAACAGTTTTCTCTATTTATATTTTGAAATTTAGTAAATCTAATGGATTTTATTACATAATCCCATTACGATAAATTCTATAAGTGTGAAACGGATTTATATCAGTGCTAAGACATGTATGATTACAAAGACTATTTTTAGTATGTAGTCAAGAACAAATGTCATAAATCCTATTTATTAAAGGTGGATATGGTTATTATCAGTTTCATATGATATATAATATTCATAATTTGGAAGCGTTAGTTTATACATGACTATTTTTGATCAATTTCTATGTATAGAAAAAGTATATGGTCTATACCAAAAATAATTCTAAAACAATTTGACCTAAAAACCTTGTAATCAATTATCTATGAAATAGTTCTTGATTTTCAAAACTAATGTAATATTAATTTCAAAAATAAATTTTAAATCATCAATATTTAGTCAGGAAGGATCAATCATTAATTATAAATGTTGATTTTGAAAAATTGAGATGGTG
The DNA here is from genome assembly GCA_963277665.1 of Viscum album. Taxonomy (NCBI): domain Eukaryota; kingdom Viridiplantae; phylum Streptophyta; class Magnoliopsida; order Santalales; family Viscaceae; genus Viscum; species Viscum album. Next base: position 850,086,323 of record OY728138.1, on the reverse strand, counting down.
TAAAATATTTTATTAATGAAAAATTGATGATCTAATTCTCTAATGTCATTTTATCCACTAATAATGTATAAAAAAGATCAATGTTTGATCATTCCAATGAGTGATAATATTCAAAAAAACACCATGGATATCTGGGAAGGAAAAAGTTATTTAGATTATATTAAGTGTTCTTTATCAACCACATTAAAAAAAGAATTTGAATCTAAATACATTAGAGAAATCGTTTTTCTTTCATTTATATACATTTTATTCAAAATTATAGTTGGATATTATGGAATGTATGTTTGGGTATGACTTTTTTAATAAATTTGGACATGTTTTTCTAGTTTAAAAACGTTATAATGGTTTCAAGGAGACTTAATGTTTTTGGATTGATTACTAATTAAATATAGAATATTCCAAAATGAATTAATCCATAACTATGGTGTGTTTTTTTAAAAACCCATGTTTCAGGAAAATTATTTAAAACATTTCATATTTATGAACCATGTTAAGGTTTATATTGATGATAACAAATCCAAACGACTGTTTATGAAAACTAGGTGTGAAATTTCATTCCCACAATATATGCATCGTAAAAAGTTTTTTTTGTCATGGTATTGGGAAAAAAAATCATATACTGTGTGGTAGTTATATTTTTATAAGGAAACCATAGTATATCTTATCAAACACAAGTCATGGTCTATTTTTTTTTGACTATATGAGGATCTTTTTGAAAACTCCAATTAAAAAATGTGAGGTTGTTCTCAAATGTTTTTGTCGATTCATGAACTATAACAATGTTAAAATTGATTTAAAAGGGTAACTAATTTAGAATGTGCTTAAATATTTCACTATTTCCTATATTAAATAAATTATATTATATTATATAATTTATATAAATAATAATTTAATATATTGTTATTAATATTTGTATTTTATAAATTTATTTAATCCATTAGAAATTTAATTTTTGTTGATATGAACAATGTTATATATATATATATATAATATAATATTTATATTAAATAAAATAATTATACTATATGAAATTTTCATAAGAAAAATAAATTGTTTCAATTTCATAAATTAAATGTATTTTTAATATAAATGATTTCATGTTGAACAGCCAAAAATAAATCCATATGATTGAGTTCATAATTAAAAAATTATTATATATTCATTATTTATTTATTTACATATATAATGTATATGATGTTTATTTTATTATAAAATATATATAGTTGATTTATTGATGAAATGTACATAAATTTTATCTCATGTCTGAATTTACAAATTGTTCGTATATATTTTTTATTATATGATGTATTTTACTATTGATTATGATGTGTTATATTATGAATTAATGAATACTTTCATTTATTGTACTAAACCCCATCAATGATGTGTCAAAACATAAATATGAGGAGTTACATGCATGGTATGACATATGATTTAATAATTTCAAATAATGACTATGATTACTTATGGGTTATTAAAATGGCATTATATATTTGATATTATATATATTTTTTATGAAATATTATTTTATTATAATTAAGGAATATCATAAGTATTATTCTATGCAATGCGAGTCTATGGGATGAGCTACTCACTGACCCCAAATGTATTGTATTTGTAAAGTGAAAGAGACTTTGGATACATATAATATCATAATTTCTATTATTTCCTTTTATATTTATATACTTGTAATCTAATACATTAAAGGTATTCGTGATCCATATAAATGGGATATATAATAGTAGTTTTGAATAGAGATATGCATTAATATTGGTATGTATTTTTTATATTAATATTTTTTAACACATTAGTTTTTTATAACATAAAGGATAATAATTCATAATATGTGTGCATATAAAAATGTAATACATGGGATAATATTAAAATATTTTAAATAAATTTAAAAATACTAACTATTTAATTCCTCCAAATTTAAAAAACAGTCATGATCACTATCATATTAAAGGGTATGAATTACTGAATAAAGTTTACTATGTATTATATTAGGTATGGAAATAAATAAATGGGTGACACCTCTAAAATTATGTTTCGTTATTTGGAATTATATATTGGTTACATATATTTAGTTAAACCATATGTTATGATAATAGAGGAATGTATTTATTAAAATATATAAATATATTTGTATAAATTTTATACATCTCAACTAACATAGAGTTATATATGATATAGTTTACATGATTTAATAGTGAAATAACTAATAAATATGCAAAATGTCATAAGAAAACTCAAGGATTAATATCTATAAATATTGGACCATTAAGGAATATAAAATAAAACCTTAAGGGTATTTTTTAATGGAAGTAAATTTTTTATAATTCAAGGTTTAATTTTTTTAAAACAAGATACTCATTTGATAACTAAATTTATTTGTTTAAAATTGATTAATACTCAATATTTTCATTCATATGTATTCTTCAAAAATGAAATAATAATAAAATAAACCTTATATACTAGTATAATAACATTATATTAATTTATAAATAATAAGGAAAATTATACATATTAGAGTAACCCCTCTTAAGTATATAATTTGGGAAGGAATAAAAAATTGGATTTAGATTCATTCCAGACTCATAATAAATATTATCATGATATTTCTAATTTAGTTATTTAATCTATGGAATATGTTTTATAAACTCATCAATAGAAGATTGATGTATTCATGATGAACGAAAACTGAAAATGGACCCACTTGGATCAATCTTGGAAAGATAGTTATTCGGATTCATAGTCATTTTTTATAAATATGATTATATAAGAAAATTAAACCTCTGCTCATGTACTCAATATTATTGGGTATTATAATTACATATAGATGTTGTTATAACCTTTAATACATTTACTAAACATAAACATAGTTCTACAGTCATTTTCATAATTATTTAAAATAATTATTTCTAATTACAATATAACTGAGTTCAATGAAATTTCACCTTATATACTCAATATGTTGAGGATATTTATCATTATATTGGTGTTATATGATATAATGTTATATTGGCAGTACATAAGTGTAAAGTTATGTCCCAAAAAATAATATCAAGGTGTTTAACAGCTACATAGTGTCATTGAATCCTAAGGGAGGTGTTTAGAAGGATGGGAAGTTTTTCCATTTTCATGAAATTGTTTACTAGAGAATGAATTTATGAAATAAATAAAAAGATGTTTTATAAAATGTATATAATATAAAATATAGTTTAAATGTTATATAATAAAATTATTTTATTTTTTATTTGTATTTGACAGTAAATATAAATAATATATTTGTTTAAGAAATATATAAAAGTTAAAAATTGAGATAAAATTTCTCCTTGATGTTATAATTATTCATTTAAGTGATAAATAAAATGTATTATATATCAAGGAAGGGGATAAAAAATTAAACTTTAATTATCAAATAACAATAAATGGGTATTATATCCCACTTTATTTCTCCCTTTTGATAAGATATTATGTAACATCACAAGTAAGTAAAAAATTATGGATTTTCATATCTATGTCTATTTATGAATTAGATAGTGTTTTAGAGGCTTAAAATGAGAATAAATCCAATCATAGGCATATAATTCTCTAATATTTTTAAAATATTGTTTTTTCACCTTTTGATGGCGAACCATTTTTAAATCTATCGTTTTACAATTTTGTAATCTCAATTTTTCAAATTAAAATTGTTCCTTATAATCAGGGAATTGATATTTTCCTTGTATCAATTTTTGGTATTTTTCTGACAATGTTCATTTTTTAATGAATAGTGAAAAAATACTGCATTTTACTTCAAAACTGCCTTTTCATCTAATTTAATTATATGGATAGATTTTTCCTCTAATTGGTTATAAAGTTTAATTAGAATATATATTTACCATTTAATCCAATGTTGGTTATTTTAATTAATTTCTCTTTGGATGTTTACATAAACAAGTGTCAATCTTTTGACAGATATTGTTTCTAAAAAAACCCGATATTTGTTTTGACAATGGGAATTATTTTTAAATTAACTACTACAATTTCTGTCTTTGGAATTTGATAAAATATATTCCATATTTGAAATCATAAGGTTCAAATTATATAATTCAGACTGTTTTGTTTTTGGACAATATGAATAGTAACGACGGTAATTATCTTTAATTATCGTGATTAATTAGTAATCGGGTAGTTAAGGGTAATAAAATAATATCATAATAATATAAAATGACACCAAATTGTGTCCTAATTCTACCATTTGTGTTATGTACGACCATGTAATGTCTTCTTCCAACTTTGGGACCCCATGGAATCACTTTTTTGTTATAGTTACATTTTATCTTTTTATTTTTAAAGAAAGCTAAATATAACAAAAGTATGTAACACCTAAGTAAAAAATTATTAATTTTGTCTAAATAAATGATTGCTTGGACTATAAATAGTAATTTGAAAGCTAAAAATATATCCTACATCATGGTAATTTTTTATAATTTTTATAATTTAAATAAATAAATTTATTTATGACAACATAATGATGCGGTGATTACGTCATTAATGAACGATTTAAATAAAATAAAATTATAATGTAAAATATAAGACATAAACATGTCAAAAATGATTGTATCGGTGGATATCTTACCCTTATCACCTTATCCGGGAAAATATATCATTTTGATACCTTTAAAATCCGAAACTCATTTTATAATAAAGTAAAATTTCATTACTTTCCATGAGTGCCCCTCCTCCCTCTTGTAAAAGGCCCCCACCTCTACCCCCTTACCCACACCTCTCAAGTCATTAGCTCAGCCAAAATCTTCTCATTTTATCTCTCCACATCCCTCTCTTCATCCTAGAAGGATCACATTAGAAAGAAATATCTTCAAGAAAACCTTTTGGTTTAAACTAAGGGGAGTTACCCGATATAAAGGTAATGTATTCTCTTATATTATTTTGTTTATATTTTGCTTATCCAACCACTAAACTATTTTTATTCCTTTATTTTGTAACAAAACCAGTTTATTAAACATAATATCATGTTTTTATGAGAATTATTTTATTTACACTTACACACAACTCTGTCTAATGTTTAATGAACATACTGTTTCTGTGAGTGGCGAATTACTGTCTCAAAAAATGATGATTGTTCAATCTTTTTTTAACACCTTTCATTGTGGCCATTAAGATGTCACTATATTTATATATGATATATATTATGTTTATGTTTTACTTATTCTTCTGTATTTTTCATTTATGGCACACCATTTTGGTATCCATTATGGGAAAACGCGATAATTTCATTTTAGGAAATGCAAACTACTGCCCCCTCAAAGTGATTTGAATTGTTAATTCCATATGTGGGACGTATAAAGAATGGATTTAATGATATTATATATGATATTATACTGTAATAGTAATATACCTTTATATCATTATGATTTCACTCCATTAAATATGAAATAGAAATGAAAGTAGCGTTCATGCGTACGTACGGCATACCATCACCATGAACATTGCATTTCATTTATTACCTCTAAATATTAAGTAATATTATAAATGCATGTATATACTGGATATATATGATATATATGATATCTAAATCATGAATATGATTCTGGATATAATAGAAATTTTAAAACATGAACAACTTTTAATTATAAGAAGTATTTTTTTGACTCTAGTACCAAAGATCGACAAAACGACCATTATTAACTTAAATAATTACATAAAGTTCATAACAGGGTAATAAATGATATTAAAGGAATAAATAACTTGAAAAAGGTTCTTCGGAAATTATAAATTATCTATAGTTTATTATTTAGGAGATTAAAGAACGATCGACTCAAGTCGGACACGAGGTAAGGAACTTCATCTCAATATCCATTAATTGAGGCATGGTTTGTTTTATACACAACATTATTTTATAGACGGAATAAATCCCTTTGAATTGTAATTTTATTAAAAATGAATATCTTTATATGAAGAATTTTATTAAATGAAAAAATTTACTGTTTTAGTCTTACGTATGCGGCGACAACGACTTCTCTACCGCCGTGACCATTATTTGAGTTTCAGCTTCCTCTACAAGCCATATATTTTTTTATAAATGAAAAATAAATACAATGTTTTAATTTTCTTTTATTTTGGTATTGAAAATGGTTTTGATAATATTTTGATTATATCAATTTTTTTTTTGAAATCTTCTGATTGAAATGTGGAGATGTTATGTTTCATTTATGCATATTTTATGTGAAACGATTATTTTATGGTTCTTGGAATTTGTTTATGAAGATGGGTGGTTTCGTGATAAACTAAGGGTGAGTGATCCCGTGATATCTCTCTAATGCATTGGGTAATGTGAAGGATTTAAACTCTAAGATTTATTCAAATATATTTAGGGAATATTCTACGATGGGTATTCCAAACGTAACCATGAGTGTTAATCCCTACGTAAGAATGTTATGAATGCCTCAAGTTACCTGTATGTCATATGTATTCTATGAGTTATTCATAAACCCTATGATTTCATGGGGTATGTTAAAGTTCGTATGTTTCTGAGTAATGTATGTTTTCAATGATTCATATGTATACATGGACTAAGGGTTTATTTCCATATTTTTATATCCCTTACTGAGATTTTTATGCTAATCCCATGTTTTTTAAATGTATTTCACAATTCAAGAGAAATTTACATGATGTGATGATAATGTTGAGGATGTTTCTAGAAAGAATCCATGTTTTATTTCAAATAAGTTTCCTTTGATAGGAAAAGTAAATATTGTCTTTTATGTAACCACCTTGTTTATATGTGGAATGTAAATAATGATTTATGATCTAATTATCTAAAACTGTAAACCTAAAAATATCATCAATGTGCATTCTTGTAATAACTCAATATTAAGTAATGAATAAGGCTGGGGCTTTATAGTTGGTATCAACGGTCAGTTTAGATAACTTTAGGAGTTTTAATTCTATTAAATGAATATCCAAAAATATTTTTTTATGGTAACATTGAAAAGATATAGATTTTGAAGATTACCATGTTTCTTCAACTAATACATTTTTTTCATAATGGTTTTCTGTATAGGAAATAGGGAATCTGTGCTAGGAAGGCATGCCGAAGGAAATGGCCTTCTGAATCAGCATCCTTAGATGGTCAGAATTGGAACTGAAAATTTTGTTGTAGTAATGGCGTAGTTGAATCAACCGATAAATGGTGGTGGTATCCATGCACGAGATCATGTAGATCAACTATATAGGAACATGTCAGTGGTGGAACATTTCATGAGGCAACATCCCCCATCATTCATAGGATCATCTAACCCTGTGCTATCTGAAGGGTGGATTAAAGTACTTGAGAATATTTTCGATTTCAAGGGGTGTTCGGACAATCAATTGGTTTGTCTTGCTGTTTATCATTTGGAGGATGAAGCAGATAAGTGGTGGTCGATGGTTAAAAATATCCTGGGTGCTGATGAGATTGATGATCTTGATTGGTATGAATTCAATGGTATGTTTCTTGAGAAATATTTTCCTAAGGCTGTTCGACATAGGATGGGAAAACAATTCTTGGATTTGAGGCAAGATGACGACTCAGTGGCTGCTTATGAAAAACGTTTCACTCAATTAGAAAGGTATGCTCTAAATTATATCTGAGACATTGATAGTAAAATGAATCGGTTTCACTCACGATTGAAGCCAAAATATCGAAGGGCATTAGCTTCTCGTCAGTTCAAGAGTGACTAAAATCTTGTTCGATGTGTTGAGAAGGTGGAAATGGAGTTTTCCAATGTTCATGTTTTCTATAACAACCAACAGATTAAGAGACCGAGGTGGAAGGAGAAAGGGATGAATCCTTCAAAAAGGTCTGATGGTAAGAAAATTATGTTTTCAGTTTGTGATAAATGTGGTAAAAAGCATGCTGGGTAAAGTCATTTGTATTCTGGAAAGTGCTTCTGATGTGGTAAGATGGGACATAAGGCTCGTGATTGCACTAAAAAATATCAGGTTGATGGTAAGACCAAATATGATTTACAGTTAGTGAAATGTTTCAAGTGCAATGAGATGGGTCATTATGCAAATGAGTTTTTGGCAAAGAGCTCAAATGATGGGAAGAAGTCAGACTACAGGCAGAAAAGTGTAGGGAAATACATTGCAACTACTTTAGGAGATTTTGTTCCATTAAATGAAGTGGCATGAGGTACTTTGTTTGTTTTTTTCGGATTCTACCAATGTGTTGTTTGATTCGGGGTCTACACATTCTTTCATCTCTGAAATATTTTCTAGTAAATTGGGAATTCAATCACAAGAAATGACTCCAGAACTTGTGGTAAAAACACCCAGGTGAAATGTTGAGGCAAAATCAATTTATAAGAATCTTCTTATCCATATTCGTGGAAAGAACCTACTTGAAAACATAATTTATTACCTCTAGTAGAATTTGATGTTATCCTGGGTATAGATTGGCTCTCTGTTTACCATGCTAAGATTTATCGCAGAGCTAAAAAAGTTTCTTTTCATAAAGTCTTTTAGTTTGTGTACAAGAATGAACCCTCACTTTTGATAACATATCAAGAGGCGAAGAAACTTGTAAAAGATGGAAATGAATGTTACCTTCCACATATTTTTGAAAACAAAGGAACTGTTCAGATTAATTATGTGCCAATGGTAAATGATTATCCTGATGTTTTTCCTGATGAGTTTCCTAGAATAATACCAGATCAGGAAGTTAAATTTACTGTTGACTTAGATCCTGATGATCATCCAATTTCATAACCCCCTTATCAAATGGATCAAATTGAACTTTGAGAGTTGAAGGATCAATTTCAAGATTTTTTAGGGAAAGGTTTCATTCGACCTATCACATCACCATGGGGTGATCCTATCTTATTTCTTAAAAATAAATATGTTTCAATGAGACTTTTCATTGATTGTAGAGCCTTGAATAACATCCCTATTAAGAACAATTATCCTTTGCCTCATATTGATGATTTGTTTGATCAGCTCCAGGGAGCTCAGTATTTTTCAATGATTGACTTGAGATCGGGGTATCATTAGTTGAAGGTAAAAGATGCAGATATTCTGAAGACTATGTTTCGTACAAGATATGTCCATTATGAATTTTTATTAATTCCATTTGGGTTAACCAATGCACATGCAGTATTCATGGAACTTATGAATAAAATTTTCCTTGTGTTCTTGGATAATTTTGTGGTTGTTTTCATTGATGATATTTTGGTGTTTTCTAAAAATAAGGAGGAGCATGAAATTTATTTAAGTGTTATTTTGAAATCCTCAAAATAATAGAAATTGTATAGGAATTCATAATGAGTGAGTTTTGGTTGAAACAAATTTCTTTCCTTGGTCATATTGTTTCTATAGATGGAATAACTGTTGATCCTCCAAAAAAAAGGTTGTTGAAGAATTTCCAAGACCAAAAAATGTAACAGAGATTCGTAGTATTATTTGTTTTCCAGCCTATTACCAAGGGTTTGTAAAAAAATTCTTGTTTATCTAGTCCAATGACTAAGATAACCTCGAAGGGTGTTAAGTTTATCTAGACAAATGAATGTGATGATTTTTTTCAAGAGTTTAAAAGAAGATTGGTGAATGCTCCAGTTTTAGCACTACCTTCCAGGAATAGTGAGTTTGTTATCTACAGTGATTAATCATTAAAAGGACATGGTTGTGTCCTAATGAATAATGATCAGGTATTTGCTTATGCTTCACCTTTGTCAAGAACTCATGAGGTAAATTACCTTACACGTGATTTGGAATTAGCTGCTATTGTATTTGCTTTAAAAATTTGGAGGCATCATTTGTATAATGTAAAGTGTTAAATACATAATGATCACAAAATATTAAAGTATATATTCACTAATGAAGAATTGAACATGAGATAGAGGAGATGGATATAATTAATCAAGGATTATTATTGTACAATTAATTACCATCCGGGAAAAGAAAATATAGAGGCTGATTCATTGAGTCGAAAAAGAAATGCTTCATTAACCATGTCATAATTGGAATGTGATCCTTTGGTTAAGTATTTGATGAACTTTGGCATTGAAGTTGTTAGTGCAAGATGTTATTCTGTATTGTATCAGGTATCAGTTAAATTATCTCTATTAGATAGAATTAAGCAAGCTTAGAAGCAATAAACTGAGTTGCAGGAAAAGGTAGAGCTGGTTTAAAAGGGTATGTTACCTGAATTCAACATTGATAATGATTGTGTTTTGAGATTTGGTAAGAGATTGTGAGTGGCTTGTGATTCACAGATGAAGAGAGAGTTGTTAGGTGAAGCTCATAGTTCTCCGTTTTCAGTTCATCCTGGCAGTACTAAGATGTATAGAGATCTTCAAGAGTATTAGTGGTTGGATGGAATGAAAAGAGATATTGCTAATTTTAATATGATGTGCTTGACTTGTCAATAGGTTAAAGTAGAGCAGCAGTTATCGAAAGGGATTCTTCTTCCTTTACCAATGCCAGATTGGAAATGGGAGAATATATCCACGGACATTGTAGTGGGGTTTCCAAAGAAACCTAGAGGTAATAATGCGATCTGGGTTTTTATTGATCGCTTGACTAAATCTTCTCATTTACTTGCTATACGATATACTTTTTCCCTAGATCAACTTTCTTGTTTGTATCTTAAGGTGGTTTTCAGTTTACATGGTGTTCCCCTATCCATTGTATCTAATCATGATCCCAGGTTTACATGTAACTTTTGGAAATGCCTTCAGTACTGAATTTAATTTTATTAAATCTTTTCATCCTCAATCAGATGGGCAGTCAGAATGAACAATTCAGAATTTGGAGGATATGCTACATGCTTGTTTGATGGATTATCAGGGACGTTGGTACCTACATCTTTCTTTGTTTGATTTTTCTTATAATAACAGTTTTCATTCCTGTATACAGATGGAACCATTTGAGGCATTATATGGGAAGCGGGGTTGAACTCTAGCTATTTTGGATGATGTGGGTGAAAGGATGTCGATGGGACCAAAATTGGTAGAAGAGTTGGTAGAAAAAGTTCAGCTGCTACAAAAACACATGAGAACATCTCAGAGTAGGAAAAAAAGTTATCCGGACAACAGAAGGAAGGATCTCTCTTTTGCGGTAGGTGATCATGTCTTCCTCAAAGTTTCACCATGAAAAAACCGTGATGTGATTTGGTAAGAAAGGAAAGCTGAGTCCAAAGACCATTAGACCATATGAAATTCTGTAGAGAGTTGGTTCAGTTGCATACCGAGTGGCTTTACCTCCGAGTTTATTTCAGGTACACAATGTTTTTCATGTTTCAATGTTAAGGAAGTACATGCCAGATCCATCTCATGTTTTGAGTCTAGAGGTAGTTCAGCTGGAAGAGAACCAATCTTATGTGGAAAAACTAGCCCAGATTCTTGAACACAGGGAAAAAGTATTGGAGAATAAGATGATTCATCATGTAAAGGTTTTTTGAAAAAACCACATGATTGAAGAGGCAACATGCGAATCTGAAAATGCAATGAGGGATAAATATTCCCACTTATTCGATAAGTAAATAAATTGCGGGGACATAATTTTCTAAAGGGGGGAAGGATGTAACATCCCAAGTAAGTAAATAATTACATATTTTCATATCTATGTCTATTTCTAAATTTGATAGTGTTTTAGAGGCTTAAAATGAGAATAAAACCAATTTTAAGCATAGAATTCTCAAATATTTTTAACAGATTTTTTTACAACCTTTTAATGGTGAACCATTTATAAATCTATATTTTGACAATTTTATAAGCTCTATTTGTAAAATTAAACTTATTCTTTAGAATCATGACATTTAAATTTTCTTTGGATAAATTTTTTCTATTTTTCTGACAATGTTCATTTTTTAATGAATAGTGAAAAATACTGCATTTTACATGAAAATTACATCTTCATATAATTTAATTATATGGATATATTGTAAATTTAATGGGTTTTAATGTTTAATTAGAATATAGTTTTACCATTTAATCTAATTCTGGTAATTTTAATTAATTTCACTTGGAAATTGTTCATAAAAAAGTGTCAAACTTTTGGCAGATATTGGTTCTAAAAAAACCCTCTATTTGATTTCACAACGGGAATTATTTTTAAATTAATTACAACAATTTCATTGTTTATACTTTGGTAAAATGGATTCCATATTTTGAATTATTATTTCCAAATTATGTAATTAAAACTCTTTTGTTTTTGGACATTATGAATAGTAACTATAGTAATTATCTTTAATTATCATGATTAATTAGTAATCAGGTAGTTAAGGGTAATAAAATAATATCATAATAATATTTAATGACACCAAAATGAGTCTTAATACTATTGGTTCGGTCATGGATGACCTTGTAATTCCTTGTGCCATCTTTGGGACCCCATGGAATCACTTTGGTTTGATAGTGACATTTTATCTATTTATTTTTAGAGAAAGATAAATATAACAAAATTATGTAAAACCTAAGTAAAACAATTTTAATTTTGTCTAAATAAATGATCTCTTAGACTATAAATATTAATTGGAAAGATAATAAGATTTACTAAATCATGATATATTTTTAATAATTTTGAGACATTAAATAAATACATTTGTTTATGACACAATAATGATGTAGTGATTACCTCATTAATGAATGATTTAAATAAAATGAAATGATAATATTTAATATAAGACATAAACTTGTCAAAAACTAATTGCAAGGGTGGATATGGAACCCTTATCAACTTATCCTCAGACATATATCATTGTGGGATCTTTAAAATCCAAAACTCATTTTATAATAATGTATCATTTCATGACGTTCCTAGAGTGCCCCTCCTCCCACTTATAAAAGTCCCCCAACTCTACCCCCTTACCCACACCTCTCAATCCATTGGCGCAGCCAAACTCTGCACATTTTATCTCTCCACATCCCTCTATTCATCCTAGAAGCCTTACCGTAGGTAGAAGGCTCTTCAAGAAACCATTTTTTGTTCAAACTAAGGGGAGTTACCAGATATAATGGTAATTTTTTCTCTTATGTTCTTTTGTTTCATTTTACTTCTCCAACCCGCTAAACTCTTTTTATTCATTTAGTTTGTAAAAGAACCCTTATCTTCAATATAATATGATTTTTTATGATAAGGATATGATTTACACATACACACACCTTTTTCTAATGGTTACAGATCATACTGTTTCTGTGAGTGGAAAATTACTCCCTCACGAAATGATGATTGTTTAATCTTCATTTAAAACCATTCATGGTAGACATTAAGATATCTGTATATTTATATTTGATATATATTATGTTTATGTTTTCCTTATACTTCTGTATTTTTCATTTATGGCATACCTTTATGGTTTAAATTATGGGTAAATGCGATAATTTCATTTTAGGAAGTGCTAACTACCGCCCCCTCAAAGTGATTTGAATCGTTAATGCCATATGTGGGATGTATAAAGGATGGATTTAATGATAATATACATGATATTATTTTGGAATTATAATATACCTTTATATATTTATTATTTCACTCCATTTAATATGAAATATAAATGAATGTTGCGTTCATGCGTATCTATGGATTACCGTCTACATGAACGATGCATTTCCTTTTGTACCTCTAAATGTTATGTAATATTATAAATGCATTTATATACTGGATATATATGATATATATGATATCTAAATAATTAATATAATTCTGTATATAATGGATACTTTACAACATGAACAAATTGCAATTATAAGAAGTTTATTTTTGACTCACCAAAGATCGAAAAAATGACCATTATTAACATAAATAATTACATAATGTTCATAACCTGGTAATAAGTGATATAAAAGAAATAATGAACTTGAAAAATGTTCTTAAGAATGTGTAAATTTACTCTAATTTATTATTCTGGAGATTAAAGAATGATCGTGTCAAGTTAGACATGAGGTATGGAACTTTGTCTCAATCTCCCTTAATTAGGACATATTTTGTTTTATACACAACATTTTTTTATATGGTGTATCAACCTATTTGACTTTTACTTTTATTTAGAAGTAATCTTTTTATACGAAGCCTTTTACTAAACAACAAAAGGGAATGATTTTGTCTTACGTATATAGAAACAATGACTTCTCCACCGCCATGACCATTATTTGAGTTTCGTCTTCCTCTACAAGACATAAATTTTTTTAAATGAAATATAAATACCGTGTTTAATTTTTCTTTTATTTTGGTATTGAAAATGGTTTTGATGATGTTTCCATTATATAAATGTGTTTTTGATATCTTGTGATTGAAATGTGGAGATGTTATATTTTATTTATGCATATTTTATGTGATATGATTATGTTATTGTTCTTGGGAATTATTTATGAAGAAGGGTAGTTCCATGATAAACTAAGGGAAGGTGATCCCATGATAGCTCTCCAATTCACTGGGTAACATGAAGGAGTTAAACTCAATGGTTTATCCTAAGAGATTTAGGGAATATATTGTGATTGGTATTCCAAACGTAACCATGAGGCTTACTCCCTACATAAGAATTTTATGAATCCCTCAGTTACATTTATGACTTATGTTTTCTATTAGTTATTCATAATACTTATGATTTCATGAGGTATGTTAAAGTGCTTATGTTTATGAGTAAAGTATGTTTTCAATTATTCTTATGTATACATGAACTAAGGATTTCTTTCCATATTTTTATATTTCTTACTGAATTTTTTTTAGTCATCCCATGTTATTTTAATGTTTTTCACAGGTCAAGGGAAAGATACCTGATGTGATGATAATGTCAAGGAAATTTCAAAAAAGAATCCATGTTTTATTTTAAATATGTTTCCTTTGATGGTAAATGTGAATACTGCCTTTTATGTAACCACCTAGTTTAAATGTGGAATTTAATGCATGATTTATGATCTAATTCTCTAAACTCTAATCCCGGAATGATACTCAATGTGCATTCTTGTAATAACTCATGATTAAGTAATGTTTAAGGCTAGGGCCTTATATATTAGTAGTAAACAGAGAGTTTTTCTGAATAAATTGAGATGGATTATTTTTTCAACATGGATTATTATTGATAAAATTATATACGGTATTTGAAAAGAACATAAGGATAACAGAATTTTATCTGGGATAAAATATTTAATATATTTTTTTTTAAAATTTTAGGAATTTAGTTACCACCACCAAACCCTAAAATATTTTAATGAATAAAAACAATTAATAATAATATTTATCAAAATAAATTCGATGATATATAATATATCTTCTTTAATAGTATATTTGTTAAATAAACATATAATGTATGTAAGTGTTATTTACTAGTAAAATATTATTTCTATCTTATTAATAATGTTTTGATAAAATATTATTTCAATGATTCTATATGGACAATTTTTAAACATTGAGAAGTTTAAAAAATAACTAATAAATGATTATATTTCAATAATTGAATGTGAATTCTACATGATAACCAAAATGTGTTAATTTTTTGTTTGAAGATAATGATATGTTTATAAATTGAATCATTTTTAAAAAAGATAAAAAAGAAATTTTCCATTAATGATTATGATTTTTGAAATAATTATAGATTTTTAAGATAGATGAACTTATTAGCATCATAACCTATATTGCTTTAAAAAAATTTGTTTGGGTATTATTTTCAAGGAGGTCAAAATCAATATTTTGATTCATAATATAAAAATTATTCATAAATTATATCTTTATAGTGTTTCCTAATAATATATTTTTAGTGGAATGATTTATTGTATAGTCAAAGATTGATATATTAGGAAATTAAGATTGATGTAATGAGTTTAAAGAAAAGGGGAAAATAGATGTCATATATAGTAGTTCTTTATATGGTATATTATTTAATTATAAATTATATATGGGTTTTTAGTGTATTAATAAATATTTCTTGTAAATATGATCATTGTGTGATGTTATAAAAATGGTATTGTCCATATTATAATTATTTTAAATTATTTAAATTAAATATATGGATTATAATGACACTTAATCACAAAATGGATTACATTGTGTTAGAAAAAATATATGGCCATTATAGAGTATTATAGGTCATGATGAGATATGAATTTTGGTATGGGTTGTTTTAAATATAAGAAAAAAATTCTCATGAGATACAAAAGTGTTTTATGTTATATATAAAAAACTACATAAACCATGTGTAGTGTTATACACTATGTATTTCATATAATATTAATGAAATTTTCTTATTTAAATTATATTACAAGTAGTATTAATGATACCTAGATATATATCCATTATACATCAGTATAAAAATTTCCAAAAAATTTATTTTTTGCTAATTACATGGGGTAAGGGGTTTTTATCATGTAACTAATGACTAAAAAGATACTTTTAGTCCTATATTATATGAATAACATCTTATCCATTGATTGAGATAGAATATGGATGTTTATGGACAGTCCTAGATATGATACGTGTTGTGTGGTGATCTATTTGGATGAGGGATTGGTATGTGCTAATAATTTTGGGTGAATGTGA
Organism: Viscum album; assembly: GCA_963277665.1. NCBI lineage: Eukaryota > Viridiplantae > Streptophyta > Magnoliopsida > Santalales > Viscaceae > Viscum > Viscum album. The sequence goes on along the minus strand of OY728138.1, from coordinate 850,069,808 downwards.
TGTGATGTATTCATCTATCTAGTAAATATATTATTATAGAATTTTTAAAATTTGTGTTGGTTATGAGATACTGAAAAATTTCATCTCTCTTGATCAGTCAATGTATTAAGAAAAATGATTATATTAATATTTATATTTTTTGTGATAAAAATTTCAAAAAGTATGTTGATAAATGTGTTTGATGTGGATCATACTAGATCAACAATATTCTCTGTAGAACATATATGTTTCTTGGGGACACACATTACATAAAATAACATATTAGACAATTCTGAATTGTTTTCAATGCAATAAATATGAGTGGGGTTATTATTTGATTTTCTGTAAATAAGAATTATAATTTGTTAAAATGTTACTGTAAAAAACATTGAGAGATATAGAAGAAGTTCATTAAATGATGTATAAAATTAGTTTCAAATGAACATCCAAATGTACATATATAATTTGTAATATATTGTATAGATGAGTTATATCATTCTAAAAGATGGTTTTCGAGCTCATGTAAAAGTATTTTTACACAATTTTTCTCGTGTTGATAAATATATTAATATATTTGATGGATGCATAAACAGTTTATGAGGTCGTTATTCAAGTGAGACATTGAGGAAATATGAAAGAAATTAGAAAACAGTGATGGTGTGTTACTATCCTCATTATGGTTGGTTTTGGAGTAAGCCTCACCATAGTTAAGGTCATTACAATGTAGTTTTTTCCATGGAAATGTACACCTTAATTCATGATGAATTTTAGATATTATAACTTATTATTTATCCTATTTAAATATATCTGAATCGGTTTAGAATATCATATAATGATATTAAAGATATTTTTTAAGATTTTTTTTTGGTATTTTAAGGAGATAAATATTTTATCATTAATAAAATAATATTATAAATGTTTTATTCAGTTCTTTATACTTCAAATATTTATGAAATGATTGAAAAGATTTAAAAATTATTTTATTAGAATTGTATAGTCATATTTAAGTGTCCATGATTACTATAAATTGAATATGGACTATGAGATGATATAAATTATCCATTCTATTCAACAATCCTTGAACATAGTCTTTTATATCTTTTCTATTTTTATAATATTGTTCATGGGAACCTTATTCAAAAGGAAATCTTTATCATATATTATAATACATATAAAAACCCACTAATACCCTAAAGGAAATTATTCCATTGGATACCCCTTAATGACCTATTTGAACTATTATAAATAATATGTAGTATGAGTCTTTTTTTAGAGAAAATGTACTTTCACAATTTTTTTATTAAATTACACATATGGTTAAAACTTGTTGAAAATGAGTTTTGTGGTATCATTCCATTAAAATTTTACATGGTTTCTCCCATATTATATTATTTAGGCATGACATTATTAAATAAAATGACAATGAATAACTCATCATATCTTCATTATTTGTTTCACTTTATAATAAAATCTTTCACTTTTATTATTTGGATTTTTAAAATATAGTCACAATAAATTTTTATGTGTGAATTGATGTAGGGAAATTAGATAAATCCAATATTTTACCAAAAATAAATAACAAAAGCCTTGATAATACAAAAAAATAATTGAATGTATCAATTGACTGCATCTTATAAGGCTGTGGAGCATGATGTACCACATGAAGTTTCAAGCTCTATTAGATTCAAATTACATATATCTCAATACACTATAATTGTTCCCATCTAAAAAATCATCCAAACCCTCTCCATCTGTATCCTCCATTGATAATTTCTTCATATTCCAAGCACTATTGTCTTCATATATGCATAATTGTATAACAATAGATAATGAAATCACCACTGTCACTGATACCAACATTAGTGGGAGGATGGTTATAAATACAATGTTTATGATACAAAATGTAGAAAAAACTTTGATATATGTATGAATCATTATTACTTTAACATTAATGTGACCATATAAATATTTTATAGAGAACTTCTATAATAACACATCCTAAATACTTCATCTAAAAGTATTTTCTCTATCAAAATCCACCACCACATTGTCACAATTAAATCAACACAAAATAAAACACATTTGATAAAATATATGATTTGAGACATAATATTCTTTAAAAGAACCCATAAAATAAGGGATTTAATAGCATATAAATAACAGTCTAACTGAACCTACATTTATTAGCATATGTACAACACACATAATAATAAAATCAGTTGAATTGGGGAGGAACACAATAAAAAAACTACAGAATTCACTATAAATTCTATATAAAGGAGTATATTCCATTAATGTGATTGAAATACCATTTTATTTGACATTTTATATATTAAAATTAATTAAATACATCATTAGAATGAACACTTCAACGTCCAAACTATAGTGTTTCGATTCCAAAAACTGTATAATCTATCCAAACAATGTCAATGTGTGTGAAATTCTATAACAAGAAGGATGTGATTAACTTAACATCCATAAAGGTTAAAAAACATTACCTATTTATCCATAGGTCATCCTATGGAACCAATGGGTTTTTAGAATCACCATGAGGAATTTAAAGTGAGTTTTAATCTAGTTGGAATAGTAAATTCATGATCAATCACGGGTCAGAAAAAATAGGAAAGTAAGAATAGTATGAAAGGAGGAGACTAACTATGATCTTAATAATATGTTTCAGAATATATAATTAAATTAAATAATTTATTAGGATAAAAAAATATGGTATGAATGGATTGAATATTCAATGAGAAGATAGGAAATGCAATGTAGAGGTAAATTCACCTTGAAATTACAGAGGAAGATGCACGGGTTGAAACCCTAAGACTACAGTTGTGAATAAGTTGTGTGTTGAATATGAAAAAAATTAATAAAAATTAAAAATCATAAAATTAATAACAATTGAAAACCAAAAATAATAGAATATTAATTATTTTTGTTTGTGACAATTCAGAAATAGATTAAGAGAAGTATTCACATAAAAAGAGGGTGATGAAACCCTAACAATTGATAAGGATATCTAAGAGAGAATTGACCCATTAAATATATCACAATAATAAAAAAAAATAAAAAAATACATGTAAATAATGAATAAATATAATTTTTAAAATATAAATCTATTTTAAAATTTTAATAATTATTTAAATTCAATAAAATTTTCAACATATAATCCAAAAAACCCCACTAATAAAATATAATTACACATTAAACTAACTAACACTCACTATAATTATTTTTACACTCCCACACTTTACCTTAACCTACACAATTTTACATTTTTTTAATTTAATGTCATCTTCTGTATACTAAAAACAAGGTGATGAATTTTGATCACCCAGATAGATTTGTATAATGGGTAATAATGATAAAATTAAGACAATTTCTTTAATGGAAGCCTTCTCAAATAAAAAACCCAAACCACACAAATATCCATGATTAATAAATAATCCACTTAAAAGGGATAGTAAAGATAAATAATATTAATTAACTAATTTTGAGGAAAATATTTTTTATATAATATAGTTATACGCTTTAATCATGTGTAAGGATTAATAGAGGTGAAATAATAATCCAATGTGGGGGAAAGGCATATATGAGATTAGTTACATAGCAATAGTTTAACTATAGTTTCAAGAGGGAGATGAATGGAATTATTTTAAAATAAAAAATGATAATAATGGAAAAATTTTAAAAAGTAGAATTTATAAAAAAGAGTTTATCTTAATTTTTCATTCATTATCATTATTTTTTAAACATAATTAACAAAAAAATATCTTAAAAAACATTTAATTATTCTTATTTTTTCATTTTAAATAACCCCACCTCACCCATCCTAGATATTATTTACCCTTTCAAAAATAGAAAATCCACCTAGTATATTAAAAAATATATTTAGGAGGATTTAATAACCAATAATAGTTAACTAAATTAAATAATTTATTTATTAATTATGTAAAAATGGTATAATTTTTTGTTTTAAATAGTCATCAAAATATAATTATCACTTCATTATAAAAGTCACATAATAAAAAATTGTTAGAACTTATAAAATTATCGTTTTTTTATTTTCCCCTTAGTCATGGAATCTTATTATGCACAATCATTAACATAATGTATTATATGTGTTGCCTCCCATGATCCTTCAAATTCACGACACGTGTTAATTTTAGTGTGGTTTTTTAATTTTTAACATTCTATTTTGAAGATAAATTCCCTAAATCTAGGTATTATCATTTGATATATAGTATATCACATCATGTGAAATACAAAGGGAGATATATATCACATTATGCAATATAAATACTCATATTTGGGTTATTGGAATTGAAACTACCACATTAATATAATCATTCATAAAATAAATCCTATAATTGATGAACAAAACATCATTTTTGGAGAATTTAAACATAATTATTAATATATCAGTTTTTCAATATTATTTAATTGATATCATTATAAAAATAAGCATTATATGGATATTATATTAAACATTAAAAACTTTTTTAGGATTTTTTTATTGTGGTTTTGGAATAAAAGTTGATTTTATTCTTCATGTAATATATCATACAACCTAAAAATACCAAAAAAGATCCTATCTCTATACTCATATTCTCTTTTACCTATTGTGGTATTATTATGTTTTTATAAAGATAAAAATCCATAAAATGATATTAATGATTTATTTAAGTGTATCAATTTCTGCAATAGAAAAAATTTATTTTATATTTCATAGTGGTTTTCATCATGTTATTGCAAGGATCAATAATGATTTATGGTTCACATGTTGTATTTTTATGTCCTTCATATTTTTTTATTTCATAAAAACGTTTTAGGGTGATCTTAGTGTTTGAGTTTTAGTTTTTCAATAACATTTAGAATTAATAAAATCACCCAAAAAACATTAGTAGTGTGAAATCCAAATCTATGGATGTTTAAAAAAATTATATTTTTTCAGAAATTTTGGAATTTTTTATAATGATTATGAATATTTAAAATATAGATATTGGGATATAAAATTCAATTATATGTAATTTTTACATGGAATTGATCAGAACAATGAATAACATATATGCCGTTGTGATATGCGATTCTGTATCTACAATATTTTTGAGGTCGAAGCCTTAATCATTATATAAACATGTATTTTTATCAAGAACATAATTTATTTCACATTTATGATCTTTTCAGTATAATAGTTTTAGAAGGTTATACCATAACTATTACATTATATCTCAAACATTACAAAGTAGACACTTCTTATCTGTACATTTACATCACAACAATAAAACATTTTAAAAAAACTAGAAATATTTTCATGAAAAAAATCTTCTTAATTTTTTTCTTTTTCCTTACCATTCCTTATATCTGGTGAAATACATTTCAAAAAAATTGGATGAGTATAAAAATATCAATAAGGGATATAAAATAATTAATGAAAACATTATTCCACGAATACATACAAATCAATGAAATCATACTCTTCACATATAAAACATAATATCTTTAACAAACCTCAAGAAATCCTAATATTTATGAATAACTCATAAAAATTATTAATCATAATCGTTACCTGTTGAATCCAAAACATATACACAATGTGTTTTTAATAGCTACATAGGGAGTAACCTTCATGGTTATGTTTGGAATACCCATCACCGTATATTCCCTAAATCACATAGGATAAACCTTACCATTTACATCTGTCATGTTACCCAATGAATTAGAGATCTATTATGTGCTCACTCTCCCTAGGATTATCACAGAACCACCCATATACATAATAAATGCCCAACAACCATAAGATAATCATAAAACATAAAACCAACTTAAGGAAAAAATAACAACACCATATTTTCATTAACACGATATAATTTTATGATATTGACATAATATTCCATTTTAGAAACACATTTAGACCATTTAAAAAGTTGATTTTTGAATTAATGTGTATCATACCTCATTGAAAATTTTAAATAAATTAAAATTATAAACATTAATTTCCATATAAATAATTCTATAGAACAATATTTTAAAACATGGACATGAATGAGAAAGATGTAGATGAATAAATCTTTAAAACATTTAAAACTATGTTTTTGTTAATGAGTCCCTTACCACATGAGAAATACTTGCACATGAATAATTAAATAATAACCTTAAACAATACATATAATATCATAAACATAAATATATTCATGATATAATATGACAAATGTAATTATATACACCATATAAAAGTGAATTGGTGAATAACATCAAGTAAGACTCAATATAATTTCAATTTAGATGAAATCCCTTACAAGTATTGTATCCTTAGATTAAGGATAAATCAATTACATAATTATGGGTGACAATTTTAAATACACAAAATATAATTTCATATTTATTTTAAAACAATCTTATCTAATTCACACTTATTTTTGGGATAACATAACCAATGATAAGGATATTTAACTCAATGAAATGAGATCAAGTTATGATTTCCATTACCTCAAATACAACTTCTCTCTTTCATTCATTATATTCCTATATAATAAACTTAGGATAATTTAAAATTTCTTAAGAGAATTTTTTTTTATTTTTTCTTTTATATAACTTATTACCATATTATAAAAAGTGTACAACTCTTTATGTTCATATCATATTTTGTGTCGATATTGGGTACTTGAGTCAAAAATTTACTTGTTTTGACAAATATTGTCCATATTGTCAAAATGAGGTCATTTATAGAATATTATTCGGGTCTTAAATATCATATATAAAAATTATATATGTATTTAGAATTTTTTATAACATTTGGAGATAATAGATGGAATGCACCATTCATGGAGACAGTAGACCGTACATACGCATGAATACTACTTTTCATTCGTTATCATATTAATGAAATGAAAACTAAAGGATACATAGGTAAAATATAATTAATGTACAATATATATATGTTATATATTATAATTATGTTCATTTACACCATCTATTATACGTTCTATGTGTGGAATTCACGAGTCATATCATTTTGAGGAGGTTGTAATCCACACTTCCTCAAATAAATTATCGTATTTACACATTATGGAAAGTAGAAAGGTATGTTGTAAATAAAAATTATTAAAGAATTGTGTCAGTAAAAATATAATATATATTATATTTATTAATTCCACTCCAGTATATAATTTTGGTTTAATGAATATCATGTATAGTGAATCACATCGCATCGTGAAGACGGTAGGTCGTACGTACGCTGGAGCAGCAATATCATTCACTTAACGGTTTGACAGTATTGAGTTGGAAGGTATATTAATTATAAATAATAATTATAATGTTATATTAATTATTTAAAGTTATTATACTCATTCTTATACCCATACTAATTAATTCTTGTTCAAATAAAAATTAGACCAGGGTGTTGAAAAGTAAGTTGTACGTACACACACATATTGATATTGTTATTCATAGGATGGGAAAAAAGAACTATATGGTTTTATAATAATTCTAATAACATATATTCTATAAAAAATACAATATTTATTAGCTTGTTATGTAAATGACATGTGAATAGTATGTATAACAAGAATGTAATTTTTAAAGAGGTGATAAAAACTATCTTTTTTTCAAGTATCTTATTTTGATTTCACAAAAGGTCTTTTAAATATAGATGAATACCAAATGTGAGGCATCTAGATGGAAGAGAGGGATGTTGGGAGCTTATTTTATCATAATTTATATTTTAAAAGGGGATTTATTGGTGTGAGTAAGTGGTTATAGGTTTTAGACCTTTATAAGATGTAGGAGTGGAACTTTAGGAAAGTCATGAAATATTATTTTAAAATTAAATTGTTTTATGATTATAAAAGTTACAAAGTGATAAAATTAGAGTATAAGATGATAATGGGTAGAAAAACTATCAACCAATAAGTTTCAGACAACTTTAGGTCACAAAATTAACCATATCATTTAGCTTTTACCATTAGTTAAAAAAATTAACTCTTAACATATCTTTCCATATTTTCATAATATATGGTTAATATAGTTACTATAAAATTTTATTACAACAAAAAGTGGATAATTGATAATATTTTTAATATTATGTTGATCATTTGGATAAATCAAATATTTATAGGACAATTATATCATTTAATAAAATAGTATTTGTTTTAAAAACACATTTATGTCAATTTTCACACTATTTAGTTATTGATTTTTATTAAAGTCATAAAAACAATATTTCTTAAAAAAAATTAACTCATCCAAAATATGTCAATTTCACACAAGAATATATTTTCTGTTATCTAAGTGTTCAAATTTCATTTATTTTAATACTTATAAATTCATTTATTTGAATCATTCATTAATAAGGTAATCAATGCATCATTATTATGTCATAAATAAATTCATTTACATAAGGTCTAAAAGTTAAAAAATAAATACCCGGATTTTGGAAATGTTTTTAGATTTATAATATTATTTATATTTATAGATATTAGTTTTATAACACTATATTAAAATTTATTTAGTAAAAGATTCATGTTTATGTTATATTTCCCATTTTCATTAAATAAAATATTATTAATTTCCATTTTCACACCCAAGTGGATCCCAAATTCCCAAGTTCAGACTAAGAATGTTCATAGATAGTAATGACCTAAAAGAATAGTATTTTATAAAATTCTGGGATGTTACATCATTCCCCCTTTTGGAAATTTATTCCTCACAATTTAAAATTTCATCTTGTTAACTTCATTGAAAATACCACATTGCAAAAAATATTTCAAAACATTGAATTTAAAACATAGAAATTAAAGTACAAAGGTCCACCAATATAAAAAACTAGGGTTTCATGTCGAAAAACATGTATATTCATGAGAAAACTAACCGGTATGTTTTGATTGAGAGTGATAGAAAACATGCTGATGATACAATTAACAACTACAAAACAATAATCTTGTGAAGGTTAAAAGGGTATTTAATTTCCCAGTAGGAAAATTAATGTGAAAATATTTTTTTTAGTATCTATTTCATAATGTTGAGACATTTATTGATGATCTTGAATAAGAGTAAAATGAATCATAAATACATGTCATGTAGAGTCTTATCCATTAATAAATGTCTACCACAAACACATATTTTTACTGAAATATGAGTATTAAAGATGACATAGTCACACATGAAGCGCTGGAATCAACCTCAAAAGAATCACGTATTACAAAAAAAATTAATTATAAATTTTCCTAGACTTTAGACATTAACCAAAACCCAAATTGTTAGTACAAGATCATATTATCGCAAAAAAATAATCCTTTATAAAAATAAATTCTACTCTTAATCTCCAAAACCCATCAACCAATATCCAATATTCAAAAAACATCATTTAATAAACAAATTTCCGTAAAATTCCTCAAAATAATCCAAAAAAAGAATGAAAACCAAAATTCATAATAATTTTATCACATAGTATTCCATGATAAATCTTACCATTTATCTCCAATTAACATCTACTCTTCTTAAAGTTTCATACTCAAAAGTAATTGACCTAATCACATATTCTCCATGATAGGATAATCATTTCAAATAATCACCAAATATCCATATTTACTCAATAAAACCATCAATTTTTCTAAAATATAATTCAACCATTAATACTAAAAAGAAATACCTTATTATTCTATTTTATTTAGGCATATAATATTCCCAAAATAACTAATTTCATCCAAAATAACATTTATCACATAATCATGATATCATTTTCCGAAACTAATGATATATATTTGATAAAAAAAATAAGTTACAAAAATCAACATATTCATGATCCTAAAATCATTTAACAAAAAAATAAGTTATGTTGACCAAGGTCTTTACGTAGCCCAGTGGTATGGGATAAATCACATTCTCAATTTAAATATGGGTTTGATTCCCACAGCTATGTCTGATGCGGTGGGTTATAACACGGTCAACGTGTTATCCTTTATCAAAAACTATATAATTTAATAACATACCCAAAAAATTAGGTAAAATCCCCCAAAATAACCATAAAATATTTTATCCTCAATGTTTATCTCATACCTCAAATTTTTCATCCCAAAAAGTAATATCCCATACTATTCTTAAAGGTGAATGTCTTCCAAAATACCATGACTAACATTAATATTCTAGATGATATAGCCTAAAAATCAGTTTCTAAGACATTGAACATATGGTATACATTAATATTATAAACCCATGATAATATCCCTAACCGTTGTCAAAACATCATATTGTCCAAAGTTGTCTAAACCATCTTTTAATACCAACTATAAGGCCCCATCTTTTATCACTAAACAATCATGAACTTTTATCAAGAATATACTTTCATTCACATTAAGGATCATTTCATGTTTATAGGTTTATATTTTTATTCCATAAATATTACATTACATCTCAAATATTACAAAGTATACACTTCTACTCTATCCACTTTTTTCCACAACAATAAAACTCCTTAAAAACAATAATTATTTTCATCATAAAAACCTTCTTGATTTTTTATTTTCTCTTAGCCTTCCTTCTACCCTTTGAAAAGCATTTCAAAAAGATGGGATGAGAAAAAAATATCAGTAAGGGATATAAAATAAGGAATTAAAACATTAGTCCATGAATACATAAAAATCAATGAAATCATACTCTTTTATCTTAAAATATTACATCCTTAACATTCCTAATGACATCATAATTTTTATGAATAACACATAGAAATTAATAATCATAATGGTATATTATGGAATCCATAAAATACTTTCATTGTAGCTTTAACAACAACATAAGGAGTATCCTTCATAGTTACATTTAGAATACATATCATATTATATTCCATAAATCCATTATGAGATACCTTAATTTTTACCTCTGTCATGTTACCCAATGCATTAGAGATCTATTATGGGATCACACACACTCTATTTATCATGAAATCATCCATATACATAGTCAATGTCAAAGAACCATAACAAAATAATAAAAAATAATGCCAGCATAAAGTAAAAAAATATTTCCACATTTTCATTCATAAGATATCATTTACAGGTATTGATATAATCAATCCAATTTAAAAAACACAAATATAGAACATTGGAAAAGAATGTTTTTTAATCAAATTGTTCAATAAAAATATGAAATATTTAAAGGAATTAATATTTTAAAACATTGATTTTCATATCAATAAATCCACAAATACATTTTGAAAACATGGAAATTAATTAGACAAATTTATAATATCAAAACATTAAAACGGTTAAAATGATGTTTTAATTTAAGAGTCCATTGCCACATGACATTTACATGAATAATAATTTTAAATAGTATCATTAGAAAACTTATAATATCATTATAATAAATAGATCTATGTTATAATATTTCAATGGTGAGTATATACACAACAAAAAATTGAATTAGTGCATAACACCAAATATCGCCCAATGAAATGTAAATTGATACAAAATCCATTAAAATGATTGTAAACTTAAATTAAGGATAAATAAATGAAATAATTATGTCTGAAAAATATAAATACACCCAATATAAGTGGATATTTTGTGTAATAAAATCATAGATAATTCACACATATTCATGAAGAAACAAAAGTAATTAAATTGATAATTAACTCAATGATATGATAATGAGTTATGATTTCCCTTTCCTCAAGTCCGACATGTCTCGTTCATTTGTTAAATTCATGAATAATAAACATAGTTTAATATATAATTTCTCTATATTCTTTTTTGAATTTATTATTAATTTTATATCACTTAATACCATGTTATAAAAATTATATAACTATTTATGTTCATATCGGACATTTTGTCGATATTGAGTTCTTGAGTCAAAGATGAACTTGTTTCAATGTAAACTGTCGATGTGGTAAAAATTCCGTCATATCATGAATGTTATTAATGACATAAATATCATATATATATATATTATATACATATTTATAATAGTCTTTAACATTTTGAGATAATAAATGAAAGGCATCGTTCATTGAGTGTGTGTGTCGTATGTACGTCTATTGTTACTTTAATTTCTTTTTCATATTAAAGGAATGAAAACTAAATTATAAATAGGTATATTACAATTATTGTATAATATATATATGTCATATATGTTACTTATTTTCATTAAAATCATCTTTTAAACATTCTATATATGGAATGAATGAGTCATAACATTTTGAGGGGGCAGTAGTCCACACTTCCTCAAATTAATTTATCGTATTTACAAAATATAAAATTCATAAAGATATGTTATAAGTAAACATTAAATATTCATATAAAATATATAAATAATATATATATATATATAATATATATTCATTAAACTCAGTTATATAATTGTGGTTTAATCAATATCATGTATAACGAATCGCTTCACATCATGGAGACTACAGGTCGTACGTACGAATGAGAGACGATATTATTCACATAAAGGATAAATGTTACACAATTGGATGGTATATTCGTTATAAATAATAATTATAATGTTATACACACAATTTAGATCCTTTATGATCATAATTATGTACATCCAAATTATTCCATGTTGAATAAAAAATTACACCGCAGTGTGGAGAAAGTAAGGTGTACGTACACATGCATGGTGATATTGTTAGTAGTAGGATGGATAAATGGAAGTATAAATTTATCCAATAATTATAATAAAATCTTAAAAGTTATAAAAAATGGATGATTTAAATTTAATATGGAGATTACATAAGAAGAAAAATTAAAATAAGAAAAGAATTTTGAAAGAGGTGATAAAACAAATACCACTTTTTCTATAATCCTATTTTAATTTTCACAGAAGGTCTCCATAGAATGGATTTATTTCCAACGTGTGGGTCTTGAAATAAGTTTGGTGTGTTTGGAGATTATTTGAGATGATCTTGGACGAGCCTAGGGGCCCGAGAGTTGTTAATAACTGGGTAGAGGTGGCGACCATTTATAAGAGGGGGGAGGGGAACATTAAGAATGTCATAAAATATTATTTTATTATAAAATAATATTTGAATTAAAAAAGTTACAATGTGAAAAATTTACTGGATAATATTTTAATGGGTCTAAATACTCTCAACCAATTGGTTTTAGACAAGTTTATATTACAAAAATAACCTTTTCTTTTATAATTATCTCATTATTAAAACCCCTATCTCTTACAATGTCTTCATTATTATCATAATATATGGTTACTATAGTTACCATAATATGACAATAGAACAAAGAGTGGATTATTAATGAAATACTTAACATAATATAAGTTATTTTTATGACTATTAGATTTTTGGACTAATATATCATTTTATAAAATAATATTTTTTTTAAACTCATTTATGTAAATATTGTCACTATTTAGTATTTGTTTTTTCTTAAAATCATAAAAACATTATTACACATAAAAATAGAATTAAATCATCCCTATTATGTCTATATAATAAACTAAATTAATATATAGAATCAAAATGTTCAAATTACATTTATTTTAGTATTTATAAATTCATTTATTTGAATATTTCATTAATAAGTTAATCACTTCTTTATCATTGTATAATAAATAAATTTATTTCTATAATATGTAAATATTATAAATAAAATACTATAATGTAAGAAAATTTTTCAAATTTATATGGAATATTTTTATTCATTGAGATCAGTTATATACACTTATATTAATATATATTTAGGAAAAAAGACATGTTTATATTATATTTCTTTTTTTCTTCAAATTACATGTTATAAAATTTCATTTTCGCATCCAAGTGGCTCTTAGATTCCAAAAGTTATGAATATGGATTCTCATGGTTGGTAATATATTATCCAATAAAATTATGATACGTTTTTATATTTTTATAATTTTGTTTTTTACACTTATTTTCTTAATTTACCCTTTAAGCATGGAAAATAAAAATAATTATTGATGTTAATATTCATAAGTAAAATAAAAAATGGTAAAAATTTACATAATTAAGTAAATATGATTCCAAATAAGGAATAAATTTTTTCAAATTAAAAAAACAGAATTTTATTTAATTAATTTAAAATTAATTCCAATTATCAAAACCATAATGTGATTTTTTTAGAAATAAAAAACTATCAAAAGATTAACATGTTTTTATAACAAATTAAAAAATTGAAATTATTTCAAATGACCAAAATTGGATTAAATTATAAAAACATAATCCAATTTCACATTTAACCCAACTTAATAAATAATGTAACCATATAAATAAATTAGATGAAAATGAAATTTTGAATTAAAAACTAGTATTTTCACTATTCATTAAAAAATGAATATTATCAGAAAATTACCAAATATTTATCCAAAGAAAATTTTGATTTCCAACTTCTATAAAACTAGTTTATTTTTCCAAATATAACTTATAAAGAGGAAACCAATATTTAAAAAGGATTCTTCATTAAAAGGGGGTGAAACGACTTTTCAAAAATATAATAATATTATTTTGTTAAAACTACATTTATTCTCATTTTAAGCCTCTACATTTTTTTGGATAAATGAAAAAACATTTATCAAACATGTGTAATAATATGGAATCTATTTCTTATAATTCCCTCTAATACAATGTCTAGGAGTTAAATACCATTTTAAATAATAATAATAATAATTTATTATTTTTCAGTATAACTCAATGTTGTGTGCAATGTCTGATTTTAGAGAAACCTCTTATTGTGTGTCAAGTTCTCTATAAAAACACTCACCCATTTAACATAAAAATAATATCTTATTCATATATATTATTAAATATGAAAATTTATAATTCTATAAATACCTTATTTGTTACAATATTATTAAATACATATAAAAATACATAAATGTATCATCAATAGTGATATCATAATGAATAATGTGATAATGAAGTGAGAATATTAATTTTTTGTAATATAATTACTATTATATATTTATATCCATGAATTAATTATTAAAAATATCAAAAAATATATAAAACAATGATTAAAAATCATCTTTACATATATTATAGGATGTGACATGAGATAACACAGTAAAAAATATTGAGAAATGATATAAGAGTTTTTGTTGGGGTTGGACCCAAAGTATAGTTCTATCTTATATCGTAGGTGTTGATATAGAATATACTATTATCTATGATATTAGTGATTTAAAAATTAATCAAAAACTTCTATAAATGTGGAAAATTTAGATCCTCACTATGTCTACATATCTTTAAACAGATTGAAATTTAATTTTGAAAATCTGATATTTATGTAAGTTTGTTTAATTACATGTTATAAAGATATATATATAATGTTTTGAAAAATGTAAATTAATAAAATTTTGAAATGTGATGTGTTTATATAGATTTAAATATGACATGTGTTGTATTAGAATTTATAAAAATATATATATTTTAAATATTAAAGGGTTTAAATTTGAAATGTAATTATAAATTGGAAGCGTTCATATTTATATAATAAATAAGACACGTTTATATATTTTTTATATTTGGATATACCATATAATTTTTTTCTAAAATATATAATAAAAATCATGTTATATTAATTGTCTATATTAAGAATTCTTAAATTTCAAAAAATTAATAAACCCCAATATAAATTTATAAAATTTTCATTTATTGAGTAATTTTTCATAAATATCAACTAATATGAAGTATTTGTATTATAAATATTTTTATTGTTTAGTACAATTTTTTAAAGTTTCTCTATACCTATTAAATCATTAATTTAAAATTTTGTAACCTAGGTATAATACAGGACTAAATTTATATTTGTGAACATTATTGAATTATTACTTATGATTCAAATTAATTATATTATTGAAATTATTACTATATAATTGAAATTATAATCATATTTTAAATTTTTAATGAATCACAATTAATTATATATGTATTCATAAACATTGGGATTGACATCCTATTGTTCCAAGTACATAGGTTTTGTTCTAAAAAAGTGATGTTTAGATACCTATCACTCAATATAAGAAAATGATATTATTTATGTTTTTTATATTTCCTATTCCACTACATGAAATTATTTTTAGGTTTCATTATCTTTTTTATTATATGGATATGTTTTGTATATTATTTTAAAAAAATTATTTAGTATTATACCACAAATTATTATATTTATATTCATTGTACATTATCATGATTAAAACATGTTAATTAAGAAGAAAACTATAAACTATAAAAATTAAATCAACAGATTTTTTGTTATATATATCAAACAAAATATGTAAGATATGTAATTGTTGAATAATAAAAATATTTTTTGACATCCATAAAACCAATCAAAATAAAAAATGTTATTTTCTATGAAAATATATCGCCCATCAAGACTTCAATCATCTAGTATAGTGGAACAAACTCTATGTTTATCATTATTTATTTTATGTACGGAAAATTAATAATGATTACACTATTGGTAAAGTTTGTATATTTGATGTGTACATTGTGATACACTTTTAAATAGATATCCAATAGTTTCGTAAACATAGGAATGGAGCTAGGAGACTTTATTATGTTAATTTTTTAATTATTTTTCCAGTCAACTAAAAATTAGTTATATATAATATTGTTGACATGATTTTATGGGTAAATAGATATGTGATGAGATACTATTTAATTATCACTCCAATATTTTTGAAATATAAATCATATACATCTCATATATATGATCTAATTGCTTCTTATTTTGGTGGTATTATATTTTTATGGGTTTTAAAGGGGGGAAATCCTATCTTAAAGAATAATATATTATGACTAAAAATTATGAAACTGATTATATATGAATAAAGTTTTTATTTAAATATATTAATTAATATTTAAATATCTTATAACATTAGGGATTTATATTATATAAGCTTTAAAAATTGATAATTATTCAGATAAAAGAGTAACATCCATAGTTCTCCTTAACTTAATGTATCCATAAGCCACAATAATCTCCCAGTGATCAGGAAATATCAACCAACATAAAAATGTTTTATAAAACCATATTCAATATAATGAGATAAAAACATCTTCAAATATATCTAACATAATGATTTTCTATGAAATTAATCATACAAAAATCCCTAAACCAATTTACTCATTATACAGTGTTATACCATGGTGCCACTTTTATGTACTTATCAAAATTCCTTTTGACCATTTTTCCTTTCTCAATTTTTCTTGTATTATTATGTGTAGTTTTTGGTGTTTTGGGAGTATCTAGTAGGGTTCATTGTTGGTGTAAAATCTTTGAACACTATTTTATAATAAACTGTGCAGAAAGTCGCAATTTCTAAGAGGTGGAACATGGGTAGTTTATAGTATGGGATAATCATGTTCTCATCTCTAGTAGATAAATCATATTGGGATATTATCATGTTGCATGGAAGGAACATGGGTTGTATAACCATGTGACCACACAATGAGAGTCTCCAAATGGATTTTATGATTATAATGGTTGTAATATTGTTGGTGTAAACTCATGACCAAATCATAGGAATGGGTTTTATAAATATGATAATTAGATTTTTTATCCTTTTACGACATGAATACCTTCTTATTTATCTTGTGTTATAAGGTCTATAACCTATATATCTACCATTAACAAATTGGACTTTTATTCATCTCCATAGAGTGATTCTATTGATTTTATGGGTGGACGGTCTATGAAATTAATGGTATGTTCTTTTTTTAGTGATTCATATTCATGGATCTAAATCTCCACCTCTCTACAGATATGAAATGATAGATATGGTAGTTTTAGGTACAATGGAAGTGCGACGAGCTGGGAGATAAAAAAATTATTTTAATAATTATTACCTTAAAACAAGTGTGAGTATCTTCCTCTTAAAATTTACAATAAATTTATTCAATATATAATGAAATAAATAAGCGGGATTATGAAATAAAATTTTATGTGAATTTAGATATTATGAAAATCTCATTTCAGATTAACTTTGTTGTGCTGTGAGGATCCATGGATATAATCACTCTAGCGGTGATCCTCATGTTATCATATGATCTCTATGAAATACAATTTGATCTTTGGTTTCTAGTGTATAGAGTCGAACAAAGTGTGTTGTTAATTCTTGATCGATTAGTCTTTGGTTATC
Source organism: Viscum album (assembly GCA_963277665.1). NCBI lineage: Eukaryota > Viridiplantae > Streptophyta > Magnoliopsida > Santalales > Viscaceae > Viscum > Viscum album. The sequence goes on along the minus strand of OY728138.1, from coordinate 850,051,709 downwards.
AAAAAATATCTCGTAAAGTTATCATTATTAGGTGGAAGAGATAAAGTGGAGTTGATAGAGAATTAGTAATGTTCAAAAATTAGCTATTCTCAATTTTGGATACTCAACACAATAGAAATTGTTTTCTATGTCTAGAGTTATGATTTAAGTTAAACTATTATTTAAATTAATATCTACCATTAAGTAATAATTATTACCTTTAATAAAACCAACTCCACAAAGTAATAATTATATTATTATAATTATTTTGTGAGATACAACTTGTGTAATAAAAAATGTTATGTTACAGTCTTTTTAATTAATATTTTTAACCAGACCTAGTGTAATTAAATTTGAAATCCTCCAACAGTTTTGGAGTATCCTAATACTTTTTTTATTAATATATATTTTATTCAAAAATCAAAATTTAAATATATATTTAAATATATAATAAATGAAATAAAAATATTATTAACATGCTAGAAAATAAATATTTATTTAATTTATTAGATCAATATAACCTGAAAAAAAAATTATTCTTTAGACTTGAGAAAAATATTTATTACATTAATTAAACCAAAATATAATTTAATCAATATTATCGAAGAAACTTATTTTGTGACCCTCTAGGATTTTTTCATGTTATTATTTGGAGTAATTTCATAATGTCCCATATTTCTATCCATCAACAGGTCTAGTCGCCCAATAGAAAGAACATATTATATCAACTTCAACTACCACAAACGAACACTCAAAATTTAATAAATTCTCATTGTCATAATATCTCATCAAGTAGGTTTCACATTCATGTCACCATCATAAATGTTAGATATATCATTCAATGACTATGTGAAATAAACAAGTCATTACATTATTTCCATCGAATTCAATGCGATGGTTTTTTTCTAAGGAATGGGATGATGTATAATATTCTATAAAGATAAAAGGGAAAAAAATCCTCAACATATTCACTAATGACATGTCACTCTTAACGCACCCAAAATTTCAAATATTTGATTAAATATTATCATCATTGATTAGAAAATAAATCTATGTACACAAGTTGTAAAATTCGTTAATAATAATATTGATGTCTAAGGACCATCAGACACGCTTTAATATTGAAATATCTAATAACACCAAAACATGTCGAATTCCTACTGCAAGGTATGTTCTTATAATCTCCCACCATTGAGATTACCATGTACAAAATTCATCAGATAAGGGCTCATCTACTTAAGAGTACTGACACCTGCAAGTCTATGTACTATGTGTCTCATCACAATACGTTATCAAATGGTAGAACATTATTCGAGAATAACACCACATAACATCAAGGTTCTCATCATATCATGGAACAACTATAACCATATCAATGAAACATTTAATATTGGTTATTATTACATTAATTTCACATATAACAGTAAATAATATTTTATAAGATGTTTCATTAACATTAAACACATCCAATATTTTGGAAATCAACCTAAATATAGTTGGACCTAGTAAACCAACTCCAACCTACTCCCAACTAGAGATAATTATTTACGACATTTTTTCTACAAGATCTCACATGATAATAATGTTTCTGCTAAGTCAAGGGTTTATTGATGGTTTCATCCATGTTGTAATCCATGGAAATATTTCTCACTACAACATCACTTCTCCAATAAAAATACATTAAGAAATGATACTTTAAAATTATGAGTTTAATATTATAATGATTCCTTTGACATTTTGAAAGATCAATCACTACATTTTTATCAGAATAGACTATGATAGGATCTTTACTACTATGTACCACATCATAATATTATATAAGGATTCACATACATTCTCCTTTTTTATTATCTTCATAATATACAATATATTAAGATTATTTTGTATAATATACCTCCATATCCTTCTTTGAGATCTCATAGTGCAAAAATCCTCCATTCAATGTTAATATGTATAACATTTGTGACATAACATATTCTTGATTTATTTGGATACAAGAATCTTCATAACCTCTTATGAATATTTCCCCGTATCCTATAGAAACAATGAATATATCCTAAGTAAATATTATAAACATAAGCATTTTCTCGACATCCATTTAATGGAGATCACATATATCATATTTATATCAATATAATACACATAAGTCATAATGTACATATAAACTAAAACATTTCATAACATACCTGACTAACCCTATCACAAATGTTTTTGAATACTTGACATTTTTTTCTTTATTGATGTATATAAGGAACATTTTCCTGTTATAATGAATGTCACATGACACTAGAAACAATACACTCTTGGATTGTTCCATACTAAATCTATTCAGTCTCTTGTCCATGTAAGTACTTTTACATAGTCCGAGTAACCTCTTGGATCTATCAAGATGGATCATGGTCCCATGAATATATTATTCCTCTCCCAAGTCCTTCATATTGATGAATTTATTCAACCACACCTTGAGAGACTATAAAACATGTATTTAATTTCTAATGAGTAATATATCATCAACATATACTATTAATAAAATGAATACACTCCCATTAATCCTTCTATAGACACATTGATCACATTCCATCATTAGGAAAACAAATTCAATTACGGCCTCATGAAAATGAATATTTCATAGAATTGTAACTTACATTAATTTATAAATGTATCTTTTGAATTTTTATTCCTTATTGGAGATCTATGGATTCACAAACCCTTTGTGTTGTTTCATATATGCATCTTCCTAAATATTCTTGTTAAGGAAGGTTTTTTTGACATCCATTTTCTAAATTTCATAATCATGTAAATCCACAATGAAATGTAGAATTCATATATATTTCCAAATTTAAAATAGTGAAATGGTTTAATTCTTGTTAGTACCTGGATGTTATTTAATCCCGTTTGCAACTATTCACACCTTATATGAACTGAATTGTACTTTTCTGTCCATTTTCATCTTGAATACACATTTGAAACCAATTTTCATTACATCTACATGAGGTTCTACAAAAATTGATACATGGGTTTTGTATATGAAATCCATTTTATAATTCATGGATTATTTCCACCTGTAAAAATTTATGTCACTTACTACTTTCTAAACGGTTATAGGTTCATTATTATAAACTAATAATAAGTACCCATCCTACGTGACTAAAAACTATACAATTATTATTTTCTAAACTCTCTAGTAGTCCTGTGTAATTATTGTGTCTCTAGAATAATTTATTTTTCCATTGGGCTTTGTCTAATTTATTCTTTTTACTACTCTTGTGTATCTTGAGAAAACATTTTCACACCCATTATCTCATTATAAATATGATTTCCCTAAATAAATGTTGGACATATATCAACCACAAAATATTTGTCCTAAGGATTGTATAGATAGTATATTTTTTTAGATATCCTATATATATAAACTTTGTGCCTTTGGGAGAAGTCATTTTGATTGAGGAGTCTTTAACAAATTCTTTTCAACTCCACAAATAATTGTAATACAATTATGGTTTCTTTTCCATTACCAAATTATAATGGTATAACTTCTTTTCTTTTCATGGCACTCGTTTTAGAATGTATTCTTCAAATTTTAACACATATCCCAAAAATGATAATAGAAGACTCTCATGACTAATCATTGATCTAACCATGTCCAACAAGGAATGGTTCTCCCGTTCACATACACCATTACACTAAGGAAAATTGTGAGGAGTAAGTCGAGATAAAATTTTAAAATCTTGTAGATAATCAATGATGACTTCATTAATATATTTTTAGCATGGTCTATGATATGTTTCACAATATTCATACCATGATAGTTTTCAACATCATTTATGTATTCGTTGAATTTTTCAAAATAATCTGACTTAAACATCATTATGTATATGTATCAAAATATACTAACATCATTAGTAAATGTGGAATATATGAGTACCCACCATGTGCGTTTATATGAAATAGCCCACACACATCAGTAATAATTAATTAATGAAGACCACTAACACATTCACCTTTCCCGTTAAATAGGACTTTTGTCATTTTTTCTTATAATCTTGTGTGACATACACCAAGTGGTTTTAGTTCAATCAAATCAAAATATCCATCTTGAGGTAATTTATTCATTCACATATCATTTACATGACCCAGCTGGTGCTGCCAAATTTGGGTGTGGTATGAGACATGTGAATTTACTTCGTTATCTATTTCCATTATATGGTTCATATAATCCCAAACATAAATACCATTATCTAAATACCTCTTACCATTAAAAATGAAATCTTATTAAAAGTGGAAACATTTAATCCCAGATTTAAAAATTAATCCATCTTTACCAACTCTAAATATATAAATATTTTTTTGGAAACTAAAGGACCATATAAAAAACCCTTTAAAACCAAGATCGTTTTGGTTATCAATGTGAGGTGGTAGTCCTTGATAGATTCAATAAAAAGTTATGCTATGTTTCCTACATGAATATTTACCCCTCCTCAGACAATAATTTTAAATCTATTTGGTTTTATATTTTTATACATATGTTAGAACCACAATCTATATCTAATACTCAATTTTATATTTCAGATAAATTTCTCTCTATAAATAAATCACATGAAGCTTCCCCTTTCTTCTATGGTTGGGTGATTTTTTTCTTATAGTATACCTTCATTCCACATGAGAAATATATAGCATCATGTTCCATTGTTTTCCCCTTGATATAATTTTTTTTGGAATGGTGTGAAGAAGATTTGGGCTTAATGCTCTTCACCTTTCCTTTCTATTTGTTCCCCATAAGGATATAAGGTTTTTCAAACATTAAATCCTTATATAATTGGTGAACAAGAGTATGTATATATCCAAGAGAATTATCAATTTTGTTCAAATTAAAATTCACAACCAATATAGAGAATCTATGAGGGGGTGACCTAAGAATGAGGTCAGTACCTAGTTTTTCTAGGATTTTAAACCCTAGAAACTCAAAGAGAACAATTTATCTAATGATATTGACTATATAAAGTAGATATGGGGAACCATATCCTTGAATTTTCAAATGTAGTGCCTTGAAATCACACCCTATTCCAATTTAACACTCTCCTATTAAATACAATGGAGGTGCTCATGAATGTTACACAAATCCATGATTATTTGAGAACATATTTGTTCAGTAGACATCAATAAAAACAAGAAACATTTATCTTCAACCGCATTTACCAAAAAAAATTCATACTGAAGTGTGTTATTATCACATGCCTCTTTATCAGGTGTTTCACACAGTAATAATTTTAACATATAGGATTTCAGTTCATGGAGTAGAACAACCCGAATGTGTCTAAACAACTCTTGGACGTTACATCCAGTTTTGAGGTGATAATTCTCCAATATATATCATAGGGATAGTGTAGGTACCCGAAGCTTGACATACATATATATTACATTACATTTGTAGAATACTTAATACATAAAAAAAACAGACACACAAGGACCGAAATAGTTTACTGTCTTTGGAAACTCAAAATATAATCTTCTAATCCTGTTGAAAAATCTTCAATAACTCCAATAACGATCGTCCCCTTTTTATTTCCTTCCCTAAAACCATTCATTATTTCCTAGGAAAATAAAACATAAAAAGGGCGAGCTCAAATTCTCAGTAATGGAAAACATAGATAACATATAACCATCCATAAACATTTGGAATCAAAAACATGAACATGATATTTAAACATCAAAATCTTGAGAAACAACATAAATTGTGGAAGTACATAAGGAATATATCATAACGAAAATTCAATCATGATAAAATAGCATGGGAATAAAACATGTAATTGTGGAAACCATTCAGTACTTGTTATGATTTCCATAGTATCCAAGGCATTGCTGCCAAGACCATCTTAGTGGAAAAAGTCCCTTTCTGAATCGAGTTCACTTCTCGTTTCAGTCATGTAATACTGAACCAGATTGACATACCATTATAGGAATATCTATCTCATGAGATATAAATCTTTACCCAATGCATTGGTGGGAGATATAGGTCCCACCCATTTCATAATTAAATAATTCTTACTTGTTCCACAAAATAAACATACATCATTCATAATAACCCAATAAATAAAATGGGTTTCATAAACATCATCCCATCATCAAATAATCCATATAAATGAAATGGATATCATTTCATAATAAAAAAAGTGAAACCATGTAAATCATAAGGACATGATACTTGAAACATACACATATGAAATAGCATCATCTTAGATGAAAAATGGTTTTGATAAAACACTTGAAATGAATTCTTGAGGAAAATATCCTTTTTTCTTCAAAATCATTTTCTTTTCACAAAATGTCATGCAATTTTGAATGAAATTGGTTTTGTTGAAAATATTCATGAATTATTTAGGAGGAATAATCACTAAAATAAGGCATTATAAAACCATAAAAATCATTTCATGCCGTATACGTTAAAAAAAATTCTTCTCGTACTTTTGTCGGAAAATTCAAAAAGTACCTTGTATGGTAAATAAAAGAATTATTCCTTCCATACCATGGGGTAGTTGTCAAAATGGGTAAAAAGGACTATAAAAATACATGAATACACTTTTATAAAACATGGACATGGATGATAGCAATATTTCCAGTAAATAATTAGGAATAAGCAATCTCGGATAAAAATGAGATTGAAATATTTATCCATTACATTAGGTCCGATATGCTTCGTACGTATCTGAACCACCCATCTAATGAAGTCCATTTTGAAAGATAAAATTTATAAAATTCCAAAAAGTTGGTATTACTATTCAAAATGGCTAGTTAATAATAATATTATAATAATATCTCGTTTAGTGAAACTTTGTATTGCGTACTACACACGGTATCGAGGAAGGTCGTGATTTAGTGCAATGAAAGGCAATTCAGGGATGCGTGTTGTGAAAGCTCCTTTTTGTGTAGCATAAAACACAAGACATTAATGTAATTAAAAATAATATTTTTCATAAAATCTTGGGGTGTTACATTCTACCCCCCTTAAAATGAATTTCTCCCTCGAAATTCGTCGGGGTTATAAATGGTTTACTACTTGAAAGTTTCATTAATAGAAACCCACATCGTAAAAAGAAATACCAAAACTTGGTTATAAAAACTAATGTATGAAACGTAACAGTTACCCAAATTAACTCATCACTGGGTTTCCACGTAGGAGAACATAGGTAAAAATATGGATATGGAAGAAAAATCTAACCATCATGTTCTGATGGAGAGTGGTAGAGAATATGGCTATAAAAAATCCAACAATCACAAAACCATAAATTTGTGACAATCTAAGGTACCATCTGATTCATCAGATATAAGAGCACTAGGACAACATTTTTTCTTTTCAAGATCATTTCCCTAATGTTGATGAAATTGGAATTAGAAAAAATACTTTCGTGATTTTGGTATAGTCTCACCGTTGGTCTTTCTTTGGACAATTTCCACTACATCTCTTACATAAATGAAGTTGAATTTGTCATTCCTGATGTGTTAGCAGATCATGTGATAGAATGATGGGTCATTCCATCTGTCTCAAACAAAAGGTTAGAAAAGTTATTAAAAAATACATAGGTCCATCTATAGTGAGATTAATCATATATGGTTCCTAAAATGGATTAATACTTCATATATAATACTTCTTAATATAATAAAACTAGTTTCTACAAAACAGGGACTTCCTATAGGCCAGTGGTAGGTGATAAAGGCCGGTCACACTTCGGTTGTGGGTTCGATTCCCACAGCCTTGTCTGACGTGATTGGTTGTCTCCCAACCTGCACGTTGCCCTTTTTCTAAAACTAAATTACTATAACATCCCATCAATAATATAGAAAAAAATACCATCCTTAAACAATACTAACTTATATCCAACATAATCAATTCCAAACGTTAGGCTTATCCAAAATACTGCTATCCAATCTCATATTATAGTGAAAATGATTACCAAAGAATTCATATAAAAAGCATGTTAATACCATCGTTGATCCCCAAATATCATGAGATATGTCATGTTGGTCACATTCCAAACATTATAAGGCCTTAATCATGTATTCTCTTGACAAATGAATACGCATTGAATCTTAGTTAGGACATGAGTGTTGTCAAAAGATAACTCTTTTCACATACCAAAACCTCAAACCATGATATAACTATTTCCTTATATTGGTCATGAGCTCATAAATACTGTAAAACATTTAATTTTCTCTTTATCCCTTCATTATGTGCATAACATCTTTTTTCCAAAAATATTTCAATCACATTCCTTGGTTACTGGTACAATAAAATTATTGAAAACCACAATATACCAATAAATAAATATTCCAATAATCCACAATACTATATACAACATTATTTTTGAATCCCATTACATAAACACTTAATCATTCCACCACATCGTTATCATATTAAACATCGCCAATAGTGATCACATGTGACTTCCCTTTTTTACTTTGCCTTAAGTGGTTGCTCATGTAGATCATCACTAACCCTTAGATTATGGCATTTATTAGCATAATGCCCCCATTCCCTTGCACTTGAAGCATTGAAGTGTTGGTGGGGCATTCTCTGCAGTCTTTTCTTTATTCACATCATTAGAAACCCATTTTCCACTACTTCGACACTCAGCTGCTTGATGACCTTCTTTTCCACACTTAAAACATTTTCTAGTCCCTTTAAGACAATCTCCACCATGCTTCTTTCCACACATTGAGCATAAGGAAACATTCATATTATTTTCACCATTATACTCAGAATTCTCCTTGAACTCCAACTTTTTTTTCTTGTCACAACTATGAGATGAATATGTAACACCAACTTCTATTTCTACCTTAATAGCACAAAACACAATTTTCATCATAGCTACTGAAGTCTCTTATAGCTAATTCCCTTCGAAAATTTGGATTTAAGCCACTGAATAATTGCTCAACTTTACATTCAGGTTGGATGATAAAACAAGATGCATACCTTGCAAGCCTTGTAAAATTCACTTCGTATACACCAACAGATTCATCATCCTTTTGCTTTAGTTCAAGAAAATCCTTCTCCATATTTGTTCTAAGAATATGAGGGAAGTAATTATTGAGAAATAAGTTCTTGAACTCGTCTCATTCCTTGGAATAAATTTCATCTCTTGGACTCGCATTCTTGATAAGATTACACCATTGATCACCTTCACCTTCCAAAAAATATACTGCTAAGATGACTTTATCATGTTCAGGACAATGAAGAACTAAAAATATCTTTTCAGTGGTACTGATCCATTGTTCATCAACAAGTGGATCAAGAGACCAACTGAATGAAGGTGGATGTTGCCTCATGAAGGAATCAATAGAACATTGTTCCCTTCTCTGCTCATTTGGAAATCCATAATGATTCATATCTTGTGTAAGTATAGAAATAAAATTTTGCACTCCATCTCCCATAACATTTGTTTTTTCTAGAGGACAAACATTTCATTGTCCATTGCATTGATCAACACGGTTCCTTCGGGTTCCAGCCATCATCTAAAACCCAAAAGGAATAGTGTGAGAGGAAAAAATCATGCAAGGGAAAACAACATAATAAAGGGGGAGTACCTTAAATATCTAACATCTTAGGTTTAATTCTAAGATCATTACCATTACTCTAGGACTATAAACTATACTTATACTTAACCTTATGGACATACCTAGACATACCTTAGGAATATATCTAGGGATCTCACTAAAGTTCTCGCATCCTAGTTTCCAAAGGTTGACTAAACCTTTCCTCTAATACCAACTGTAGAGACCCGAAGCCTGATGTACATAGATATTACATTACTTTTGGGGAATACTTAATATATAACAAATACAGACACACAACGACCGTAATAGTTTAGTGTCTTTGGAAACACGGAATATAAACTTCTAATCCTGTTGAAAAATATTCAACAACTCCAATAACGATCTTCCCCTTTTTGTTTCCTTACCTAAAACCTTTCTTTATTTCCTGGGGAAAATAAAACATAAAAAGGGGGATCTCAAATGATCAGTAAGGGAAAACATAGTTAACATAGAACAATCCATAAACATTTGGAATCAAAAATGTTAACGTGAAATTTAAACATCAAAATCTTGAGCAAAGACTTCAATCGTGGAAGTACGTAAGGCATATATCATAAAGGAACATCAATCATGATAAAATATCATGGGAATAAAACATGTAATTGTGGAAACCATTCAAAACTTGTTATGATTTCCATAACAACCAATGCATTTCTTCCAAGACCATCTTAGTGGACAAAGTCCCTTTCTGAATCGAGTTCACTCCTCGTTCCAGTCCTGTAATACTGAACCGGATCAACTTACCATTCCAGAAATGTCTATCTCATGAGATATAAATCTTTACCCAATGCATTGGAGGGAGATATAGGTCCCACCCATCTCATAATGAAATCATTGTTACTTTTGCCACAAAATATACATACATCATTCATAATAACCCAATAAATAAAATGGGTTTCATAAACATCATCCCATCGTCAAATAATACATATAAAATAAATGGATATCCTTTCATAGTAAGAGAATTGAAACCATGTAAATCATAGATACATGATACTTGAAAAAGACACATATGAAATAATGTCATCTTAGATGAAAAATGGTTTTGATAAAACACTTGAAATGAATTCTTGAGGGAAATATCATGTTTTCTTCAAAATCATTTTCTTTTCACAAAATGACATTAAATTTTAAACGAAAAGGATTTTGTTGAAAATAGTCATAAAATATTTTGGAGGATGCTTCATTATAATATGGATTTATAAAACCTTAAAAATCCTTTCATTCCGTATACGTTAAAAAACATTCTTCTCGTACTTTTGTCGGAAAAGTCAAAAAGCACCTTGTCGGGTAAATAAAAGAAAGATTCCTTCCATACCATGGGGTAAAAGTAAAAAAGGGTAAAAAGGACTATAAACATAAATTAATAGTCTTTTATAAAACATTGACATGGACGATATCAATAACCCCAGTAAATACTTACGAATAAGAAATCTCAGATAAAAATGAGATTGAAATATTTATCCCTTACCATAGGTCAGATATTCTTTATACGTATCAGAAACTCCTGTATAATAATTTAAATAATGAAATTTACTTATTACAGAATCATATTCATTGTTGTGATATCATATATGGTTCACTTATGACTTTATATTACCCGTTCTTTTGTAAATTCCATGATAAAGAGCGTTTTGGGTAAAATCGTTTCATTTGTCATTCGTGTTTTGACTTGTAATTATTAATATGATTACTTAGACCATGATTACTAAATTACAGAATATAAAACATGATTTGAATATAATATATATTCAAAAAATACATATATAATAGATCGATAAATGGAATGAAATACACCGTTCAGGGAGACGGTAGACCGTACGTACGCATGAACGTTGTTTTCGTTTCCTCATTGAATTGAATGGAATTAATTGGATGACATGCATATATATATATACACATAAATATAGTATCATTATTATGTCATGTATTTCATTATTAATTATTATATATACTTTATAATCACTTATGAATGGTTAATCATTGAGAGTAAATCTCATCGTGTCATGGAGATGGTATTCTGTACGTACGCATGAGTGATGATATCATTCCCATGATCATGGAATTTTATTGGAGTGTATGTATACTATTACAGAATCAATATTACTTTACAATTATCATATATAGTTATTATTTAAACTATTATACCCATCCAAGTAAGGTGGTGGTGGAAAATAGATTACACCACGATGTGGAGATGGCATTTCTTACGTACGCACGCGCGGTGAGTTCGTTTTCCGTAGGATGGATAGATGGTGGAATAGTGTTGTTTCTTAATTATAATAACATATCATTATATGAGTGATACTGATGTTATTACTTCATAATGAAACAACCTAAGCAGAAGAAGTGGAATAAGAAATAATGTTGAAAGAATCGGTAACGGACATTACCTCTTCTTTGAAGCGCGTCTTTGAGACCTCCTCTTAGGGCACAGAAATTGGACATTAAAGAAGACCATGACCTCTAGGATGTTTATAAGGAAGTGTAGAAGAGAAATTGGCTGGGTTTGGACGATCTTGAAGGGTCAACGTGGTGTGGGGAATAGAGGGAGGAGGTTCCCTTTTATAAGGGATGAGAGGGGCACCTTTGGAATAACTAAAAATATTATTTCATTATAAAGTAATATTCGGTTAGTAATAGCTCAAAATTGAATTATTTATAATATAAGGTGGGGATGGGTCGAAATAATCTCATACAATAGAATTTAGACAAGTTTAGGTCATTATATTAACCGTAACATTTAGTTTTAACTCTTAGTTAATTAGATTGACATTTACCTTGTCACTTTGTATTTTTATATTATATAGTTAATAAACATACCATATACATCCAAGCGACCCCAAAAGTGGTCAATTAAGGATACAAATATCATGATATAAGTATATTGGCCGAGCCTTAGATTTTAAGAATATAATAACAATTAATAATATAATAATTTTTTTATATACTATTTTAGGTCAATTTTGACACTATTTGGTAATTGATTTTTGTGAGAATCATTACAGAATGGTTAGTTTGAAAAAAGATAATTAAATAAATACTACCATGTCATATTAAAATAGAAAATTATTTTAATTCATATAAAGTCTCAAATTACATTTATTTGGGTATTTATAACATCAATTATGTCAATATTTCATTAATAAGATAATTATTGCATCATCATTGTGTCATAAATAAATTAAATTATTGTAAGTCAAAAAATTACAAATAAAATACCATTATGTAGAAAGTCTGTTTATATTTCTAATTAATATTTATAGTCGAATGTATCTTATGTATAACCCAATGTTAAAAATGATTTACTTATTAAACATTGATTTTAACTATTTTAACCCTTCTTTAAATAAATTAATATTAAATGTCCTAATCTAATCCAAGTGGGCCTAAATGGTAATATTTTATTCCTTTGGTTGTTATTGGTCGAATTAAACTTATCCAATATAATTAGGACATGTGTTAGAGTAATAATAATATCATTTTTACCCTTAATTACCCTATTTACTTTTAATCGTGGTAAAAAAAGTAAAAAGATACTATTCAGCAAAAATTATTTTCTTCTCATTGAACCACATTTAATTCCTTGATATTAACCATATATCTTGGATTTTTGAAATTCCACTCACAGAAGCGGTAAAAATAAGTTTTATGAAAAATTCTGTTGTTTAACTACCACTTAGTGGTTTCACTATTCATCATAAAATGAAAGTTTCCAGAAAAATACCAAAAATTATGCCTAAGATATATTTGATATTATGAATTCAAAAATGATTTCTATTTTACCAAATTCAATACATATAATTTGCATTATTTTATTTAAAAATTAATTTCCATCGTCAAAACAAATAGCGTGTTCTTAAGAGATAATAACTATCGAATGATTGACACTTGTTTATGTCTGGTTTAAATTTAAAATTACATCCAATGACCAAAATTATATTAAATTGTAAAAATATATTCTAAATATACTTTAAACCCACTAAACTTAATAATTTATCACTATTAATTATTACGATTTAAAAAGTTGTTTTTAAATAAAATTTAATAATTTTCACTATTCATCAGAATATGAATGTTTTCTGAAAAGTACCAAAATTTCTCCCTAATATAATTTCAATATACCGAATACAAAAATGAAGTCCATTTTGAAAGATTAAATTTTTTAAATTTCAAAAAGTGGGTATTACTATTCATAACGGCTAGTTCATAATAATATTATAATAATATTTCGTTTAGTGAAACTCAAAATTGCGTACTAGACACGCTATCGAAGAAGGTCACGATTTCGTGTAATGAAAGTCAAGTCAGGGATGCATGTTGTGAAAGCTCCTTTTTGTGTAGAATACAACAAAAGACATTAATGAAATTAAAAGAAATATTTTTCATAAAATCTCGGGGTGTTACAGATAGTGTGGATGATGAACATTCCATTTTATTCTAAAAATAAAAAAGGGTGGTTGTTAGTAAATATCATTATTATAAAACTAGTTAGATATAATAAATGAAAAATTTTTATTTATTTTGTTGTAAAATATCCCACTATTTTATCATCTCACAATTTACCTAACCATTGAACTCGGAATTTATAGTTTCTTTTATATTATAGTGTCAAGTTACACCATTAATTAAATTAATTATCCATATATTGGCCATGAAAAACATAATCATGTAATTAGGGAGGTGTTATTGATACATATAGGCTAACAACTCCTTGATCCATTGAGTGGATACCCCTTTTCTTAAATTATAACATGGACTTCCAAAATACTTACCTAAAAATTAGAATTGAATATATATTGATCATTATTAACAACATAATTTCAGTTAAGTCTACTCCAAACTCTCATGATATGTCCCTGATAAAAATAAGTGTCCAGAAATTGGACTTCTATTACACTTAGTTATATGGTTTCATTCATGATAACATAATGAAAGGAATTGTCTAACATAATATTTAATTGAGTTCTTCTAAACTGTTATGAATAAATATTATATTTTTTCAGCCTTTAATCATATTTTTTAATATTATGATGATATTACTTAATTAATTTACCATATTGGATAAAATATACATGAAAAATTCATTTTTTTTAAGATCCATATTTTCAAATTAATTCATTTATTTATGGGATCAAAGTCTTTCATACATCAAATAAATAATTTTACTGTCTAAAATTATTAATTAATTAAATGACATGTTCATGAAATTTATTTAATGGTCTATTTAATCAGTATACATTAAATCAACCACTGACCTATGGAAAATTACTCATATATACAGTCTTTGCATGAGTTAAGACATTCCACCTATCAACTCGTGTATCACTTATGTTGGAATCATTATTGTTCCATCTAGAACCACCTCCACACATCTTGAGATTATCCATTAAATAAAAATATTAATTACAGTCACAATGGTGAAGGGAAAAAAATGATATGTCAATGAGGGTAACTTATATATCCTTGGAGACATGGGTCCTACATTACAGTGGGGGTAGGGATCACATGTAGAAAAACATTTAATTTAATATTAAATAACTAGAAACTCGTGCAATAGACTAAATTAAAACATCCAACACAAACAAATGACTTATCCAAAATCATGAATGGTCGTACATAAAATGAATATACAAAATTAAATGGATAGCATTTATTTCTTTATTAATTATTTTATTATTTGAGATTAACATGATTTAATTAATAATCAATCAATTAATTAATTCTATATTTTTGTAATAATAATCTAATGAAATTTAGAGATACTAATCATTAATGACATTAATTAAAATAAACTTATGAAAAAATAATGACAGATTAATTAAAAAAAGTATACTGACCATATAAAATTATTTAAAACCATTAGTAAATATTCAAACACACAATGGTGTTCTAGAAAGTTTAATAATGTTTTAATTCTATAAATTGAAAATTTAATTTAATTATATATTTTATTTAACGGAATACTATATGGTATCTACATATAGATATATTCCATGTACCTTGGTAGTCACATGTATAAGTTACACAATTGCTGATTCAACATGTTAACTCAACTAGACTACATAGTGGGTATATGCTAACTACAAAACTTTTATCTACATTCTATGTTCTAGGTTGCAATGGTCAACACATGTTGTGCAATGAAAGCCTAAATTTTAATAAATTTCTTAGTGAATGAAGATACAATGTGAATTGGTATAAGGTAGTTCTCCAACCGCACACCATGTAACCCAATTTCATCGGCACAATATTTGGTACTTCTCAATGAAATCTCTGGTCTTTCATCATTTCTTCTTAAAACATTAAGAAAAATACACTGAAAAAGGAAGATTATTATATCAATAACATGTTAAATAATATTTAATAAAATAAATGAATATATAACCACAATTATACATTACTCAATAAACAAATAAATAAATTGAAATTTATAGATGACCACATTGATACTAGTTGTTGGATCTAGGAACAATAGAATATTGTGGTGGTGGGCTACATTATAAAATTTCATTTCGTAATTATTGCTCAAAACAAATATTGAGGATATTGAACATAAAATTTGTAATTTATTTATTTATTATTTTATGAAATTAATACAGGGAATAAATAAAAAATTTCACTGGTTAATTTTGATCTTCAGAAATGTCCCTTTTTGACTACCATCATTTCATTATGATATCCAAAAATATAATCACTTAAACGATGATCCAGTCATGCTCTTTTGATCTCTATAAAACACCCTGCGATTACTAGGTTCTAGTTTAGTGAGTAGAATGTATTACATTGATCGTTCATGATTGTTTGTTCTTTAGTCATGAATTAATCTCTCATATACATCTTGGTCTTGAGAGGCATTGATAAGGAGGAGTTGAGAGAGAATTTGTTGTGTAAAATAATTCTATAATCTCTATTTTGGATAGTGTACACAATAGGCATAACTGTCTATTTATAGAGTTTGAGTTTAAGATAAAATATTATTTAATTTCATACTATCAATTAAAAAACATTTATCACCTATAATAAAACCCATGACACATATTAATACTTATATAATTACTATTTTTGGTGTATGGAAACATGAAAAATAACATATATTAGTTTTTTTCTAGTTAATTAATATTTTTCTACAGAATTAGTATTCTTCCTTTAAAACCCCACGATCATTTATTGAAATTCCAAATAAATAGTTTATTGATAAAAAAATATTTTCTTCATAAACTAGAGAATAAATATTTATTAAAATATTCAGTAAATAAAATAAGTATTTTATTCTTATATTGGAGAATAAATATTTCATTAATTTATATGATCAATATTACATGAATATAATTATTCTCCATAGTTGATATTAATATTTTTCACACTAATTAATCTCAATAATAATTTCATCGATATCAATGGAAAATCATAGTGTTTGGCCCTCTAGGATTTTTTCTCATTGGAATTTGGCAGGAATACCTATATTCCATTATTACTATCTGGAAGTGGATCAAGGATGCTGATAGAAAGAAAACTATGTCATAAAATCAACACCCACATACTTACACTATCTATTTAATATAATCCACTTTTTACAATATCTCATTAACAATGTTTCACAACAATTTCACAAACATATATACTTGAAATTTATTTCATTAACTATCTAAAATAAATACGTTATTATACCACCGACATTGAATTTAATGTGAAAGTTTTATTCCAATCATGGGGACAAGATATCATCTTCTGTAAATATGGAATGGTCAAATCCTTCATTGACATATTCTTTAATGACATGTAGCTTGTGATACACCAAAAATTTTAAACTTCACCATGAATAATTATTGTCATTTTTTATGAAATAAATCTACATACATAAATTGTGCTAGAAATTAATAATATTAATAATGTCTAAGGACCAACTCACATCCTTGTAAACAATATTATCTTATGAAACAGAAACCCGAAGAACTCATATTAGAAGGTATTTTCTCATAATATCCCATCTGGGAGATTACCAAGTGTTAACATTATGAGAAAAAGCATAATCATCACAACATTACTCTCACATAATAGTCTATGTACTATGTGTCTCATCGTAGAACATTATACAACCAAATATCATTATTTGAGAATAACATCATGGTATATCAAGGCTCAAGTCATAGCGAGGAACATCGATTACCATATCAATGTGACATATACTCAATGAAATTGTCACATTAGATTCATGCATAATAATAAATAACATGTAATAAGGAATTTTATTAATATTCAATACATCAAATACTTATATAATAAAAATACAAACAGTTGGTCCTATGACACCAACTATAATGAGATATAGAATTTGATGACCTGATCTTCGTTTTATTAATATTCAATACATTGGATATTTATATAACAATAGTACAAAAAATTGGTCCTCGAACACCCACTATAACAATATATATTGAATTTCGTGACCTAATATATTCTATTAGTTATGGTTAAATAGAAATTATAGTAGATCAATAAATGGATAGGGAGAGATAATTTGAGTTTTCATAGATCATCTTTGTTTGTTTCAAGAACATGGTAATTTAAGTTGATGGTTTTGTAAGATGGAATTTCATTATAATTTTTTGATTCATTTGAATGTTTTAATAGTTTTACAGAAATTATTTTTGAAACATGTTATGATTACATGAGACTGGTTTGGAATAATTAAAATATTTTATAGTAATTCCATTGAACATTATTTCTAATTTAATTTAAAGGCATGTGAAAATTTTTCTGGGGCATTGTTCTATAATTTTTGAACTATATGTGTTTTTTGAAATTACCCAGATGAAATGGTTGAATATGTGATGATGATCGAATATGGGAACCTAAATGTTTAGTGGGTAATGTCTAGGACTAGAATTCTAGTATGGTTTTCTACTACCTAAAAAAGTATTTACACTATATAATTAACTTAACATGTGTTATAAATGTTGGGGAGACACTAGACTATGTGGCTTCTTTCTCTTGGCCTTGAGGTTTTTCAAAATATGGACTTTTCACATGAACAAGATGTGTCTCAAATCATTAAGGCATGAGAATCCTAGTTGATTAAGACGAAACATACATGATGGATTTCCCCTTTTTTCTAGATTGATAATATTACTCATATTTTTTTCATTCGAAATAATTTATGATTTTTTCTTTAAAATTTATAAACTTTATATATTCATAAATTTATTCCCTAACTCTATACTTTATATATTCTAATTTAATATATTATTTTTTCAGTTATATTTATATTACTGTATCACTATGTATTATTTAAAATGTTAAAAATGTTGTTTTTAATATTTATCTATATAAAATGGGATTTGTTTGAAAAGTATACTTATGGAAAAAAATATGGATCCCTACTGGGATTTTATTCTCACACCTTCTATATATTGATTGGTATATTTTTACCTTTAATTTTGTATGGTATTGGAAAATTCATATTGATTCATGGTAATGATTAGTATGTATTCTAGAGGGTGTTGAAATTTGGTGGAGGCGTGGTGGGATACAGATCCTCCTGTTACATAGAGATTGGATTTTGGATATTTTAGTTGGTTTTCCCTCTATATCAAATTTTATAAAAAAATTCTTAGGCTAAATTTTTTATGTACCATTGTATTTTTTGTTCTTGTATATGTTATATGATACAAGTATGCTTGATATATATTATCTTATTTTGTAAAAAATCACTCCCAAATATCCTTATCGATTCTAAGGAACTAGTTCGCACCTATGGGGATTATGGATGCTCTTCATGACTTTTTCCATACTTTTTAAAGTAACATGATTGATGAGGGATATTTTATATATTTTATAAAAATTATTAAAGGATTGGGTCATATTTAATTGTTTCTTTGTGTAGGTAGACTAATGATTGGGTTCTTGGGGTTTAATGGGTAGGTAAAGAGTCTGGGACATTCCATATCCTATCATAATTATCCTTATGTTAGGATAGTTTGTTGAAACAATGGTTCATTCAATTTTCTATTCATGTGACCTCAGTTTATATGTTATCTTAAATATATATAATTTTACATTTTTATTTAATGAATTTTTCCATTTTTTGATCTTCTATTTTTTCAGTGTATTATAGTAACGTGCATGTGACAAGATGTGCCATTATGGATTAAGAGGGTTCAATGGATAATGATTCCTGAGATAATTCCATTGTATAAAAAATCATATTGAGGTTATCATGATGATGAAATTTTCCATTGGACATGGTGTAAACTCTATTGGAGTTATTCCTAGAGATGTGGAACCCGAAGCCATAGGGGGAAGAGATTGAGCCCAGATGTTTTCCACTATAATATTACATCATTTTATGGTAGAAATTACCTTCATGTAATAGTTTATTAGTTGGAAAATGATAATCACTTTCCTAGAATCCATATACCTGGTTAAGATATAATACACTATTTTTACAATTCCATGCTACAGTACAAGATGGTGCGATATGATTGTTTTGAAAAATATTAATGGTTTTAATAGTAGTAATAATTCATGTAAAATATTCCCTAAATATTTTTTTTCCTATATAAATTAATTTTTAAAATTTCTATGGGGTTCCTCAACCTTCAACATGGTGGTCAAATGTTTATAGATAATGCAAACCAATTTTTTAAAATTTTGTGTTTCTCAATATATTTTTTATTAAAATTACATATAGAGTCTCAAAGTATTATGATATTCATATGACTAGAAATATTAAATTTTTCATTTTTTTCAATGATTTCAATGTATAATAATTTTGTGTATAGTGAATTTTAGGAAGATATTAACTATCCTAGTGAGAATATGTGACCAATTTTTCCTCTGGAACACCGTACCTGTTATAGAAGTCCTTATGAAAATACGAGAATGTATAGTTTTTTCTAAATGATGTTATATTAGACCCCAACTTTTATGTAATTCCATGAATCATAGAACCAGTATGAGAACTCTTACTAATTACCACAATCGAATAAAAGGGAATGTGTAATGAGACTACATATCGAATACAAAGAAAATATCTTTAATTTGAATGTTGACACAATTTGAAAAAGTTATACTCTGATATCTTATCATTACATATATGTATTGGTTTTTTTAAAGTATAGGGTATGTAGTAAATCCAGAAAAATCTAACCCCATAGGTTATCATTCATTTAATTTTGGTTTCAAAAGAGAAACATATACATTTAAGTAGTTTTAAGAGTAGAAGATCCCATGGGGAAATTGGAGTAGGTCCTTCAATATTGAACGTGTCATTTTCTTTCCTCCAAATATATTTTTGATTTTTTTTATGAGTACTTAAAATTTTTTTATATAAACAAATTCCATGAATTCCATGAACCTCCTAATGAAGTTCATAGATTATGTTGTAGAACTAAAAAAATAATCATGGGATGTGAAAGGAATAATGATTATAATGTCATTCATACCCTTTAACTATATTTGATATAGAGCATGTTTGGGATATCAATGTCCTTAATATTTAATTCATTGAAATTATAATTAGGATAAAGTGGATATTTTATCATAGGGATCATTTAAATTATTACCATCACTGTGTTTCTTATACCTCCCTTAGTGGGAGTTTCTGAGAGTATCAAGGGAAATTGGATATGAGGTCTGGTCAAGAGGGACCTTTTTTATTTGATTTTGGGAAATCTATATAATATTAACATTGAATTTGAAGAGGATTTATTAAGGTGTTAACATTTCCTAGTAGTTCTAGTATATCATAAATTATTTTCAAAAGAATTTATTGTATAACTCCAAAATGTTATTTTTATTTCATGATAGATAAAATATATGGAACCTATATCTTATCTGTTCATTATAAATAAATTGTATTATTATAGATAAAAGAGTGTATGATAGAGGTAGATGATTTTAATGGAATGGTTTACATTTGGCTGAGTGTGCTTCCATATGTATGTCAGGTACTTTTTCAATGAACTCCATTGTTATAAAATAATTGTGTTATTATTATCAAAAAACATAATTAAGTAATGATCAAGTATAAGAATATTTTTATATATATTGATGATTTTATTGATCATTTGAATATGAAAAAATGGTTCTCAGAAATCCATCACAGTTAGTGTATAAATAGCAAACTGTTATGGTATCTGACATCCTTATGATATTTTTAATAGTATGTTGGAAATTTTAAATATTTTATTAGGAATTTTATTCATTATTAATAAACTAAAATTTTTCATGGATCTAATAAACCAAATATTCAACTTGTACCAAGATTCATTTTTATGGTATTTGAGGATCACATTATGGTCTACCTAAGAACCATGGATGAGTATAGTATCACTATACTATACATTTATGAATTATTAAATAACACCAAATTTATTGTATTATATAGATATTTCTTCTCTATATATGGTAATTTAGGTTCTTATGATATGATTTATCTAATTATGGTGCCTCAGTCGACTCTGAGAAGGTTAGTCTTGTCATGTCATGTGGGGGACCATAAAATACCCCTAATAATTAAAATATCAATGGCATGAAAGGATATTATGATAATTTCATGAAGTATTTATCAACTTTTTCATCATTAATTACTACAATTATCATGAAAGGGTAAAATTCACATGGGATTTGAAGTGTTATATTTCATTCAATTACATGAAACAATGGATTACAATCAAACGTATTAAATATTTTCTAGAAAATATTTTTTTTATGTGGTATTATTTGATTCTTGAGGAGTTTTGTTAGGGTTTTTACTTACCAAAATAGATATTGTGGTGGTGTATATTTTTTTCAATAATGATTGTAGTAAAATAATTACTCCACTCATGATGTATAACATACATTGATTTGACATGCCCTCATGTGTTGGCAACACTACCTTTTTGGAGAATGGTTCACATATTTCTCATACCATAAGAGTTTTAGTTACCTCATTTTTAGGAAATACATGAATTTTAGGTACATTATACACATGGAATATAATTAGTCATTTTATATTGAAATCACTTATACACTTGGAAAGCATAATGATGTCGCTAATCCAATCAGAAACTACTTTATTTATCAGACCTTTTATGAATCCAAGGTATAATTAAATCTCATTAATCCCTTTTATATAATGAAAATGGATGTAGTGTATGAAGGAAATGTTGATTTTTTGTTAGAATTTAGGTAATACCATGTCTATTTATGTTTTTTTCTATGTGAAAAATGAAAATTAATAAATGATTTTTAGAGTATAAATGCTTCTTTAATGTTTGGGGAGACCATTATTGAGTGGCCATTATTCCTATGAAGAAATAATTATTGTATGAATTGATGGCTATTTTCACTTCTAGTGAGAAGGACCAATTTTAGACATATCATTTCTCTATGTTATACTTTCGTGTATTTACAAAAAAGTTGTACTATAAATTGGTGAATCATTTTTAGGATTACGTATTAGATGAGATATATTAAAAATTATTTCTTATTGTCTTCCCTATCAATAAATATATGCAGAACTAAAAATATTATATTTTTCCTGAAAGAATGTGCTTCATTAGGGTAAAAAATATATTAATTTTAATATACCAATATTAGAACCCCACAATACCAAAAGGATCACAAAATATCAATAATAATTCAAAAAATAACAATTAAATAATGAGAATTGATAAAAAGGGAAAAATATTCCAAATATTGAATGTTTTTATAATAATGATGGATTGAAGATGATATTATAAATAAAATGATGCAACTTCGATTTTTTTGTGATGTTTTTGTTTCTAGTTTAAAATATTTTGGGTAATTTCTATGAGATAATATAATAATAGTCAATCAATTATGAACATTGGAGATATACATGGAATTCAATTTTGATACATATGATAAAAACATTCACTAACAGACTCAGACCCAAAAATGGAATAGTTACCCACATTTGTGGAGATTAGTGTAATCAATTTCTGAGATATATTTTAAATTATTTATGATCTTCATAGTAGTTAATGAGAGTTATTTTCTATTTGTACTGATATTAAATTATCATAGAAGTTTATATTTAACATGGTAGAAATATTCGAACCAGGTAACAATTTTTTGATCCCCCCCTCCGTGTTTTGTAATTG
Organism: Viscum album; assembly: GCA_963277665.1. NCBI lineage: Eukaryota > Viridiplantae > Streptophyta > Magnoliopsida > Santalales > Viscaceae > Viscum > Viscum album. Next base: position 850,028,028 of record OY728138.1, on the reverse strand, counting down.
ATTACTTTGTCATTTCATGTGGAATGAAAGCTAATCCAGGTATAATTTGAGGGATAATTTAATTTTTTATTTTAAATATAGAGTATATAAAATTATATATATTTTATTATGTTCAATATAAATAATTATCATGGATGGATGAATTTAATGATTCTTTATATTCATTATTTGAGACATTATGTTTTTGATGATGCTATTATGTGTTCTCTATAGTTGATATAGATGTTCACCTGACATGTAATGGGAAGTGGAATTTGAATGATTATATAAAATCATGGATAAAAATTCTAATATATTTATCTGTCAGTTTTTTTAGAAAAGGTGATTGGGCTAAATCATTCAAACTAGCATGGGATAAGGTAGGGAAAATTTATGAATGTAATGTCAACTCGAATGATGTTTTGAATAAAATTTATTGATAAATATATAATGATCTCAGAATTTATTATAACAAAAACTACTTATGAATATTTCATAAGGTTGAATGTAATTTTACCGAATTTTCAATCTTTTGGACACAGTTTGAATGGTTCATATTTTTTCAAGGAGTAAAAAATTTCCCAAATAGATTTTATGAAAAGGCATCCAAAAAAAGGATATAGATAACATGTCTCATGTTAAAGAATTAAATTTTCAAATTTCTTATATATTAATAGAGTATTATTTTTTTAATAAAAAAATTAAATTAACGAATGAACTTTCATCTATTCTGATTAAATATCTCAAGACAATAGGGGTGAATAATAAATCATTCTCCTAATGTGATGATGATTACGAAAAAGATAAAGAACATGAAATAATTATGTCTCTTATTTAAAATATTTATAAAATTGTGTGAGATAAAAATAATTGTAATATTTCATTAAAATAAATGAATTGTGATGGACTATGTGATTCATCTTTTAATTAACCAATAAATAAGAATGGTTGACAATAACTAATGATTACAAATAATTCGAACCCAAATAGTTATGGGTGATGAAAATGATTAATGATATTGGGAAGAATAATAAACCAAGAAAGATGAGAAATTATATAATAATAAAACATGATTTTTTTTTAAAAAAACTATCATATTGTTTTCAATGAAATTATTTATTTAACTTTAGAGACACAAAATGTTCATTTTTCATGTTAAAAATTATAAATTCACTAAAACTATGAGAAGGTAAAATAAGGGACATTTATTGACTATATGTTGAAATTATATATTGAATAATTTCATAAAAAAACACAAATATTATGAAAATAATTAAACTTCTACATATATTGAAGCATAATTACTTAATAATATTAATGAAATTTTGAATCTAAAGAAGTAAATTGAAAAAAAAAAGACAAAATATTGAATGATCTAGATGTAAAATCTACGTCAAGGAGGAATAGTTGAGTAAAGAATAATATTTGATTCGTGAAGATTAAAAAAAATCAGAATATGGTAAAATATTAAATACAAAATATGTATGTTCTGGATAAATCATCGATATTTGATTCGAATTCCATCCAAAATAATATAATACAAATAACTCTTTATTATTCCATAGTTACTAAATTCGATTCATCTAAAAATATAGGTCCTAAAAAAATTTTATTTTTATTCAGATGATAAATATATTATAAAATACACAAACATATATAATTAATAATGTGGATACTTTATAGTAGAAATTATTTTTCATCCAAAAGTAATATATAAAATTTTAAATGTAGCTAGAAAAATATTATATTATCACAAAATACATAAAATTCATATAAAACATCACATTTTAATGAAAATTATTATTTTTGTGGAAGTAATAGAAATAAATAATTTGTTTTATGATAAAAAATAATTTCTATTGAGACATAGAAATATATAAATGAGTGGATTCTATCTAAGGATATTGAAAACCAATTCTTAGAAGAATCAAATTTTGAAAAAAAAGTCTATCATGTTTTTTCACACAAAAATTAATATGATTATCTATGTTTTTTAAATATATTACTAATATGGTAATTTGTAAAAGAGTGTATAAGAACACTTCATAAAAAAATAATGCATTATTCTTTATATGATAAAATTTAAAAGAGGGATAAGATAGAGAAGTAAATTCTTGCTGAAGTGGATCATAAACAATGAAAAATAGGTTATCTATGGAAACATGATAAAGGATTTTTCATCTCACATTACAGTAGATAATAATTTCATAAACAATATATAAGGTAGTTATTATGGTTGAATTACTATTTCAAATAAGAGTTTTGTCACTAATGTATAAAAGGGGTTTAAAGGTTAGTTATTTTTATTTTCCTCATCAGTTATATAGAAAATCCAATGTAAGGGATCATGTAAATAAATTTTTTACCCAATTTATTTTAACATAGGTAAAAAAATATTTTATAAATTGGTTATCATTATAACCAATGATTAAAAACCACTAAAATAATAAATTATGAAATTTCCCATATCAGTTATAAAATAACTGATGCAGAATATTAATTTTGATTCCATTTATTATAAATAAATAACATAAAAAAATATATTCCACATAACATGTTTCATAAAACATAAGGGTGATATTTTTTATATTTTTTTTATTTAATACCAACATAAAAATAATATTTTTAACTATGTTTAGTTAGATAGACTAAAATAGACCAATAATTATATAAAATTATAGAAACACGTAAAAAAATTATAGAAGATAACCATTTAGTTCTATTATTTAATAAAATTTTATCAAAAAATTCATATAAATATGGAAATATTTATATTTCAATGTCAAAAAATTGACAATACAAATAAAATGGTACAAACATTATTTGAATCAAAATTATGAAATTATAATCCCATAAATCCCATATATCATTGATATGACCCATCAATAAAATAAATACAGTCAAAATCATTTAATATGAAAAGTCACTATATAAAATGAAAATTTCTACCCTTGAAACAATTGGTATTTACCCATATATATTAAATACATAACAAACACACCATATAACCAATACAAAATATATCCATTTAATATTATTCCCACATAATACCCTTATAGACCAATAATATATAATATACTTATTCCTTACATTGGGAATTTATCTATAACAAAGGGGACATATAAGAAACTAAATAAGGGTTAATAGAATATATAACTACTATAGATCATAAATTAGAAAATGATAGTCTTGTAGGTATTCTGATATAATCATGGTGAAAAAATATGACATTATAAAATCATAACTATTAAAATATATATCATAATTCATATGTTTTGGAAAATGGTTTTTTATATTAAATATGACATGGGTCATTGGGGTGTCAAAACATCAGTTAATAATCAAGATCGTTGAAAATTTTATAAGAATATTTAAAAACATAGAGTGATGGAATAAGAATTTGTAAAAAAATATAAACATATAATGTAATTTCCAATGTTTAGTAAAATTATCACAACCATAATCAAAAATTGGATCAAGTCACCAAATGAATTGGTTTTAGTCAATATTCTATTTAATATTATGGGATATAAATCTTTATCCAATTCATTAGAGAGAAATATATTTTTGGTACAAGCTACCACATAGTTGGATTGGTATAGTATTTAGTCCCATACATAACATATATTCAGATACAAATCATTAACCTATAATTTAATTGGCAGTAAAATTTTAGACCAACCCATCACATAATCAACAAAATATATTTTTTATCCATGTGATCATTAATAGATTGGTAATTCCATCATAACATAATTAACATATGAGACTTATGTGATTATCATTCACCAAGAATAGCCTAAAGGCCTTCATTTATTTTGATTTTTTGTAACCTCCCTTTCAAGGGATGAGGGGGAACCCATACAAGGCCCTTGGGCTTAGTGATTTCAAGGCCCGATAGGTTTATGAGATTACATGACTTGAAGGTCATATGTAATTCAAGCATATTATAACTAAAAGGAACTTTGCCTCCCTAGCATGTGGATTGTGATTTTAGTTATCCACCATTGCATGACTATTTGGATAGGCTTCCCGTGCAAGCATAGGATGGTCCCAATGGCGTATCCATACCCTCTCATTCTTCTATATCCATTTGGTTCACCCTGGTGAGTGCACTTTATCTGAATCATCCTCGGTGCTCCTCCTTTATTTGTAGAGCCTGTCTGGGGTAACTGAACTGATATCGTGGCCCGAAGGCCTTGAGGTGGCCCAAAGGCATTAAAGGTGGCCTGAAATTCTTACTTACCCAATGAATTTGGTGGCCCAAAAGCCTCATGAACTCCAAGACCAAACTAGTGTCCCATCGTGAATAGTTTTGGCTACTACAGTACTACTACAATACTACTAAAATTCCCCATAAATATGCCTCTATATGGTTTCGAATCAGGATCTTGTGGATTCACATAAGGATTCCTCACAAACTGGTCAGAGGCTTATGTTCAAAAAAACGTCGGTTTCTAGCATCGATTCCTTGTAGAGGGCCCCCACCAAGCCTAGGTGCACTCCTCGCTTCCTAGCTAAGAAATGTATTTGAATCGTTCTGTGAAAAATTTGAATAATGTTTGAGTTAGGTGGGACATGAGGTTGTTCTCGTTCCCATGGAAAGAGAGGGGTACAACCAACAAGTACCACTCAGTTAACACCCCTTGTAAAAAACGTCGGTTGATAACACCGATTCCTTGTGGGGGCCCCAACCAAGCATGGGTTCACTCCATGATCCCCATATAAGTAATGGAACTTAATCTCCCTGTGTATAATATGCATAGTTTCTGATTCTGGAGGGACTCGAGCCTGTAGTAGTTCCCATAGGGGTAGATGGGTACAACTAGTATGTATTACATGGCTAGCACCCCATTGAAAAAACTAGGGTTTCAAACACCGACTCCTAGTGGGGGTCCTCGACCAAGACTAAGTGCTCTCCACAAACACTATGGAAAAATAAGATATATTAATGAATTTTTACATAGGTGAAAAAAATAACAACAATATAAAATTGCATAAAAATGAGAATAAATATCCTTTAATTTTTTTATAACAATTATTTCAGAAGGAAACAATTTATATGAAAATGAGAATAAAATTATTATGAAATTTTTCATAAATTTAAATTCATTTTAATTAAATAAAAATGAATAAATTTATTTGGGAAAATTTTTTGTGGAAAAGAGGAAATTCATTTCTAACTTTTTAAAAAAAATATAAATTCTTAAAAAATATTAACAATGTAGAAAATGTTTCAAAAGTGTTTTATTTCACACATATATAATATATGTAAAATTAATTAATAAATAAAACAATTAAATTATAAATTTATATATAAGGATATCCATATAATAGTCTTAATAATATGGAAAGGGTAGATAATAATTCATGACTGAAAATATGACATAATGTCTATTATGTTTAGATGAAACCTTTATGTTGTATTGTAAACGAAAAGGATGTATACATATAATAAAACACATAAAACCATAAAATAACGATTTCAAAAAATAAAATTTTGTTTTATAGAGAAATAATATATAATTATTTAAAAAAATTATTTTAGAAAATTAAAATCTTCATTTAAAAGGGACATTGGAAAAGAAAGCATTTCCACAAACATCCACTTGGTCAAATACACTCAAATTCCCTATATAATAAATTTATTTATATTATTAACATGTATAAAAACCATATTTATATATATTAAACACAATAAAATTAATTTATAATAATGTATTTCCTAAATATTAATTTTTTACTATTATGATTAATATATATCTGTCATTTCCTCAAGTTTTCCATGCATGCTTCACCTTAACAGTTCTAGTACATGCTCTATGAATGTGGGTTGATCATATTAGTAATTTTACTGATGATTTATTATATTTTTAGGGATATTTATAGTCTAAAAAAATTTAATTGAACTTGTGGTGATGGATCTCCAGAAATGATTAAAAAATCATCCTTTCAGTGATAATTGAATTTATTCATGAATTTAATTTCGAAAATTACTATTTAATAATATTGTAAAAATATTAAGTCATTCATTACAATAATATACTAAAAAAATTATTTTTTCCTAATTATTCGTGGTGTAAAAGTTACGACATCATTCATGTATGTGTTAAAACTGACCCCAACAAGAACACATTAAAATGACATAATGAGTAAGAACTTGAAATTATATAGTAATAATGTCACTTACATATAATCTTAAGGATATGAAATTCATGTAATTAAATTATTTGGAATGTTCAATATGCTATGGATCATTAAAATATATAATAATGTCTATGAAGAGGATAACATTTACCAGGGAGTCAGGAATCTTCCTATAGAGAGCCTTTTAGAAATGAGGGATTAGGGCGTCCTTATTGTGACCTATGGATACAAAAAAAGGAATTTTTTAAAAGGAATGTATTTTTATTAGGTATTGATGATAAAAATTAATGAAATGTGTTGTCTGAGGAATGGAGTGGTGGGTTCCTATTTTTGTGATATTGAGTTGAATTATTGTAAAAACACATAAAGTAATATCAATGGGTTTCCTTTTAAGAAATAAATTTTATAAAAAATTGGTAAAAAATTGTTTATAGAATTCGTATAAGTATATAATATACATTACCATTCAATTATAGATATTTTTAATGATATTTATGGTCTTTAATGCATTTACCTCCTTATTTCGTTTACCATGGACACTAAATTTAATCTTGGTAAATTTTTTTATTATAATGAAACAAAAAGTACTAAATAATATTGAAATTATTATTAAAAAAAATTAAATTTAATAAATTTAATTTATTTTAAGTTAATTTTTAAATATCATATTTTACTTTTAAATGAAAAAGAAAAATATATAGAAAATATTTAAAAAAAATGTCCTCATAAAACAGTAACTATTGATTATCTAATTTTATTTCAGTTACAAATCATATTTGTGTAAATAAATTATATTATACATTGAAATATTAAATTTTAATTAAATAATCCTATAAATTTTATCAACTATATTGTTAAGATTAATATATAAAAAAATTGAAAAAAAGATTCTTTGAAAAATTATCTACTTTTAAGATTCATTTTTTTACTCACATCTATTTAGAATTATTAATTTTTCTTTTAACCATAAAAATTATTTACTCTATTCGATGAAAAATAATATTTTTTTAAAGACGCATTAAATTGTTATTTAAATTAAAAATAATTATACTATGTCATGAATAATATATATACTTTTATAATATAAAATTAAAAATTACTAGACACTTTTTATTTCATTCCCATGTTTTTTATTATATTAAAAACATATTTTTTAATTTTTTACATAAAATTACACAATATCAATGTACCTAAATTTTATTCAAACTAAAATATATTTAATGTCTACATCTCTCTTGACCATATGACCACTATCCATATATCATATAATAATAAATATAATGTTCATATTATATTCTAACATATATATATATATACATCACTAAAAGTAGTCAACTTATTCTTTAATTTTCATATTCTATTATTTATCATTTCTCTAATGTGTTGTGTATTTTCTACTATTTCCATTAGTGGATTGATTTTCATGGAACATAATAATTATGTAAATTTCAACTTTGTAGTAGTTTAATATACTTATGGTATCAATCCTTTATTGATTTATTTATTTGATTTAATTTCATAATTTTATAATATATTTGATTTTTTATTTTAATATTTTTCCTAATTAAATATATAATTTTTCATTTTAGTTCGGTGATTAAAGTACCATAATATATCAAACAGAGTATTTATATAAATTAAAATACATATTTAAACCACGGGATGTTTCTATAATTTAGATTTGTCCTATAATATGGGTGTGGATCATAGAAATCATCAATTTAACAAAAAAATATTAACAATTCAATGTCAATATAATGATATGATTATTGGATAAGAATAATTACAATAAAATATATCTATTCCAAATGTTTTAATAATCATTATTATAATTGTTTCTTATATAAATCCTATTATTTTAATCCAACAATCAACATTTCATAACTGATGATGAAAATAACATTTAAAAAGAATTTAATAATTGAATATAATATGATATGTATTTTAAATATTATCCTACATATTAAACAATTCACATTGGTGACCAAATAATAGATGTTTTATTCCTTTCTTCTAACTGATCGGTGATAGTGACTTCATGCATTATTAAAAAAATTTAATTATCTTGAAACTAATTATAATTTTATTATCGTATATTAGAATTATAATAAAATAAATTATTCTCCAATAATCCATCACTTTTTCCAACACATCACTATGTATGGAGTATAACCAATAATAAGTGTATTTAATTGGAACGAAAAATCACATCTTATAATGGTCATTGGTATAAAAATTTATAATAGATTTGTTTTCTAATTACGATATTCTTTACACAATAATGAAACATGTGTTTCATCATTATCATGATGAGTAAGAATCCAACTATTTATTTCATTCTTCATAAATATTTTATAAAAATTATTTTATTCATTTTATATAACACATTTTCTATATCACTAAGGAAATAAATTATGGGTCCATGATTATATAGACTAAAATCATGTCATATTGAATAAAAATTATATTAAGATACCTAATATAAATGAAATATAAAGAGTAATTTAATTGAAATTTTCAAAATTGATTGAAATATGACAATCAGAATGCATGGGAAATGATTTTATAAAAATGAGGCCTAACATATGTACCACAATAATCACTAAGACATATTTCTGAAAAACCATTAGTTTGAAATCAAACCAAAAAACCTAAATATTTGTAGTTATCTTATAAAAATCCAATTATATCGGTACATAAAATTATTATGTAGATGTTAAATTAGAAACAGTAGCTTCTGATGTCTAAGGGACCTCAATATGTGGTTTGTTTTATAGAATATTTCATTACATGTATTGTATTCCGATAAATATAACAATATATAAATTATAATTGTAAAATAGTAAAATATATTTTTTTGACAAAATAAATAATGAATAAAATCGATACATACCTCAAAGGTATGTTATCATAAAGGTCGTGATATGAAATGTGGAATTTTTTGGACACTTCTTTCAAATGTTGAAACATCATCAATGTGGAGAAGTATTGAAGTCGATACATATAGAATAACTTTTACAATAACCAAAAGTTGATCCATATATGTATACTGATGATTGATGATATATTGAACATAATTAATAATCTCATATGCTAAAAATATGATGTTGTACATCTTCAATATATAATTCACAATCTATTGAAAATCATGGAGGAGGAGCTTATGAAAAGGGATAAGATTGAGGAAATTTTCCCTTTATATCTATAAAATTAAATTATAATGATGATATAATATTTTCTTCTATCATATAATCCATATCATTAATGTTATATTCTATAGAGTATATTTTTGCCTTATATATCTCCTCCATCGATGATTTTTCAGGATCAATAATTTTTTCAAAACAAATACACACATCATGTATCCTTAAACATAGCCCAAGTTTTCATATGTTCCAAATAACGTATCCAAAACATCCTTCTTACCCACTTATATGAAGGATCCCTGTATTTTATAATATCAAGGGATTATTTTATATAATTATTTGAAAATTTTATTAGTGTTATAAAATTTGAAGAGTTTAGAAATAATGTTAATTTTATCTTACAATATTCTCTATTATAGAATCTGAATCTTATTTAATATATTTACAATTTTTACAACATATGGCCCCATTTACAATTTTTCCATTTATGAGGTAGTATTTTTAGAACCTAAAGATCATGATGATTTCTGTAAACTACCCACTCCTTATTTTTTTTTGTTAATGAATACCCCCCCACGAGATAATGTATGAGGTTATGTCTTGATTACTTATATTAATTGATGATAACACCTAAGTGAAACATAATTAAAGAAAAAATCATTAATATAATTATTTTTACTTATTATATAAAAAGTTACATAAAAAATATGACATTTCACATACAAAAAATGATTCAGTTTTTCTACATTCAATTAATATCCATCATTTATCTTCATCAAAATATTTTTATAGTTGTTATTTAATTTTTTCATCGTGCTCCACAAATGAAGTTAAAATAAATATTGAATTAAAACAGATCATCCCGCAATAGAAATTTTTTTTATATTTACATTACATATTTTATGTCAGGTAAAAATAGGTCATCAAAATGTGAGAATGAACAAATTTTACTTATATATCTAAAACCATGTTATTATAAGAAAAAAAGTAATTTATGAAATTAAAAATATTCTCTAATATAAATGGTATATTATCATCTAGTCATAACTTCTCCATTTAGAATCTAAAAAATATTATTTTTCCATCGGAATTTATAGAAAAAAAATTATAAATTACATCAATTTTCAACTTGTAAGATTTTCATTAAAAATAAACTATATAATTTTCCTATTAACATTTATATAAGAAATTACTAATTTATATAGTTGTTCACTATCAAATTTACAGATAGCGGAGGCATTATATTTTCCTACAGATGTAAGGTTGTCTTATGTAATAGAATACAGTGGAAGAACAATTGATTTATTTCGAGGGACCACACATGAAGATCTAGAGGACATGGACATTTTATATGAATACTTTCAAAAATTATTATTAATGTATAAGAAAATTATAAATCCATCTATTGAAATATAAAATTGAATAAAATGGAAAATTGGGATAAAATACTAATCTTTAGGTGAATTATACTATATTTATTAAAGTGGTTAAAGAAAATTCTATAAAGATATGCACTAAATTTATCAGAAATTCAATGAAATAGATATAGAATATTGTTAAACATTATATCCTCAATTGATGCATATTATATAAATCATAAATTCAAGAAAATATATTGTACTTTAATTACAAGGATAGACAATCGAGTTTAGAGGATGATGGATATGTGAAGCGGGAGAATACATAATTATGAAGAGAATGTGAAGGACTTGGGAATACAGATGAAGCCCCAAATAAGAGGTATTTAAACATTTTTTATCAATGATCTACATAATCATGTCGAGGTCGGTGAATATCGAATGGGGTTAAGATGAGGATCACGTGTGAAGAGTTTTAAGCACAAAAATAAAACCATAAAATACATAGTTGTGATATGAAATAGCGCTTGATGTTTTCATGTCCTTGGAGATCACTACATGAAGTATTTGGAGATAAATTCCTTCATATCATCCACACATGCTTTAATAAATCCATTGGAGAACCGATCATTAAATTGCATGTGCTAGCGTGAATATTCGACGATGCCTTTGACGCTCGGATGATCACCACATCGTTCGCTTGTGATGCTTGAGAGAGAGAGATCAATCCATGCTACATGGATCTGTAGTCTATCTCTAGGATATGGGAGATATTGGATGATAGAGATAGACCTAGTTAATAGTGCATGGAAAACACCTATTCTCCTCCATTTATATAGTGTTATGAAAATATTGGGAATCTTTTTCCTAACCCCCGGAATACTTAACATACTATATAAATAAAATTTGGACTACTAAATTGAGTAATAAATAATATTCATTATTATTTTCAATTTCCTATAACATATTAAATATATTACCTGATAATAATTAACACTTTAACTCATCTTTATCCTTGTCAAATATTAATGAACCTTGAATATTTTAGTATTCGTTAATTAATATTTTTCATGTATCTACTTGAACCATGTTATCACATTTAATGAATAAATTAGATGATCTTTATTCTTAACTTTAAAAATATGAATATATTTATTAGACTGGTTACAAAATTAGCTTGGACAAATCCTAGACCCCAGTAGTGGGGCTCATAATGTCCAATCCTCCTATTCAACTGAATTGGGAAGATTCTTGAATACGCTATTATGTGTGACCATTTAGGACCTTATATTGATAGTGGTGATAATTATTTACAGACCAAGAGCGGGATCTACCAATCCATCATGGCCCCCAAATAGATATGGATTTTCACAGCATCTACAACCAACCTAAGAACACATATTGTGTAATATAATATCTTTTCCATTAATATCTCATAATGTTGGACACACTCACATGCCATAGCAATTTTCATTCTTTATAGTTTTTTTTGATCCAATTTGATTGTTATACCCTTGACTACCATGGCCATGGACTTATAAAGGTACAACCATCCTTGTAAACATTGGATGAGATATGTTACCTCCATAACCCAAAAGAGACAAATCCATTCATGAACTTTCATCCAATGTCATGCCATCAAATAATGTACCCAACACAAACTACCTCTCCATGATTTGAACATCATGGTTTTCATATTTCATCAAAGTAAACGATCATGTTACATAAAATATCAATAATATCATGTCAGGTGACAATTACACAAGGTCATAGATATGAAAATCCAATAACACCTGAAATGTGTTGTGTTCCTATTTGTGGGATTGTCCTTATAATCTCACTACCATATATCACCAAGTACAATCATCTTGAGAAGAAGTCACAATGCTTATGAGACCCTATCACCTGATAGTCATGAATTTGTTATGTCTGATCGGTAGGATGTATCTAGACCATAGAACATATATTGAAGATTAATGAAATTTTATCTTGAAGTTGTCATTATAGCATAGGATATCCTATACCCTTTCGATACAATAATTAATATTTGTACATTACCATTTCAATAGTGGATGTAGAAATATAAACACTATAAAGGTATGATTTAATCATGTATAGATAAAATTATACATGATATGGTAATAAAAATCACTGAATAGTTGTGTCTTGGGCACCCACTATTAGAACACTCCCACTTTACCTAGAGTCGACATGTTAACCAGACTTGTTATCTTATCTCATGAAAAATACTATGCTTCTACTGAGTAAAGAGTATAGCTACTAGGCCTGCCATGGTTCCCCCACATTACTATTTTATTATTGTGAGCACTTCTCATTGAGAAAAACTTCTCACGAGGTGGTATCTTAAGTATATCCCACTTGTACCCTATCATAACATGACATATTATCTAGTAAGAATATCATAATTTACATTATTTTAATAAATTTCTTACTAGGTGTGATTCAAAGAACTATAACATATCATTTCATTTAATAACGGCTTCATTTCTACTTCAGAAGCTATAACGTACTCAGTATTTGTAGGTATGTCTACCACTAGATTATATGATCATGAATCGCTCATTTTCATTAGCCTAACAATGATAATAGATCACATTGATCTATAGAAGAGTAGTTTGTATCCCTTAAAAACCATTATCCTCCCCCCTTACCATTTACATATCTTTTTTACTTTCCAATGTACAATTAGATTGTTCTGATTGCATCCCTTCAATTTCTCGAGGATAAAATTAATATTTTACAATTACAAAGGATATTATAGAATTTCATTTCATGTATCAATCATGGAATTAATTATTGGTAAATATATTCAATTTATGGATTTATCACACATATTTAATCTCCTACCATTTTTGGAACATGGCAACCTAGAGAGATTATTTCATGTTACATTGGAAACAATAATTATCCTAAATTTTTCCAACTTGTATTTTTTAATACAATGTCAATATATATATGATTGACAATGATCAAGTAGAATATATATCTACCTCAATATTTCCTATTACCTAGAACATAGGTTGCCATATTAAGTCAATCACAGGTAAATAAATCTCATCATGGTTTTAACAAACTATAAGTCCAATTTTATTTTTCCATATGTCGTTGAACATATTATGTAATAAAAACATTAGCGCTCCCAATAATAGTTGATAGAAACATGGATGATTTTTTTTGAAATTTAAATTATATTATCTTGTTGATTATTTCAATCCAAAAATATATTTCAGTTACTTGAAAACATTATTAGAAATCAGTGACGTGACCATCACTTTCTTGTTGCATTGTTTAGACACCATCCATGATTAGTGGTGATGACATAAAATTCTCAATAATATGATCATAAAAACTAGATATGTCATGTAAAATTATAATGTATTTAGACATAAATTATTGGTGAAACCAATCAAGGCTTATTAGTACCACGCTTTTACCATCCATGTACCAACTCAATTAAATTCCAACTGATGTATTGAAAATAATAAGTCCCTTTCACATTGATACATTGAATCCATTATTGAATTTCAATTAGTATTTCTAATTGAAAAATTATTCTTACATGAATGAAATATTATTCATATTGAATAATGTACCACCGACCATGGTGAACTCAAAAACATCACCATGGTTTTTCCTTCCTACTCGGTATGTGTCTTCCGAACAATCATGTTCCACATGTAATTGTGGAACTTGTTCTTATGACACCTATTTTTGTAACTAGAGTATTAACTAAACTAAATTCAATAAAGCTCCCAATATCTATAATAGATATGTGAACCCTTAGATATAAATGTAGTCTATAACCTGACTACCTAATTTCCAATCATAGGGATTTATTTAAAAATTTAACAATTGTTAGGATAATTCCAATAGTTACACATTGTGTTTTTTCCATATACAAGCTTGTTTATGCTCTAAAAAAATCTTTCCAAAATATAAATATCCATATATTGGAGTTATAAACAAAATATGAATAATATGTTATTAATTTTTGGTTTTAGTTGTCATATTAATATGGGAATAATGGCGTTATTTACAAAGAACTTCCTGAAATATTATGGAATAGTTTGCAAGTTTAAACATTGGTATTACTTACATCAATACTCTTATGTATGATATGGGCATTTAAGAATTACTCCACAATACATTTTTTAACCAATGTTTACATGTAATAATTCGTCATATATCCTCCTCATTAACATAAATTTTTGTGATGTGGATAAGGTAATATGAATTTAGGAATTACTCAATCGTACATTATCATGATTGATGATTGCACAGTCCTAATATTCTTCAGAATGTCAGCCTGAAGAAACTCATATCATCTAAACATGTATATACATCACTTTAATTTTCATAAATAACCAAAAGAAATATTTTGAAGTATATTTGTGCCTATATTTAACACTTTTAATAGTTCACATTCACCTGTTGATCTATTTCAAAAAGCTTTGTGACATACCATTTTTTCTAATGTTTTCGTTGTCTTGACTAATGAATTCGATGAAACTAAAGTTGTTTAGTTGTGCCGAGACTAAATATTGTTCTTGGTATATTATTGATGTCCAATTTTATTTTTGTGTGACTAAAAAATATTTTTCCACAACTGGGTATATGTCATACATTTTTTATATCTTCATTCATTGCCTCTGAGTCATGTTTCACTAAACTAATGATTGTTTATTAAATACCAAAAAAAAAGTCATCATGGAACCTGTAATAATGTCAAACTGTGTCTTGGGATAAATAAGATTAATGTTTTGGTGAATACATAATAACAGATCAACATGAATTCTAAACTTAGTAATTAAGAAGTCATGTACTTCTCACCATTGGCCTAGGTATCACCATTTCACTTCAACCTGGAAAATACATATTACTTCTATAATGGTTTCTATACATACATGTTTATAATATTATAATTCACATATGTTGCCAGCATGTTGTATGTAATACCCAAGTAGTAAAACTAAAACAATACAATTGATGAATATTTTCAAGAAGAATTGGGTAACTTTCTTCTTTAACTCTATTTATCTCTTTTAAACATACATAGTTTTATTTTATAATATGTAATGAAAATATCATTTTTTAATATCACATTCATTGAAGGATGTTTTTTATGTGTCATTTTCATTAATTTTCCTTCTCCCTTTTCAACATGTCCCTCAGTTTATTCACCATATGAATTAAAGAAAAAATTTCCTTTGATATTCTTATTCACTTGGAGAACCATACCTGGATAAGTAATGTTGTGTTTACTCAATAATTTCACAATTTATAACATAAAATAAATAGGTAAAGGGGTTTAAATGATATGATAATGGGATATATTTAAAGATCATGATCCATCATTAAATTTATGCATGCCGGTGTAACCATCCCCTTATTCGTATCATTGCATTGCTTTCTCCTTGAAAACATATTAGAGTTGGGACTTGATGTTTTATCATTCATGTCCTGATTTAGAGACTACAAATAACATCAGAATTGGATGAATGAATAACTACATTACCAATGTATCATTTGTATATCAATCTCATGTAATAAATTTCACCCAAAGTTCTTGAGGTAGTTTAGTTGTGTTTGGGACACTGGCACAATGAGTTTCACATGTCATAATATTATGTTCATGAACTTGTATTATTCTAGGATTCGCATTTCAGTGTGAACATTTACATTTTCCATCCTAATATCATTGATTATAAATATATAGCATAAATTTCAATTTTTCTACAAAAATTCATTTTAGCAAATTAGTTCTTTTATCATGATTTCCAGTTAAGACATTTTTACTAATTACATAAATCATTTAATGACTCCCACTATTTTATCAGATTTTAGGAACCATATGTTCTAGAAATAAAATACTTTATCACATGATTACTATTGTTTCAAGGATCCTAGTCCCCCCATAGTCTACAAGCTATTTTTACGCCACTACATAGAGGATTCATGGTGGGATTTTTGCTGGTCGGCCTCTGTAACATGATATTTCTTGATCTGTTGAGTGAAGGCCCTACTTCTAAAATCAGAACATTATTTACTCAATACATACCTCTAAAATGATAGTATGTTAGCTATGGATAATCATTACTATTACATTAGTTAACTCAACTCGTCACTCTTATAAGGACTCCCAAATATTAAATGGAACCCTCAGTTATGGCATGACCGACACCTCAAACAACCGATTTTTTGAAAAAAAATTTGATGGAAGGAATTAATGACTTATATATATCTTAGATGGTTTTTTATTTTTATTGTGACTAAAGAAATAATTTTCTATTTTTATTGTAAAATGTGTTCTATGTGATCGTACTCACAACTACCTCTGTAGTAAATTGAAAATTCATCATGTCACATGTTGATTTTATCTAAACATGCTTGTTTATTATTATAATATGTGATTTAGAATTAAGTACACATTAACAAAAATAATAAACCATTCAATAATAAAATGGTGTCCTGATCATGGTCTGATACAAATGGTTGACATGTTGAGTGAATAACAAACCAACATAAAACCCTAGGGCATGATACCAGGAGTTGTGTCTGTTGTGACTTGTATTGCAGCGCATTTCCATCCAATTCATCAAACTCCCATTTGGTTCACCGCCATCACCTAGTGTGAAAAGTGTAACTTCTCATCAAGTTAGTATATAAAGATTTTGGCACGCAGGCGAGGGGGTCTCGAGGTATAAAAACAACTCTGAGAATGGGTGTGTAGGCCCTTATACATATAATAACTTAGAGACGATACACATATAACCATTTTTAATTAAAAATATTATTAAAATACAATGGAATAATTTAAATTAATTAAATAAATAAAAATACAGTAGACATACATTGGTCAGTCTCCACCTCATGATCTGCATACGCATTAACTCTCATATATAAACTAAATGAAGAATAACAAATAAATATGAATTAAATAGGTTTGATGGAATTTAATTGAATTAAAAACATTAATATAATTTTTAATTCATTATTTTAATTCCATTTGGTCATAATTGATTAATTTAATTCTAAAACTAAAATTTAAATTAATCTATTAATTTAATTAATCCCCAAAATAAAATTAATTTATGCCACAAAAACAATTAAACCAACAATTATTACTCAATTAACCCCCCAGGTAATGATATCATTGTTGTTCTATTTCCACCTGTGATGCACTACACCCAATGACCCCCCCCCCCCTATTGGTTTCATTAGATTATAAAATATTACAACCCTTCCTCCATTTTTTATAAAATAGTTTGACTAGAAGACAGTCCCCAAGACTTCAACAAACCCCTTTTATATTTTCTAAATCCTATTTAGGATTTATAAAATACCAATATTATTAATATATTATTATATTATTATTATAATAAAATTTATAATTAAAATATAATTAATATAGAACTATTATTGTTATGAAATTATTATAATAATTATTAATAAATTCAAAAATAAATACTATTATACTGACCCGCTTCCAACCCGATTACTGATTTTAAAAAAATCGTGGAAAAAATTTCTTCAAACAAATAACTCACTCAAAAAAATTTCAATCTGAATTCATAACATTGGATGTCTAGAGACTCGACATCTGAAATCTTATTGAGATTCTATTTGTGGTGTTGGGATAGTATCAACACCCTCTTCAAAGTTTAATAGAATTTTAATTTTTTTTAAATGACTTAAAATCCTTACACGTCTCTTTAATACCACATAAAGGAACAGTTAATGTAGCGTATTCCCCAAACAAGAGGTATTTTAATGTTTTCCCCCAAAGATCGACGTAATATTGTCGACAATAATGAAAATAAACTTTTTTTAAGATGAGGATCACACATGAATAGTTTTAAGCATAAAAATAAAAAGACAAAATACATGGTTTAGATCTGAAGATGTGTGTGACGTCTACTCATATTTGGAGATAGCTTATCAATGAATCTAAAGTAAAGTTCCTCCAGATCATCCACACACACTTCATGAAATCCACAAAAGTGTAGATCATTGAATTCTTGGTGCTAGTGTGGAGATCAGATGATGCCTTCGATGCTATGATGATCACTACATTGCCTCTCTTGTGATACATGAGAGAGAGCTTCATCCGAGCTCCAATGATCCAAATCATATCTTTCTAGGATGTGTTAGAGAGAGGAATAGAGAGTGTGGTAGTAAATAGTGCATGGAAAACTCCTCTCCTACAGTATTTATAGAGTTTTAAGAAAATATCTGAAAACGTCAGCCCAACCCCCGAATAATTACCACATTATATACATAATATTTTTACTACTAAATATAGTCATAAATATTATTCATTTTTATTATAATATTGTTTTATTAAATTAAATATATTACATGATAATAATTAATCCATTTACTTGTCTCTAACTCACATAAATATTAATTAACATTGAATATTTTAATATTATTCAATTAATATTTTTTCATGTATATAATTAAATCTTGTAAATAAATTTAATAAATAGATTTGATGGTAATTATTCATAACATGAATAATATGTATTTATCTATTGAATTGGTGATAATATATCCTTATACAAATCCCAAACCCGAGTGGTGGGGCCCACCATGTCCAAAAATAGTATTCAACTGAATAAGGAAGGTTCTCAAATATGCTATTGTGTGTTACCATCTAGGACCTTATCTCGATTGTAGTGAATATTATTCAGAGACCAAGACTGGGATCTAGCAACCCATCATGGCCCATAATGATATAAGGATTGTTATAGCAGTAACAACCAAACTATGGGTGTGTTCTATGTGATATAATCTATTGCCCATAAATATCTCAAAAAGTAGGACACACCCACGTGTCATCAACCTTTTATTTCATAATAGTTTGTTGATCCAACTGGACAGACCTACCCTCAACTACAATGGATATGGTTTTATGAAGGAACTTCCATCCTTATCAACATGGACCTAGATATATTACTTCTATAACATGGATGAAACAAATACTTTCTTGACCAATCATCCAATGTCCTTCAACCAACAACGAACCAAACACAAACTACCTCTCCATGATTTTGACATCATGGTTTCTGTTTGGAATCAAAGTACATATTCAAATGACATACCTGGAAATGATCACATGTCTGGATACAATTACACATGATCATAGATTGGAACATCCAGTGACACCTAAAACATGTGGTGTTCCTATTGGCTGGTATGCCCTCATGATCTCACAACCAGACATATCCCAGTGCGAACTTCTTGATAATAATTCTCAATGCTTATGAGCCCCCAACCCCTGATAGTCAAACATATAATGTGTATGATCATTAAGATGTATCTATACAATAGTAAATATATTTATTATTAATGGTATAGTATATTTAGGTTCTCATTATAGAATGTGATCTTTTATACCCTTTCAATACAACAATTAATTTTTGGACATTCCCATTTCAATTGTGGACGTAGAAAATTCCACACTATAATGGTAAGATGAAATCAGGAATAGCTAATTGTATACATGATATGGTAATAAAAAGAATGGAATAGTTGGGTCTAGGGCACCCACAATTTCAACGGAATGTTATAGGGGTATTTTATGGAATGAGATAGACGGAGATAGCTGAGGAAGGTTAATGATAAATAATATTGTGGGGAGAATCAAAGATGAGAGAGGCTTAATGATAAAGGTTGATGGTGTGGAGTGATAAAGGAGGGATATGATGGGGATTATTGTATGGATTATTGATTAAAGAGTTTGATAAGTGTTTAATTCAGGGAAAAGGGGAAAGAATTGATATGTAACACCCCCAGATTTTATGAAAATTATTCTTTTAATTTCATTAACGTCTTGTGTTTTATGCTACACCAAGATTACCATACTGTATACGCAACACAGTATTATCTTGCGGTATACGCAACACTTTTCTTGGCTCTTGTTAAACATAATTTCACGTTCATTTGATAGAAGTTATTCTACGCAACATTGAGTGTATATATATATATATATATTCAATGTATAAATAAAATATGGTTGGATTCTGTTATATGCTACAACAAAGGAGTTGTGCACTACACGCAACCCTGACTTGGCTTACATTACACGCAATCACGACCTTCCTCGATAGCGTGTGTTATACGCAATACCGGGTTTTACTAAACAACGATATATTATTATAATATTGTTATAAACTAGCCGTTATGAATAGATTTAACTAAATTTTCAATTTTATAACATTATTATTCGTCTTACACATTTCTAGAACATGGTATAAGAACAAAATAAATTTTTTGGGTAAAATAAGTATTTTTCAAAAAATGCAGTTTTGCCGCCTTTTGATGGCGCACCCACTTTAAATCTAGTTTTTGACATATTTATAAGTTCAATTTGAGAGAATAAAATTCTTATTTTGAATCAGGACATAAAAATTTAAATTAGATAAAGTTTTGATATTTTTCCAATAACTTTCATATTTTAATGAATAGTAAAAACACGCTATATTTTAATTAAAAACAACTTTTTTATCATAATATCTTATGTGGTTAAATTATAATATTGAAAGGTTTTAAAGTATAAATAGAATATATTTTTACCATTTAATATAATGTATGTCATTAGCATTTATTTTACCTTGAATTCGTAGGTTAAATCAATTCAATCTTTTGTAATGTTTTAAAGAAAAACCCATTTTCTTTCGACAACAGGATTAATTTTAATTTAATTTCTGAAAATTTTGTGTATTGAATTTAGAAAAATGGATTCCATATTTGGAATCAGTGGATCCAAATTATGTTAATAAGCTACTTTTTAGTTTTGGGAATTATGAATAGTAACTACGGTAAATTTTATTTACCATAGTTAAAGATAAAATCGGGTAATTAAGGGTAAAAATAATATTTCAAAATTACACTAAAAAAAGTCAAAATAATATTGTATGACTACAATTAGACCCATATCACCTAATGGTCGGATTAGATTCATTTAATTATATGTTTTCAATGAAAATAATTTAATTATTATTAAAACCAAAGAATGTGACAACATGTCACTATCTTAAATCTTATAAGTATAATAATTTTAATCTAGTGATAAACTTCATGAAACATCAAACATGAATAGTCTCAAGAAAGATAATACAATTATCTACATCATAGGAATTTATTTAAAATTTTTAGGTATTAAATAATTATCGTTTATTATGACACAAAGATGATGCAGTAATTGACTTATTGATGAAATATTGACATAATTGATGTTATAAATACCCAAATAAATGTAATTTGAGACTTTTTATGACATAAACTAATTTTCCAGGTTATTATGACATGTTATTGTTGATTTAAGTAACTTGGTTCGAACTTATCATTCTTTTATAAATTTCATAAAAATCATGTACCAAATAGTGTCATAATTGACATAAATTAGTTTTTAAAACAAATATTATATTATTAATTTTTAATTTATTCCTAAAAATCTAAGGTTCGTCCAAATGAATTAGATAAGATTATATATATTAATAATAAACAACTTGGGGTTCTTTTGGCTTGATATAGTATGTTTATTAACCATATAGTGTAATAAAACAAAAAGACATGGTAAAAGTTAAATTATTTAACTTAGAGTTAAATCTAATTGATAAGGATAAAATAATAACCTAAACTTGTCTAAATCCAATTGTATGAGAGGATTTAGTCCAATCCCCACTTTATATTTGAAATAAGACCCTTTGGAACCATTATATACCGAATTGGACCTTAATATAAAATAATATTTTGAGATTTTCCTAAGGTGCCCCTCTCCTCCCTTATAAATGGGCACCACCTCCCTCTCATCCTCACACCAATTTGAGCATTAAAGCTCGGCAAAAACCTGACATAATATCTTTTCCACTTCCCTAGTATCATTCTATAGGTCCTTGTCTTCTTCAAAGACCATCCTTAGTTCTTTAAGTGGAGGTTAAGTGAAGGTGCGTCAAAAAAAGGTAATATCCATTACCGATCTTTTTCAATTTCTTTCTTCTTCAACATCTTCTTCATTAGTTGTTTCATGATAAAGTAATAACATCCGTATTTATTTAATACTTATATTTTATTATAAATATGAAAAACTCTAATTAACCTTCTATCCATCCTACGGAATAAGGAAATCACCGCGCGTGCGTACGTACAGAATACCGTCTCCACGCCGTGGTGTAATCTATTTTCGACCACCACCTTACTTGGATGGGTATAATGGTGTAAATAATGACTATATATATCTATTATAAAGTAATAATGATTCTTAAATAGTATACATACACTCCAAGACAATTCCATGATCATAGGAAAGATATCATCACTCGTGCGTACGTACGGAATACCGTCTCCACGATGTGATGCGACTCGTTCTATATGATATTCATTTCATAATGATTGTATAAATGAATTGAATGAATGAATATGATATATATTACACTAATACCATTCTTTAAATGAGGTATCTATATCCTAAAGAGAAGAATAAAAATTTATTCGACAAGACACGCATAAGAACAAAAAGTTATAAACACCCGAATAACAAGTAGCAATGAGATATTACTACTAGGAAGCTAAGAATATGACCATATATGATATCATAAAAATAATTATGATTCCGGAATAAGTCAATAACATTATTTAAATCATTATACAGGAGGTTCGGACATGTACAAAGCATATCAGACCCAAGGTAAGGAAAATATCCCGATCTTATTTTTATCCGAGATTGTTTATATTTTGGAATTTACTGGGGTGCATTTTATCATCCACATCCATGTTTAATAAATATGTAATATTATTTCCATCCTCTTACAATTGTTTAAATCCAATTTTACCCTTCGGTGAGTTTTTAGTAAAATATATGAAAGGAATCTTTTTCGTTTTTCATACGAGGTAATTTTTGACTTTTCCGACAAAAGTACGAGATGAATGTTTTTTAACTTATACGGCATGAATGGATTTTTAAAAAATTATTTCCAAGAAGCTTCCTTTACAAGTTTTCATGTTTATTTTTAATCAACTTCTTTTAGATTAAAATTTTATGACATGTTAAGAAAGGAAAAATGTTTTTGAAGAAGAACGGATATTTTCCTCAAGAATGGAGTTCAAGTGTTTTATCAAAATTATTTTACATCTAAGATAATAAAGGGTTCTATTTCTATCCATATTATTACATGGATTTGATTATGTTGATATAGAAATACTTTTATGAATTCTTTTATCTTATATGAATTGTTTTATGATGTCACGATGTTTAAGATTATCATTTTTATTACATGGGTTATGCAATGATGTATGATTTATGATTTTGTGGCACACATAAAAATGGTATCATTATGAGATGGGTGAGACCTATATCTCCCTCCAATTAATTGGTTAAAGATTTTATATCTCATGAGATAGACATGGTTGGAACGGTATGTTATACCGGTTCAGTGAAACAGGACTGAAACGAGGGTGACTCGGTTCAGAAATGGACTTTGTCCACTAATATAGTCTTGGCAATGAGTCTTGAATAATAAAAAATAATTCTCTATGATTATGTGTGTATGCCAAAAAAGTATCATGTTTTAAGTTATGATTATTGGGATTACATTTCACTACTATTATTTATCCCATGTTATGATATTATGATCTCTTTTGCAGGTTAAGATTTCCAAAATGTTATGTTCTTATGAATATGATGTGATTGATTTTTCTTTTGTTTACCCTTACTGAGCATTTGAGCTCACCCTTTTTTTTTTTCTTTTCCCCAGGATATATAGAAAGGTTTTAGGTAAGAAAAAAAGGGAAGATCTTTATGGGAGATGTTGAAGATCTTTCACCATGATTAGAAGATTACATTCCGAGATTCCAAAGACACTAATTTTTTACGGTCCTTGTGTGTGTGTTTTTGTTATGTAATAAGTATTCCGCAAAAGTAATTTAATGTCCATGTACATTAAGCTTCGGGTCTATATAGTTGGTATCAGAGGAAAGGTTTAGTCAACCTTTGGAAACTAGGATGCGAAAAAGTTAGTGAGATCCCTAGAAATATTTCTAAGGTATGTCTAGAGATGTCCCTAAGGATAAGTATATGTATAGGATATAGTTCTATAACTATGGTAACAATATTAGATTAAACCACATATGTTAGATATTGATGTTACTCCCCATTTATTATGATTTTTGCCTCTCACACTATTCATTTTGGGTTTTAGAAAATGGCTGGAAACAAGATGATTTATGATAATGGAGGATATGATGGAAAATGGAATGATATTTTTCATGAGCAACCAAATGAAATGGGATTTGGAAGTCCAAACATCATTGTTATGCCGAATCAGCAATCTCATAATATGATCAATAATGAAAAATTTGGTATGTTTCCTGACTCAGCTAATAAGAGAAAGATGGAGTTTCATGATGATCATAGAGGAAAGAAAATTCAATTTCCCCTTTTTAAATCATGTGGGAA
Organism: Viscum album; assembly: GCA_963277665.1. Classification (NCBI taxonomy): domain Eukaryota; kingdom Viridiplantae; phylum Streptophyta; class Magnoliopsida; order Santalales; family Viscaceae; genus Viscum; species Viscum album. Next base: position 850,002,919 of record OY728138.1, on the reverse strand, counting down.
GAGGCATCAAGGAAAATGTTTCAAAGGAACTGGAAGATGCTTTGGGTGTGGAAAAGGACACAAAGCCAGTAAGTGCAAAGGAAAAGGTTCAGTTAACACCAGGGATGAGGATAATGGTATTGCTAAGACATCAACAATGGTTAAATGTTTTAAATGTGGAATGTACGGGCATTATGCACACCAATGCCCTAAGGGAAAGACTCATGAAGAGAATCAGTATGGTCGTATGGGTAGTATTTTTGTTGATGATGATGAAGAGACTACAAATGATATGTGAGATGAAAGAATTGATGAAGCTTGGTCAATGGTTTAAGAATGTAGAGGAATGATTACATGTTTATCATGTGTAATGTTGTATAAGTAATCTCATGGTACTATGGAATAAAGAGACATCTAAGTATTGTTACACTGTTGTCTTTCCTTGAGTTTTGAAAGTGTATGATTAATGGTAAAAGTTTCCATGAAAGGTTATTCAGATATTTTTGGAATGTAGATGAAATGCGCATAATGAAGGGATAAGGAGAAAATTAAATGTTTGATAGTATTCATGAGCTCATGACTGATATAAGGATAAGCTTATATCATGGTCTGAGTATATAGAATTTTGAGGATTTTGGTATTTGGAACGTGTTAACGTTTAACTACATTCATGTTTTCACTAAGGTTCAATGGGTATTCATGAGAATACATTATTAAGGCCTTGGAATGTTTAAAATGTGACCAACAAGACATATATTATGATATATGGGGATCATAGATGGTATTAAATCTATGGTAATCGTTTTCACTATATTATGAGAGTGGACTAAAGTATTATGGATAAGCCTAAATATTGGAATGGATTATGTTGTACATAAGTTAGTATTGTTTAAAGATATAAGTTTTTTTGATATTAGTGATGGGATGTTATAGTAATTTAGTTTTAGAAAAAGGACAACCTGTAGAACGAGCGACAGCCCATCGCGTCGGACAAGGCTGTGGGAATCGAACCCACAACCGAAGTGCGACTAGCCTTTATCGCCTACCACTGGCCTACAGGAAGTCCCTGTTTAGTAGAAACTAGTTTTATTATATTAAGGAGTATGATATATGAAGTATAAGTCCATTTTAGGAACTGTATAAGATTATCTCACTATAGATGGACTTATGTATTTTTTTTGTTAACTTTTCTAACCTTTTGTTTGAGACTGATGGAATGACGCATCATTCTATCACATGATCTGCTAACACATCACGAATGACAAATTCAACCTCATTTCTTTAAAAGATGAAGTGGAAATTGTCCAAAGAATGACAAACGGTGAGACTATACCAAAATCACGAAAGTATTTCTTCTAATTCCAATTTCATCAACTTTAGGGAAATGATCTTGAAAACCCAAAAATGTTTTCCTACTGCCCTTATATCCGATGAATCAGATGGTACCGTAGATAATCACAAATCTATGGCTTTGAGATTGTTGGCTTTTCAATAGCCATGTTCTCTACCACTCTCCATCAGAACATGATGGTTAGATTTCTCTTCCATATCCATATTTTCACCTATGTGGAAACCCAGTGATTAGTTTATTTGGGTAACCGTTACATTTCATACTTTTGTTTTTAAAGATTGGTTATGGTATTCATTTTTACGATGTGGGTTTCTATTAATGAAACTTTCAAATAGTAAACCATTTATAACCCCGACGAATTTCGAGGGAAAAATTTATTTTAAGGGGGGTAGAATGTAACACCCCGAGATTTTATAAAAAATATTCTTTTAATTTCATTAATTTCTTGTGTTTTATGCTACACCAAGATTACCTTGCGCTATACGCAACACCGTATTAGATTGCGGTATACGCAACACTTTTCTTGGCTCTTGTTACACACAATTTCAGGTTCGTTTGATAGAAGTTATTCTATGTAACATTGAGTATATATATATATATTCAATTTATAAATAAAATATGGTTGGATTCTATTATATGAAACAAAAATGGAGTTTTTCACTACACGCAACCCTGACTTGGCTTGCATTACATGCAATCACGACCTCCCTCGATAGCGTGTGTTGTACGCAATACCAGGTTTTACTAAACAACGATATATTATTATAATATTGTTATGAACTAGCCGTTAGCAATAGTGTTAACTAAATTTTGAATTTTATAACATTATTATTCATCTTACACATTTCTAGAACATTGTATAAGAACAAAATAAATTTTTCGTGTAAAATAAGTATTTTTCAAAAAATGCAGTTTTGCCGCCTTTTGATGGTGCACCCACTTTAAATATAGTATTTGAAATGTTTATAAGTTCAATTTAACAAAATAGAATTCTTCTTTTGAATCAGGATATAAAAATTTACATTAGATAAAGTTTTGATATTTTTCCGATAACTTTCATATTTTAATGAATAGTAAAAACACAATATATTTTAATTAAAAACAACTTTTTTCATCGTAATATCTTATGTGGGTAAATTATAATATTGAATGGTTTTAAAGTATAAATATAATATATTTTTACCATTTAATATAATGTATGTCATTAGCATTGATTTTTCCTTGAATTCGTAGGTTAAATCAATTCAATCTTTTGCAATGTTTTAAAGAAAAACCCATTTTCTTTCGACAAAGGGATTAATTTTAATTTAGGTTCTGAAAATTTTGTGTATTGAATTTGGAAAAATGGATTCCATATTTGGAATCAGTGGATCCAAATTATGTTAATAAGCTACTTTTTATTTTTGGGAATTTTGAATAGTAACTACGGTAAATTTTATTTACCATAGTTAAAGGTAAATTGGGTAATTAAGGGTAAATATAATATTTTAAAATTACCCTAAAAAATGTCAAAATCCTATTGGATGACTCAAATTAGACCCATATCACCTAAGGGTCGGATTATATTCATTTAATTAAATTTTTTCAATGAAAATAATTTAATTATTATTAAAACCAAAGAATGTGACAACATGTCACTTTCTTAAATATTATAAGTATAATAATTTTAATATAGTGATAAACTTCATGAAAATTATAACCTAAATAGTCTCCAGAAATCTAATACAATTATCTACATCATAGGAATTTATTTAGAATTTTTAGGGATTAAATAAGTATCATTTATTATGACACAAAGATGATGCAGTAATTGTCTTATTAATGAAATATTGACATAATTGATGTTATAAATGCCCATATAAATGTAATTTGAGATTTTTCATGACTTAAATTAATTTTCTAGGTTAATATGACATGTTATTGTTGATTTAAGTAACTTATTTAGAACTTATCATTTTGTTATAAATTTCATAAAAATCATCTACCAAATAGTGTCAAAATTGACATAAATTAGTCTTTAAAACAAATATTATATTATTAATAATTATTTTATTCATAAAAATATAAGGGTAGGCCAAATGACTTAGATAATATTATATATATTAATAATAAACAACTTGGGGTTCTTTTGGATTTATATAGTCTGTTTATTAACCATATAGTGTAAGAAAACAAAAAGACACGGTAAAAGTTAAATTATTTAACTTAGAGTTAAATCTAATTGATAAGGTTAAAATAATAACCTAAACTTGTTTAAATCCTATTATATGAGAATATTTCGACCCATCCCTACTTTATCTTATAAATAAGACCCTTTGGAACCATTATAAACCGAATTTTACCTTAATATAAAATAATATTTTGAGATTTGCCTATGGGGCCCTTCTCCTCCCTTATAAAAGGGCACCTCCTCCCTCTCCTCCTCACACCAATTTGAGCCTTCAAACTCGGCCAAACCCTGAAAAAATCTCTTATCCACTTCCCTAGTATCATCCTAGAGGTCCTGGACTTCTTCAAAGACCAACCTTAGTTCTTTAAGTGGAGGTTAAGTGAAGGTGCGTCGAAAAGAGGTAATATCCATTACCGATCTTTTTCAATTTCTTTCTTCTTCAACTTATTCTTCTTTAGTTGTTTCATGATAACGTAATAACATAAGTATTTATTATATACTGATATGTTATTATAAAAATGAAACAACTCTAATTAACCTTATATCCATCCTACGGAATAAGGAAATAACCGCGTGTGCGTACGTACGGAATACCGTCTCCACGCCGTGGTGTAATCTATTTTCCACCGACACCTTACTTGGATGGATATAATGGTGTAAATAATGACTATATATATCTATTATAAAGTAATACTGATTCTGAAATAGTATAAATACACTCCAATACAAATCCACGATCATAGGAACGATATCATCACTCGTGCGTACGTATTGAATATCATCTCCACGATGTGATGCGACTCGTTCTACATGATCATCATTTAATAATGATTATCTAAATGAATTGAATGAATTAATATGATATATATTACACTAATACCATTCTAGATATGAGGTATCTATAACCTAAAGAGAAGAATAAGAATTTATTCGACAGACACGCATAAGAACAAAAAGTAATAAACACCCGAATAACAAGTAGTAATGAAATATTACTACTAAGAAGCTAAGAATATGACCATATATGATATCATAAAAATAAGTATGATTCTGGAATAATTCAATAACATTATTTAAATCATTATATAGGAGGTTTGGACACGTACAAAGCATATTGGACCTAAGGTAAGGGAAATATCACGATCTTATTTTTATCTGAGATTGTTTATATTTTGGAATTTACTAGGGTGCATTTTATCATCCACATCCATGTTTACTAAATATGTAATATTATTTCCATCCTCATACAATTTTTTTAAATCCAATTTTAGCCTTCGGTGAGTTTTTAGTAAAATATATGAAAGGAATCTTTTGTCGTTTTTCGTACAGGGAACTTTTTGACTTTTCCGACAAAAGTACGATAAGAATGCTTTTTTTAACATATACGACATGAATGGATTTTTAAAACATTATTTCCAAGAAGCATCCTTTACAAGTTTTCATGTTTAATTTTAATCAACTTCAATTAGTTTAAAATTTTATGACATGTTAAGAAAGGAAAAATGTTTTTGAAGAAGAAAGGATATTTTCCTCAAGAATGGAGTTCAAGTGTTTTATCAAAATTATTTTCCATCTAAGATAATAAAGGGTTCTGTTTCTATCCATATTATTAAATGGATTTGATTATGATGAGATGGAAATATTTTTATGAGTTATTTTATCTTATATGAATTGTTTTATGATGTCACGATGTTTAAGAATCCCATTTTTATTACATGGGTTATGAAATGATGTATGATTTATGATTTTGTGGCACACATAAGAATGGAATCATTATGAGATGGGTGAGACCTATATATCCCTCCAATTCATTGGGTAAAGATTTTATATCTCATGAGATAGACATGGCTGGAACTGTAGGTTATACCGGTTTAGTGAAACAAGACTGAAACGAGGGTGACTCAGTTCAAAAATGGACTTTGTCCAGTAACATAGTCTTGGCAATGAGTCTTCACTAATAAGAAATGATTATCTATGATTATGTGTGTATGCCAAAAAGTATCATGTTTTATGTTATGATTATTTGGATTACATTTCACTACTATGATTTATCCCATGTTATGATATTATGATCTCTTTTGCAGGTTAAGATTTCCAAAATATTATGTTCTTATGAATATGATGTGATTGAGTTTTCTTTTGTTTACCCTTACTGAGCATTTGAGCTCACCCTTTTATGTTTTCTTTTCCCCAGGAAATAATGAAAGGTTTTAGGTAAGAAAAAAAGGGAAGATCATTATGGGAGATGTTGAAGATCTTTCACCATGATTAGAAGATTACGTTCCAAGATTCCAAAGACACTAAACTATTACGGTCCTTGTGTGTGTGTGGTTGTTATGTAATAAGTATTCCACAAAAGTAATGTAATGTCCATGTACGTTAAGCTTCGGGTCTCTACGTGATAGGGATTAAGTGATATATTATATATAAAATATATTCAATGAATTTAAATTTAATAAAGGTTCAAAACATTAGTTATTTATTAAAATATGATGAAAACATATTTTTAGATCATTTTACAAATAAAAAATTTTGAATATATATTTTAATTCTTGGAAGTGAATTATTAATATAAAAAACATCAGTGGTTGGTTTTACACAATTGTTATTATGTAACTATGTTAAAAATTTATTAATATATCTTCTATTTATAATAATTGATATAACGGTAAGATTTTAAACATATTTTTTACAAGATTATGAAATCATATGAGTTGGTAGAAATGAAATTGGTTCCTACAAACTGAAATTCATGGTGAAATATCAATAGATGGGCTTAAGAACATCTTTTGGGTATTGTTCAACTTTTTAATAAAATTAGATAAGTAAATTTTAGAAGGATTTGATATAGTAATAGATGATTAAAATATGGAAAACATATCGAAAAGGGAAAAAACCCCAACAAAAAATAATGAAAATTAGTAATTTAGGTGAAAATTTTTACTTAAGCTCAAAATATGATATAACATATGTCTCAAATGACTCTATCAAATTGGACAAATTATATTTAATAATAATTTAAAGAGATATGTGGTAAGAGACTTACCTAAATTAAAATATATAGAGATATAATATTTTTGAATCATTTCCAAGGAAATAAAGGGTAAAAAAAGACAAAATAGAGATGATATTTAGTACACTATGACAACTGAATTGAATCACTAAAAGATATGTTGTAAAATTACATATCACACATAAATAGGTGATTATTATTTCATCACAATTATTAATTATTATAAATAAATTAATAATGTGATATTTTGAAACCGAAAATTAGAATATGTAATGCAGATCAATATTTTTTGAAGAGAAATTGGGAATGATTTGACGGTTTATATTAAGAATAAAAAAGCTAATAAGGAAGGGGAGTTCACTAGTAAATAATTTAAATATTATATTTTTATTAATTGTATTAACAATCAATATAGTGATTAAGATACAACCAATAAATATAGAGTTTTGTACAAATAAAAAGAACCTTATTTTATATGGGAATAACTTTGACAGTAGAAATTAAGAAATAAAAAAAATTTTGGAGTGTTTAACTAAATACTGATGTAAACATTCAAAAAAACATGTTTTTGAGGAATGAATATAGATGGAATACTTATTAAATGTTTTAAAAAAATTATACCATGAATTAATTTGGTGGACTACTATGTTGTAAATACTATTGGAAATGAACCCAATTTTGTTTGAAAAGAAGATGATATTGAAATGTTTTACAAATATTATATATTATGAATTGAGGTGTCCTAAATGAATGACACATGGTGTATTCCATGTGAGTACACAATACATCATAGGGACTTTTAATTATGGGTTATTGTTAAAAATATGTGGGAACCTGAACATATTTTGGTACAATGATATTCATTGGGTTGAAGGTTGTGAGTATATGTAATCAACATTATGTAGTATAATTTTTTAGGGATAATGTTACACGATATGGCATTGCAAGAAGTAGAATCCATTGTCCTTAAAAACTAGAGAGTATGGGTATCTAGATATATCACCCAAATTTATGTAACATGAAATAATCTCTCTATGGTTTTACCTTTATAAGTCCATGGCAATGGTAGTCAAGGGCATGTCTATCAAATTGGATCAAAAAGACTATAAAGAATGAAAATTACTATGGTCCTAGATGGTAACACACAATAGCATATTTGAGAACCTAGAGAGATTATTTCATGTTACATTGGAAACAATAATTATCCTAAATTTTTCCAACTTGTATTTTTTAATACAATGTCAATATATATATGATTGACTATGATTGGGTTGAAGGTTGTGAGTATATGTAATCAACATTATGTAGTATTGTTTTTTAGGGATAATGTTACACGAGATGGAATTGAAAGAAGTAGAATCTAGTGTCTTTAAAAACTAGAGAGTATGGGTATCTAGATACATCACCCAAATTTATGTAAATGATTTGGTTGAAATATAAATAGGAACATATCAGGATGAGAATTTAGAATGCATTGAGAATTTCATTTGATAATCATAATGAATCATTTCTTTCATAGTATAAAGTTTAAACCCCTCTTTTTACACACATTTAAAGAAGATTTTTTTTTCAAGATGTTGTAGTGAATGGAAGGTGTGATATTGGAATATATTGCTAAAATTCCTAAAATATCTGATATTTTCACACTAAATGATTTATTTTATAGCATGATGTATCATATAAACATTAAAACACTCCTTATTAAATGATGATTTTTCTAGAAAGCCTCATATCCAATTGGATTGAGTTTTTAAATTACGAGAATTGTAAACATATTTTTTCAAACAAAATTAAATATAAATATATTTTATTTATGATATGGAGTATATATGAATGATTTTATTAAGGATTAGTGAATAAAAACAACTATAAAAACATTACTTCTCACTGAGAGATTGAAATCACTCAAAAATAATTAATTATATCAAATTGTGGTTTCAGTATATTTACATATTAGAAATGCTATTATTTGATAAAAAAATTGAGTTGTTGTTAATTAAAATAAATCTAAATATAGAAACTAAGGATCCCAAAATAATTTTTTAATAAGTACAGTATTTACTGTAAACATTGTGTGAATATTATTGAAAGTTATTTAAAATATTTTAGGGCTTTTAAATATTTGATTAATGTTTTTTGAGACGAATTACTGTGGTTGATGATTTTTATAGTTGATTTGGAATCCTACATAATAAATTTGAATTTCATGTTTCCTAATAACTTTGAAATTTATTCTATGTGTTTGATTTTTCTCGATGTTAAAATTCGATAGCTGACATCATTTAGTTTTAATAGAAGGTGTTTTATGTATAAATAATATCCCAGTGCATACAAATGTTAATTCTTAATATTAACAAGAAAATATAGAAAAAATCGAGACCAAACTATGATAGAAGATATATATCATTAATTTGAGAGATTTATAAATTTATATTTTATATTTTATAGGTAGTACATAAGATGATAAGGATTGAAATTTGATAATGTATTAGAGGGACTATTGTATATTTGATCTTCTAGTTGATATAAAATATTATTTTCCCAAAACATTTAATATTTTATTAATAAAACAAAGGATATTTTAAATGTTATATATGCTTTATTAATATCACCCATAGAATTTATAGTATATTTCCATGAGTATGTATGGTTTATCTATCTTTAAAAAATTGAGTTTTTCAATATAAGTACTCCGAAAGAGAATTCAATAACAAAATAATTTATCATTATTAAAATCAAAATTATCAGAATTCTGAGTGATTATAAATATGTTTCCATTATAGAATCTATGTAGAATAAGGTTTTCTATATTAAAGATGGTAACATCATAATTAAACAGTCTAAGAGGGAAGAAGAGATTATTAAGTCATGTATCATGGGGAAATGAATACAAATTATGTGATAATGAATCTGAAAATTTATAATAGATATAAAAAACATATGTTTTAAAATAATTAATAGACATATATTTTTTTCCAATCACTAGAAGATTTTATTGGCCGGATTAAATGAGAAAACATGTGTACATGTAGAAACATTATTGAGAATCATAGGAATAATTCCCATGTGACAATTTTAGAATAAATATTATTAAGGATTGTGGAAACTAATCCATGTGTTCTATTAGAGGTAGTATATCATATTGAAGAAAATGGTCAAATAAATTGAAATTTACAGATATAATTTTTCATAATTAAAATGTATAACATTTTATTTGATAATTTTTCATGATTTTATATTGTTGAGTAATTGATTAGGTTTACATAAAATATTTAAAAAGATGAATTTTATGAATTGAGTTCTGGAATATAATTTAATGACTGGTTGATAATTATATAAGTGAGAAAGTATGGATATTGATTTCAAGGTGTCCTATTTTCAGTTTTATTTAGAATTTTACTAGCATCAATATCTTGAATAATATCAATCATAAATACCATTTATAATTCTAAAATCTTAGCATTAATATATTTTTTACGTATAAACATCCTGAAGCATTATTTTATCTACAGATAAATATTTTAATCACTTTTGATACTATTGATAGAAATATTTTCATACACTTGATTTGGACATAGAAAGAATGTAGTCACCTACTATGGGGTGAACCTAATATTAATAACAATTTATATATTTTTCATTCATTATCTTGTATATAGGGGTGACTATGATTTTGTTTGACTATAACACAATCATAATTGGTAAAAAATTTAATTTCTAAAATAATATATATTATAAAATAAAGTAACACTAATTCAAATTCCCCTTCACAATGTAACATAATTTTTTATCTGATAATTTCACTTGGGAATGGAATAATATTTTCATGTGATTAAAAATATTCTTTTATTTGACTAGGAAAGATTCTTCTATATAGGATGATTTAATTGAACCCCTTATTCCTATTATATTCATTAATTATTACCGAAATAAATTATTAGCCCCAATTTGAAATAATTAAATGTATAAAATTCAACTAAGAGTGTTTTAATAATTATTTTTCAAATTTTTTAAATGTTTTATTCTTTTTATCAAATATGTCTTTCATGTTGGATTGTCTATACTATAGGAATCAAGGTTGTAAGATATTATTATTTTAATTGAATATTCAAATTAAGTACTCTTGTAAAGAAGAATATTAAATTATGGTATTCAGTATATCTTCATTTTTATTTGTTTTAAAGGTTTTTTCATGTTTTACGTTATTTTATGTCATCATAGTTTTATATATTTTGAACATAAAATGTTAAAAATGTTATATATCATATTAAAATTACATATTATATTTTTATTGACGGATTTTAGGTTATTTAGATTTTGTAAATAAATTTGATAAAACTATTATATTGGGAAATTGGTAATTTTTTCCTGTATAAAGGGTGATTATGTATTAACATTATTTATTGATGTATCAGGGGATTATCAAAGGATTAAAATGGCCATACTTATTATACACATCCACCATTTCTCCAACATATGTGAAGTGACACTACACTACTTATTATAGAATATTCACTCTCACTATGATAGGTGGAATGGTTAACATAACATATTATTTATCATTCCTTTTCACATGGGATTTTTTATACCCTATATTTTTATATTAATTCATCTTAGACCTAGATCATAGACTCAAATTAGAGACTTTATGTATGAATACTCCCCATTTATGGGTTTTGGAATTATTTATGATAACAATTTTAAATTCATTTTTAAATCAATTTGTATGATGTTATATATGAATTCATAAATTTTTTTTCTCCTTATTGTAGTCACTTGGCCTTATGAAAATATAAAAGGTGTTTTGTGGTGACCACCTACTATATATATTGTGCTCAATACATATTTATTACAATATGAGATTCATGGGTATCCTCTTACAAAGGAACTATGTAAGGGTAATCTTCCAAATAATTGGAGTTAGTTCCACCTATATTTTGGAATATATTGTAATTCTCTAGAATTTCTTATAGATGCTCGTAATATATTTATTATTGAAATCCTACGTGACCCGCATGGGTTTTCCAACACATGAGACTCATTACTTAGTCCCTTTAGTGCCCATAAAACCCAGGTTTATTCAAAAAAAATTATGATTAAAATATTGTTTATTTTAAATCTATATTTGTAAAACCCATCACCAAAATACAAGTATTTTAACCCTATGGTTTAAAAAGGCCTTAAATGATCAAGAGGTGCACTAGAGGTATTGTTGAAAAATAGATCATTGTCATTTTTTTAATCGGTTCAAGATCAGTGTGATGAATCTTTAAAAAAACTGATTGTGATACATATGTTTTATGGAGACCATTCTACATTAAAGTGTAATATAATTAGAAATAATGTATTGCAAGAGATTTCAATTTTCTTATGGTTATGAATTATGGATTTATAACGATTTTCAATGTTACAAACTCTAACAGTGTCACACATAATGACTATTGGATGTAGGAGCTGATAATAGAATAAAATATTTTCAAAAAAATGAGGGAGTTTATAGGAAATCCTATCTAATTGATTATAGTGTTTTTGTCCAAAAAAATTTATTATCTCAAAATTTAGTAAATATGACATGATGAATTATGTATAATAAATAATTTCATGAGGATTTAGTTAAAGTTTGATATTATATGATATATTATCTAATCCATAATCATTTATATATATAGTATATCATAACATGAAATATTCACTAAGTGTATATATTATATTATCAAATATGGCTACCTAAATTGTGATATGTGATATCATAATAATGTTTCCCCTCACTAGTCCTCCCATTTTCCCAATTCACTCCCCCAATACCCAATTATTGTGCACTAATTTCCAATGCATGGAGACTAGAGTCAAGGATCAAACGATATTTTTAAGAAATGATTTAACCCTTTTTAATACATTTTAATTCAATTTGAAATTATATGAAGAATTCATCATTATTTATCTATATATATATAATAATTTAGATAATAATGTACCATTATATTCATTTTGTAGTTCTTTTATAAAAAATATGAATGTATATATAAAATATCTATATTTATGATACAAAAAATATAATATTTATGTAAACATGAATTCCAAAAATAAACCATAAATTCATTTAATCCAGTAGATACATTCAAGAAATATCATAAGAGTAGTGAAATTCCATGAATTCATCATTGAATTATTAAAATTTGTCCTTCCATATCATGATTGATTTTTGATAGGATAACTGACATCAGATAAACCCATTGAATATCCATGTAGTAATCCATGTACATCTACTAGTACCTGAAATATCATATTTGAAACTACATATACACTAATATGTATATACAGGGTGTGAGTATATAACTATGTAGGCCATCGCCAATAGTGTCCTTAACATAATCCTTTATATATATGAGTTCATACTTCACTATATAATGTTCATTTTTATTACAATATAGATACTAAAAATATAATAATATTACACATATACACAACGATTTTAATGAAATAATAATGAACATTACATATAATGTTATAAATGAATACCGAGCCTTTTTCAAAAATACTATACATACATTGATGCATAACCAATATTAAGTTATAACTCCTTAGAGAAATTATCAAAATAAAGGAGTTGAATTAGTCTTGGAATATAGTTCCTCATTAATTTCGAGTAATGGGGAATGAAATATATTAACATAGTTATGGTTTCATATTTCCATTACCATAGGAAATGGAAACATGTAAATCTAGTTTCAGAATACTAGATACCATCCCATATAGTGTTAGAGTATCTATATACCATCCCCATTACACAGAAACTTGAAAATAATTTATAATTTGTATTCCCATTCCAAGTGATAGTTAGATGGCGCCTCACTACTCTAGAAGTATCTCAACATTGCTTCTTCTGGCTTGGGCTTCGTTCCATCCCGGTCGAGTTAGATATCTTTTAATTATTCTTTGATTTGTTATCTCCTTTCTAGAGATCTCGGGGTCACCTATTATTCTATATTTCTCAGTATCCTTTAATCTTATCTCAGGCTCTCCCCTCCTTGGTATTTTCACTTTCAGGGTTTGTTCTTCTATATAAAATTGTTGTTTCTCTATTTGATTCCCAATCATCAATGTTCTGCGGATCTAGAACGACACAAACAACACTATCCTGGTTGGATGAGTTGGTTTTCCTGATTGCTTTGGGATTTTGGTGTTGGGAGTGGGTCAAATGGGAGACACTTTTCTCGGTGGATCCCTCTTTTGGATCTCACATTTCCATTGGGTTTTTCTGTGGAGGTTTTGTCCCGAACTCTATATAGGGTTTTAGGCCCATTTTCTCTTTTAGTTTTTGGGCTCGATCGCCCTTAGGTTTTCATCCCATGGGTTTCATTCTTCTTTTTCTATTTCGGATTCTTCTCAGGTTTTCTTCCCATATTTTCTTTTCCTCCTAGTTCCTTTTGTCTTTCTTACGCTTTCTCATTATTTTCCTCGTGGGCCTAGGTTGTTTCACTCTTTGGTGCTCGGGTCGGTTGCTTCTTGGTGGTATCAGTAGTGCGTTCTTGGAGGACACAAATATGTTCCTTGGTTGGCGCAGCGATAGATGATATATTCATACTCACCCATTTTCTCATCATAAATGACCTATCTATTAAAATAGATAGACATAAAACATCATATAATAATATTAAACATTCCACTTACTCATAAAAATGACTAGTATATATATTATAAATATTACAATAAACAATAAGAACTAAAAAATTATATAATCCACCATATTCATATGTCTATAGGATTACTATATATTTTATAAAAAACAATATTTCAATATTCCCTACTAAATCCTTAATAAATCCCATGAGTAACAAAATAATACGATCATCTGTATGCATGGAGTAATATAATAAATAACATGAATAACATAAACTAAAAATAATATAGTATCATATAAATCATTTCATGAATTAATGGAATTAACAATTCCAAACATCCTCTAACCATAGATGTTGAACTGTTTACATTAATAATCCTCAACTGAAAATAATTTTTAATCATAGACAATTAAAGGTGAATTATATTTCTACATGAAGTCCAATGTGGCCTTTGGTCACTATACATTAAATCACATGGAGAGAAGATATAAGAAATAATTTATTATCCTCTATCAAATGTCCATCATTCACTAACTAATGGACAAACCATATAGAAGAAAGTAATAAACTATTCAATCTCAAGAATCAAAATCAAACATGATAATGATTTTATAATTCATTCTTACACTCCTAAATTTTGAATTACCCATGAAAATAATTCCAAACTAGAATTTTCAAATTTATAGTGACCTTGTACTTCACAAAACCACATTCCATTACCAATTAATATTATAAAAATACCCCACTAGTTACCTATAGTTCCCCACTAGAGTCATACTAATGATTAAAAATTTCCATAATAGTCATTTCACTAGTAATAAAACTCTAAAAGTAAACATCATTATCATTGACCCATTCAAAAAATGAAAATAAAACTACTCCTTATAATCAATAATATTAATAAAACTAGCATTTATGGAATATTGAATGAAATCCCGTAGAACTATGTGAATCAATATAGGACCCACCTAAAGGATATATTGATTTGGTGGGTTTTAGTTCAACTTATTGTCGATGATAGTATACCAATTAGTAAGTAAAAATACATATTTCAAAATTACATCATAAAAAATAAATATTCACTTAGATTATTACAAATATCATGGCATTATGGAAGGTCACCCTCTCTCACATATTTACCCCAATCATAATGAAAAAAAATCATGGGTCATTGGAACACACATATCATAGCTCCACAATACACTATACATGAAAATGATTTCAAATAAAAAGAAAATAAAAGTGACCACCAATCATCTATTGGATGGTACACACATACACATAATCATTATCTAGTTTTTCCATGAACACCAGAAATCAAAAGAAAAGCTGGTAACCCACAAATATTACAGATTTAGTCTAGTATGTGAAATAAGAAATATGAGGTACCAAAGGATAACATTATCACTAAGAGTACATAACATATAATAGATTGATTGTTATAAAATAGATAAATAGGATAAATGAGAAACAAAGGACGATCAAATAGATATTGGCTTCTTTTTGGATGATCTATTCAATTCAAAAGAGTGGGATATAGAATAATTATAATCTCAAATAAATATATTAATTTAATTAAATTTTTAAAAAGTTAACATAACATTACTAGCTAATAGGTACCCCTCTATTAAATATATAATAACCCACTACCCCGTTCCCGATGGTCCCCCTATAAACACCCACTATCAGAACACCCCAATATGTACTTATTAAACATATACCATATATATGTTCACCTAACCAAACATAAGTTGTGTGATACCAACATATAAACCTTCACTCAAACATGATGTTTACAATTGAGACCACCAAAATCTATTATAATAACCCTCAAATATATCATAAAAATACCATGGATATTATTAATTATTCATTATACAATATAATGTTTTACATAGTTATCCTTTAAAAACTAAAATATGTCGAAATGTTTAGTGTATTTGGAAAATTTTGAACATAATACAATACTATTAATTGAACTGCCTAATATTAATTTCTATACACATAACATTATACTATAACTCCTCATACTCTTATCAGTGCATGGGATATCCTAGTGACATTTATAAAAGAATGGGTTATATGTAAATCCAAATATGTTATTTGAATAGGATAATCATTGGCTTACAAATCATTCCCAAAAAACTTATTCCATGGATTAAATACTGGAAGGATCAATAAATTCCACATATTATCATGGCCCAAAATTCAAAATATTATATGAGAATAAAAAAATATTAACACTTTTTTTCAAAAAACAAATGTTATGTCAACATAAACATATTTCAAGACACACATCAAACACAACCAAGGTTATTATCTTGAAAAGGAAATGGTTGAGAAGGTTTTAGAGTTTTGGAGTGTTCATCATGGTGATTAGTTAGTAAATAAGTATGTTCCGTGATTTTATATACATATTCCCTTCTCATGAAATATATTCATTGAGGATATGAAAACGTTTTGGTTCTTTTCAAGAGGATTTTATATCTATCAAAATTTCATAGAGTATTTTTCCTAACCAGTTATTAGGATGTGGTCATTAAATTCATCATCATTGAAATTAATTTCATAGAAAAATAGTCAATAATAAATCATTTCACTCCAACTAGTTTCTATGAAGATGATCTAACCCATAAGGATTAGAAACTAGATGATCCTAAGATTGGAGGTGAGTGTAATGAATATTTTTTTTCTCCAACAATTATTACGACTCTAGATAAGAGGATGCCAATGATATAGTTAAATTTCAAATCATTTGGGTACCATAATCCCAGTTATCTAACATTTCTATGTACCAATAATTCATTTGTAGGTCATTGTTTCCATTTTTATATTTTTTATGATAAAAGGGCATCAAAACACTTCCAAATATAGGTATGTAGTATGTAGAGTTATTTTTTATAAAATAATAGGTTTAATAAATATTTCATGGTACTTTTTTTGGTATCTAATATGTGTTTTTACAAATTTCATATGTATGTACCCAATTTATTTTCATTGTAATTGATGAAAGAGGCATTTATATTCTATTATTTTCTTGGTAAATGTTTTTAATGGTTAATTCTATCTTGGATCGATAGGTATTTTTATAGATTATATATTTTAATAATTTTTTAGGATTATATTTATATTTATTATCTCTTTATTAATGTGATGTGTCATTTTGGAAGTTTATTTCCCCAAAATAGTATGTCCTCAGTCATTTTCCTCCTTAAAAGACTTATAAATTATTGGTAGATGTATATAATTTATACTTATAAAATACTCATTTTTGTATAATTATCTCTCTTGATGTTATTTTTTGAGAATATGTTGTTCATTTACAGAATATCTAACCTCATCTAAACTCGAAGAACCTATTTTATATTATTTATTACTGATTTATATTTGGAAATAAATCATGCATTGTGATATAATGGGATTTCCTAGTTCAATATGGACCTTAATGATGGTATTTACAATATTCTCATTATAAAGTGGTTGCATCATCAATCACATATATGTGTTTATATATATTCATTGCAGAATTATTTGTGTCTTTTTTACCATATTATATTGGGGGTAAAGGGGATATTTCCATTGGGAGTTAGGATAAAAATATTTGCATTTATTTTTGAGTGATGTATGAAAATATTTATACCTTATTTTAGATGATGCAGTCTTCTGCTTCATACTTTTTAAACTATCAATGAAATTATAGTGGAAGAATGTTGCATAATTGAGAGAATTGTTACACACAATATCACATTTATGTGTATAGAGTTGTTATATTTATTTTTTAAAAAGATTTTGATGATTTTTACAATTAAATATTAAAAAATTTAAAAAAATCTCATACTCATAGTTTCTATATTGTTTTGTAAATCATTTTAGAAATGTGAGAAGCATACTAATGTATATTATAATATAATTAAAATATATTACACATGGATTGGAAAAAAAATTATTAAATCATGAAACCCACTAAATGGTTCTTTTTTTCTAGTTATTTTTTGGGTTGATAATTCTGTATTTCATTCTTTGGGTCCCCACATTTAACTAGGAATCGTGGAGGCTCTTCCCAATTGATTCCATTCCTTCACCTCACCTTTGAAAATTATTTATTGATCATTTATCAGTCATGTAATGTTTATTGGGACTATTTATGATTATCCATACATATACATATATTATTTGTACATTTCTATTGTATCTTAACTAAAACGGCATGTACTATTTCATAGTAATGTATGTGAAGTTGTAGTAGAAATTCACAATTTGTTTTAGAATGTATATGACGTTTGTGTGATGTTACGTTATTATTTAAAAATTTAACCAATTTGTATAAAAATATCTAGTTCACACATGGCTTAAACACTTCAATTTTTAATGTTTTCTGTGAATTAACATGCCAATGGGCGTAAAAGTTTAATTTACGGTATTGAAACTCAAAAAAAAATTCATTATTAACAATATTCATTTTAAAAAGAGAATAAATGATACTTAAATTGGATTGTGAACATTGTTTTATTAGTTATTTTTATTATATGTGGTAGGGCTTAATTACTAACAGATCAAGAAAGACTCTATTAATTCGTAATACTCTTCCATCTTTCAATGATATAGGGAAAATATTATTGATTTTTATAGACTCCTCATGAAGAATTCATGTATCCATTGGAAGGTTTCCTCTCATTCGAAGATGAAGGGATTCATATACTACTCTTATTGATCATAAGAAACCTTACATTAAAAAACAATTACAATATAATTGACATATTTTATGGTATTTATGGTAAGATTGTTTATACTTTGTTTTTCAAAATGATTACATGTTTTATTCCTTGGATATTGATTTTTCTGTGTATTGGTTTACATCTAATTTAATGGTTTAAATGATATTCCCATGAAACCCATCATTTACATGAGATATATTTTTTTCAAGGATTATTTTTTTTATGTTTTTTAAAAAAAAAATTAATTTCTCCATGGAATAGTTACACTAATAGTGGATAATTTTTAAGAATTTCTATAATGCATTATCAGTGCTACGGGTTTGGAGACCCCATGATAATTAAAAAAACAAAAATCATCAATATTAATGTATAGTAAAATGAATTATTCACCATATTTATATTTCTT
Organism: Viscum album; assembly: GCA_963277665.1. Classification (NCBI taxonomy): domain Eukaryota; kingdom Viridiplantae; phylum Streptophyta; class Magnoliopsida; order Santalales; family Viscaceae; genus Viscum; species Viscum album. The sequence continues at coordinate 849,983,663 of OY728138.1, read as the reverse complement.
ATTAATGGTATGGTCGACTAACCTTACAAGAGGAATCACTTGATGATGTCATGAACAACATGAGGGGAAATGGCATGTTTATACATTTCGAAATGACATTTTAATATATATTATCTTTACAGAAAGTGTTTTTCATTGACTTAATAAATTAGTTAATATTACGTGATGGTAATATATTGGATACCTTTATGTTAGGGATGAAAATGGTAAAATCGTTTACACTATAGATTATTACATGTCATGGTAATTCATAAAGTATTTTAAATTTTAATTTTAAAAATTATGATTTAAATGGTTTATTAAAAACATATAAATCTATATAAAAGGTATTTTTCTATACTATTACTACTAAAAGGTTTGTAAAATAATTAACTATAAATTTGTTATAATTTAAAAAATTGAAATATAAATAATTTTGATAAATAATAAATGTTAATATTAAAATATATTTTCATAAAATTCTATTTCATTTATTATTATTGAAAAAATAATTGACCATTTTAAAATAATAAGGGCTAATTTATAATGTTTCTATGTAAAATAATTATGAAAATTTATAAAATATTTTACATTTCTAATTATAAAATTTTTACATTTAAATAAATTTGAATGTTTAAAATTGAAAGGGTTTAGTATAGAAATTATTTAGGATACCATCCCACACACCATGAAGGTTCGATTGTGAGGTGTTTAAAATTTATTTAATTATTTACAATATCTAGGTGGATTTTAATGGCTTTTATTCATGGAAATAGAGGCACCACATTGTCCCTACATCTATGATGCGCTATAGAAGAACTTCTTAAAGGTAGGTGATCAATGAGAAATTTTCCACTCAATCACAAAAAATCATATTGGTCAAGATTATGGGAGTTAAAATTCATCACACCAATTTAAATAGAACTATTTCTCACTTGGGTACTCTCTTATATATTTTGGTAATATTAATGAATCATTCCCAAATCCCAATAAAATTATGTTCACCATTTTGTCCATAATAATACTTTTATACATGTGTATAATATCAAAAGTATATATCATAGGTTCTCTAATTTTTTCATACATATATTTTTATAATGTTTGTTTTAAGACACGTAATTGGGATCTCAAGAATATATTATATTATAAGGATATGGTTGTATTGATTTTGGGATCAGGCCCATTGATATTAATTCATGCATATACTTGTCAAAGGAACAAGAACCCATATAGATCAAAGCTACTTAACAAGACTTTTAATACCTTTTATTCTCATTTGAGGAATACAATATAATGTATTTTAATTTCACGTGATAATTATATCTAGGAGAATAGATCGATGCCTAGGATAGGGTTAAGATTATGCATGAGTGGTCCTATATGGACAACCGCATAGTGAATTTGATCTTCTGATAAAAAATTGATCTCATAAGTGATGTGGTCCTCTGATCATACATCTCATAGAGAATATGTGAAAATGAGGTTGAGAAGATATAACATGAAATGTGATGAACCTTTATAATGAGTTATTTTAATAATGTTTTTGTATTTTTTTTCAATTAACCATTTTTTATATGATTGTTTTTGTTTTCTAGGAATCAGACCTACTCCATCATACTGAGAAAACTAGACTGAACAACATCAATTTAATATCATCGAATTCATCTTCATTAAATTCATATCATCATATTGAAAATAATTGAAATAAGAAAATATTATTTTCTATAAGTTTTTCGTTATTATAATCAGAGAACAAAAGATGTTTTTGAGTGAATAATTTGTATTTTTACAAAAGATTTTTAAAAAATATATAATGTCATGGGTTTGAATGTTATAATAATTTCTCGACTAGGTTAGATAAATCTTTTCTGATAATAATATTCTCCCAAATCATGAAAAATTTCATAATAATATATTTTGAAGAAGTAGTGGGGAGGTTTAAAGAATATAAAAGTTGTAGTATAAAAATTACATCGTAATTTGGTATCCATAATAATGGGAACAAAATCATAGTTGGAATTACAGCATAATTATAATTCAATTTGATTCATTAAGAATGACATAGAATTCATATTCACTGAAAAGTATACATAATTTGGATTCACTGAGAAAGCTAAGGATTTCAAATTCAAAAAGAAGGATATAGAATTTTGATTTAATTTGAAAGAAATAAAATTCAGTTTCAAAAATAGTGAAACAAAAATCATATTCACTCATAAAGAAAAATAATTATGGATTCTTAGAGAAAAAAATCAAATTAGATTCATTAATGATGAAATATAATTTGGATTTACTGAGATAGAAAATGAAATTGGATTCACTGAGAAAGACATAAAAATAATATTGATCTGCTAATATTGAAGACTAAAAATAATATTATAGAAGTTTATGAAGAATTTTAATTGTTCAAAACTGAAATTAAATTTTTCATATATCGTAGAGAAATTTATGGATTATTTAATATGTCAATGTTGAAGTTTTAATGTGAGATATTTTCAGAGATTTTTATATTTTACATTAGCGGGGAAAGATCACAGGAATCCAACTTTTTTATTTAGGACATACCTATGAATAATTTCTCAAATCATTCGTTCATTTGTAACTTTCAAGGAAGTGGATAATGAAGATGATTGAAAAATTAAAGTAATATTCATTTACAACTAGAGTTCATGTGAGTAGGATTGGAATGAAGATTGTTTTTTACCATTTTGAGCAATATCATATTGAGAAAATCATATTCATTTAAAAAGATTGAGTCAATCAGAATGTAGTAGATTGTATTGAGAATTTGTGAAGAGTTTCAGTTTTGTTGATTGAGAATGGGTTCATGGTATTGAGTCCATATTATTAAAATAATTGGATCAAGACTCTTCATATTTAGAGAGTCATATCCATAATTATTGTATTGGGAGAATAAGAACCAAACACAATGGATTGAGAAAATTTGATCCATCCAAACGGTATTGAGGATTCAGAATAAGAAAATTTGGATGAGTTTCTAATAATTTTTTATTAATCTTTTTGGATAAATTTTTTATATGAAAACATTTTAAACTGATGGGATTCAATATAATCATTCCTATCATGGGATAGAATGTGTATAATGGTATTTTTATGAGGTTTTATTAACTTCATCTTAAAATTTGATTTCAATAGACCCGTAAGAGTGGATATGGAAAGTATATAGGTTCTCACACAGAGGCCAAGCCTTTTAAATCTTGTGGGATTAACATTCATTCATTATTTTTTAGGTATATTTATATTCCAAAATTTTCTAAAGAAATAAATCATTTAATGTTTTAGGGTTTAAGTTTCTAAATGTTTTAAAACCTAAAAAAAGTGAACTACTGATTCAACCCCGACTATCCTTCAGTTTTTATTTGATCCATTAAAAGGTAAATTGGTTACCCTGGTAGGTACCCATGTTGAATCCTTATCATGGATAATATCAATTATATGAATAGTTTTGTAATTCATACATTTGATGGAAAATTTTATTATTGATGAAAAATTGAGTTCATTACATTTCTCTTTTCTCTTTTCTTATATGATGTTGGTGCTTCAAATATTGGGTTTCCACCTATTGAGAAAGATTCTCCAATTATGTTTACTAATTAAATAAATATATAGGTTGATATAATGGATATAAATATAATCCTTATGTATTTATTAGATAATACTTATTATAAGGTGATGAGTCTCAATACATCAATGAGTATGTGTGACAATATGTAATGTGATTTCAAAGGAATATTTTTTTAATGGAAGAAACGATACAAATCTGAGGTAGTATGTTTGAATACATCTAAATTATAGATGAAGAAATAATTGATTAATAGTTTAAGAGAGTAAATGAATTTTTTTTAATCATAGAAGCATTTAGACATGTCCTGGAAGGATTAATATTCGTGAATAAACATATGATAAACTCTTTGAAAAAGTTTTTTTCTAAAATTGATTTTTTATAATAAAATAGTTATTTATCACTTAATGAATTTCCTAACATTTTTTTCTTATGAATAGTGGAAATATCTAATGTTTAGAAATTATATGAATAATGAAATGGTTTTTGATGCAATGAGAAATTTTAAAATACATGATATTGAAGAAACTACTCCTTGTGACTCTAAAAATAAATTGTATGATGAGTTTAATGAAAAAATCATGTCACCTATATCTAATAAATATCTAATAATAAGTGGATCATATAGAAGAAAGCATCCTCTAAAATGTTTTTAGTGTTGTGGAATCATCCATTTTCTATGAATTTCCCAATGAAGAATGTTTTAGAATATCGAGTTGATCTTGATAAAAAACTCAATTGAAGAAGTTTAAAAACATTGAAAAATAAGTTTTTTCTTATTAAAAAATACAAGAATATGTTTTTTTTCAATACAAATGAAGTATATGGAGTATTAAACTTGAATCAAACTCAACTGAATAAAATTATTAATATGTTGAATTTTATGGAAAAATAAGTACCATCATTGAAAATGATGAGAAAACAAAAGATTCCTCAAAAAGTGAAAAAGGTGGTGAAGAATATTTTAAATATTATCAGATCAGAAAATAATGATTTGTATGTATTTCGAAAAAAACTCTCAAGATTGAAATAATAGTAATGAATAATGAGTTTGAAGAAATTTATTATTGAAGAAAATATGTCATCATGTATGAAGAAGAATACATCGAGGAGTTATTAAGTTACAAACATAAAAATAATTAATAGGAAATGTTGAAAAAATATCATAGTTATAATCAGGAATCTAAGAAATAATAAGTTTACAAGTTAAAAAAACGTCTTGACAAAGAGGGTACCTTGAGGAAGATGAAGGAAAACCTAAAAAAATCTTCAGAAATAAAAGGTGGGATTTATTATTATGCTAAGAAGGATAAATACTATAATCATGTTAAATATTCTATTAAAAAACTATAACATTTTATACTTTTAACATTTCATTTTATGAAAAAAGAACTAAAAAATATTCGGCGGATAAAATATGTGAGAAACCAATAAAAACTATAAAATTAAGAAACCAATTCAAATTAAAGAATAGTCTACGTTCTGGGTATGTTAGAGCTAAAAGAACTTACCAAACTCAACAAATTTTCTATAATTAATGATCTTTCATATATAGAAAATCACTATTTGATAACAATTTCTAGTGTCGTGGACTCTATGATAATATTTCATTAAATTTTTAGAGAAACATATCTCTTTTTGGAATAATATTTACGTAATGATAATGAAGTATTAGAAGTATAATGAGTAACATTAATATGTTATAAGCAGTTGAAAATTGAATTATCAACATTTTAGATACATTCCAACAAATAAAACAATTTAAATGTTCGGATGAAATTATTGGAATATATTATCATCCTATATATCACGTTGACAGTTGATTGAAATGCCTTCCTGAACAATTTTTCAATGAATGGAAAGAAAAGAAAGATGGAAATAAGAATGAGGATGAATGATATTTGGTTATTGAAACAACTTTAATTGAAATTAAGAGGAAAAAATGGATAATTGATAGTGGTTGTTCTTTAAATATGAGAAGTGATATAAATATCATAAAACATATTGAATTTCATGATAATGTATATGATACCATTGGTAATGATAGTTACTCAAAATTCATAAGAATCAAAACGATTGGGATTGAAGCTGAATGATAAAATCTAAGGAAGTTTTATATCATTATATAATTAAAGATAACTTACATATTGAAATTCTATATTTTGATGATGAAGAAAAAATGGTTTTATTCAAAAACAAATTTGTATCATCAGAATTCTGAAAGGTGAAAATGCTATTAGAAAAGGTGAAAGAACAAGTGGGAATCTCTTCCATATAGGAGAATTCAAAAAATCGTGTTTCTTGAGTTGTGAATAGGGAAAAAATTATCAAACTAAATAATTAGCCACCTTGGGCTAAAAACATAAATAAAAATTATAAATTTATAGTTGTCTGAAAGTTAGAAAAAGTGAAAATAAGAGATATCGATGTTTGTATTAAATTCTAGTAATGAAATATGACCTCCGAAAGTCATAAGAGAATTGAGATTAAATCTATTAGAACACATGAGCTTATTCATTCCAATTTATGTGGGTCGATGATACATAAATAAAAAAATACCTTTAAACATTATATGTTTTATTGATGATTTCACTCAGATGAAAAAACATCATGTTTAAGATGCACAAGCCATAGGATATTCAAATGGTCAAATTAGAGAGACATATATTGAGAATGAAATTTGGATTTCTATATGAAGCTTGAGAATAGATAAATAGTACCTAACACACCAGAAAAAAATTTGAACCATATCTAATAAATCACGATTTCAAACATTAGTATAGTTTTCCCAATACTCAACATCAAAATGTGGTAGTAGAAATAATGAATACATGTTTGGTGGAAATTAGATGAATTATCTTACTAGAATACAAAATTTCAAAATTCAATTGGAGGGAATATGTTAGAATACATTTATATTTTCAAAATAGATACTTGTTGCGACAAGAAACTAACATGACCCCTTATGAAATGTGGTATAACAAAAACCCATCATTGAAATTATTAAAAATATTTGGATGTCCATGATTTATCAGAATAAAAAAATATTTGGGAATGTTTGATGAGAAAGACGAAGGAGGAAATTTTATTCATTATTCATTAAATTTAAGAAGTTATAAACAATTGAAAAAATGATTAAAAATGTCGGTGGACTCTTATAATGTAAAGGTTATATTGATCATAGATGAATCTAAATATGTGGCTACTAATTAAGAATGTACTCAAATATTATGAATGAAAGTTCAATTGGGGGACATGAATGTAAAATATGCTGAACCATTGAAGATATGTTTTGATAATCAAAGTGCAATTGATATTTATTAAAATATTTTCATACATTCTATATCAAATTTTTTAAATAAAAAATCACTTTATAAGAAAAAATGTTACGGCTAGGGATTTTTTACTGAAATAAATTTCAACTATGTATCAGATTACTGATATCTTTGCAAAAGCAATTAAGAATGAAGGGTTTGTGGAATTGGATCTGCAAATTCATTTTTAGCCTCATCCCATGTCTTTCTAAACTTATAAGGAATTTCAACCTATGATATTTGGAATATGTTGAAAAAATTAGAGGTAAAGTAATGACTCTGTACTTTGTAATATGTTTTTACTAAAAATTATATTATGAATATGAAGCTATGGTTATCAAAAAATTGGCGAGTGAAAAATAAAAAGTGATTTAAAATGAAAATTGAGATAAGAAATTATAAAACTGATGGGTGTTTTTTATTATATGTTTACAATATTTTCGTTCCACTGAGGTGTAAAATTCCTTCACAACAATACTTCAACCAGTAGTGTCATGTACAAATACTATATTTTAGGAAAGGATTTTTTTTAAAAATTACAAAATACATGACTTTCATACAAAAGATGAGTTTGAAAAAAATTTGTGATAGAAATCATGTTAATGAGGGTTGTTAAAAAATCCAATGGCAAAGATTGAAGAACCCTTGCGATGAATTGGTTTAACTATGTTTATTTCATTATTTAATACTATCATTTTTGTATAATAATGTTTTTGTTTTACATGAATTAGACCTAGTCCACCATAATAACATAATCAAACTGACTAGTATAAGTTTCAGATCATCAAATTTAGAGCATATGATCCAAAATAATAAAAGATATAAATATTTAATAAATTATATTCTATGTTAAGATGATTATTATTTTATCAAAATGATCTAAAAAACCGTTAAAACATTTTCGATAACAGGTTTGATGAAATTATGGAAGTGTTTGAAGAATTTATAATTTTTTGTATGATGATTACATCGTAATGGGATATCCATCGCGATGATAATTCCAATTTAATATTAATTAAAACACAATGATAAATCAACAAGATTATATAATTAGGATACATAATTTGGATTTAGTGAGAAGGATAAAAAATTGATATTCACTAAGAAGGATAAAAAAATTGGATTCACTGAGAAGGATACATATTTCAGATTCATTTATAAAAAAACAAAATACATATTCACAGAGATAGAAATAGAATCATATTCAATTAGTAAAAAACAATATTTGGATTCCCTGAAAAATTAATAGAAATCAGATTCACTGAGAAAAAATAGAATTCATATTCGTTAAAAAAGGAAACCTAAATCGGATTCCCTAAGGAACAAATAGAAATTATATTGTGATGATTATGAAGCACAATCAAAAATTAAATTATAGAATTTTTATAATGAATGTTATGTGTTCAAACTTGAAAATAAATTTTTCATAAATAATTATGAAATTCAAGGTGGTTTTAATAAGTAAAAGTATATGTCAAATTGGGAGTGATTTTGGTAGATTTTGACATCTGAGGAAGTGGGGTATGTTTTCAAGTTTCCCACTTCTTGATTCCATGTAACCTATAAATACATTCTTATATAATTATCTCATTCATAACATTCTTACAATTAGAAAATTTGGATACCTAGTGAAATTAAGTGAGAGTCATTATTTAAAATAGATCTTATGAGGAGGATCGGGCAATTAAATTTTTTTATCGGATTGAGTAATATAATTTTGAGAATATCATATTAGGTCAGTCGAAATTAGTATATCGTACTAAATACTATCTTATTTATCTTCTGAGAAGAGCTCTCTTTTTGAATATTGAGAATGATATCATCATATTGAGTCCATCGCATTAAGAGAATACAATCCAGATTCATTGTATTGAGAGAATCAGATCTAGACTGATTGGTTTGAGAGAGTCTGATATAGAGTCATCAAATTGGGTAGATTGGATCTAGCATAATCAGAACGATGACTCAGATAAGTAAATTGTGGATACGTTACAAAGAAGTACTTATTTTCTAGAACAATTGTTTTATAAGAAATACATTTAAACTAATTAGAGTCATTATATTATTTTTTACCAGGAGGTATAAGGTGAAAAATGTGGCTTGGCACTAGTTGTATTCACTTTTTCATAATTTTAGATTTTTATAAACCCACAAGAGTGTCTATGGAAACTATGAAGGTTCTCACACAGATTCCAAACCTTGTAAACATTATTGGAATTATTATCATTCCTAATTTTTATGCATACATGATTAGTAAATTTTTATATAGAAATAAATTTTAACAAGTTTCAGGGGTTAAATTTTATTGAAATGTTTATAAATTAAATAACTGATTGAACACCCCCATCTAGGTTATTATTTGATCCTTTGGAACATTAGAAGAAATATGGTTTTACCGGTGGAGATATTATACAATTATTATAATGAGCCAAAATGATGATAGTGGATCGAGGGTGTTGGGTTTTTACCTTAGAGAGGTATCTTATATATCTTGTTGGGATAGGAATCAAAGGCCACATAGTTTGGATGTCATTGGGTTTCGTACATACAATGGTTCCAAATAGCTTGTATTTAAAATTATTCTAGTTAAATGATCATCACCGATCTCTTTGATCATTTTAGTCATTCATTGGTTCAGAAAAAATAGATTGTATAAGACCTTCCATGTCGTAAAATTGTGTTCGAAAGGGACATACAATTGAATTGGAATCCAATTGATTATTTTTCTTTCTTCAATGTTGGTGGAAGAGGGAGTGTATATGGAATTCAAGATAGGTACGGTATCTATTAATAAAGGATACGGTATAACACCAAAGCGATCCCCAAGGGATTCATTTACTCCTCATTCAATGGAGGACATGGGTGATACTATGGTAGGGTGGTGAGGAAGAAAAACTAGGGTCATTCCCATTATCATATTTTTTCCTAACCCTATAACAGAAAGTATTTTTCAACATATGTAACACCCCAAGCTTCCACGGTACGTTTCACTTCGAATAATGCAATAGCGTGTGTTGTACGCAACCTCGAGCTCTAACACACACCACAACGAATTAAACTAGCCGTTGTGAATAGTAATACCTACTTTTTGAAATTTTATAAATTTTATTTTTCAAAATGGACTTCATTTTTGGATTCGGAATGTCGGAATTATCCTATGTTGAATTTTTGGTATTTTTCTGAGAACTTCTATTTTTTTATGAATAATGAAAAATACTTAAAACAACTTTTTTAATAAAAATAATTTATTTTGATAAATTATACTATTTAGTGGTTTTAAAGTATAATTAAATATATTTTTACCATTTTATCCAAAGGTGGTCATTATAATTAATTTAACATTGAAATTGGACATAAACAATTGCCAATCTTTTGATATAAATTGTTTCTTAAAAACACGCTATTTGTTGTAACAGCGGGAATTAATTATAAAATTAATTAATCCAACTTATATGGTTGGAATTTTGTAAAATAGACATAATTTTTGAATTCGGAATATCAATTATAGCTTAGGGTGAAATTTTGGCATTGTTCTGAAAAACTTCAATTTTTGATGAATAGTAAAACCACTAAGTGGTAGTTAAATAACTGATTTTTTGTTTAAATGAAATATTACCACTTCTGTGATTTGATTTTAAAAAATCCGACATACATGGTTGTCATTTTGAAGTAAAATGTGGTTCAATGAGATCAAAATAATTTTTTGGTGAATGGTAACTTTTAAGTTCTTAATCGCGATTAGAGGTAATTAGTGTAGTTTAAGGTAAAAATGATGTTTTAATAATATGAGATGAGCTTGACACTTGTCCTACTCCTATTGGATGAGTCATGGCCGACCAAGACAACCCATGGGTCAACTTGGGGACCCCATGGAGCCACTTTAGTTGGAAAATGACATTAATATATATTTATTTAATGTAAAATTAAATTGACACAAACATGAGTTGTTGTACTAAAACAGTTTTTAAGTGGGATACACAAGTCCAACATTTTACTATAAATATTCATTAGAAAGATAAAAATATTTCCTACATCATAGTATTTTTTTTATAATTTTTAGACATTAAATAAATTAAATTATTTATGACATCATTATGATGCAGCGATGACCTCATTATTTAACGATTTAAATAAAATGAGAAGATAATGCAAAATCCAAGTCTTACACTTGTCCAAAGCCTATTTGATGAGGATATTTCGAACCCTTATCACCTTAGACACGAATTATATAAGTGTGGGGCCTTTAGAATCCGAAAATCATTGTATAATAATGTTACATTTCAATCTTTCCAAAAGAGCCCCTCCTCTCCTCTTATAAAAGGCCCCCACCACTCCCACCTTATTCACACCTTCAAGCCATTTAGCTCGGCCAACCTCTGCCCAAATACTCTTCCAACTTCCCCCTATTACTCCTAGAAGCCTCACTTTGAGCAGAACTCTTCCCAAGTAATCCTTTTGCTCAAATCAAAAAGAGTTACCCGATTTTGAGGTAATGTCTTCTCTAATGTTGTTTTGTTTTATTTTTCTTCTCCAACCCCCTGAACTCTTTTTATTCATTTCTTTTGTAACAACACAAGTATCCTAAATATACTAGGATGTTTTTATAAGAATTATTCGAGCTACACTTACACACACCTACATCTAATGGTTAAAGAACATACGGTTTCTGTGGATGGCGAATTTCTGCCTCACGAAACGATGATTGTTCAACACTCATATAACACCTTCAAAGGTGGCCATTAAGATGTCACTATTTTTATATATGATATATAATATGTTTATGTTTTACTTATGCTTCTGTATTTCTCATTTATGGCATACTTTATGATTTCTATTTTGGGTAAAACGCGATAATTTCATTTTAGGAAGTGCGGACTACCGCCCACTCAAAGTGATTTGAATCGTTAATGCCATATGTGGGATGTATAAAGGATGGATTAAATGGTATTATACACCATATTATACTGGAATTATATTATAAATTTATATCATTATGATTTCATTCCATTAAATACGAAATAGAAATGAAAGTAGCGTTCATGCGTACGTACGGCTTACCGTCTCCATGAATGGTGCATTTCATTTCTTACCTCTAAATGTTACGTAATATTATAAATTAATGTATATAATGGATATATATGATATATATGACATCTAAATCATGAATATAATTCTGGAGATAATAGATATTCTACCACATAAACAACTTGTAATTATAAGAAGTTTATTGTTGACTCAAGTACCAAAGATCGACAAAACGGCCGTTATTAACTTAAATAATTACATAATGTTCATAACATTGTAATAAGTGATATAAAAAGGATAATGAAATTGAAAATGGTTCTTAAAAAGGTATATATTAACTCTAGTTTATTATTCAGGATGTTAAAGAACGGTTGAGTCAAGTCAGACACGAGGTAAGGGAATTTCTTAACCCAACTTCCATTCTTTAGGTTAATCTCCTACTTTCAAATTATGTCATGATATTATTATGTCCTATTTTGTATTTTTACATTCTTTATGTGTACCTATAGTGAATACACATAATAGATCTATTTTATTTTAAAAATGATCTTTTAAGGACTTCGTCTCAATCTCCTTTCATTGAGGCATATTTGGTTTTATACACAACTTTCTTTTATACGGTGTATAAACCCCTATGACTTTTATGTTTATTCAAAAGGAATCTTTTTTATACGAAGCGTTTTACTAAACGACAAAAGGGAATGTTTTTCTTTCCGTACATATGCGGCGACAATGACTTCTCTTCCGCCGTGACCATTATTTGAGTTTCGGCATCCTCTACAAGCCATCACTTTTTTTTAATGAAAAATAAATACAATGTTTTATCTTTATTTTATTTTGGTATTGAAAATGGTTTTGAAAGCGTTTTTATTATATCAATGTGTTGTATTGATATCTTGTGATTGAAATGTGGAAATTTTATGTTTCCTTTATGCATGTTTTATGTGATACGATTATGTTATGGTTTATGATATGTTTAAACCTATTCATATGAGGAATGTATTGGACTTAATAAGTGACGGGTGGAGCCCGCTATAGCTCCTCGATGCATCGTAGGTCTCACGAGACAACTAGACGTGGAATTGGCCGAGGCCCTTTCCCAATTTGATTTATGGTTTTGGCCGAGGCCTTAATCATTTTAGACGTCTTGGACGAGGCCTTGACAAAATGTTTTAGAATGTCTGGCATTATACATTCCCTCATTATGAAAGTGGTTATTGATATTGCATGTGATTATTCGACTAGTAGAATATCCATGTGAGTAAGTAAATGGAATTATCTCATTTTAATTTTTCTATATTATGCTGATGTTCAAGTTTAAAAAGGCTTTTGTTTTATTTATACATTTCCTTAAATGTTAATGTTTATTTATGAAAGCTTTTGCAATATTGTTATCCTTGCTGAGCATCTGAGCTCACCCCTTTCAATGTTTTAATATTTTCCAGGATGTGAAGAAGTATTTTATGAATGACCTGCAGGGATTGTCAGAAGAGGATATGAGTGTGGACTATGGAGACTTTGTTATTATAGTTTTTCACTTTATAATGTAATGTAACGTTTACGAATGTATCTAGTGTTTCCAAGTCTACTAAACTAATCGGTCTTTCGAGACTTGATCTTTTCTGATCATGCCAATGTTACGAAGTAATGCACCGACTCTGGGTAGCTGGGGTCGGGGCGTTACAACATATATTAAAAATATCATAGTATCCAGAAGAATAAATTCACATTTAATTTAACATTTTGTATGTTAGTACAGCAACCACAAATGAGAAGACTCCCACCACTGACTCAGAATCATGGATCCTCATTACCCGTAGAAGACATCATTATCAATATCCCAAGGACCCTAACCACTAGAGAATTTATGTTTGAGTTGTTTTTTACTAATTAAATGAATGATCTATGTCATATGGTATTTTTTTCATGATACCTTGATCATATACATCCAGAGGCCTTAACGGCCATATTCATTTATCCATCCTCGGGCCAGGGCATTGGTGAGAGACAACCACTTTGATACATCATGGATTATATAAGATGAAATCAAACGAAACATGGGTGAGGTTACTCCATGATGAGGTTTAATCTATGTGTATTTGTTTTGGGAAAAAATCATTTCAATAATTGATTCCATTATGGGAGACTTCTCATCACTTTTTGTGCGGATCGGATAATCTATGTTTCACGAAAAATTTTCAAAATGAAATTTTATTACCCTCATTATTTCTATAGTTTCTGTCTAGGTTCCACCCTATCTCCTTGGATTGGAGAAACAATTTACTATTTATAGTATATTAATAAGTAACCAAATTCATTAAATGGTTGGCCACATAACATATCTAATGATATGCGGTTTGTGATAATCAATGCCTCACCCACAAATGATTGTTGTTTGTGGAATGCTTGGAGAAACCACTTCATGCTAGAAAAAAAAATATTTATGGAGGGGGGGGGGGTGGAGCCACCACCTCATGCCAATTTTTTTATTTTATTGGAATTCTAGAATCAACAACTCACACAACATTTCATCTTCATTTGTGAGGGTTTCATGAGGAGGAGTGGGATCTGAATAGAATATATCATATTAAAAAAATAACAATTAATTTTTGGTTCCATATAATATTGTATACTTATGTTAATTCTCAATTTACTAGTGGTTTTTATGGATCCTGAAATCCTATGAATTGTTTAATTAAAATATTTATGAGCATTCCAGTCAAAAAAAGTCCCATGTAGAAAATGGTGTATGATTAGCCTAAAGAGGAGTCCATTCTAATGAAGAGTCATGGTATGTATGAGTGATACATATTGTACATATGTTCTAAAGGAGGACCCAAACCTATATAATGTTTTTCAGGTGGAATATTTTTTCATATAGTTATAATAATGAATTTTGTTAAGAAATGGTTATATATTATTGTTTCCTTCACACATGAACCTCCCTAATAAATTTATAATTTCCATGTACCAAACGAGGGGATTCCATGAATATTTATTTCCTTAAACTAAATTTCTTATTTTTTTGGTGCCACTATTTCTATGTAGAAATTTCATATACATCATGGTGATTGGATTCTTTTTATTCCACATAGATTACCTTTTTCTTCACATAGTGAAAATTATGCTACATATAATTTATTACACATTAATTTTTTTATTTAATTTCATAAAATCCAACAGAATATTATTAGGTTTAGAGAAGAAATTTACCCTTCTCAAATTGACTCTATAAATATTGTGATGTGGAATTCGATGATCGAGTGTGTTGATGATGGGAATAATATAATATTCAAAATAAACACATCAGTTCCTAGAAAACTAATTAGTTATAGCTTCACGAATTACCCTTTCCCATATAGGATTCCACTTTACATATTGTAGAAAATATATGTTGTGTCTTTTATGGAAACCCACTGTGGAAATCAACCCATGTCGTCGATAAACATATTTGATCATATGTGATGGGTGAATATCTCACCAAAGGGGGAATTCATTAGGGAAATATATTCTAAAGCGTATAACGCGGTCACACCCATTTATCTTTTAAAAAATAAATGTATCTCTTAGAATCATATAGTCAGTTCTATTATTCCTTCATGATAAATTTAATGAATGATAGTAAAATGTAATGTTTTTTTAAAAAGGGGTCTTATTATTAGAGTATTTTTCAGCATACATTTTTTATAACACATCACATATCGATATAATTGGTATAGATTTATGATAAAAGTTAAATTTTTAGAGGTTATTACGGCAATTTCTGTGTCCCAAAATTTATCTAACTGAACTAGGTCTGTTATTCCAAATTCTAATAGAGGACAAAGCCTAGATACCAACATTTTTTATTTGGTTTGTGGGTAGGTTTAGATAAGGCAATGGGATGTCCAAATGTTAACTACTTCCCTAATCAAGGGAGATGTGTATTATGAGTTCATTTATCCTACCTCTATATGGTATTATGTATAATGAAATTCCATACTCCTAAAGGAGATACTCATAATGAAATAGAATATTCTAGGTTTTTCAACTCATCGAATGTTGTATTTTCATTTTTATGACTTGATTTAATTTTATTATCGTTGATTGATGATGTGACTCATATGAGTAGACAATGAACATGTATTATTCCTAGGAATAAAATACTTTATTGTGCTTGTTTTACAACAATATAAGAATGTCATTTCAATGGGTTTCCATGAATTTTTCTTTGTGTTGATCAGATGGTATAATTGGTGGGATTAATGGCCATGTTTCAAAAATGTAATTCTTTTCCAGTGAGTAAATTTAGAACTTTGGTTATGGTTTTTCCTCTTTCTATATCACCCTAGTTATTGACTTAGAGACACATTAATCAAGAAGTACCAATATCTATGAAATTATATAATCTATTTGGATGAATAAAGAGAGGAAATTCACAATAGTGACATGTGTTCCCATTTTTATTTCTCATGGGAAGGATAACGACTACTATATGACGTCATTAATGCAAAAATAATCAATCGATAATGTAGGATCAACATAGATCATACATGTTACTCATATGTGGGTTAATCTAGTTATGATGAAACCAAGTGACTTAATAGATAGGATCAACTCAAATGATATCTCCATTTTGGATCATATGGATATTCCATCACAACATTAGTTAATGATATATTTCTTTTTATGTAATGTAAGGTTATCTCGTTTCATTGAGGGGAGGTTTTTTAACTATGATGATTGATAGAAAAATAATCTTCCAATGAATGTCACTATACATATTTTACAGGAAATTCAATTTGGGAAAAAATAGGTTCACATGTCTCTAAATAGTGAATATAAAGAATAAAAATTAATTGTATCCCATAATTTATAGCTAATGTTAATGGAGGACCAAAAGAGCCTTGATATTGAGCTTCTAATATTTTTATTGGCATCCTAGACCTGGGATGTCATTCACTAAAATATAGTTCCATTCATATAATAATAGTCAGTCAGATAAATTGATTTCCATCCTAGAGGTGTATTCTATAACAAATTATTTCATCCTCTATTGATTTAATTCCCAACCCATAAACCCCTTTAAATGGTTTAGGTGAGTAACTATTTATTTCCTCCAAAGAAACCACTCAGGGATGTTATTTTTCATTGGGAATGTCACTTATAATGAAAGGGTTGAGGAAATATTATATCTAGGAATGATTGAGAACTTGCATTCAATGGTTTACAACCCCAATGGAGTGTTTCCACCCCCTCAAGCTGTAATTATTATTTCCATAAGATTATAATATTTGAAGAAAATGAGGAAAAGTTTTGATAATGAGTGGTACATACACATTTGGTCTGGAATTGTTGGTCAGTGTTGTGTTTTTTCAATTAATATTTATAATCGCTCACGAGATTATTATTAGTCAGATACCTTTTGTTGATATTAACACAATAATATCTCATAAATCTCCATTATTATGTATGCTAATTCTAAAAAAGTGATGAAGTCCATGACCTATTGAGGATTTGAGTCCAACATATTACATCATAGGAATCAAAAATCATATGATATTGATACGATTTATTGAAAAACTCTACACATTCAGAACTGGATCTGTGAATACTATCCTATTTAGGGATAAAATAATAATATTATCCTATACGGCACAAATATAGTGGAAATTAACACCGATTTCAGAAATATTTATGAATTTTTGATATTCGTTAAAGCTCGATGTCAGTAGGTTTCTTCCTATAGGTTATAGATCTGGAAACATATACAACAGCTGAATTTAGTTCCATCTTAACATATATGGGTGAAGGTAGATTAACATTTAGTTTATGAATATATATTTTATCTATATATAGAATATTTTTCATTATTTTGCATTTATAATTATTTGTATTCTTTGATTAGGGATATAATCTATAGTTATTACAGTAGTGGGAGATATATCAACCGATGTGGTTATCACTACGAAAATAATAATCCAAGAAAATAGAACTTTAGTGGATTCCTTTGTGTATTCCACATCATTGGTTATATCATTTTTCATTCCTATTTTTTTACTAATAATTTTAAATTTCCATTTTATGGAATGCTGGAAAAAATTTATGCACATAAAGATATATTTAGAACTCTTAAATTTATTAATGTTGTGAGGAACATGAAAATCTACGATCTATTTCACTATTATGGGATTAATTATCGGTACTCTCTAGATTGGATATTCCTTGAGTATACCCGCTTCATTAGAAAAAATCTAAATTAGATCATGAAAACCTCAATAACCTGTGAATTTAGCTGCAAAATATATGGTGATATATATATATAATTATGTCTAAAACCATTATATAAAACTTTACTATAAAATTACCCCTATTCTTCTATGTGTTGTATTTGCTTGATTATAGAGGGTTTAACTAACAACCCATATATTCTATGGTTAATGTCGTTCTTTCTACTAAAGAGGGAGTGGGGTGATTCAATTGAAACTAGACAATTGGGATTCAAAATATCGTTTTTATACAACTGGGGATATACTACATGATGATTATTCTAATATAATTGGAGTGGTCTTAAAGTGACATGGTCAAGCTGTAGAATATATAACCATGGTAGAGAAGATTCTTCTGCAATAAGAATGATTTTTTAGGAGTTTTTTCAAATCAACCAAAAAATAGATAGGGATGAAGAATCAGATGATGAGGATAAATGGTTGATAAAAGAAAAATAGAGTACAATTATAGATTCCACTGAGATAGAAGAGGAATATTTTGTTCATGAAGAAAAAAATCATCAGTTTGTGATATATTACAATCCATAAAATAATCCAATAAATAAATGATTCATATTTGAAAATCTGAAGGGGAGGCTCTATAACATCAATGTTTTTTTAAATGGGGTGAATTTAGGTTGTGTATTTTCTTCCCTTTTTATATTCTGAAAAATAAATGATAAATTAGTTATTCAATGTTACATGTATTTTGTTTCATCCAATGATGTAATTCCATAATAACATCCAATAAATTCAGAGGTGGCATCAAGATATTAACGATCATTAAATAACAAAAAAAAATATGTTAATTTCACAGGCCATGATGACTTCATTTGAATGATTGAGACAATATGATATATTCATGGGCATGTATCATGGATGGGTGTATGTATAATTTACATCATATTTAAAGTTATATTGAACAAATTAATTATCCCATACCATTCATTTGAATGTTTATTTTTCAAAACATCAATGTCTATAAAGGTAGTGTGCTCGAAAATGTTACTTGATCATGGGATCTAATGATCATATCCTTAATATTTCCATAAGCCTATTGTGGAACCCCTGTTATTTGTATCTTTCATGCTTCTAAAAAATATATTTCAATATCCAAATATAAAGATGCATTTTTAGAAAATATGTGTATTTAGATATGTTCTCTTTTTTTAATATTTTTACTTAAATTCTTTTTATTCGTAATCAATTTTAAATTCCATATTTTTTGAGATTGTGAAAAGTGAATGACTAGTGAGAAGGGACTCAATTTTTTATCATTATTAAATTTTGTAGGGTTTTTTTATATGGTGAGTATTATTTCACATTCCATTAGGTGTTTAAGGTATTAAAATATGGGCCACTGTAGCGATTATTTTTGGATAAATAAAATATAACAATGGATAAAATCATTAATATAGAAAATTAATGGAGAAAAAAATAAATGAGTAGAGAGTTAAAATGATAATATAAACTATACAAATGAAATTGGCGGGATTCATTTTATGGTCACAAATCCTTGACCTTTGAGATAGGACAGTAATTAGAATGGGATATACATGGATATGAAGTATCAACATCATTTACATGATAGGGATTAAATTGTAATTAATAATCATTTGGATCTCTGGTACAAGGTGACAGAATGGAATAGGTATGTAAGTCATAACCATGCACCACATTCAAAAATTAGTTTCAGTGGTGATGTCTTCAGCGAATAAAGAATCAAAATATCCTTCTTCAAAGGATGATGAGTCCCCTAGATTATAGTACATATTGGGGGAACAAATTCATAGCCATATATGGGCCATATTATGTATGAAAAAAGTGGATTTATTCAGAGTCATATATATTGGTCACTGATGGCCATTTTTGCTTTATTTGGATCCCAGTTCCAATGATATGATGTGTGACCTATGAAATAAATGTTTCCTAGATGTTTTCTAAAATATTTTTGACCCAAATTTTCCCTAACCAGGCTAAAACCATACACACAAAGTTATCACACATATATAAGGTGGGAAAATCCATATGAGTAAGGAAACTATATGAATCATACTATCATTAATGATGGGCCAAAGGGTTTTATTCATTTTAGGATGAATGTCATTGACCAATGGTTAATGTGGATAATGACATGAATGGGGTTCATATGACAAGGTTGTTCAAAAATATATTAAATGTCATGCATGAAATTGTAAATTATTATAGGGGATCTCATGGATATAAGGTAATAACATGGTATTGGTATGTATTGAGAGGTTTCATATCAAGTTCAATATTCATAATCCATGATGTTATTTTCAAGGGTATAGAGACATAAGAATTTCTTCTAGAGGACGATTATCCCTCTAGTTTACCATCCATAATTGGGGAATATATATATATATATATCCATATTTTGGGTTTAGTATTCATAGTCCAAATAGAGTATCTATCTGAGTAAGATATCCATGTCACTGATATCTAAAGAAGGATTTTGAAAATTCATGATTCCCAATACAAGCATGGGGTCTATTTATAGGGGTATGTCATTAAATAATTATTAAATTGTTAAATATTGATCTCACCATTATTAAGTGATCATAATACCATTAATATATCATTATCAATAATCACATGTTGTTTATAATGGTTTCCCTATATAGATATATCTCATATATATGTAAATATGAATTTGGATTCCTTTTTCATGGTTTCGCCTTGGATAGAGAATCATAGTGTCACTACATGTCTCATTAGAATTAGAATCAAGAAACATGTAGTTATATGATATGAAATTCCTTAGTATATATCATGCACATTTGTGGAGAGAAAAAATGGAGAACCACTTTTATCATGTTATTTCTAGGCTATGATGTAGAATACATGCATCACTATATACCAGATCAGAATGTTAATCGAGACATATATATATATATACAAGCTGAAACCATCATATATTTTCCTCAAGTGTAGAGAAAATTGGAACAATTGTTCTAAAAATGATTGAATATAAGAGAATCTCTGTTTAAATCTCATTTGTGGATCAAGGTCCAATGTAAGAGATGGAGAGAATTTGTTTTTTTGGACTATTATGATGAATATATGTGTCACTGCATATCTCATCTTATTGATAATCAAGTCACCTATGTTTCTTGAAAAATATCATTCATTGAACAAATTCACATGAAAAGAAAAAATAGGCTGTATAATAAAGGTAACTCTTGGATGTTTATAGGAATATATGATGGGACAAAATTCCCTAACTCTGGTTATGGAATGGTTTATCTATGAAACTAGTAATAATCATACAAAACCATGTATCTCATGTGGTTTATTATAAGTGTGACAAATATTTATAAATATTATGGTTATCCATATTATATGAAAGCACCATCCAAGGATTGTTTCTAATGACCAAAACATTATTTATAATCATATAGTGTAGATTTCGTCCCACAGTTTAGCATCATGTCACTAAAACAACTGATTGAACATGATTTTTAACATCTCATTATAAGGATTTATATAATTCTAATTATTAGGGTCACATATCATAGGCCAATAGTGTTCCATTAAGGGTCATACATCTAGGAAAATAATTCATTCCTTTTAAGAACACAAGATAAGGATTGAATGGATTTGATTACATAAAATATATTTTAAAAACCTAAAATTTTGAAGGTATTAATACACTCATTTTCAATAGTAATATTTCAATATACTTGATTAGACTATATCTTCTAGATGAAAAGGGTCCCACTTATTTTGGTTCAAGGTTCAAAGGTTTCATTTCATTTATCATTTGGGTCTGATAAACCAAAAACAAATTCCCATAATATGAATGAAATTAGTTGAAAGTTTCATAAAATCACATGTTTTTCAATTTTATTGGACCCTTAAATGAATAGTGGTATATATTATTTTGTCATTAATTCACTCAAATTCTTCTAAAAACATCACATATTTCTTAAAAATGTATAGTTTATTGAAAATGGAAATATTGAGTGAATTTATTGGGACGTCAATGGGTATAAATTATTCTTTCTTGTATAATAGTTAATATGGTGTTTGTTTTGTGGTAGTATGAGATGTGGTAAGGTAGTCAAGAAAATAGTGTAGTTTAGTTTTGTGATAATATTTATTTTCAATCCCCAATAATTGTTTTCTATGTTTAATGGTGTTTTATTAAAATCTTAAATATATACATCCACTACTTCATTATAGAGGTATGAATGGTTAGACTCCATTTTACACTTATATTACAACCTTATCTACTCAAAGGAATAAAAATTGGTGTCGTTTTCCATCAACAATTTATGAGGGACACAAAATATAATGATGATAATAGACTTCATGAAGTTGATTGTGTGTCCTTTCAAAATTTATTTAGGGGTAACAACTCATCCCATTTGGAGAAGAATTTTGTAGTAGTAATGATTTAATAAAATTCTTATAAATAGATATATGATATGTCCCTATGATATCGATTCATCATATGGTAAAATTTTAAGATTATTTTGAAGTGTAAAATAGATCTAGGTGTTAATGAATAAAGTATCCATATATCTATGAAGGATATAACCTTTTAATTTATTAATCTATATCCAATATCATTGAAGGGAAAAGTTACACAAGAATTTTTATTTGGTTCGAAATCATGATCCCTGGATGGTGGGAAACATTGTACCTTGAATAAACATCATGCATATGGTAAATAGTTTCCACTATACCGATTCATCTAAGGATAACAACATCAAATAAGTATATATATATATGATGTTTTAATGAATTTGGATTTTGTAAAGTATATAGTTGACAAGCATCCATTTATTTTTGTTTTCTTGTTTTTTCCACTAAAAGATTTCCCACTTTGGAGGTTGTACAATATTTATGTCATCCAGACATTTGTAAGATTGAATTATTAAAAGAGAAATTTGACGCCATTGATCTCTTCTATGCTACTACTACTGAATTGTGAAAAAAAAATTGTGATGCACAATGTGGATGATCTCTTTACTGTAGTTTAGATCATCTATGGTTCAGGCTATGTTTAATAATATATGTGCATATGCATTGATAATTTTTGGATGTGAATTTGTTTTGAACGAAGGGGAATTTTAACAACAACCCAAATTCATAGTCCGGAAATGGATTTACTATTCCATTTCTGATTAAAAAATCACCATTTATCTACTTAATTAACAACATTGAATAACATTTGATCCTTAAGGGATCCACTAGCGTTTTTAGTTCTATTTTTAAAACTATAAAGAGGGAATAGTATTTTAACTCACTATTAGAGAAACCATATAAGAACATTATGTAATTGGGTAAATATTCCCTTTGGGGAGACAATAATAACTCCCACAATAACTCTATTGTGTTTTGGGTCCTCCATTCTAATTCATGTCAGGCTTCCAGTAGTGTCATAAAAATACATCCCCCATCCCTGGGTGAAATATTGTATTGAGAAAATATATTCATCAATAAATCTAGGTATAATGATGTTATTTTTATAAAATTATTCTCTACAAATAAATTTTCTATTGGATACGCTTTTATCACCTTTTACGGTATAAAATTATAGTAAACCTACTATATAATGACTAACAACCACGTTATTCATATATTTAGCATGGGATGGTTGATGATAAATTTAAATGGGTCATTATGAGATACCATCTGCATCACATGGTCCTGGTCCTATAGGTAGTGGCTTAGTTTTTAAGCGATAATGAACAACTCAATAGAACTCTTCTTGATATATAAATATCAATTCTCAGTATCAATTGTGGTTATAATGAGATAATTTATGTTAATAACATTCATGTTTTATTTATTTTGTGTTATGAATGTTCCTAGTGAATGCACAAAATTATTTCATGTATAAAATGACTGGATTTTCGTTCATAAGAGGCATTGGCCATGGTTGACTTTATCGACATTTGTTGACAATGAAAAATCATTCCTAGAACTAATTGGTCAATTGATAATTTAATACCTTTATAATTATCCTTTTCATAACTAAAAATATTCTATTAATATTTATTATAAATCATTTTAAATGGTTGATTCATCCTTATATAACTCTAGTACCTCAATGGTTTCAATTACGTTTCATATATAAGATATCATTACTGTTCTTAGGATTGTCTTCAATGTCATAATTTCATACTATGAATCCATGAAATTTTCATGTGGTTTCCCTTAATGAAAATTTTAAGGTATTCATTTTTAAGATATATTGTTATAGATTAATGAAAAATTCTCATATTCGGTGAGATAATTAGAATAATAATGATATTTAAAAACTAAATCATCAACATAAATTTCAATAAAAATTACTATAATGTTTTTTAAAATATGATTCAAGGAATGCTGGTATGTGTATTCATCATTCCTAAAACCAAAATACATCATACAATAATAGTTTACAACATAGGATTCCATATAATAATGGAATCTTCACCTTCAGGTGCATTCAATATTTGTTTCATTCTTTACGAAACATCCATAAAAGAGAAATGTCGCTTTCTAGTAGGTATATCTATCAAAAGTTATGTAATCATAAATAGAATTATTCTTCTAAACAATTGTAGTTAATATCATTTAAATATATTAAAAAAATTGATATAACCATTTTTAATCATGACCAAGTTAATATTTTAAAAACAACTTTTGTATTTGACATCCCAAATGAATTTTTATTTTATGAGCTTATTAATATCGGCTTCAACCATGGCAGTTTGAGTCTGATGTGTTCATATAGATTCATAATTGTAATGGGTGATATCTTTATGAAAGAAAACGTGGTATGTGGATATGTATTGATCAATGATTGTAATTTTTATCTAATTCAATTTGAACACATATAGTTTTTTCATTATAAAATATTTTTATTGAGTTTTTTCTAATTGGTAACATGGCCTTGAATATCTGTAAATGATACTGATCCCCCACAAATAACATTTATCTACTACTATTCATCAATATTGGTAGTGACACCTTATTTTAATGTTGTATGAGCATTATTGAGGTCCACTATTTATTCGTCATCTAAATTGAACTAAGGAGTAATGGTTGATGCATTAGTTCATTCATAAATTGAATAAATATATTTATAATCATATATAGTTGATGAAGTGGTGATAATCTCACTCTATATTTGTGATAAAATAATTTCTTATTATTCCACAATAGATATAGGTGGATTTTGAGGCAATGAAAAAATTAAGGTTTTTTTAATGTTGTTATTAATTCTCTTTTTTGGATTAGTTACCCCTTTGCCATTTTAGGATCACCAGATTCAATTAATTTAATGAGAGTTGATGAGTGCAGAACCAATAAAGAAATTAAATTTTATATCATTTTTATTATTGGTATGTATTCTTCACCAAGAACATTAAATGTGATTGATATAGTCCATTAAATATAATTTGGGGTAGTAAATTAAGTTACATTGTCAATGTTTGATTTATTCCATATCTCTGGTAAAATATCACATCATTGTATTGATATTTTCCTGATTCAAATATTTATTTTCTACCATGAATTGTATCAATATGTCTATTAATAGAGTATTATAGATAGTGATTTCATGATAATGTGACTAAAACATTTTGATGAATAAAATTCCTTTATAAAAGTAAATATAACTTTGTATCGTGTAGAGTAATGAGGAATTATATATGAGATTCAAAGTATTAAAATAGAGTTATAGGATTCATTACAAAGATATGATTTTTTCACACTCATACCAAAACACTAAAATTATAGAATATAAGGGTAATAGAAAACCTCATTCTATCATAATCTATAAACCATTTAGATTGGAATAATATTTATTTTGGATCTATTATCAGTGGAATCAAAATAATTTCTATTGTGGATCATTTTTCAAATTGAAAAATCTTCTTCCACCTCTCCAACATTAGTTTCATGTTCTATTATATCCTTAGAGCTAGTAATTATGAAATTTACCATTTTATAATGAATGTTTTCATCAAATCATAATAAGAAGTTTACAATGGTTGGAAAACATATTTTTTAATTATAATGGCCATTATCATAAGGTTAATTATACAATTTGACTACTTTCTTTTACTTGAAAAATTTACAAGGCATCATATTTTATTTTATGTATTCTCTAGGGGAAACGTTTTGAATGGTGATATAATGTGAATCTCAATAAAATTACATCATACACGCTCCCAAAGAATAATTACTGTCACATAATAATTATTTTTATGAAAACTCATTCAATAATGAAACATATAAATGGGAAAAGATCAAATTATATGTGCAAGGAGGTTGAGGTAAAAATACATCCACCCTGATATGATTTAAAATCACTCTCCCTAGTGTGACATCTTTTTGGACTAGTTTTGGATTCCTTAATCGTGGTAAATAAGACAAAAATGGACACAACATAGAGAAAAGGGATCTCTATTGTATTTTCATAGATTCATATCACATGGCTACACTCTTGATCATATATATTGATGTTTTTGAATATTTTGTACTATGTTCATTGTCTTTCCATGAGATACATACTTCTAAATTATTTCCTACTACTATATATTTGGATATTATAATGGGATAATATTTATCAATATTTTTATATGATTTATACAAGATCCATCGGAAGAATCAATCTCTTTGGGTGCAATTATTCTGAGATATGGTCATAGATTGTACCATGAAATAATAAAATATTTTATGAGTAGAGACTTCTTCTAGGAGTCGCTAATTAGTGACACTAAATTATTTCACTTTTGGTGGAATATTATAATAAGGGAGTAAGGTAAAATAATTTTTTCACACAACTCCAAATATGGATTTTGATTGAGGAATTATTTGTCACAAAATGAGGATTTCAAAAAGAATTATGTCATTCACATTGAAAACACATATTCTACATTCCCATTTTGGGGTATTTTACAACTGAAAGGGTATCAAAATCAATCTGATGGTTCTTTAATTCTATTGTTTTCATATAATTATCATATTGATCATAATGAAAAAATATTTCTTTAAGATAATGGAGAATAAACAAAAGGATAATATGATGTATTCATTTCTCAATCAATGATTTTATAATATAATGATGAGGAATGTTAAAGGTTCAAACCCTGAATGCTATACTGTACATGGATTTTTTCCATCTTAATAATTGTGTTCTCTTTATCATCTATTAGATATTCCTACACATGGTATATCCAATGTGGAAATTTCCCACCTTCCTTATTATATGATATATGGTTATTAAGAATCCAAATTTTTATGTTTGATTCCATGAATTCCAATATTGAATTAGAGGATAAAAGTTTCCTTGTTCAATTTTCTTATTTGGAAAAAAATCCTATTGTAAATTGAAAGGAATCCAGTATGGATGAACTCATCATCCCAACCACCTCTCGATAAGATGGATTAATTAGAATTAATTTTATAATGTGAGGAACTTATTTTGAAAACAATGAATAAATATGAGGAGGACCTTCACAAAGTACACCATCATGGATTGGACTACCATTATGTATTTATATAAAACCATACATAGGAGTACTATATAATATTCCCTAGGGAAGACCATTAGGGTATAAAATTGAATGGATGGGTCCTTCGTACCATTTGATATTATAGAAACATGGAGGATTTTTGTAGAACACATCACAGGAATGGTTTTTATGACTAATATTAGTATTAAAAAGATGGATGATGTCTTAGTGAATTCTCAAAAAAGGACACCAGTAGATGTTAAAAATAAAGTTTTGCGTGGGACCCTCTCAACTAAAAATGTCGACTCTTACATCATGGAATCTGTCAATAGGATATTATCATAACACTGATTGTTGTTCAGTTGTATCATGAACACCAGTTTAAGCATATAGTTTTTAAGGTCCTTATTCTATATTTTAACCCATTAATGGTGATTTTTCTTTTTATATTCTCACCATCAGGTGGTTGGAGTAGTATATTGCCGAATTTGAATTTCATGTGTTGGATCCTTCTACATTAACTACCATATTGATGTTTGGATATACCATGATGTTTTTTGTGTTTCATAATGCATATATAGATACCCATTATGGCCATAAAAATTGTTTGATAATAATAATTGGGAATAGGAATTTTAACCAGATCTTATCAGATTTTTATCTAAAAAGTATTTTAATTATCCTTCATATTGGCAAAAGTAATTTGTGACTTATTATATATATCCATCACATGATAATTCTTACCTACTCCCATGGAAGATGTGGGACCGTCTACCTGAACTCTAACTAATTTTATTTCTATCAATATATTTTAAAATGTTTATATAATGTTGGAATAGATGGAGGCATACCCCTACATTATTGACATGATATGTTGGATAAACTCTATATCTTCAATCGGAATATATATGCATTATTTTGATAGAGTAGGGATAAATGAAATTAATATTTTTTGAATTAAATTCATTGTATACTGATATACTTTTTTTAGTTGAATAAACATGATTATACCCCATATTTTTCAGTATATGCTGACATATTTCCCCATGTTATACTAGACTATTCTTGCATGTTTGAAGGGTGTAAATAGGATGTATGCCTACTCAAATATTTATATCATATTATTTTCTTGGATTATATACAAAAAATAGGGATTTTGGTCCACCATTTATTTCTCATATACCATACATAGTGGGATATAATTGGAATTTTGGTTTTGGTGAACCTAAGATGGGGCCCCTATGATGGAATCCTTTACAAGATGGGGGTTGATGTCTCACTACATTGTAATTGATAGTTACTTGTTGGAATATTTCATAGAGACTCATATACTCTTGATATGAGGCCACTATCGGCCTTTGGATCCACTTCCATGTGATAATGGAGGAAATTATTATTTCATTTCGGGGAGAGGCTCCAAAAATTATTCAAAATAGAAACATAAGCCACATTATTTTTCATAATTACTCATTTACAGGTGACTGGTCGGATATGGTTTAGTTCCTAGATAGTTTTTCTTATTGCCTCAAAATTCTGGATAGTGTTGGATCTTGAATATACATATTATACACAAGAGGGGGGTGAATTGTGTCGTTCGGATTTTTTCGTTAAATCTTCAATTGAACAGGTTTTTTCCTCTATGCTTTATCATATTTGATCATGCAGTGGAAATAAATAAAAGAAGGTACTCAAATATGTATAGTGGTTCAGGGAATAGAATCCCCTAGTCCACTCTACCTACGCTCAACTCCACGAGCTTGGTGATTTTCACTATCTAGTCCTCATTTCAATAGACCGGTCCACAACTCAATACAGGCAGTTGACCCATTTACAATCCAAGTAAAAAAATAATTCTAGATCAAACACGAACCTACATAGCTTAGAATGACAATCTAGTTACTCAAGAATAAAAAGAATTTCCGAAAGAAGTTTTCCAGTTGATCTTCACAATTGAAACAGAATGCAATTGATAGTAGATGGATCATCGTATCTGAATATATTGATTTTAAAAACAAAGAAATTCTGAGTCGATCCGGTTGTAATAGATATAATATATAGTTCAAAACTACAATAGTAGTAGATCCACAGAAGATATTCGATGCAGAATAAGTGAATATTCTATAGAGCTCCTACTTCTTAAATGAACAGATCTTTGACGCTCCTTTTTGAATCAGCAGATCAACATGATTTTCTGTAGTTTTTTTATCCACCATTTTTTTAATAGATTGATCCCAAAATCCCATATATATATATATATGGTGTTTTTTCAGAGAGAACATCTATAATAAATGTGAGCATATATCCTGCACTTTTAGATCCATAAAATTCGCCTTCTGATTCGCAATATTAAAAAATTTGAACTTATAGAGTAGTCGTAACATCCTTGAAAACTTGGCATAAAAATCTCCTTTTATTTCGATCATTAATACAATAATAAATCGTCTTTTAATCGGTAAATTATTTACTTTAAAAACGACTTTAAATCTGGCTTGAAATCCGCCCAATAATCAGCTTGCTGACCGTTGCATAAAAATATTATCTTTCAAACTTTCTGACGCCAAACGTAAGGTTAATGATGTGGCCTCGAAACGTAGGTTTGATGACATAGTCATCAAATGTAATTTTGACTACATAACATTGAATCATAAACGTAGGTTTCATGTTACTTTCTTCAAACGTAAGGTTGATCTTAAACGTAGGGTTGATCATCCATACTATTTCTTCAACTCTCAAACGTACGGAAAAAAGACACATACTTTTACTTGATCCATACATTTCCAAGAACATATGGTTTTTTACAAAAGAAAGGTTGATGAACCATATGTTTGAGAAAAAAACATAACGTTTAGTATTCATGTACAGTTCTCCTTTCATATTTTGCCGATAACCAAAATGTAAGGTTCCTTCCTAACGTAAGGTTATTCTTCCATACATTTCTAAAACCATATGGTTGTTTAACCATACTTTTCTCTTATCTTAAAAAGTATACACGCTTTTCATCCTTACGCTACGTTTATCCACGAAGGGTAGGAACAATGATTCCAGGATGCGCTTAAAGCAGATTCCAAATAATTAAGGTATAAACAGTGATTCCAAGACACACTTAAAGCAGATTCCGAATAAGTATAGTATTAATAGTGATTCCAGGACACACTTAATACATATTCCAAATAAGTTATAAATTCTCATTATTTCAAGAGTAAAATAAATTAATAAATTCCTGAAAAATAAAAAATAAAATCATTAGAAAATAACTAAGGTTATTTGTGAGCATCAAAATTATCATAAAGAGATAGAGTATTATTTTCAATAATTACCCCCTTTAAATAAAATCATTATGTATTGTTGAAAACAATACATTGCTCAACAATATCACCCTTTTTGATGATCATAAAACCCATAATATAATAAATGTATTTAAATGAAATTAACTTTCAAAATTAGTTACATAATGTTTTATAATTTTCAGAGGATGAAACAATATTTAATTTTAGCAAAATAATTTCAATAAAAATGTCTCCCCCTTCAAAAAAATCTTTATGAGAAATAAAAGTTTTTAGTTTTATCCAAATCAAAGTGTTTAGTTTTATCCATATTTCTCCTTCTGAATAACCTTTATAATAAACAATCTGGATAAGTGCCCAAAACATTAAATATACACAACACCATTTAAATAATGTTTTTTAAAATAAAATGGTTTGGTTATCAAAATTTATCCCCCTTTTGTGATATCAAAAAGAATGATATTGCATGTATTTTAAAAAATTTAATGTTTCACTAAACTGTAGGTAAATTCTTATTATTAACTGTTTGTCAATAATAAAATCTGGAGTACTGGCATATCAAAAATAAAGTTAGTAAAACAAATATAAAAAAAGAAACATATTTTCATTGAAAATGTATGATAAACACAAGAATCAAGGTTTGGGGAAGATAGGCATTAGGTTATATCTCCTTTGGATTGCAGACCTGATTTCTATGAACTATTCCCTGAGTCTCTTCATCATCCCATCTACATGATTGATAATGAGATCTTTATTCTTTTGAGTCATATGAATATCCTCAATTAAATTGACTGTAAAAAACTCATGAATCCTTTCTTATTTTTCAATAAATAGTGACAGCTTCTTGGACATCTGAGTTAACAGAGTCCTGATTGGTGGCACACTATATATCAGTTGATCCAATAAAAATTTCTGATTGTCCAGCAACACAGATAATGGAGCACTGTTACATTGAATATCGTGCAACCTATCATTCATGTTGTTCATTGGGGCTGTGATAGTTTAAATCTTAGGATTACATCAGGTGAAGTACCTAATTCACTAACATCACTATTTTCAACTTATGAAAATTGGTTCTCCATAAACAACTTCAGATATGATAAATTTGTCCTCATAACCATTTTAGATTTCAAATTTGCAACTGCATTCAACAT
This sequence comes from Viscum album, assembly GCA_963277665.1. Taxonomy (NCBI): domain Eukaryota; kingdom Viridiplantae; phylum Streptophyta; class Magnoliopsida; order Santalales; family Viscaceae; genus Viscum; species Viscum album. The sequence continues at coordinate 849,951,597 of OY728138.1, read as the reverse complement.
ATCCTATTTAAACATTTCAACTTCTTGCCTTGAGACTGTACTCTTGTTTAGCTTTTTAAATCTCAATTGTTCAAAGGTTAAGGCATGTCATAGAGTGACATTCTCTGATTCTAACTGAGACACATTTTTGTACAGTTCTTTAACTTCCTTCTACCTTGAATCAAAGGCACCCTGTGCTTGATTCGCATTCTCAGGATTTGGATGATGCAGCAGTACCAAAGGTAATGATTCAGCATCAAATTTCTCTTTTTCTTTGTCCTGAGTAGGTTGGTCCATGGATTTTTCCTTAGAGTCTATAGACTCCTCCATAGAAAAATCCTCCTGAATTACATCTATGTGACCTTCAGAAGCATGCTCACCACAAAAATTAACATCGTGGCCTTCCACTGGATTTTCAAGAACAACATTTTCAAGAGTTTCCTGAGGTCTGGAAACTTCCCCACTAGGCACTGCCTCTTTATCTTGATTTTGTTGAAGTGTAACTTCAACATCAACTACAATAAATTCCTAATTCTCCCATTGAGCTTCTTCTTGAGCTCATGATCCCTCTACTGGTGTTGTCCTTTCATTAACAACTTCCATGGTTTTATCAATAACAACTTCTCTTACAAAAGAGTAAGATAATAAAGATTATGTAATTGTTGCCAATGCAGGGGAATTATTTTCCTCATTAACAGCTCTAGCTCTTCGATATTGAAGTCCCTCCTTACTTCGTTCTTCTTCAGCATCTTCCCCTTCAAATCGGATCCTTGTTGCTACATTGCTGACTCTTGATTTAGCATGTCCCTCCTTAGACATAGCAGGTTGAGCCTGAGCACTCTCTGAATCTTCCTCAACTCCTACAGGAAAGAGTTTTCCTTTAATATTTCTCCATAAATATCCAATATTCCTTAAAGTTCTAGAATTAAACATATTACTATGATGATAGTGTACTCGAGCATCCACCAATCTCACCATGTCTTTATTACGCAAAAGTTTAGAAATAAACCGACCAAAAGGATAAAAGTTCATCCGGGTGTCACTTTGGAAATAGTAATTGAGGTACCTGACCATGTAACTTGGGAAGTTTAACATGATATCACTTAACAAAAGATACATTATGTACATATCAGGGTACAAAATATTTTCCATTTCAGCCATTCTGGGACCTATTCCTGTCTGAACAAATTTAACCAGGATCTTCTGATCTGGTTCTAAATATTTCACCATAATTTTCTTAATAGAAGATGTTCCAAACAAAAAATACATAATATCCTCAGATTTATGAACAGCATCTCCTATATTCATTAAATAAAAATGAAAAAAGATCCCTCATGGGGGCAGTTGAGAATCTGACCAATTTCAACTGACGATATTGAGAAATCCTTATCCTCTATTTTACCCATCATACTATCCTCAGTATCCCCCAGACTAAACTGTAAAAATATGATGAAGTATATAAGTTCTAACTCATACATAAATTCTGAATTTTCACTTTTCAATTCCTGTTCAATGTTCTAAAACAAGAGCACTTGTTTTAAGAAAATATTTGTCTGAAATAACCAGTCGAGATCGGTTACCTTGCCCTATAATATTTTTCTTCCTTATGAGTGTTGTCTCTTGACATTTCTTGGCTCGGCTTCACTAGCTCTTTTAGTCTTTACCATCTATATGAGAATATCTGAAGGTTTAAAGGATAGGGTTTCAGAGGTTTTGAAGATTATGTTTCATGAGTATAGGTGTGGTTTGCATATTTGAAAAGGTTTCGATGGAAATGAAGCGGTTTAGAAGTCGAAAGGGTTTATGACAACCTTGATTCCCATGTTTTAAATAATTATTACATATATTTAAAAATAAATAAAATAGATTATGTGTATAAATGAAACTTATTCTATTTTAAAAAAAAAATATTAAAAAAAATATTTTTAAGCGGAATAAAAATCATTGTGAAATAAAATTTTACATAAAATTAAATAAACCTAGCTCCCCCTTAATAAAATCAAACCATGTCATGGGAAGTGGTTTAGTAAAAATATCTTCTAATTTAATTTCTTTATTTAGAAATTCTAAAAATATATCCTTTTTAATAAAATGATATCTTAAAAAGTGATGCCTTATATCAATGTGCTTAGTTCTAGAATGACAAATATGATTTTTGAAATATTAATTGCACTTGTTTAATAACATAAAAAAGGTGTATTATTAAAATTCAATACAAAGTCCATATTAGTGTTTTTCACTGACAACACTTTTTCACAACAACTGCCAGGAGAAACATATTCTGCCTCGGCTGTTGACAAGGCAACTGAATGTTGTTTCTTACTAGACCCTGACACCAATGAATTTCCCAAAAAGTGACATGTTCCTGATGTGATTTTTCTATCAAATCTAGAACTTCCAAATTCAGCATCTGAATATGAAATCAAATTAAAAACAGAAGATTTAGGATAAAGAAGAGAGTGAAAAACAGTTTCTTTTTATATATCTAAAAATTCTTTTAACAATAGTTTGATGAGATTCGTTAGGATTTGATTGAAATCTAGCACAAAGACATTATGAATACATTATATCTGGCCTGCTAGCAGTAAGATATAATAAAATACCATTCATAATTCTATATAACTTGTTTTCAACTGATTTTCCAGTTTCATCCAAATCATGTTTTATATTAGTACACATATGAGTTGTAAAGGTCTTGTTGTTTTCAAGTCCAAATTTCATAAGTAAATCAGTAATGTGTTTTCTTTGATTAAAAACATTTCCAAAATATTTTTGATAAATTTGAAGTCCAAAGAAGAAATTTTGTATCCCATCATACTCATTTCAAATTCATTTTTTCATTATATTTGAAAACTCATAACAAAGGGTTTTATTATTTGATCCAAAAATTACATCATCAAGATAAATTTGAACCAATAAAACATTATTTTTTACAGTTTTCTTAAAGAGGGTTTTGTTTTCCATTCCAACAGTAAAATCATTTTTCAAAATAAAAGAACATAATCTTTCATAACAAGCTCTAGGTTCTTGTTTAAGGCCATAAAGAGCTTTAGTAGGTTTAAAAACAGAATCTGGTTTTTGATAATTTTCAAAACTAGGAGGTTTCTCAACATAAACATCCTCCGTTAAATAACAATTTAAAAAGTTAGATTTAACATCCATCTGAAATAATTTAAAATTCACATAAGATTCATGGGCTAAACAAATACTAATGTCTTTTAACCTAGATACAGGTGAAAAATTCACATCATAATCTATTCCTTCTTCTTGATTGTATTCTTTAGCTGCTAATCATTCTTTATTTCTTGTTATTATTCCTTGGTCATCAAGTTTATTTATAAAGACCCATTTGGTTCCTATTACTGGATAATTCTTAGGTCATTCCACTATTTCTAAAACTTCATTTCTTTGAAGTTGGTTTAATTCATCTTGAATTTCTTTTACCCAGCTGTCATCATTTAAATATTCTTCTATAGTGTTGGGTTCTTGTTGTTATAAGAAGGCAGCAAATTGCACTAGGTTTCCTAAGTTTCTTCTAGTTTGAATTCTTGTATCTAAGCCACCTATCAGATTTTGGATCGAACATAACAATATTATCTTTGGTGTTCAATATGTAAACCTTGCATCCAAAAACATTAAATTAATTTAATTTAGGTTTTCTGTTAATTCCATAGTTCATAGGGTGTCTTTTTCAAAATAGGTTTAATTAAAACCCTATTAATTATAAAGAAAACTGTATTCACAGCTTCTGCCCAAAAATATATTAGTAGGATATATTTAATTAACATAGTTCTAGCCATATCTTGAATTTTTCTATTTATCCGTTCTAAATTCCCATTTTGTTGAGCTGTCCTTGATGAAGAAAAGGTATGTTTAATACCCATGTTTGAGCAAAAGGAATTAAATTCATGATCCTCAAATTATTCTCCATTATCACTTCTCAAAGAGATTATATTAAAACATTTTTCATTTTGAACAGATTTGAAGAAACATTCAAATAACGTAAAAGATTCATTTTTAAAATTCAGAAAGAAAATCCATATAAATCTTGAATAGTCATTAACTAAAACATATGAATATAATTTACCAGATAAGCTTGCTACTCTTGAGGGTCCAATAAAATCCATATGAATAAGTTATAGAGGTTTAGATATAGCAACTTTATTAATATATTTTAAGGGTGATCTGTGTTGTTTTCCAAGTTGACATGCATCAAAAACTCTGTCACTTTCAAATTTGAGACTAGGTAAATCAGAAAATAAATTTTTATTAGATAACTTATTTAAAACATTTATATTGCAATGTCCAAGTATCCTATTATAGATCCACGATTAACTTACTTTAGTAGTCAATCAGTTTACTTATAGTTTACACAAGGAATTTAAATCCAATGTATAGACATTTTCAATTCTTTGTGCTTTAAATTTAAATAGTTTATCTTTAAAAACAGTACATAAAATGTTACGAGTCCTCCTTCCTTTTGAGTGAGTGAAGAAAAATTCAATGAGTTTCCACTCATATGTCTTGAGCAACCACTGTTCGTGTACCATATATCTTTTCTTCTCTGGTGGCCTGCTACCTACAAATACATTCAAACAAATTTCTTTGGTACCCATATTTTGTTGGGTCCAAGGGTGTTAGCTAGCTATGATCTGGGTATCGATATTTTCATTGTTCTTTTAAAATCAGCTGAATCATATAAGTCTTTTGAAACATAGGCTTTCTTAATACCACAAATTTGAGTTTGTCTTAAGAAACATTTTTTAGCTATATGTCCCTTTTTCCCACAAAAGTTACAATTAACCTTTTTAGAGATAGGAACAAAATAATTTTTATATAGCTTAGGTTTTTCTCCTTTATATCCAATTCCAAATCTCTCCATTTCAATGACAGTTTTTCCAAGAATTACATTTTATGAATTCTCTCCTTTTGTAAAAACCAATGCAGCCTATTTGTAAGATTCTACTTCATCCTATAGTGATTTTATTCTTGATTCAAAATTAATATAGTTAGTGTTAATCAAATTTTATTTATGAGTTAATTACGTATTTTTTTTAGCATTGTATCGCTTTCATCTGAAACGACATTATGTTTATATTTTAGTGACTTGTGTTTCTTAAATAGTGAGTCATATCTTTCTTCAAGCATATTGCAGTAGGCTGCATGTTTTTAATTTGTGTAGCTTGATTCAGAATTTGATTCTGAGGAGTAATATGAGTGTACCTCATCAGTTTCTACCATAAAACACATATTTTCTTTTAGATTGACTTCTTCTTTATCTGATGTTGATTCAGGAGAGCTACTGGAGTCTTCAGATACACTCCATGTGGCTTTCATAGTTTTCTTTTATTTTTTCTCATAGCCATTTCTTTTGAATAATTTCATCTTCTTTTCATCCTTTAACTGTGGGAAATATGGTCTGATATGAACCATATTCATTCATTCATAGCATCATACTTCTTTATCATCTCTTTTAAAAGATTTTTTGAAGCCTCCTTTCTTACGGTAGAACATTCTAAATTTCCTGGCTAGCTGAGCTAGCTCTTCATCTGAGTTTGATGAGTTAGAGATCTCTGATTTAACTTTGACTTCTCTGTTCATAATCTTTCTATTCTTTTGTTGTGATGTTACTTTCAAGGCAGTATCTTCTCTTTTGTTAAGAACTTTACATTCATTAGCCTCATCTTGCATTTTAGCTTCATTCATCATCAGTGTACCAATCAGCACTCTCATGGTTATATTTTTGACAGGTGTTGATTGCCTAATTGTAGCAGAGATACCATTATATTGATTAGGAAGCACCCTCAGTACTTTTAATGCTTAATCAGATTGTTTGATAGGTTCTCCTAGAGATGTTATAATATTGAAAATTTTTGTCAATCTCCCATTCATTTTGGAAATGATTTCTCCTTCAAACATTTTGAAAGTATCAAATTTTAGTTTTGCAGTTGCATATCTCATTTGTATCACATTGTCTGTTCCTTCATATTCCATAACTATTTTTTTCCACATCTCATATGTTGTTTGGCACTCAGATACTCTGCTAAATTCATCTGGTCTTAGACCACTGATTATTGCAATCATAGCCTTCGAATTCATATCATACTCTTCCTCTGTAAAAGTACTCCATGTCTCAAGATTTTCAAAAATTTCATAAGGAGTCATAATCTTTGAATAGAATTTATATCCGAGGTTTTTTAGATCATTATCATGTGGGATTTCCAGTATCCATAGTTGTATCCATTGAAATATTTCACTCTTACCATTGACATCACTTAACTTGTATCAGTGATGATTATCTGTTAGATAATCTTTTAAAATCTTCTAGCGTTCTAAGGCTCTAACAGAAGCTCCTCCTCTGATACAAATTTTTGGATCTTGAATATACAGATTTTACACAAGAGGGGGGTGAATTGTTTCATTCATATTTTTTTGATAACTCTTCAATTGAACAAGTTATGTCCTCTATGATTTATCAGATTTGATCATGCAGTGGAAATAAATAATATCAGGTACACACAGATGTATTTTGGTTCGGGGAATAGAAGGCCCCTAGTCCACTCCTCCAACGCTCAACTCCATGAGCTTGTTGTTTTTTACTATCTGGTCCTCGTTTCAACAGACCGGTCCACAACTAAATACTGGCAGTTGACACCTTTAAAATCCAAGGCAAAACAAATCCTTCTGGTTCAAACACGAACCTACACATCATAGAATGAGAATATGGTTACTCAAGAATAAAAAGAATTTCCGAAAGAAGTTTTCCAGTTGATCTTCACAATTGTAACAGAATGCAATTGATAGCAGATGGATCGTCGTATCTGGAAATATTGATTTTCAAAACAAATAAATTCTGAGTCGATCCGGTTGCAGTAGATATAGAGATATAGTTCACAACTTCAGCATTAGTAGATCCATAGTATATATTCGATACAGAACAAGTGAATCTTCTATCGAGTTCCTTCTTCTTAAATGAACAGAGCTTTGACTCTCCTTTTTGAATCACCATATCAACTTGATTTTCTGAAGTCTCTGTTTTCCAACCTTTTTTTAATAGATTTATCACCACTCTCCCATTTATATATGGTGTTTTTCAAAGAGAACATATATAATAAAGATAAACATATATCTTACACTTTTAGATCCATAAAATTCGCCTTCTGATTCATAATATTCAAAAATTTGAACCTATAGAGTAGTCATAACTTCCCTGAAAACTCAGCATAAAAAGATCCTTTTAGTTAAATCATTAATCCAATAATAAAACGGCATTGAATCGGTCGAAGTATTACCTTAAAATTAAAATTAAATCCTACTTTAAATCCTCCAAATAATCAGTTTGCTGATCGTTGCGTAAAAATATCATCTTTCAAACATTCTGACGCCAAACGTAAGGTTGATGACGTGACCTCCAAATGTAGGGTTGATGACATTGTCTTCAAACGTATGGTTGACAACGTAAGATTGAATAATAATCATAGGTTTCATGATACTTTCTTCAAATGTAAGGTTGATCTAAAACATAGGGTTGATAATCTATACTTTTTCTCCAACTCTCAATCATACGGAAAAAGATCCATACTATTACTTGATCCATACATTTCCAAGAATGTATCGCTGTTTAAAAAAGTAATGTTGATGAACCATACTTTTGAGAAAAAATGTAACGTTTAGTACTTACGTATGACTCTCCTTTCATACATTGCTGATAACCAAAACGTAAGGTTCCTTCCTAAAATAAGGTTCTTCTTCCATACTTTGCTGAAAATGTATGGTTGTTTAACCATACATTTCTCTTATCTCAAAAAGTATACACGATTTTCATCCTTATGCTACGTTTATCCATGTAGGGTATGAAAAGTGATTCTAGGATGCGCTTAAAGCAGATTCCGAATAAGTAAGGTTTGAATAGTGATTCCAGGATGCGCTTAAAGAAGATTCTGAATAAGTAAGGTATGAACAATGATTCCAGAACGCGCTTAATGCAGATTCCGAATAAGTAATAAATTATCGTTATTTAAAGAGTAAAATAAAATAATAAATTCCTGAAAAATACTAAATAAAATCATTATAAAATAACTAAGGGAATTTGTGAGCATCAAAATTATCATAAAGAGATGGAGTATTATTTTCAATAATCTCCCCCTTTAAATAACATTATTATGTATTGTTTAGAACAATACTTTGCTCAACAGATACTACTATAAAGATGATACTCCAAATGTAACATCCCAGGTAAATGAAGAATAAATATTTTTCATATTTATTAATATTTACGAATTAAATATTAATTTTACTTTAAAGGGGATTCTACGTTCGATACCGTACTCGATACGCAACGATGAGTTTCTTTGAAAACCTACGTTGTACACTAGTAATATAATAATATTATTTTAAATGGTAGTTAACATGTAGCTGTTTTATTGGCGGGAATGGATAAAAATAACTAAAATATTATTATATACGTTTTTTAAATGTTTTTACATTTATCCAATAAAAGACAAAGGCTTAAAATATGGAAAGAATTCAATTTTTGGCATTTATACACTAATTTTCACTAAAGGTTCACATATCACCTTTTGATGGAGAACCGTCATTAAATATAGTTTTGATCACTCTTATACATTATATTGGACCAAATATAACTCTTCTTTAGAAACAGGAAATCAAAATTTACATTGTGTAAATTTTTGGTATTTTTCCGATAAAGTTTATTTTTTAATGAATAGTGTAAAATGTTGTATTTTAATTCAAAACCTCTTTTTAATCTAATTTATTTATATAATTAGATTATCTTTTTAATTGGGTTTAAAGTGAAATTATAAAATATTTTTACCATTAAATCCAATATTGGTCGTTGGAATTAATTTCACTTTGAAATCGGACTTAAACTAGTGTCAATCTTTTGATACTTATTGTTTCATAAAAACACGCTAGTTGTCATGACAATGGGAATTAATTATTAAATTAATTAATGTGACTTATATGTTTTGAATTTTTTAAAATAGACTTCATTTTTGAATTTGGAATATCAAATATAGCTTAGGGTGAATTTTTGGTATATTTCTGAAAAACTTCAATTTTTGATGAATAGTGAAACCACTAAGTGGTACTTATAAAAACTGATTTTTCGTTTAAATGAAATTTTACCACTTCTGTGTTTTGAATTTCAAAAATCCGACATACATGGTTTTCATTAAGAAGTAAAATGTGGTTAATTGAGATTACAATAATTTTTTGGTGAATAGTAACTTTTAAGTTCATAATCGCGATTAGAGGTAATTAGTGTAGTTTAAGATAAAAATAATGTTGTAATAATATGAGATGAGCTTGACACGTGTCCTACCCTCATTGGATGTTTCATGGCCGACCAATACAATCCATGAGTCAACTTGGGGACTCCATGGAGCCACTTTGGTTGGGAAATGACATAAATAACTTTTTATTAAATGTTAAATTAAAAATAACACAAACATGAGATGTTTTACGAAACCAATTTTTACATTGGGTTATAAAAGTTAGATTTTTTATTATAAATATTCATTTGAAATCTAAAAAAATTTAATACATCATGATATATTGTTTATAATTTTTAGACATTATATAAATTCAATTATTTATGACATCATGATGATGTAGCGATGACCTCATTATTTAACGATTTAAATAAAATGGAAAGATAATGTAAAATCATTGACCTAAACATGGCCAAACCCTATTGGATTTGTGGATTTAGAACCCTTATCACCTTAGCCTAGAAACACATCAATGTGGGACCTCTTAAATCTGAATACCATTTTGAAATAATGTGACTTTTCTTTACCTTCCAAGAGTGCCCCTCCTCTCCTCTTATAAAAGGCCCCCACCTCTACAACCTTAACCACATTCCCAAAGCCTTTGGCTCGGAAAAACTCTTCCCATTTTGTCTCTACACTTCCCTCTCTTACTCCTGGAAGCCTCACTTTGGGCATAAGTCTTCCCAAGGAAGCTGTTGAGCTCAAACCAAAGGGGGTTACCAGATTTTAAGACAATGACTTCTTTTCAGTCCTTTTGTTTTATTTTGCTTCTCCAACCCCCTAAAATATTTTTATTCTTTTTTTAAAAAAATCCAGTATCCTCAATATAATAGTATGTTTTTATAAGAAATATTCGAGCTAAAATTACACACACCTACATCTAATAGTTAAAGAACATACTGTTTCTGTGGATGGAGAATTTCGGCCTCCCGAAACGATGATTGTTCAACATTATTTTAACACCATCAAAGGTGGCCAATAATATGACACTATATTTATATATGATATATAATATGTTTATGTTTTTCTTAAGCTTCTTTATTTTTCATTTTGGGCATACCTTTATGGTTTCCATTATGGGTAAATGCGATATCTTCATTTAAGGAAGTACGGACTACCGCCCCCTCAAAGTGATGTGATTCGTTAATGCCATATGTGGGACGTGTAAAGGATGGATTTAAAGTTATTATATATGATTTTATACTTGAATTATAATATTCCTCTATATAATTATTATTTATTCCCATTAAATTATGAGATAGAAATGAATGTAGCGTTCATGCGTACATACGGCTTACCGTCTCCATGAACGGTGAATTTCATTTCTTATCCCCAAATGTAATGTACTATTAAAAGTACATTTATATAATGGATATATGTGATTAATGATACCTCTAAATGATTAATATAATTCTTTAATTAAAATATACATACCTCTCATTTAGTTTTAATTCCATTAATATTACAAAGAAATGAAAGTAGCGTTCATGTGTACGTACGGCTTACCGTCTCCATGAATGGTGCATTTCATTTATTACCTCTAAATGATTATGTAATAATATAAATACATGTATATGCTTGATATATATGATATATATGATATCCAAATCAGTAATTTCATTCTAGAAATAAAGAACCTTTGACCACACGAACAACATGTAATTGTTAGAAGTCCACTTTCGACTTAAGAACCAAATATCGACAAAAAAACATTATTAACATAAATGATTACATAATGATTATGACATGGTAATAAGTGATATAAATGTAATAATGAACTTGAAAAATGTTTTTAAGAAAGTAGAAATTAACTCATATTTATTATTCAGGACGTTAAAGAACGATCGAGTCATGTTGGACCCGAGGTAAGGGACTTCGTCTCAATATCCTTTCATTGATGCATATTTCGTTTTATACACAACTTTATTTTATATAGTGTATAAACCCCTTTGACTTTTAATTTTATACAAAAGTAATCATTTTCTATGAATCGTTTTACAAAATGACAAAAAAGGAATGTTTCTTTTAACGTACGTGGTGACAACGACCTTTTCCGCCGCCGTGAGTATTATTTGGTCTTTGGCTTCCTCAACAAGCCGTAATGTTTTTTTAAAATGAAATAAATACCATATACTCTTTTATTTATTTTCTTATTGAAAATGGTTTTTATAATGGATTTTTTATGTTAATATATTTGAGTGATATATTGTGATCAAAGTGTGGAAATGTTTTCTTTCCTTTATGATTGCTTTATATCTTATGATTTTATAATGGTACATTGACATTTGATGGGTGGTTACGTGATGAACCATATAACGGGTGGTGCTGTGAATGCCAGGACGGGTGGTTACGTTATAACCTCTAATGCATTGGGTATGGAAGTTGGTCGTATGGATATTCCATTATGTATGTATGGAAGTTGGCCATATGGCTATTCCATTAAGAGATATGTGTGGAAGTCGACCGTATGGTTATTCCACTTAAATATGTTTATGTCCCAAGTTACCTTTATATGTAATGTGATCTTTTTATGGGTTTTATGGTAATCTTTTGGTTACAAAAGGGTAAGTAATGATCTTTTATTCAGTGAAGAGTTTTTACTACTTCATAAAGGTGAAAAGTATTACTTTGTTAAAGTATACATGGTTTACTTGTTGTTTTGATAAACTAACTGTTTTCATTCTTTGTGTATCCCTTACTGATCTTTTTATGCTCACCCCAAGTTTTTTTGAAATGTTTTTCACAGGACTTAATGTGGAATAGGGTCAAGGATGTGATCAAGGGAAAGTCATTCTATGTAAAACATGGAAGTAGACATGTTTCTTTTTAAGTGTTTTTATATTATGGAATCTTAGAAGAAGTGTATACTTTGTAATCATTTGAGATGTAATAGTTATGTCCTAATTATATAAAACTCTAAACATGAAAAGATCCTAAATTTGAATTATTAATTTAATTCAATATTAAGTAATGTTTAAGGTCAGGGCCTTATAGTTGGTATCAGAGGTCGGTTTAGACAACTTTAGGAGTTAGGAATTTGTTAAATTATAAATTTATTTATGGTATGAGTGAAATGATATAGCATTTAAAGATTACCATGTTGCTTCACCTAATATATTTTTGTGTTAATATTGGTTTTTCATAGAGGAAACATATCAACTTTTATGGTAAGGAATACAAACGGAAATGACCTTTCAAATCAGTATCCTGAGATGGTCAGAATCAGAACTAAACAGTTTCTTGCAGTGATGGCTCAGTTGATTGAGGTGAAAAATGTTGGTTGTATTTATTGATGATATTTTGGTGATTTCTAAAAGTAAAGAGGAGCATGAAAGTCATTTAAGGGTTATCTTGAAATCCTTAAATGAAAAGAAACTATATGGAAAATTCAGCAAGTGTGAGTTTTGGTAACAAAAAATTTCTTTCCTTGGTCACATTGTTTCCAAAGATGGCATAACTATTGATCCTGCAAAAAAAAAAGTTGTTGTAGAATGGCCAAGATCCACAAATGTAACCGAGATCCGTAGTTTTCTTGGTTTGGAAGGTTACTATCGAAGGTTTGATGAAAATTTTTCACGGTTATCAAGTCCAATGACTAAGCTAACTCGGAAGGGTGTTAAGTTTATATGGACATAATAATGTGATGATTGTTTTCAGGAGTTTAAAAGAAGATTGGTGAATGCTCCAGTTTTGGCACTTCCTTCCAGGAATGGTGAGTTTATTATATACAGTGATGCTTCGTTGAAGGGACTTGGTTCTGTCCTTATGCAGAATAATCAGTTAATTTCTTATGCTTCACGTCAGTTGAAAAATCATGAGTTAAATTACCCTACACATGATTTGGAATTAGTTGCTGTTGTTTTTGCTTTAAAAATATGGAGGCATCATTTGTATGGAGTAAAGTGTGAAATATATACTGATCACAAAAGTTTAAAGTATATATTCACTCAGAGATAATTGAACATGAGACAGAGGAGATGGCTGGAATTAATCAAGGATTATGATTGTACAATTCACTACCATTCGGGAAAAGAAAATAAAGTGGCCGATGCTTTGAGTCGAAAAAGTAATGCTTCATTAACCATGCTACGTTTGGAACGAGATCGTTTGGTTTTTGATTTGATGAACTTTGGCAAAGAAGTTGTTGGTGCAGGAATTTCTTCTGTTCTGTTTCAGGTATCAGTGAGATCATCCCTATCAGATAGAATTAAGCAAGCACAGAGGGAAGACAGTGAGTTGCAGAAAATGGTAGAGCTGATTCAGAAAGGTAATTTGCCTGAATTCAACATTGATAGTGATTGTGTTTTGAGATTTGGGAAGAGATTGTGTGTGCCTTGTGATCCACAGTTGAAGAGAGAGTTGTTATGTGAATCTCATAGTTCTCCGTTTTCAGTTCATCATGGCAGTACTAAGATGTACATATATCTGCGGGGAGTATTATTGGTGGGATGGAATGAAAAGAGATATTGCTGATTTTACTGTGAAGTGTTTGACTTGTAAAAAGGTTAAAGTAGAGAGGCTGTTACCGAAAGGGATGTTTCAGCCTTTACCAGTGCTAGAGTGGAAATGGGAAAACATATCCATGGACTTTGTTGTGGGATTACTGAAGACATCTCGAGTTAATAATACAATTTGGGTTATTGTTGATCGCTGGACTAAATCTGCTAATTGCCTTCCTATATGAGATAATTTTTCCCTAGATAAACATTCCCGTTTGTATCATAAATAGATAGTCAGGTTACATGGATTTCCTCTCTCCATTGTATCTGACCGTGATCCTAGGTTTACTTCTAACTTTTGGAAAGGCCTTCAGAATTCGTTGTGTACTGAATTAAATTTTAGTACTGCTTTTCATCCGCAATCAGATGGGCAGTCAGAACGAACAATTCAGAACTTGGAGGATATGCTACGAGCTTGTTCTATGGATTATTAGGGAAGTTGGGACCCACATCATTCTTTGGCTGAGTTTTCCTATAATAACAGTTTTCATTCCAGTATACAGATGGCACCATTTGAGGCATTATATGGGAAGCGGTGTCGAACTCCAGCATTTTGGGATGAAGTGGGTGAAAGGAAGATGATGGGGCCAGAATTGGTAGAAGAGATGGCAGAAAAGGTTCAGTTGATTCAGAAAAACATGAGAACAGCTCAGAGCAGGTAGAAGAGTTATGCAGATAACCAGAGGAAGGATCTATCTTTCGAGTTAGGTGATCATGTTTTTCTCAAGGTTTCTCCATGGAAAAGTGTGATGCGATTTGGAAAGAAAGGAAATGTGAGTCCAAGGTTCATTGGACCATATGAAATTCTAGTGAGAGTTGGATCAGTTTCATACAGAGTGGCATTACCTTCAAGTTTATCTCAGGTACACAATGTTTTTCATGTTTCGATATTGAGGAAGTATATGCCAGATTCATCTCATTTTTTGAGTCCAGAGGTAGTTCAGTTGGAAGAGAATCTCTCTTAAGAAGAACAACCAGTCCAGATTCTTGAGCGAAGAGAGTAAGTGTTGCGAAATAAGGTAATCCACCAGGTAAAGGTTTTTTGGAAAACCCATATGGTTGAAGAGGCAATGTGGGAATCTGAAAATTTTATGTGGGATAAATACCCCACTTATTTTGATAAGTGAATAAAATTGCAAGGACGCAATTCCCAAAAGGGGGGAAGGATGTAACATCTAGGTAAATGAAGAATAAAGATTTTTCATATTTATTAATATTTACTAATTAAATATTAATTTTACTTTAAAGGGGTTTCTACGTTCGATAGCGTAATCGATACGCAACGATGAGATTCTTTGAAAACTTACGTTGTACAATAGTAATATAATAATATTATTTTAAATGGTAGTTAACATGTAGCCATTGTATTAGCAGGAATGGATAGAAATAACTAAACTATGATTATATACGTTTTTTAAATGTTTTTTAATTTATCCAATAAAAGACAAAGGCTTAAAATATGGAAAGAATTCAATTTTTTGCATTTATACCCTAATTTTCACTAAAGGTTCACTTATCACCTTTTGATGGCGAACCATCATTAAATATAGTTTTGATCACTCTTATAAATTCTATTGGTCCAAATACAACTCTTCTTTAGAATCGGGACATCAAAATTTACAATGTGTAAATTTTTGGTATTTTTCCGATAAAGTTCATTTTTTACTGAATAGTGTAAAATGTTGTATTTTAATTCAAAACCTCTTTTCAATATAATTTATTTATATTATTAGATTATCTTTTGAATTGGTTTTAAAGTGAAATTATAAAATATTTTTACCATTAAATCCAACAGTGGTCGTTGGAATTAATTTCACTTTGAAAGCGGACTTAAACTACTGTCAATCTTTTGATACTTATTGTTTCATAAAAACATGCTATTTGTCATGACAGCAGGAATTAATTATTAAATTAATTAATGTGACTTATATGTTATTAATTTTTTAAAATAGACATCATTTTTTAATTCCGAATATCAAATATAGCTTAGGGTGAATTTTTGGTATTTTTCTGAAAAACATCAATTTTTGATGAATAGTGAAACCACTAAGTGGTACTTATAAAAACTGATTTTTTTTTAAATGAAATTTTTCCACTTCTGTGTTTTGAATTTCAAAAATCCTACATACATGGTTGTCATCAAGAATTAAAATGTTGTTTCAATGCGATTAAAATAATTTTTTGGTGAATAGTAACTTTTAGGTTCTTAATCGCGATTAGAGGTAATTAGTGTAGTTTAAGGTAAAAATAATGTTTTAATAATATGAGATGAGCTTGACACATGTCCTACCATCATTGGATGTGTCTTGGCCGTCCATGAAAATCCATGAGTCAACTTGGGGACCCCATGGAGCCACTTTGGTTGGGAAATGACATAAATAACTTTTTATTAAATGTTAAAGTAAAAATAACACAAACATGAAATGTTTTACGAAACCAATTTTTACATAGGGTTATACAAGTAAGATTTTTTATTCTAAGTATAAATTGGAAAGATACAAATATTTCCTACATCAGGATATTTTTTTCATAATTTTTAGACATTAAATAAAGTATATTATTTATGACATCATGATGATGCAGCGATGACCTCATTGTTTAACGATTTAAATAAAATGGAAAGATAATGTAAAATCTAAGACCTAAACATGGCCAAAACCTATTGTATGGGTGGATTTCTAACCCTTATCACCTTATCCTAGAAACAAATCAATGTTGGACCTCTTAAATCTGAATACCATTGTGAAATAAAGTGACTTTTCTTTACCTTCCAAGAGTGCCCCTCCTCTCCTCTTATAAAAGGCCCCCACCTCTACCACATTACCCACACTCCCAAAGCCTTTGGCTCGGCCAAAATCTGCCCATTTTGTCTCTAAACTTCACTCTCATACTCCTTGAAGCCTCACATTGGGCAGAAGTCTTCCCAAGGAAGCCTTTGAGCTCAAACCAAATGGAGTTACCTGATTTTAAGGTAATGTCTTCTTTTGAGTCCTTTTGTTTTATCTTGCTTCTCCAACCCCCTAAACTCTTTTTATTCTTTTATTTTGTAAAAAATCCAGTATAATAAATATAATATGATGTTGGTATAATAATTATTCGAACTACACTTATACACACCTGCATATAATGGTTAATGAACATACTGTTTCCGTGGATGGTGAATTTCGGCCTCCCGAAACTATGATTGTTCAACATTCTTTTAACACCTTAAAAGGTGGCCATTAAGATGACACTATATTTATATATGATATATAATATGTTTATGTTTTCCTTAAGCTTCGGTATATTTCATTTTGGGCATACTTTTATGGTTTCCATTTTGGGTAAACACGATATCTTCATTTAAGGAAGTGCGGACTACCGCCCCCTCAAAGTGATGTGATTCGTTAATGCCATATGTGGGACGTGTAAAGGATGGATTTAAAGTTATTATATATTATTTTATACTGGAATTATAATATACCTCTATATCATAATTATTTCTTCCCATTAAATTATGAGATAGAAATGAAAGTAGCGTTCATGCGTACGTACGACTTACCGTCTCCATGAACGGTGCATTTCATTTCTTATCCCCAAATGTAATGTACTATTAAATGTACATGTATATAATGGATATATATGATGAATGATACATCTAAATGATTAATATAATTCTTTTATTAAAATATACATAACTCTCATTTAGTTTTAATTCCATTAATATGACAAAGAAATGAAAGTAGCGTTTATGCATACGTATGGCTTACCGTCTCAATGAACGGTGCATTTCATTTCTTACCTCTAAATGATTATATAATATTATAAATACATGTATATGCTGGATATATATGACATATATGATATCCAAATTAGGAATGTCATTCTGGATATAATGAACCTTTGACAACACGAACAACATGTAATTGTAAGAAGTCCACTTTCGACTTAAGAACCAAATATCGACAAAACAATAATTATTAACATAAATGATTACATAATGTTTATGACATAGTAATAAGTGATATAAAAGTAATAATTAACTTGAAAAAGGTTCTTAAGCAAGTATAAATTAACTCAAGTTTATTATTCAGGACGTTAAAGAACGATCGAGTCAAGTCAGACCCGAGGCAAGGGACTTCGTCTCAATCTCCATTCATTGAGGCATATTTCGTTTTATACAAAACATTATTTTATACGGTGTATAATCCCCTTTGAATTTTACTTTTATGAAAATGGAATATTTTTCTACTAATCATTTTACAAAACGACAAAAAGGAATGTTTCTTTTAACGTACACGGTGACAATGACCTTTTCCGTCGCCGCGAGTATTATTTGGTCTTTGGCCTCCTTAACAAGCCGTAATGTTTTTTTAAAATGAAATAAATACCATATACTCTTTTATGTATTTTGGTATTGAAAATGGTTTTTATAATGGATTTGTTATGTCAATATATTTGAGTTATATATTGTGATAAAAGTGTGGAAATGTTTTCTTTCCTTTATGTTTGCTTT
This sequence comes from Viscum album, assembly GCA_963277665.1. Taxonomy (NCBI): domain Eukaryota; kingdom Viridiplantae; phylum Streptophyta; class Magnoliopsida; order Santalales; family Viscaceae; genus Viscum; species Viscum album. The sequence goes on along the minus strand of OY728138.1, from coordinate 849,933,328 downwards.
ATGTCTTATGATTTTATAATGGTACTTGGACATTTGACGGGTGGTTACGTGATGAACCATATGACGGGTGGTGCCGTGAATAACAGGACGGGTGGTTACATTATAACCTCTAATGCATTGGGTATGGAAGTCTTCCATATGGCTATTTCATTATGTATGTATGGAAGTTGGCCGTATGGCTATTCCATTAAGAGATATGTGTGGAAGTCGACCGTATGGTTATTCCACTTAAGTATGTTTATGTCCCATGTTACCTTTATATGTTATGTGATCTTTTTATGGGTTTTATGGTAATGTTTTGGTTACCAAAGGGTATGTAATGATCTTTTATTCAGTGAAGAGTTTTTACTACTTCATAAAGTTGAAAAGTATTACTTTGTTAAAGTATACATGGTTTACTTGTTGTTTTGATAAACTAACTGTTTTCATTCTTTGTGTATCACTTACTGCGCTTTTTATGCCCACCAAAAGTTTTTTTGAAATTTTTTTCATAGGACTTAATGTGGAATAGGTTCAAGTGTGGGATCAAGTGAATGTCATGCTATATAAAACATGGAACTAGAAATGTTTCTTTTTAAGAGTTTTTATTTTATGGAATCTTAGTAGAAGTGTCTACTTTGTAATCTTTTGAGATGTAATAGTTATGTCCTAATTCTCTAAAACCCTAAACCTGAAAAGATCATCAGTGTGAATTATTCATTTAATTCAATATTAAGTAATGTTTAAGTCCGAGGCCTTATACCAAACCCATTGAATTCTTCACCAATAATTGAATAAAATGGGTGGGAGAAGGTATTATATTGTTTGCTGATAACTATGCTCATACAATAGAATTTGAATATTTTTTCCTTTTGTGGTAATTTTTTTATGAAAGGGAATTCTGGTCAATGTGGTTGAGGATATGTGAAAAAACACTTTAAAAGTATCATCATAGGTAAACAAGCACTATAATTATTGATTACTTTATAAGTTCCACATAGGGTTAATTTTAAATTCATAATAGAATATAGAACAATATTGTTTGTCCTTAGGGTGGTATAGATATATTGTCTAATAAATGATTAAAGTCTGCTTCACAATTTTTGTTTCACACCATGTGATGTGTTTTCATGTTTTTGTCTATATTTAATTAATTTCTCATTCTCTATTGATGGATTCCAATGGGGTTTAATCATGGAATGTAAAACACCGAATTTTTCTTGCATCCATAATGCGATATTGACATTCTTTTTAAAGGCAGGTGATTATTGGTAAATTTTCAAATGATTTGTTTGAAAAAAAATAGCTTATGAATATGGGATATTAATATTGTCATGCCCTTTTAGAGGGAATTATTTAATCCTCTTACACTCTATTTCAAATTTATTCCAAATATGTGAATCCTTTATAAATCCCTACATAAAAATGGGTAGTATTTGTGTCTATAATCATATGTTTATTTATAAGGATTTAACAATCTATATATATCAATGGTTATCTATTTTATTTCAACCATAATTTTTGATATGTTGGTTTTAATGAATATATATATGGGAATATAGAGTTTTCATCATACAGGTAGATAGTTATTTAAATTTTGGGATCGAGTCTCCTGGAATCAATTCCAAAATATCCTTTTAATAGTATCAGAACCCTCATAGTTTAGTAAATATTAACATAAAAAATTATATAATTTTGGGTTATGTGATAAGGACCAAACAATACAGTTTAATGTTATGTGGCTTAGAATTCTTGGTGAAAGGTTCTTAGAAATAGATTTGGTGGGTAATACATATGAGATGTTGTTTATGGATTATCACAGTGAGAATATTTCATGAAAATGTTAGATTGTTCTCATTAGGGATATATCCGTTTTTTGATAACTATCACAAAGAATATATCTCGATATCTATGGGATGATAGAACTCAGATATATTATGTCCCATTGGGTGAGGGTACAATATTTTAGGAAATATGGCCTAATAATGATAATAGTGGATAGAGGTTTAGATTTTGTTAACTCATATATGCATTATATATATCCTATGTAGACGAGAATCAATACCTTGGTAGTTTGGTTGGTGATAGATTATAATACAACATGGAGGAAAATAGATGATATTTATGATTAAACTAGGGACATTCTAATCACAGATAATTGACTTCCAATATTTAGGGATTGAATTACAATTGTTACTTGGGATATTTCCACAATTGGATTTCTATTTATTTATTATTTATCAGGTTCACCATTATGGGAACCATATTTCTCCAATTTTGGGAAAATTATGTATTTATAGGAAATGTTGAAGTATTATTTTTCACAAAATATATACCCACATAACATATCTTATCGTATGTGATGGGTGATATTTGGCACCTCAGTAGAAAATGATTTTTGTTTTGTTTTAAGAATTGAGCAACCACCTCACACAAAATATGATTTTTCATTAAATAGGAGAAATGTCACTACTACATACCATAAAAAATTATCACATACCGGGAGAATAGAATAACAATATCATTCCAAGAATAAATTATGTTCATGGGGAATCAATGTGTTGGATTGGATTCCACATTGAATATGACTTATGTGGACTGTATTGATTATTCAGATGTTTCATATACCAATCCAAATTTTTCCGTCTTGTTTTCCTAGTCTAGTTTCATTCATTGAGAGTAATGTTAATAATTTTTTCATCATCAGTATTAACTTTTCAATACCAACAACTACATGAAAATGATTCAGTCAAGATTTTAAATAATTAAAATTATAGAACATTCTTAAATATTGTAAAACATTTACATAATAATAATCTATTTGTAAAATGTGAATAATAGATGAAATATCTTATAAGTAACATATTATATAAATTATTAATTATTTACTACTAAATCATATACACGGTCTTTATATTTATGTTATAGTTAACCCATAATGTTTTATAGTTATATTTTATTGATGAATAGTTCATAAATGTAAGATGATGTATAAAATATATAAAATTATTGTTTATCTTTTATATTCTAATGATATTGATGTTTCAAAATTTATTTATAAAATTTGTAAACATTCAATGATTTTCATTTAAATGATAACTTTCTTCTAAAATTCAAATAATGGAATTACATGTTAGTTACGACCAAATAAATTTTGTTTTTCATCAACCTTGACCTCATATTTATTTTATTAATATGACCATAGATAGAGTTATTGAATATAGTTTTTATACATTTTTTTAGAGTTATTATGAATTAAATTCCCTCTTAAGAAAATTCTCCCAATATAAAGGGATATGGGGCCATCCACCTACTATATTGGAGCCTATTCCAAGATTATAATGGCTAAATGGGTTGATTATCTATCTCCCCAAGATTACACAAATGGAAGTTTTCAATGTTGTATAACTCTATTCCTTTACATTGACTATCCATGTACCCAATGTATATGAATCATTATATTTGTGTGAATATATTAATCTTCAGTCTCTGTGTGAGTAGCATAAAATTATTTGTCAAGTAAATAGTTTCACATTAATGAGGTGTAAACAAAATAATTTGGTGGTTTTTATAAGGATTCAAAAACTAAAACATTAGAAACATTCTTTCAAAAAACTAATAATTTATGAGAAATTAATTAGTACATAAAATTTAATAGTTATTAATATAATATACATGTCAATTATATTAAAGTGAAAGTACTAAAATCCACCTTAATACTACATTCGATACTCTCTCCAAAGAAAAACATATCAAAACCGCAATAATTCAATTTTTTATATTCTTTTAATAGAGGGTTCCATTGGATTATATTGTATAAGGGAAAAGTAATATATAAAACCAAATAAACTTGTGGAAATTTCTCTGATTTCAAGGATCCATTGGATTTTACTTTCTAGAATTTTTTTTTTCTATGTGTTACACTACTCATGTGACAGTAATATGTTTATGCTATTGGAGGAAAAAATTTTATTTAATCCGTAAAATATTTTGGATAAAGTGTTATCTAATCAACTATGCAGGAGTCCCATGAGTTTTACAGGGGATGATACCCTACTTAAATAATTAATTTTTTAGATAATGACATAGAATAATACTTTCATGTTTAAATATGGATCTTATTTCAGAAAAAAGAATCAATGCTTTTAGTTACCTTTTTAATGTGAACAATTTCATTTAATTCCGTAAATGAAATCTTATAATACCTGATACTTACTTATAAATAAGTATTTATTGTAGATAATGGAATCCTTAATTACAATAGTATTGAGATAATTAATAAGAATGACCTATAAAATAATAAAATATTAGTTTATAAGGATGAGATGAATTATCAAGGGGGAATTTTCAGAATACCTGTATGAGGCTTCCCATATTTAAATTGCCAGATATGGTTCTAGAAAAACATTTTTCTATACCATAATTGTATACCAAGTGAGATTACTAGATTTTTGCATATCTTTGTTTTAAGTCATTTTATATTTTTAAAAATTACTAATCAAAAAAATCAACTGAATTCCAAGAATTAAAGGTTTAGTTTTTTTGAGGACCATCTACATAAGAAATTTATTTTATGTTACTTCTAGATATTTTTATATAATCAAATGATACTAAAATACCTTAATAACTTCTTAATAGATACACTCATCATCAGAACATAGGAAATGTAAAAATAATATATGGGTGAACGTAAAAAATTATTTGGGGTAAAATTTTCTACATTTATTCAAGGGATAGGTAAAAAAAATTATTACAAAACATGAGGATAAGAGAAATATATTCTTGATAACTATAAGGAACAATAATAGCTACCACTAAATCGTGATTTATGGACACATGGAGCCGAATTAAAAATCATCAACCATGGAATAAGAGGGTGAGATAATAAACATGATCAACATATCATTATCCTATTCATATTACATCAAAATTAAACCCCATAGAAAAAAAATTTATAATTAATTAAGCATAGATATAATTTTAGGAATAAATTACGTAGCGGTCCAAGAATTATAATCAAGATACACTTACTGGGTGGCTCAAGAATTACATTATGTGACCCATTAGTTTCTCATATATAAAAACTCATTTCTAACTAGTGATTCAATAATCATAACTCTTAATCCATTATTGAATATAGTATTATAAATCATGTCCCATTATAAACTTAAATTTCATAACTCACTATATATTATTGATTCATCTATCGTAAATCATGGTCTATTTTTGACCAAACATAACTCCATAATATATTTATTATTTATTGTTAAATTTTAAAATATAATTGAAATAAAAGTGTCTTTAGAATACATTTTATAACATTTTTTTAAACATGTTAACTAATTCATCTCTATCAAAATGATCAAATTTGTAAAATTGAAATTAATAAATTTTTAAAATAGTACATTGTTAGGAAATATCCATAATATATTCTATAAAAAATATATTGTCGTTTATAATATATTATGTGAAATAAATTTTAAATATTTTACATTTCAAAATAAAACTTTATTATTAGATCCTCAAATTATCAATTTTAAAAGCTTAATATATTTTTCCAAAATATAACATTTCATTTTGAAAAATATATAATTATTTTATTTTATTTTCAAAATAATATATAAACCCATTATAAACCATAGTGATGAATCTTCAAAAAAGTAATTCTCATAATTAAAAAAATAATGTAACCACATGAAAACCATTGAAAATGATTTTTATTTCAAAAAGATTCATGTAGAAAATATGATTTTTTAAAACTCTTCTACATATATTCAAATATAAGTAAAATACCATAATAAATAATATAATATATTGGTAGGACACCCATAAAATGAATTTGTACATAAAGGATGAATATTCCAAAAATAGAAGAGGTGGTGCTGGGTTCACCTTCAACCATCTAATCTGGTAAATTATTTACCATAAGAAATGTAATTAATACAAGATATTTAAAACCTACATGAATATGTATAATATAGGATAATTTGTGGTTTTATGTTTTGAAATATCATAAAAATTATCCTAATGTATTTTCACTCAGAAGTAATCTCTACGTGAAAATGAAATTCTCATAAAACCCCAACGACATTAGTAATTCATTAAACCTAAAGTCCATGAATGATAATAATTGATACAGATATTTAAGAAATTTATTAATAATTTAGTGTTATTAAAAACTACAATTATAATTATATAAACCATACAAAAGAAAAGATGTTGTGGATATGGCTTAAGTGTCAGTGAAGAATAATTTAGATGAGGATCCCTTACCCTGTATTCCAACTTATTTGAGGGTACTTTTGTTTCATATATTAAAAATGATATTAATTCACTATTTTATTATATTTTTCACAAATATTAATATTTATAACACAAAATTATAATCTTTTATTATAATTTTATTGTTTTTATAGTTAATTTACAACATTATATGTTTCTAATTTTAGGTTTTCTCACATTATTTGAAATGTCAATGTCGTTCCCTATTCATTGACACTAAATTAATAACACCTATATTATTTAAGATATATAAATATATGTTTCAAAATTTAATATTAATTTCCATTTTCAATACATGATGGTTTTAGTTAAGATATTATTTTAAAGGTCATATTCATGGCATGGTTGGTTTGGTAATCTATAACTAATGATGTTATAATAATAATAAGATAAATATTAACGTGACCTCCCAAAAACCTTAAAGAAATAATTATTTTATTATTGTTTTAAAATAGTAATATTATTTATTTTTCTTCTTTACTTCTCAATATAAATTGAATTCACAATTATTTTGGGAAGTTAAATTTACCCAAAAAAATTATAAAATCAATTGGTGAGTGTTTTCGATAATGTAATTCTTTTATAGTGAAAACATTATTATGAGATAATAATTATATTATTTATATTTATTTTTTGGGATGAATAAAATTTTCATATATTTAGATTAATCATAAGTTTTTATATAAAATACAAATGTGTTTCCTTGTGGAGGTGGTAGTCTGCCCATACACAGCAGTCACGTTCTCATTTTCCATGAAATATAAATAATATAGGAATTGGTTTTTATATTAAGATTATTTATATTTTATTAATACAATATTTACAAATTAAATAATATATTTTAACTATCCATCTATTTTTTATGAAAAAATAATCAGGCCGTTTATTTAGGTGGTAGTCCTTGTGAAGCACATGCATCATATATGATTTCTGAATGGTTGGGGTGTAGAAAATTTTTATAACATAAACATAATAATATTTATATATAATTATGTATCTAATTTATAGAGTTAAACATTGATATGTAAGATTAGATGGAGTTAAAAATTACAGATTAGAAATGAAATTAAAAAGGAGTAATTAAGAATTTTATCTTACTCTTTAAAAGATATCCTCTAAAAATTGGAAAAAGTATCTTAGAGCTAGAATTTTCACACACAAAAATATAGAATTTAAAGAGGTGTTTTACAGAGTTATTTAAGTATAATTTCTCATATCTATGTGGATTGGGGAGTGAGGATAAATGTGGTGGAGAAGGTCCCTTTTATATGGAAGTAGAGTGGAATTTTTAAAATAATATTTGAGTTGAAGTCACTAGTAAAAGGTTTTGTGGATCTGAAAATGGATATTATTAGATTGGGGAACAGTATAGGTAAAATATATCCTTATGTATGAATTTTATCAAGTTTTATTATTTGTATTTATGTGTTTTACTCTAATATTTCTCAGTTTAACCACTCTTGTTTATTATCATGGTATATAATATTTACCTATGTAATTGAATTTTAATGAAAAAAATGATATATTAAATTATTTGAATATTTTTATTCTAAACATGAAAATAATTTTTAAAAATAAAACATGTAATGGTGAAAAATATTTATTTGAATATTAACACATATAAAGAATAAAAACTATTTTTAAGGAAATTGTTTTCATGCTTACAATTTTTTATTAAAATATAATTATAAATGTTTCTTACTTTTATTATATAAAATATTTAATTAAAATATATGAGTTATATTTCACTAAAATTAATCAATCTCATAATTACACGTATTAGATACAAAGACAAAATAACTAGAAAAATATAGTTTAAATTAGTTTAAAATATCACATATGATTTGAAAATATTAATCATGGATTTTTTAATTTATACATTATATTTCCAAATAATTTGTATTATATTAAATAAATATATTTTTCTTATAATGTTGTTTATAAAAAAATTCAAATCATTCGTGAACTATGACAATGTCATTAAAGTGGCGGTAATAAAAAAATAAATATTTTGTATTATTCTACTAAAAATTAATTATATTCAATAAAATATTTAAATTAATCTTAATATAAGTTTTACATGATTATTTAAAAAGTGACATTAAATTTATGTAATTAAAATTCTAATACTAACTAATTTAGTTGCAAAATAAAATAATAAATTATATAGAAAAGTACTTTTTATTAAAACGTGACATTTTCATGTGTTAGTAGAATTATATAACATTAAATCATTACATCAATGATGAAAATATATTATTACATATATAATAATATTTTATAATTTCTCACTTAATTTTTGTAGCAATAAAAATAATTTTGATAAACAACAATTATTATAGAAATTAAATCACCTTTTATATTAAATCATATAAAATATTTATCCTCTAAATATAATAAATTTATGATGACCTGTATGATTTTTATATAATTAAGGATTTATTGGAATTAGTACTGTAATATTCTTATTAATTTACATCTAATATATCCTGATAAATTTTAATTCCATGTTTCATGTGGAGAAATGTATCGAACACATATGATTTATGGATGTTATTTATTAATATCCGTGTGTTGTATATACTTATCCTTATGTAAATTTCAACCTATAAATATTCATTACTACTCACTATTTATGTAATTGACGTCCATAATAAAATGTGACTGAGGATATTATTTTTAATGTTGTATCCATGTTAGAAACCTTTGTAAGACTAAGAAAATCATATATTCCATCATAATAGGATTAACAAAATATTGATATTCTCTCAAAATATTTGAGATAAATACACCTCATGGATGGTTTTTTGGATGAATATAGTAGAATAAAAATTATTTTAGAGATCTTAGATTTTATTATATTTATATGTGACCTTAATTATATTTCATATATGAAATATTATTACCTTATTTTTTAATATGGTTTTTATATGTATAAATCAAATTCATTTTCAAGATCACATAAAATACATCTTAAAGAAAGGATAATAATATTTATATTCCTCTAACTCTATCATGGTATATAACCATCATACAAATAGATGTTTTCTCAAATAATAAAATCATTCTGTTCATGATATAATGAAATTAAAAAACATAAAATATATACTAGGTTGTATTGAATCAAAATCCAACAAAATTTACACAACCTTATAGCAAAGGACATGAGTTCATTAAACCACTAAATTAGTATTTTCCACTTTACTAGTGGTCACTAAAAAATCACTTTCATGTTCCCTTATTTTAGGTTGTTTTTATTTCCTTTTATCCTTGTTATCCAATAAATTTGGATGTTGATTTGTGTAATTCCCACACTCCATAGAATATAAGCATTGATGCGTGTATGGATAATTAGTTGAAATATTTTTTTTCTTCCATTTCATTAACTATTCTATTTTCCTCATTTTTATTCTTTTCGGTATAGTATACATTTATTCTATATGAAATACAAATTGTTGAATATTTGAGGGAAATTTTCATGTGTTTCTTCTATCACAATTTTATATATGTGGTTGTAATTTAATTCCTAAAATTGTTTTGAACATTTTATATTTGTTGATCGTCCATTTTCCTTTTCATTTTATTAGTCCCATAAGAATAATTAGAGTATCTAGATTATATTTCCACCTTAACTGGACATCAAAAAAATCCCTTGTATCTACTATCATATTTGAAAATTCTATCCTTTTGATGAATTGGTTTTCAACCACTAAAGAATAATTCAATATAACGTGTAATCTCAATAATAAAAATATATGAATAACTTTTTAGTCTTCAGATGGAAGCCTCATAATTTCTAATAGATTCAAAATTATTGTTTACCCATATATAATTATAGTTGTATTTTTTCAAATAGTTGGAGGAAAATATTTTGGGTATAATATTTTATTTGGTTTATCATATCACATTAAGATAAATTTTTCCCTCAGAGTCGTATTCTTAATAAGAATCCAACATTGGTCATCCTCATGTTCCTGATTATAAATAGCTATATTAACCTTCTCAGGATTTGAGAACTAGATAAAAAATAATTTATTCTCACCTTCATTAATAAAATGTCCGAAAATTAGTGGTTTGTGAAACCTACTATAGGTGGTTTTTTGAATCATAAATGACATGATATGAAATTTCTTCTTACTTTTTGGGTTTCATAGATCATTATAGTTTGTTTAATTTTTCATATTATGGAAGATTTTAGTGACAATTTGAGAATCCTTATTTTCTTTTTTACCAAACTATTTTGGTTCTCATTACAAAATTCATTATATTTTTAATCACATACTGTTAACTTCACTTATAATTTCCAAATAAAAAAATTAAATTAGGTATTGTTTATGGATTACAATATAAAAATTAAATTTATATAAAATAATCAATATCAAAAATAACTCATAAATAATGTGTATATCTTTTTGTAAAAAATATATAGGAACTAATATAGGATATATATATATATATATATATTATTTTTTTTATTTGGTTATCAAATCAAAAAAATTATATATATTACTTAATCAAATTCGATTTTAAATTCTTCATGATACATCATAAAGAGAATTTGGTCAACAAAATCATACCGACGTGTAGTGTCAATAATATTATTAAATTTGGAAATAAAAAATTCACTTGTTAAAGATGTAATTAAAACTAAAACATTATTTTCAAGTTTCATATTCCATGTTAATTTACACAAGAGCCTTTATCCACTTATACTATCATGAAAATATTGTCACTAATAAAAACCTATACTCTTTGCTCTAACAAAATTTTAGGAAACCATCCTATAAGTAGACTTATCCCTATGGATTTTCGTGATGTTTTCTAATCTAAATTTTCTACAATAACTAAAATAATCCCAAAATATATCTATCCCTTTATTTGATTCCCAAAAACGCACCACATACCAACACTCTCATATATAATGATAGAAATATGTTATTTTTATTACAATCTGCAATCCCAAGTGAGATGATACAATATATAAATATATTTACCTTTCATCAATTCAATAAGATAATCATTACCTCACAATAATAACTAAAAATACACAATAATTAATGTTTAGTGTCATTGAATATGAGATACATATGATACTTATTTTATGACACTTTTTACCACTTATCACTAATCAAACCACACTATACTCTCTTTTAGGTATCTCATGAGTCACCATCATCATGACAATATATGTAATGGAGACATAAGGGAGGGATGAGTTTAAAAAATCAGTAAGAGAAATCTTTTAAACATCACATCAATGGATACATAATAAAATTATGGGAAAAATGATCATGAAATAAATAACTTTCAAAAAACATGGAAAATAAGATTTTTCCATAAAAATGATAACATGACATGTAATTTAAAATGAAAAAACATTTACCGTAGAATCAGACGGTGATATAATAATAATTATACATTGAAAATAATCACATTATTGTGTCATATAAGTATGGAATGTCATTAAACAAATCATAATAAGGAATTATGGAAAAAGTATAATCATATTAATACATTACATATTGATTTCGGCATAAAAATATTGAAACTCATTACATGGTGGCTCAAGAAATACATATTATGACCCATTATTTAATAAACTATCATATCATATTCCCCATTATTCAATCAATTATCATTTATACTGGTCTATTATTAACTTGATTATCACACCTCATGATTCATTATTGACTTGAGTACCATAACACTCAGTTTATTATTGATCCTAGTATCATATCTCATGATCTATTTTTTATCCTTGTATCACAAATAACTTCATTTTTTATCTCATTCTATATAAAAACCATAACCTATTTGGAGGAGGGGGAAATAAAACCCCACCATTAATTATAAAAACATATATTTCCCTTATGATATCAATAACTCATCACATCATGAAAACACAAACAATGAAAATGATTTTCATATTAATTCCAATTGGTATCCCATATCATAAAATAAAAAGTATAATGGTAGATACTATAACATCATGATATTTTATGAAATATTTTTATTCAAATAAATTTTATTTATTAGATATCTAATGCTACACAAAAAAATTATTTTAAATGAAAAACGATGTACAATTGAAATATTTTTACATAATATTATAGTAATAAAGAGGCTATTGTTTCGGTTAATATGAATATGAATAAATAAATAATAAATAATATATGTTTTAAAATTTTTTATAATAAATAATCCTATTATGAATTAATTATAAATTTAAATAAAAATCATTTGAAAGTAGAGGAAATATTTTATTAAAAACTAATTTAGCTGGGAAGGTTTTTTAATAACAAAATAAATTAGACTCTATTGATGAATGATTTTGATGAAAATAATATATTATATATTTAATAAAATAATGTATTATCCTTATATTATTTTCTCTAAGCATGTGATAAGAGTATAACCAATTTTATGCATAAAATGTATAATGTTTTTAAAAGAGGTTTAATCATGTTTTACATTATTTGTTAAAAAAAATTTAATTTTTTTTAAATTTATATAAAAATATAATATTAATTTTTTTAAATCACTTTTTCATTATTATATTATAGATAATTTCTGAAATGTTTTTGAAAATATTAATTTTTTATGAATGTTAAAAATATTGCATTCTATAAAATTGTATCTTCATTTATGGAATTTAAAAAGTATCATTTAATTTTAAAATGTTTTGAAAAGAAGAAACTTTTTAATTATATTTTTATTAATCTAATTTGGGTCATTGGAAAAAAATTTATGTTTAATATTGTGATAATAAATCCTTATACAAAAGGAAACATTATCTTTGGAAAATCTTTTTTCGTCACATATACTAGAATAATATGAAATTATATTTAGACACTTATATGAATTTATTTTTATAAACTAATTTATTTATGTTTATCAACATAATTAATAGTTATTAATAATTTTACAAAAAAAAATTCATAATGTGTAGTAAATAAAGTTATTACTTTTACGGTTCAAATAAGATTACTAGAGATTAAACAAAATATTTGTGGTATTAAATAACCTAAAACATGGAAATTTATATTTTATAGCGAAAATTAAGTAGAATATCTTATATTGTTATAAATGGGAAATTTTGTATACTTTTTTCAAAAATTGGATGTGAAATTGTTATAAAATTTTGAGAAATTGCAAGTGTGATACTAACCTCAATTTTATCTAGGAACCATTTCTCCTCTCCTTTCCACAAGAAAAATGGATTTTTATTAACCAAGAACCTCCCCAAATCCATTCCAAATATATTTACCCATTAAATATAAATGTTTTTTTATCATAAAAACATCTTATGAAGGCCTTGTGTATAATCCTAAACAGCTGGTCCGAATAGGAGGAATAGTTCTTAACCATGCATTTTTAATTTATTTCTTCTTATAAAATGTTAAAATATTATTAAAATATGATGAATGAAATACATCAGTATATTACATATAATTATATGTTGTTATGATAATTTATTAACATATATCCATATTCAATTCCATATAATGGGAAATGTAACTTTCGATCATGTGTATGGAGGTATATCGCCTCACGAACAACTGTAATTCATTTCCCATTACCACCTCTCACAGCTGAATATAATGAATTATTTAATGAATATAAGTTATATTTATGAATTAATTACATTTATTGAATTAAAATATCATGTATATCTTATTACCTTTCTACCCATTTTAAAACAATAACATCACTTATGCATACGTGTGGACTACTACCTCCATGAAGCGATGGGTTTCATTATTCACCTCTACTTTATATAAATGGTAATTATTATTTATTTGATAATTATATATGACATATATGGTAAATAATAATAATTTTTTAATTTTTCATTAATATTTACCTTTATTTTGTTCCATATATAAAAAAGTTAAAATAACCTTTCTTCTACGTAATGCATTTCATATAGATTAATAGTAAAATTTATTTTTCTATTTATCAATTTTACTGGTGAATATAAGTATGCATTCAAATAGTATTTTATATATTTATATAATTATTAAAATTCATTATATTTTATAACCTGAATACATTTTCTATGAAATTTTTTTTGAACCAAAACATATATGAAAAAATGAATCAATTATCAAGCGAAATAATGATGTTAAAAAAGAAAGATTCAAAAATAGGTGAGAAAAGTTTATATGTTAATAATATATATTATTATATATGTTAATATAATTATATAATATATTTACAATAGAATATTATTAATTATACATTATTTTTTAAAGTGAATGATAAAATTAAAGACTTTAGGTATGGGATTTCTGTATCAAATTATCTTCTTTGGGACATAATTTAGGCAATGAACCTGTATTTTATTCTAAAGTGTTTATAAATCCCCATAGATAGTTATATCATGAAAATATTTTTTTTATGATATTTAATGTTTCATTTAATTTAATTATTTCATGGTCTATATGATACAAATGTAACCAATGTTGTATGGTATTTATTTGTCAATCATGTTTTTTTATTATGATTGAATTTTAGTTGAGGAAATTTTATGATCCTTATCTCATTGATGACATTAATTTATCTTATCTTATGGTTATATGATTATAATAAAGGTATTCCACTCATTTATCTTAGTTCATGTACTCACGTTATATAAAATATTTTATAAGAAATTTTGACTATGTTTTACACTTCTATCATGAATCATTCCCTTCTATGTCCATGTTTCTTGAAAAAAAATTCATGAATGTTTTAAATGTCTACCAATTAATATTTAAACTCATTTTGACCTTTTTATAATTTATAAAATATATTTTAATGTAATCTAATAATTTTTGTCTCAATGATTTTCTTTTTTACTTTTTTAAAAAAGTAAATTTTTGTTTTATTTAAATTATAAAACATTAAAGGAATTTCCCACCCTCATGCTGACATAATTATTTGAAGATTACATTAATTTTTTCATATTGATTTTCATAGATTATTTTTCTAATTATATTTTAAAAAAACATAAAATCTAAATAATTTTTTTCAAAATAAAATTGGTGTTTTTCTATAAATGTGTTTTTAATGATCATTTTATTTTATTTATGTTCCTTAGTGAAAAAATTCTTCAATGTTACATATGATTTACTAGGTATTTGATCTAATGGTAACAAAATTATAATTTCACTAGATGGGTTGTTACTATTATGATGAGGCATTGATGAAACCCATTAGTTTTTCTATTTCTTATTCTATGAATGATTGATGAGGTATTTATCAAAAAACTTTCTATTCATATATTATGGTTTATAGATATGATGAATAATTAAAAAAACTTATCAAAAACATATTTATTCATTTAATTATGTGATGGTTGGAAAAAGAAATATATATCCCTATAATTCATTGGGAAGTGTATTATATCTTATTATATTGTAATGGGAAACATGTCAATGTCCTTAATCTAATTTTGAATATATTTTGATTTTGTTGATACTCTATGGGAAAAACCCACATTGATCAATCTGTAATGGGATACATGTAGTGATCTAAACCCCAATATACTGAATATAGTTATGTACTAGGTCACATTTTCATATGATTCAAAGAATCACATCATGGTGGACCAAATATTTAAGTACACTTGAGAAACTAGATACATATTGAGTCTAACATTACATTTGAATTCACAAATAAAAACATATTAATTTTGAGAATATCTTTATTACATCATGAATATCATTCAATATAAAATATAGTACAATTCATGATTCCTGAGAATGGAATAAAAATATGGGTGATCTCAAATTTTGAGTAAGGGTTTGGTAGAATGAAATATATCATAAACCAATAAATAATTATTTATATAGAAACGCTAATATCATATATGAAATGAAATATAAATAACATAAATATCATGGTAGGTATGGTAGAAAAAATACGGAATTTTAAACCACTGAGAACATATTCATTAAATCGACAAGCTAATAATAAATCACATACATAGATAATATCCTTGAGAAAATATAACAGATAATAATTTATAAATCAGAATGACAGAAATTCATAATTACCAGATGTGATGTATTATAAGAACATTATAACCATTCCATCAAGAAATTAAATAAGATTCACTATAACATACTACTATCAAGACCTTTCACAATATATTTTAAACTATAACCGTTTAAAAAATAGAGTTTGACTAACACATTTTGTATCAATAAAATATGTATCCCTTGAAGGGATTTCATTAAATGGTCTAAATCCCATGTATTTCATTTAAAACTAATTCCTAATATATATAATAATCTATTTAACTCATAAAAAATTTTCCTTGTCAACATTAGATATTAAGTAATGGATATAGATTTATTAATAGTTCCTTAGTTAATTAAATTGATTTCAATGTAATATCTGTATGCAGAAATGATATAATTTTTAGAAAATAATCATATTCATCACATAACAATATATATATTTAAGATAATTTTAATTTCCAATAAAAAAATTATTATGGTAATGTTATTAGTTTATGAGAAAGATAACAATTACCAAATAATGTGATATTTAACCATAAGTTTTACCCATATAATTTTCTTGACTAATCCCCTTGGATGATATTATTCAATTTGAAACATACAATTATATGAATAATGAATTATTAATAATATTACATGGAAAAGGGTAAGTATATACCCCATATAATGGTGAATTGGATTATAATAACAAAAAAGTATTAATGGAATGTAAATTGAGACTTAATCTCGTAACACGTGCTTCCTTTCTATGGAACGTGCTCTAACCTACTGTATAATATTTTTATAGAATATTATTATTCTATAAAATTACTATATAAATATATATAATACCATATATTTTTTTTATATGATAGTTTTACATGTTTATCATTAATCCTTTTTCATTTTATGTGTCTTGGGTATTACATTCCATGTTTTATCATGTGTGTTTCCTTATTAATGATCTAGTTATTACACATATTATATATTCATAAAATCCTCACAATAATATTAATGACATAATATTCCTAATTTATAATCATTTTTCCAATTTAAAACCAATCGTGAACCATGGTTATGAAAAATGAACTTTTTTATGATCATGAAGATTGTTGGTCATACCTACGCTTGAGTCACGTCTTCCATTTTTCAATGATCATTATAGAAAGGGTTAATTTATTATTTTATATTCCAAAATTATAATAATATCATATATACATTATTATTTCATTAATTATACGTATATATATTATTCATGTGGTGTGGTGATTAAAAGAGAGTCACATCGCTTCGTGAAAGTGGTAATCCACACGTACACAAATGTAGTTATAATATTTAAGTGTAAAAAAATATAATAATATATTATCATTACATATATTTGAATATGTAATTAATAACATAATTACATAATTTATAAAAAATATTTTAATTACCATTATTCTTTATAATCATCCATGTAAAGCGTTAATGAAAGATAAATTACATTATTTTGTGTGCTGGTAGTCCATTATACACACGAGAGACGATATAATTCCTCCTAATGAATGGAAATTAATATGGAAAATACTATAGAATTAATCCAGAGGTATAATAATTATATATATATATATTAAATACTTTATTCTCCCCATAAATCCCTAATTGTTTGTTTGGGAAATGGGAAACAGACAACACTGGTTTGTGATGAGTTTGTCAAAATTACACATATACAAAGACTTCATAACCCATTTTATTTAATTGAATATTTTTAGTTAATTTCATTATAACAAAAAACCCATTATATTTCTGCAATTATTTTTATTATATAATCACTGTTTAATAAAAATGTATGGAGATTTCAAAATAAGTAGATTAAATATTCTTCTTAAAGAACATTAATTATTATTTAGATAGAATCCTTCTATTTTTACTAAACCCTTACATGGTTGGATTCCATACCATTATAAGAATTTAGGTATGAAATACATATTTTGGGATGTTATTTTGTTTTTTAATGGATGAAGTAATGTTTTTTAAAGGCATGAATAATGGGGTAGTGTGAGTTCTTTTTTATAGTTGAGGAGGACTGTCATTCCTATATATACTCAAAAATATTATGTATTGGGGGCATCTCATACATCATGAGGATCAAAAATAGAAAAATAATTTTGGAGACGGTTTATGTGTTCGTTAAACATCCCCATCACACAAAAATAAACACATTATTATAATTTTATTCCTCAATCTATATGTTTACTCATCTTTAACTCGTTTTAGTTTTTTCACAGTAACATGAATATTTTTATTAACCTAGGTAATTTATGAGTTAGGAAAAAATTATAATGGGTTTTAATATATATTTTATTCCTAGTGATTATAAATATGAAATCCAATTCAAAACCAATAAGAACTCATATTGAAAACGTTACATAATATTGAATTTTATTCAAGAAAATACATTATTACAAATTGAGTATCCTTTCGGCTTTAAGGTTATAGATAATTAGTATATAAAACTACATATAAAAAAATATTATACAATGTGGGTACTACCAAAAAACAGTATCCATTTTTTCAAATTATAAAACATTATTTTTTTGACAAAACTCTATATCATTCATCACGACTCCCTTCTTTCTCTTACCCATCCTTATATACTGTTATTTTTCATGAAATATTAGGATGAGTATAAATTTCAATAATGGATCAAAATGAAGAAATTGTTAGTCAAGTGATAACATTAAAACCAAACAAACCCATAATCATTAAAAACTTTTTTGCATTGAAACATCATAGAGTATTTATGGGAAATATTTACCATATCACTCTTACATTCAACCTTAAATATGGATTAACCTTTTGGTCAAATTCCATTTCTAGAGTAACACACTCATTGGAGAGCAATAATGGGGCACACCCATTATATCTTGAGCAAGATTGGGCTCAACCACAAATATATTTAGATATAATGGGGCTCACCCATCATATATTAACTTATAATTGAATCAAACCAAAATAAATAGTGTCCAACGAAAATATTATTAATAAATCACTTTATAACTCATTTACACCCCTTATCAAAACATATTCACATTTCAAAATCTCCATTGTCATCAAAATCACTCTTAGAACATAAACACAGCATACCCAAAATCGTAAAAAACCTCTTACTCCAAAATAACTATTAAACATATAATGGAGGCACTATATTATTAAAACATAAATAAATCATAATAGAGCACTCATGACATAAAAAAGGAACAATCTGTTTGAATTTCATAAACGATACATAAAAAAGGATATTAAGGGGAATGTCCATCACAAATACCATAACATTTAATAGGGAATTGATTAAATTAAGGGAATATTTTTATATACTATAGATACACATAATAATACTTAATATAATAAAATTAAATTACAAAAATTATCTTATCATTATAAAACCATTGAAGTTGATTGTTAACCCAAATAATGGTAATTGGGTTTAGAATTAACTTACGAAATTTCGGCATGGTAACATGTGTACAAGGTGGGGATTAATGAGATATAAATGGGGTATCTAACCATTAATATATCATAAGGTTATTATGGGGAAGGTAAAAAATCATACACCATCACTAGGAATTAAAAATTAATGTTCCTGACATAGGAGAGATTATTGAATAAATTTGAGAAAGAGAGTGTCCCTTAAATTGTGTTAGACATCCCAAAAAGGAGTTTAAACCTCTTTTATGAAATATAAAATAGTTCTATTAATAGTCTTAAATAAACATATTAATGTTTATAACTCATTTCATTATCATTTTATAACAAAATTGCACCCATTCATTAATAATATATTGTTAATTCCATTGTTTTGGGTGCGTACATTACATGGCTTCCATGAGCAGTTCGTAAAGGATATTATTTTTTAATGGAAGTGAAAATCACAAATTGGAATAGAAATGTATTTTCATTTTTATAGAACAATATATTATACAATTTATCATTCTGATTTTTAGCATGAGGATGAATCATAAGTTTAAACCATATATTTTGGTCATTTTGGGGATATTTACATCTTAATGCACACATTTTGTTATATAAATTAAAAACACATGTACAAAAAGATAAAAGAGCCTTATATAAGATATTATAAATAACTAAAAATCAGTTTTATCCAAAAAATTGGTTTCATGACTAGTCATGAAGTATGTAATGTAAATTCAAATCACAACATCCAAGATGTCGGTAAATAGACACATCACGGATGGTGTTTTAATTTAATGAATAAGTCAGAGAGGAGAAGAAGTATAGTGCAAAATATTACATAAACACAATAAAATCTAAAATATGTATGATATTATATCATTATTTCCTCTTAGATAAGGGTTTGTGAGTAAATAAGAAGACTATAAATTAAAATGAAATAAAAAGACTGAAAACAAAAGAGAAAGTTTCCCTCTTGATCTCTTCTCCTTGAAATTGTTATTAAGGCCCTTGGTTTTTTCATGTTGGTGAGTCTAGAAGGTCTTGGACATGGTTATGGGTCTTGGAAGGAGTCTTGGGTAGTACATAGTTATGGATCAAGGTTTGAAAGGTTTGTTAGGAATAGGGGGAGAGGGTGGTCTTTATAATGTAGGAGAGGAGGAGTTTTTAATTATTTTAAACATTTATTATTTTTCCACAAAACAATAAAAATATTTGATTCCAAGATAAAAAATAGTAATAAGTATATATGAGTTCTAACTAATGGTTTCATATATCATCAATGATAATGGTAATAGTGTATTTGTAACATAATATATTTATATCATAATTACTGTGTTTTACTATCCACCAAAAATAAAGTTGCTTTTATCAGACTCCAAATAACATCTTGAATGAAACCATGTATTCTTGTTTTTAGATATTCAAAACGCTGAAGAGGGGAAATTAATGTTATTTCATATTATAACTATGAACAAGAAACAATTATTCTTTCATTTCAATTGACTATTAAAACATAGGGGTGTTACTTTATCCCCACATTCTGACAATTGGGTCCTCATAATATTATTTACTTATTTAACAAGTTAGGTTGGATTTCCATCATATAATTTTAATATTCCCATTTTTCTTATAATACCCTTGGTATCTCCACAAATACATTGCCTGGTGGTTTACCTTATTCTTAAATATTGTCTGTCTAAAATAGAGAAACTGTATGGGTATCTCTTCATAAGTAAGGTTATCTTCCAGCTGAACTACTTCTTGGATCAGAACCTGAGATGAATCTGGCACATATATTATCAACACTTAAACATGAAAAAAATTGTTTACAAGTGATAAACTCAGAGGCAATGCTTCTTGGTAAGAAACTAATCCAACTTTCTTTCATATTTTATAAGGTCCAATAAACAGTGGACTTAGGTTCCCTTTCTTACCAAAACACATTTCACATTTCCAATGATATATTTTAAGTAAAACATGGTCACCTAAAATGAAAGATAAAACATTACTTCTATTATCTACATAATGTTTTCCTTACTCTAAGTTTCCCTTATGTGTTACTTGATCATTGTCACTTTGTCACCCACTTCCTCTACTAATTCTGTCCCAATCAACTTTCTTTCACCGAACTCATCCCAAAACGATTGAGTCTGACACCAATTCCCATTAAATGACTCAAAATGTGGCATCCTTATAGTGGAATGAAAAATATTTTTATAAGAAAAATCAACTAAAGATTAATATTGATCCCAAAATACCTTTTAATCCATTGAAAAAGAACAAATTGTATCCTATAATGTCTGAATTCTTTGCTCTCACTGCCCATCCAATTGAGGATAAGAATATGTACAGAAATTTAAATATTTTCCCAATGAAATATAAAGGCCCTTAAACAAATTATAAGTGAACATGGGTTCATGGTTAGATATAATGGAAATAGTTACTCCATGTAACTTCACAATTTATTTGAGGTATAGTTGAGAAAGAAGATCTATAGAAATTATATCTCGAATAAAAACAAAATGTGTAGATTTAGTCAATCGATTGATAACAACTGATATTTCATTATCTCCTCGAGAATTCTTTGGTAGTACCAC
This sequence comes from Viscum album, assembly GCA_963277665.1. Taxonomy (NCBI): domain Eukaryota; kingdom Viridiplantae; phylum Streptophyta; class Magnoliopsida; order Santalales; family Viscaceae; genus Viscum; species Viscum album. The sequence continues at coordinate 849,911,031 of OY728138.1, read as the reverse complement.
AATGAAGTCCATGGATATATTATCCTATTTAAACACTCGAACTGGAAAAGGCTAAATCATCCCCTTCAAAATCTGCCCCTCTGCCTTAAACTATTGACATGTTAAACATTTCATGGTAAAATAAAAAATATCTCATTTCATTCCATTCCACCAGTAATACTCCAAAAGGTCTCTCTATATATTTGTTCTTCTAGGATGAACTGGAATTTGAGAACTGTGAGCTTCTCATAAGAATTATTATTTTTTCAACTCAGAACCACAAGGCACAGAAAACCGCTTTAAAAATCATAAAACACTATATTTATCAAGGTTAAATTTTTTCATCTTACTCATTTTATCCAATTATAAATTTTTCTATAGCTCCCAGTCATCATTCTTTGAATTCATTATTATATCATGAAAAGATGATGACACTAAAACCTGAAACAAAATAGAGAAATTTTCTACCCCAACAACATCCATGAAAAAATTTATCAAACCATTTAACAAAGAATTATGTTCCAAACATATCATGGTTAATATAGCTTTACTTTTCATACTTAATTATTAGACCACTATGTTTTCTTTTCCATGATAGTAATGAATTGTGAAATTATAATCCTCAATTAGCTACAACCATCTTCTATGTATCATGTCTAATTTCTTTTTAGTAAATATATAATTCATTCTTTTATTTTCAGTGAATAATTCACATTTAACAAAATAATGATGATGCCTCCAAATTTTCAATGAAAAAACCATGACATCCAATTTCAAATCATGTGTGGGATAATTTATCTAATGATGTTTTAGTTGTATTGACTCATAATCAATTAACTAATCATTTTAAATAAAAACACAGCTATGTCCCTTTAATAGACGCATCACTATTGATGAAAAGCTCACCATTTAGGGGTGTCAAGGCCAAAATTGGTGTATTCAGTAATCATTTGATAATTTCTTGAAAACAAAACCTATATTCTTCTATCTTAATAAATTTTACCATTTTTCCTGATAACTTAGTTAGCGGGCTAGATAACTATGAATTGTTTTTAACAAACTGTCAGTAATAAACTGATAATCCATGAAATCTATGAATCACTATCAAATTATTAGGTCTTGGCCAATCATAAACCAATTTTGGTTTTGAATGATAAGTTGTCATTCAATCAAAATTTACAATGTTCCAATAAAATAAAATCAGTTGAAACCAAAAATCAAACCTTTTGAAATTTCAATACATTTTTTTATTTTTGGATTGAAAAGAGACCCCCAGATTATTTTTTATGATCCTCTTTACTTTTAGAATGTACTTAAATATTATAAATAAACACAACCACAAACTTATCCAATTACACATTAAATATTATATATATAAGATCCATAAATAAAACGAGTGCATTAATTAACCAAAAAAGGCATAACTAAATATTCATAATGACTATATCTAGTATAGAATATAGTCTTCATGATGTCTGAATCCTTAACTTTTAACTGAGGGTAACATGACCTCAAGCCAACCTTTGAAAAATATTGTGCTCCTTGTAGCTAATCAAAATATCATTGATATGAGGAAAATGATTCTTTCATTAACACCAATTCTATTCAAGGAACTATAATCAATGAAAAGTATCCCTAATCGATTTTTATTCTTAAAAAATAGTATAGGAGAACCCCATGGTGATGTTCTAGGTCAGATTAAGCCTTTATTTAATAATTCCTACAATTGATTTTTTAATTACAAAAGTTCCATTTCAGGAATCTGATATGGTTGTTTATAAACTGGATTAGCATCAGAAACTAGTTCAATTGTAAACTCAATCTATCGATCAAGAATAACTCTTGGATAATAATCATGAAAATAATCCATGTATATTTTACCATAGGTACATAATTAATCTGGATATATCCCATATCTTCAAAAAATTGAGCAAGATAAATTTCATTTAAATATTTTATCATTTTCATAACTTAATTATATGTTATAAATGGTATGTGTTCTTTCTTTTACACAAAATGAAATTATTTCTAAATAACATCATCTTTACCTCTACAATCTTTCTTATCATGATAAAATCTAAGCCAGTCCTTACCTTTAATATCATAAATCAATGCTAGTGGAAAAACATAAAATATTTCAACTAAAATCGTTCCAAAGGAAAAGATAACTGTATTATTATAATATCCTTTTGCCACAATATTTCCTCCATGGGTTTTTACGATGAGTTATGATTCCATTTCATGAGGTTGAATTCACAATTTTTAAGAAAAATTCTCAAAAATGGAGGAATGTGTAGACCCTGAATCAAGCATCTCGTTTGAAAAATTTATAAAAATCAAGAAATGTTCATGATACCACCTAATTTTATGGATCAACATATAAAGAAGTAGTTGTGAAAGATTTTTCTACATCCTTCTTCTTCATATCTTATTGATTTCTTACCTTAGTTACTAGCTCTGGGCTAAGATAAGAAAATTGAACCAATTATATATAGTTGAAGCATCTCATTATACGCTTGTCATTAATTTTTTGATCATTTTCCATGCACTCATGAGACACGTGTCCAAAATTTCAACATTGGTAGAACTTCCCAGAATTTAGAAGGAATTCAATAAGATGCATTTTACCTTAATTTTCATAATAAGGGAAATTTATTTACTTACCTCCAATATTATTTGATCAATTCCTCCCCAATTCCTAACAACATGATTGCTTCATTTTATTTTCATTATAAGGTATATACGTGTCAACAAACTCCATATCCAATTTATCCCCACAATGAACAAGTTTCTCATATATTTTACACTCTCGTGAAACCATAGATCTTCATAGAAACGATTTCAAACCAAGGTATTATCTATTAATTTTGATATCTAATTATGATGAAAAATCTGTTATGTAACTAGAAAATCATGTAGGATTGAATTTATATGATTCCACATAATCATCATCATTTTGTTTTAGTTCTATGAATTTATTCTTAATTATAATTCGAACCATTTCAATAAAATATTTTTCCAAAAAAATATTCCTAAAAGAAAACCATTCTAAGCTGCCACGATCATCTCTTTCTCTTGAATTCTTAACCAGAAACAACCAATGATCTGCTTCACCATCCAAATGATAAATTTATATAATTAACTATCGATTTTCTAAACAACCCATGACATCAAATATTTTTTCTAAATCATTGATCTATCCATTGGCTATCATTCGGTCTATGGTTCCACTAAATGATGGAGGATTATACCTCATAAAATGATCCAAAGAAGTCATGTTTATTTATGGTAGATATGTTCCTCTCTATAACGGATACCACCACTATTTATTTCTTGAGTCAATTGACCTATTACTATCAAAAACAGTTTGGTTCGGATTCCCACCATTCCAAGCTATAGATTCATAAATACATCAGCCTCTTGGTGCCTTCCTACTTAAGCATCACATTTCTTATGTAGAATACCATTCTAAAGAAACATATCATATAAGATGCAACAAGGTAATATTTAAATTCTATAATATTTCAAATTAACCATATAGTAAAAATCATTTAGGCTATTTTAGAAACATCATCCTAACCTCTAAAGTTATCTAAACTATCCTCTGATACCAACTATGAGGATCTAGCCTTGAAAATTTTCTTAATCATGAATTTTAGTGCAGAAAATACATTATTAAAAATTAATTATCTTTTCAGGATTAAAGTTTTAGGGAATTAGGATATCTTACAAAAAGAACATACTGCATTCCTATAAAGAGCATACTACCAAAAAAACAATAATGATTTATTTCAATATATAAAATATTAAAACATGAAACACGATTTCTTCGACAACTCTGCATATCATTTATAATGAATCCATTCTTTCCCTTACCCATAATTATATCATTTGAAAGACATTATTAAAACATTGGATGACTATAAAACCCAGTTAGGGATATAAATAAATATATCATTAGTTAAGTGATAACATAAAAACCAAAAAAACATATTCAATAATAAATCATATGCATAGAAAAATTATATAGTTAACTTGGGACATATTTAACATATCACTCTTACATTCACCCTTACATGTGGAATGACCTTTTAGATTACTTCTATCTCTGTAGTACCCAATCCATTATAGATATATAATGGGTCTCACCCATTATATCATCAGCTATAATGGGGTAAACCCAGCATATCATGAGCTAAAATGGGGATCACCCATTGTATCATTAGATATAATGGGCTAAACACAAAATAAATAATTATTAAGTAATATATCATGAATAATTCACTTAATAACACATTGTCACCATTGAGAAATACACATTCACATTTTGGAATACCTTTTTTTCTAAAAATTACTCTTAGAATATAAACATTTCACACAAAAAATAAAGAAAGACTTCTTATTCAAAAATTACTATAAAACATATAATACATACACTATATTTTTAATACATCATGAAATCATAATAGAACACTAATGACCTAAAAAAAGAACAATCAATTTGCATTTCATAAAGAAAACATCTAAAACAATTATAAGGGGAATGTTGTTCAAAAATACCAAAACCTTTAAGATATATTTGATTATATGAAGGTAATTTATATATATATATTTATACTATAAATAAACATAACACAACATAATATAATCAAATTAAATTTCAAAAATCATCTTATCATGATAAAACCAAGGAAGTTGATGGTTAATACAAAAATTCAAATTGGGTTTTGAATTTACTTACGAAATTTCGGCACGATAATGGGTGTACAATGGAGGGATTAATGGGATAGAAATATGATATTGCATAATTAATATATCATAAGGGAAGTATGGAGAAGGAGAGAAAACATAAACCATCATTAGGAACTCTAAATTAAAAAGCATAACATATGGGTGATTTTGGAATAAATTTGTGAAAGAGAGGATCCCTTACCTCTGGTTTGACTTTAATAAAACATCTTTAAACCTCATGTATGATGGTTATAATAGAAGTATTATCATTTTAAAGAAACATTTTCATTTTTATAAAAACATTAATGATAATTTCATAAGATAATTCAACCCTTTCATTAATAATATGTTGTTAATTCCATAGTTTCATGTGTGTACTTTACATGGATTCCATGAGTGGTTTGTAACGGATATTCTTGTTGATTAGAAGTGAAACTCTAGAATTGGAATGGAATAGGACTTTCATTTTTTTAAACACTAATCATACCATTTATCATTTTTAATTCTTAAATGGGAATGATTCATATGTAAAAACATTATTTGTTTAGGTCATTTGGGTTTTTATTCGATCATAGTGAGATCTTTTATTTTTATAAATTTAAACATGTGTGAAAAAATATTACAGAACCATATAAAAGATATAATATATAAAGTATAATTTTTTCAATATAAAAAATTGTTTCATGAACAGTCGTGAAGGGTGTAAAATAAATTAAAATCACATTATCGATGATGCTAGTAAACTGAAACTTCATGGATAGTGTACTAATTTATTGAATAAGTGGGAGAGGAGAAGATTTATAATGGTAAATCTTCCATAAATATGATGAAATATAGAATATTTAAGATAATGTATCATTCATGACTCTTGGACAAGGGTAGGTGAGCAAATAACAAAAATATTAATTTGAAACAAAATAAAATATAGAAAACGGAAAAGGATGCTTACCTCTTGATCTCTTCTCCATTTTATCCTTCTTATGACCCTAAGTTTTGGTCTCATGGTGAGACTTGGAGGTCTCAGAATTGATGAATGGGATTGATAGTAGTATTGAGAATATTTTTTTCAAGGATGAAGGTTTGAGATATGTTGGAGGAAGAGGGGGAAGTTTGTGGTATTTATAGTGGATGCAAAGAGTATTTTTAAATTATTTTAATAATTACATTATTATTTTTTAACAATCAAAAAATCGTGATGATTCCAAGACCAAAAATATTAATAATTGAACCTGATTTATAAATAATGGTTTATTACGTCGTTTATTATGCAAATAATTGTGTCTTTACCACATAATATATTTATACCTTAATTATAGTAATTTAAAAATCACTAAAAAAAGTTAGTATTATCAGACTCTAAATAACTTACTAATTGCAATCATCTATATCTATTTTTTAAAATTAAAATCACAGATGTAGGAATATTAAGTTTAGTTATAATTATAAATATCTAATTAAAACATTGTTTCATACATTTCAATTTATTTCTAAAACATTACAGTGTTGCAAAATAAAATCCATGTGTAAAATGAATTTCAATATGAATGCATGTTATGGGAATAAAAACCATTTTAACCAAAACTATCCTACTAATGTTTTTTTATTTAGAAGAAACTAAATTCGTTAAAAAATAATAATTATTCAAAAAATGAAGCATTGTTTTTATTTATTGAAATCTATTACTCACTTGGAATAACAAAGGATTTAGATTTATTTCGAATCATTTAATAAAATATAATTTATTATAAACTAATTTTAATGTCAATTTAATGAATATTTATTTAATTTGAATTTTGAAATATAAATACAATGATATAATGAAAATATAATATATTATCACCCATTTTATGATGATTTAATTATCTAAAATTTTAATTTAACTCATTTATTCTATCATTTTAAATAAAATTTTATATTTTTAGTATCAATTAATCTGTTTTTTTATTATATAAATAATACCTCCATTGTAATTTTAAGTATTTAAAGTTTATATCTCGTCTCAAAAAAAATTAAATTAAATTATTATGAAAAAAACTAATCATATTTATAGATAATATCTACAACAAAACCTATTTTTTTCCCATCATAAATTTTTTCATATTTTAAGGGAAATGACTATCCATTTTTTATTTTTATTTAATTAACATATTTTAGAGGCTATATTCAAGGAAAAGTATCAAAAACGCCTAAAAATATATAATAATGATAAAAAAGTATAAATATTTCAATAAATTGGGTTTTGGATAGGTTGGTAGTCCATTTTACACCATATATAATAAAAATAATCCCCGGATAAACTTTTTTTTACCTTAATCACGGTAATTTTTTTAACTATTTTCACTAAACAATATGAAAAAAATTTATGTTGACCCAGTTAAATAATATAAATTATTATTATTACAAATAGTAAATCCATCATTCAAAATTAATTTCTCATAAGTGGTAGAATTTATATTAAAATAAATCCTATAGAGGTGATGAAAATGAGGATTTTTAAAGGGAAAATATTCGATTTTTTTAAATGTTTTTCTAAAAAATAAAATTCTAAAATGATTCTAATAACAAAACAAGATAAACAGATGTAACATAGAAAAATATTAAATTTAGAAACATTAAATAAATAATTTATCCTGATAATGTATTTAAATGAAAAGGATGTTTTCAATTAAAATTAAGTATTCATCATTATTCATAAAAAATGTTACTTTTCACGAAAATGATATAAATTCACCATCATAGAGTTTTAATATTATGATTTTAAGAAGGTATTTTTTTTATTTTCATTTTATTATTATAAATTTGATAAAAATTATTTCTAAATTATGTGCACTTGGTATGGTTAAATTACATTGTATAAAAAATAATGTTTTTGAAAAAATATTTATTTTTATTTCAAATGATTCATCATATTTATTTTCTTGATTTAAAATAAAACCAAATGATGAAAATAAATGTATTCATAATTTAGTTTATATTACCCATAACCCCCATTATAATTTCTTGGTGATAATATTCATAATAAATAATAAATTTCATAATATATTTTTCATTGGTAAAACTATGACTTGCCTACAATGAAAGCACTAAATGAAACTAATTGTTGCCTATAAAGAAAGGTACAATTAGTATTACACATAATGTAATAAAAAATATATGTTTTTATTGCATTCTCTTGTGAATAAAATGTCATTATCTTTGATTTTTTGAGTGTTACATTCTCTACACCTTAAATAAACTACATCCTGAAAATTTAAACATGACCTTGGAAAACAATGGTTTGACATTTGAAATTTTCATATTGTATGTCCCACCATGAAAAATCGTTGACATGAAATCCACTTAAAATATAGAAATGAATTTAAAAACATCTTATCTATTCACATAACTAGGTTTCCAGATCATATAACAATGTGGGGTGATTAAAACATCAACATAGAAGATGAAGACTTTACCCAAATATTGAGGGGGGAAATATAGAACATGTTATGGTGAAATTTATTAACAAGAAATACATAAAATAAATGTGTGGAAAATTGTCAATGGTATCAAAAAAATCATAATAGGACAACATTTTATATCAAAATCATTTTTCTAAAATTGAGCAATTATTTTACTACATATAACATAAAGAAATATAATTATTTGAAACATTCATATTTTTTATGAACAATTTAATATTTTGGTTTTTTGTTGATAAATTTACAATTTAATCATGAATCAACAATATGAGTGTCCAAAAATAAAAATTTATGCCTGTTGCACTAAAATTACCCATTAATACATTATATTATCCATAAAAAAGTAATAAGATATTCCTCATTTCATTACTAAAAAAATGGTTAGAATTTTTTTTCCAATAACACCTCAAATTAAACACAATCCATTCCAAATATCTTTATCAATTAAAATTTTCCAAACTATGTCTATCAAAATGTAGAATAATGGTTACTAACCAAAAATTATGTTCCCATAACAAATAATGTCCCTTTTAATAATTTCATACCAATCATGTTAATACCTTCACCTTGTATTCTCTTGAAACATGGTAATATCATAAATTACCATAACATAATATAAAAAACATACATTTTTCCTTATTATGTAAGTGAACGATATATTATTTTATATATTCCAAAAATCCAAAGATGTAATAAACACCATCAATGATAGTATAAAACACATTATAAATAAAACATTAATGAATTCCATGGTAGTTTTCACTAACCAATACAATTTATCCATATCATTGATATCATTCTATGAAAACATTACCTAAACATTAGAAACACATAATGGGTTATCTATCCCTTAAACATGTGTTCTCGAAAATTATCTACATTCCAGTGAATCACTTTTCTTAGAACCATTAAACATATTATTTTAAATACTTTTCGACGTAGTACTTAGTATTATCTATATAAATTTCATAATAATTATATATGTGATATCATTTAAAAAATAATAGATTGACATAATTTTTAATCTAAAATAAAAAAATAAATAATTCTGCTCCATCTATGGTAATTAAAAATGATTAACCATTATCCATTATCTATTTTGAGGTTTATCCCTTTGACACTTGGGGTACTCATTTTTATAAAACCCCAGAAATATAAAAAACTATTAACCATTAAAACATTATTTATTTACTTAAAATCATTATCATAATGTCCTTTTCTCCACAAATGAATAAAATAAATTCCCCTAAAGCATATACCAATTTCCTCCTTCTATATTTATCACATGTGGTAAAATCCTTTTTCCTAAATTCCTTTTACCCATATTTTTTCTATGTTTTCCTCTTTTTAAAATTTTTCCCTTTAAATCCATAAGAGATATATAAGTATTTCTGCACATTTTCATAACAAGATTTTATATCCTTATTTGATAATAATTTTTGGGAGGCTATATCCCTTCAAAATATTGGCCTAATACTATCAAATAAACTATCATTCCTACCATTTTGTATTATATGCATTGATGTGGTCCCCATTCCTTCTACTAGACACCATTTCAAAACATCAGCGTATACCAGATCAGAAAATAAAATTAATGACTTTAAATCATAATGTATAATCCCAAATCTAGTAAAACACATAACATAATATAATTTTATGACCCAAAAAATATAATGTAGGAACATTTTATTTGATATCATGTATGAAACGCAACACCAAGCACATAAGAAAATATAATATAATAAGAATTTTGAATATATTTAATACTTTATATAACATAAATATATTTTATAGAATTCAATGAACATGGCCCTGAGATAACATATGTATCAATAAAGAAAAAATCTCTTCGAATGCATATATTACACAACAAACTGAGTTTTTTTGAGAAATAATACTTTATTAAAATATAATTATGTAATATATTAATATTATTCCAATTATTTTAATTAGAAGTTATAAATTTAATTATCTTAATAATAAAAATATATGTTTTACTGAGATATAGATCAAATTCATTGGTTGAAATTTAATCGGAAATTTTTATAAGAATCAATTGAATATAAATATAATATTTTATTAGAAAAGTATTGTTTTCCTCACAATGTTATTTTATCATAATAAATTAAATTAATTAAAATTAATGAGTGAAATTATGGTAATTTATATATTATATATTAATTAATTTTAATTTTATATTCCTCCAATAGATTTTATAGGTATATGATAGGAACAAACTCAATATTAAATATAAATACCTATATTTTTATTATGTAACTTTTAACGCCTTTTAATGGATAATTAATTTTAAAGCCAATTTTTATAAGAATATAAATTATATCTGTAAAAATAAACTTGTTTTCTGAAAGGAAAACATAAAAATTATGTTTGGGTGAATTTTTTATGGTTTTTGAAAAATCATTATTTGTTATAGAATAATGAAAAATTATTAATTTTTATTCAAATCCACTTCTTCAACTAATATATTTAAAAGAATAAAATATATATTATCCTTTTTAAAAAAATAGTTGAAACATTTTATATAAATTAATCCAATATAGATCATTATAATTTATATTAAATATATATTGGGTTTTAAAACAATGGATGCTTCTGAACATTTTTACTTTAAAAACCTGCATTATCGTCTCGCCAGTGGGATTAATTTTAAAATAATTTATGCCATATATGTGAATGAAATTTGGAAAAATGGATAAAATATTTGGAATTAAAATAATATATAATTTATAATAATATTGCATTAGATTTTTACCAAAATTAATAGTGAATATAATTAAAATCAATTAAAATTAATAATGTGAAATTTAGAATCACAAGGGACTAGACCTTAACCATAACATCCAAAATGACCAATAAACTTGTTCGAATGATATTGGTTGGCAATATATCATCAATATCCCTAATTTAATACAAATTTTATCATTATTGTATCACTTTTAAATTGGAAAATCAATAGTGGAATTCCACTTTACAAAAATTTAAAAATGTGTCACCCCTCATCCATTATAAAAAACACACTCATACCTTTGCTTCACCACACCTCTGAATCCTTTTTTTTATTAGCCATGATCTTCCAAAATACATCATTAAAATACCTAATCTCATCTTATAGGACAATATTTATGTATAAATCCATCAATTGAATCCCTCTGGTGCAAGCCAAAATGATTTTACCAATTAATAGGTAACATCATTCTCCAAGATCATTTATATTATTTACATTATCATATATTTCAATACGAATTATTCCATTATTATATAATAAAACCTATATCCTAAATATACTGAGATTATTTTATCTTTATTTTTTTGTATACACTTACACACACTTTCATATAATGTGTAATGAACCTACCATTTACATGTTTGGTGAACTACCACCTCACGAAAAAAAAAATTAGTTTTTTAATTACCACCTCTCATTGTTGGGAATCATGATAAACTATATGTTTATATATGTTATATATTGTATTTATAATTCCTTTCTAATATTTTAATTATTTTATTATCCATACATGTAGGAACTCAATTTTGATGGAATATGAATTCATTGTTTGATGAATTATGGACAACCGCCACCTCAAAGAATTGTTATTTGTTCACACTATATAAGGAATGTATAATTGATGGTTTTAATAAAAATATTTAAACGATATGTCATATAAATGATACAAGAAATATTAAATTCATATATATCAGTTTCGTTTCATTGTATTAATATGGAAATGATATATATACAACGTTAATGCGTACGTACGACCAACCATCTCCATGAATGGTACATTCCATTTCTTATCTGCTAATATTTTTTATTATTCTAAATACATATATAATGAATATATATTATATTTAAATCATGGTTTACATTCTTGTTATGATGAACCCATGATATGAACAATAAATAACATGTCAAAACATACTTGACGAACATGGAAATTAACACTTAAAATTGTGAAAATAATGACAGATTGTAAAAAAAATCATAATAAGATATTATAACAAGTTAAAATATGATACAATTAATAAAATTATTGTTATGGTATTAGTTATTGTCATTTTTTAAAGCATATACTGTATTTTAAATGATTTTCAAAAGAAAAGAAAATACATCTTAAGGGATTTGGTCTCTATTTACATTCCATTGAGACATATTTGTTGTTATACATCTAGTTTTATTTATGTGGTGTATATACTACCCCATTGACATGTTATATAATGAATCATTTTATTCCCATGATATTTTATATTTTATTTAATGTAATTTCATCAGGGATATTATGATTAAAATGTTTCAAAGTGGTATTGTACACATTGGAATGTTTTATGATTATTATCCATCACAATGTTTTTTCTAATTATATTTGCAATCTCACCTCATATTTTGATTGACTATATTCTCTTGGAAGAATAAAAGTATTTTTTTGGAACATATTTTCATATATATGATTTACATACTTCCATTTTCCATATAATATCTTGATTTATTCATTCATCATGATATTTTGAGTTTCAATATAAATTATCTAAATGGATTTGAGTTCCTGGCTATCAAGTCGAAAATAATTTCACCACTTAATTTTGATTTATTATGTTATTTAACATCCTTGTTTTCATTAATATTCCATGATATTGTGTATAAATACATTTTAAATTATATTGATTTATTTTGAGTTCTATTATGTGGATATATTTTTGATACACATAATATATTCATTTATTTATTCTCATATCATTTTTTTGGTCTTTTCGAGGGATTACAACACAAGCACAATTTGTTCAGGATTTTTTATAATTGAATTTCCTCTAGAGGAAATTATTTGATACTTGTTTAATAAACCATTTATTTTTATTCTCCTCTAGAAATTCATAACATTTTACTATTAATAGTATCGTTTTCCTTCACTTTCATACTTAAAATATTAAGGAAAATGTATTAAATAATAAATGGCTTCAATTATCTATTTAGTCAGAGTAAATGTTTACTTCTAAAACCGATTTTTTATTAAATGGTTTTTGAAAAATATTTTTAACCATTACAATTTTTTTATTTCATTCATTTTTACCTATTTTGACAAATGTTTTCAATGTAATCTTCTATTATATTTTCACAAAAGGAAATTTTCATTCATTTTAAAGTGAAAAAAGAATATTATTTTTTACCACGTATAGAATGTATGGATTTTCCCACCACCATTTCTTATAAAATTCCATTGCATGTGTAAAATGTTTCTTTTTAATGAAAATGATTTTTAAATTTATTTTCATTGAAAAGTATTTTCCAAAACACTATCAAAACAAAAATGAAATTTTCATCAATTTTTTTTTTAAAATAAATTATTTTTTATCATCATTGATACAAACAATCTACTCTTACTAGAATTGGGATATTTTTTATTGATTCCAAAAATATTCTTCTTCTAGATTGTTAATGATTTATTTTTCAGGTTATATAATTCACATTCAATTCATAGATTCATTTATTAGATCAATTGAAATATTAAATTTCCTATTATAATTGAGAATTTAATTTCCCATAATTGTCTATATCAATTATCATTGATATGTTTATTTACTAATCTGAAAATGTTTTTCATATGGTTTTTACTTTTATTTTATTTGATTATTTTAGGAAATATTGGTAAATACATGTCTTCTAATCCACATTGATATTTGATAAGGTGGATTGGTAAATATATTATTAGATATATGTGGAATTATTTTTATAGGTAAAACATGATTGGCACCTGGTTATACATATCCCTTGACGCATAAGTAGTTTCATGGGATGGGTCAGTTGGATTTCCACCTTAGATGTGTTTATACGCAGTATACAGAACTGTATTTTCAAGGTTCTTGGAAATAATGGTTCCATGTACCTAGGATTCATGAAAAATAAAAATTAAAGATTTCAATCATATAGATAAAATTATTATTCATCAGTTTGATTTTTCATTTACATATATATGGATAAATTTCATATTGAGTTTATTGATTAATTTTAAATTATTTTACTTGCATAATGTTCTTTATTTATTTTTCCTAATCTAGTTCATTGAATGTGTTTTTTAGTTATTATGTGGACATATTTTCTAATAAATCCCTTATTATGTTCATTGAATAAAAAATATGTGTGTTTAGTTATTTTTGATTCCATTATTATTATTCTAATTGATTCATTATTTATTGGGCTATACATTACCCTTACTAATGATTTATGCTAACCCTTTTTTCATTTCCCCAAGAATAAAGGAACGGTATAATGAATGATATATAGGTATATACTAGATGAAATAATGTTATCCTAAAAAGAAAAAAACATATTTCATAATTAGTGTATTCATTTGTAATTAAATACTTTTGAATGTACCATGTTTACCAAAACAAGTAAATCGATCAGTACTTTTATATTTGATTCCATGGCATCATGCCAATGTAATTGTAGTAGAAAAAATTTACAATCTATCTAGTTTTGGGTCACTATAGTTGTATTCGATGGATGTTTAGTATAAGCAGTGGTAACATGATATAGATTAAAAAACATTAGATAACATATCCCCAAGGCTGATTATTATGATAAGTATATAAGAAAATAATAATTTTTAGGTTGGATATATATTTTTTAGTCTTCTTTGTAACACATTCCTATCTTGATACTAAATGTGCATGTGATTCTTCACATATGTACTATAGAGTAAAAACTATGACAAGCAGTTTTAAGCTAGAATCAGTGTAACTTGGTTCATGATAATAGGACTTGTTGTGAAACTAGGTTGACACTCCCAATATATATACATAGTTTAATTCACATTTTATTTACAACCCATTATAAAAAATTTGAAAATATAACGAAAATTATTAACCTAGGATAATCCTTATATCAATGAATGAATTATGTTGACATACAATAGGTGAAGTATATTTTGTATTTTGGGTGTGTTGTATCCCTTAGATAAAGTTCTATTTAGATATTAACCTTATTTAAAGGATTCCCATTTTATTTATTTTATAAATTATATAAATATTTTTTTAGAAAAGTAAAACCAATATATTATTTAATAAACAATCAAATTAGGCAAGGTCGTCAGATATGAACCAATGAACGATGGATGATAATGGTTCAAAGCAAACTACTGACCAATGCAATGTCTGGGATAATATATGAATAGTTTTAGTTCAAAAAATTAATTAATAAATATTAATTATGAATAAATATTAATAGATTTTATATTTAATGATTAATGTATTATCCATATTTTCATTAGATAATATTTACGTACAAATTGTAATATATTTCACACTTTTATGAGCCTTATGATCTATTAAAAGCGTATTCTATTTCTTCAAGGATAAAATTTATTTTTTCCATGACATTTTATTCTAGTAAGGGATGAATTATAATTTTATAAAATAATATTAAAATGGAATTGTTTATATTAAAATAAAAATTTATTATGTAAGTAAATTTTTTATATATTTTGGCAGTAAAGGAATTTATCACCATGATGAAAATTAAATTTTAACGAAATCCTAATACATTAATTTTTTAAACTAATGGACTTTAATGTCATAGTAGATATATTTATTTTATGCTTTTATATTTCCAACAATCATTCACATGTTTGGAATTGATGACCACAATCACACCCAATATATATTTTCACTTTTCTTCCTATTATATATCTATGCTTGCCACCAATTCTCTCCTACATAGTGAAAATTTAGGTTTTTCAAAATTAGAAAATATCAAAAAATATATCACTAATATGATGATTAAATTGGGAGCACGAAGTTTTATTTAGGTTGGTAGAATTTAATACCCTGAAAATATAATGTAATAATATTATATTAGATAGCGTGTATGACAGACAACACTAAGAACATTCAGGAATATAATATCATTTGAATTTATAATCTACTTAATTTTTAAGAAAAATTAAATATAATTTATCGCTTTCAAAGCATGTGATACTGAGTAAGCATGTTTCAAATGAAATAAAGTCTTTCTTCTAAGACTTATATTACATACAAGACCGAGTTTTACAGAGAACAAATATATTATTTAAATAATATTAATTTTATACAACAATAAATAGCGTAGGTATTAAATTTATGTTAATAAATAGAATTAACTAAATTCTAAAAATATATGGTTTACCTAAATGTAATAATAAATCATTATTTACAACTTAATTATAAATTAATATAATAACTAATTAAAAATAAAGAGAGTATTTTGATAGAAAACTATTTCTGCCCTCTTAAAGTTGTTTTAACATAATAAATTTTATTAATTAAAATTACTCAATGATATAAATGTAATATATATATTATATATTAAATAAATTTTTTATATACATATAATTGATTTTATAGGTATAATATTGTAATAAAGAGAATATTACCTATAAAGACATATTTATTTATGAAGTAATTCTTACCACCATTTAATAATGAACCTATTTTGAATACATGTTTTATAAATTTTATTGTTTTTATATGTCAAATTAAAATTTATATTTTAAATTGAATATTAAAATAAAGTTAGGGTAAAATTTTAATAATTTTCTGAAATATTTTATTTCATTTATGATTAGTGAAAAATACTGAATTCTAATTCAAAACTTCTTCTCTATATGATAAATTTATAAGAATAAATTACATTTTAAAATAATTTTAATGTTTATTAAGAAATTTTTTATCAATTAATCTAATATTTGTCCTCTTAATCAACATTACCTGTAAAATGGTTATTAAAATTTATAAACCATTTGGATAACCCCACTTTAATAACCCCCATTATTGTCTATTTTTTGTCATTATTTTTTATTTAATTTCAACCACTTTTATGATTGGTGTTTTAAAAAACGGATTCCATATTTGGAATAATCATAATTTATAGTTTATAGACGGTTCATTGTAGTTTTTTAGGAAAAATATAAGTAAATTTAATTAAAATTAATTACAGGGATTTAGGTGATGTTAATCTTAACAGGGGACTAAACCGTAATATTAAGGTACAATAAGAGATTGAAACCTATCTAAAAGCCATTTTAAGAAAATATTTAGACCCTATCATCCCTTGAATAGTATTTTTTCCATTATTGGATCAAATTTAAATCATAAAACGTTTTTGGAATTCCTTTTACCTAAATTTTCATGAGTTCCACACCTCCTCCACTATAAAAAGGCATTAACACCTCCCAAATCATAAAAACACTCAAGTCAATTTGGATCAACCAAGAGCATTATTAATATCTCCCCAAAATTCCTCCCATCATATTATATTACTCTCATGGGGATGAAATCAATACGTGGAATCCATTTTTAGAAAACCAAACGAGTTACCCGATTAAGAGGTAACAACTTCCCTTATTCTCATTAGTTTTATTTCAATTATCCACTCCTTAAATTATCCTTATTCCATGGGTATATAATAAAAATAGTATCCTAAATAAACTAAGATGTTTTAAAGTTAATTTTTTTCCTAAACATAAATTCACTTCTAGATAAAGGGTTATGAACTTGCCGTTTAAGGGTACGTCGAACTACCACCTTAGAAAAGGAAGTTATTCTTTTTTTTTCTTTACCACCTCCCAAGAATGGTCATTTTTGTTTTAAAAAATATTTATATATTTTATATATAATATTTATAATTTAAATATATAAATATTTAATTATTTTATTATTCAATTATTTTTGCACTATATTTTTTGGGAATAGGGTACCATCATTTGTTGAATTATGGACTATAACCCCCTCAAAGAAATGTGATTCATTCACACTATGCATGGAATGATTAAAAGATGGATTTAATAAACCTTTTGAAATATATGACATATATATGATATGTGAAATATAATATTCATATATATAATTTAAATATCAATGTTTTAAAATATAATAGAATTTCAAGTATCGTTCATGCATAAGTTCGAAAAACCATCTCCATGAATAGTGTGATCTATTTATTACCTCCAAATTTTATGGATTTTTATAAAAAAATATAAATAGATTATATATTACACTTAAATGATTGTTTTCAATGTAGAGATGATGAAACCATGATATCCTCAAAAAATAACAAGCAAAAACCTAGTCAAAATATTAGGCAATTAACACCTGAAATAGTGATAATAATAAAATATTGTTGTAAAATGGGTAATAAGATTATAAAGGAAGATAAAATATGATTCTATAATTATTAGTATGGATCTGATAATACAGAAAAGAATCTTTAAAACCATTATACAATATTTTAAGGGCCATTAACCCCAACATTAAATTCAATGTAATGGATTTCATATCAATTTACATTTCACATAGAGTTATTTGTCTTTATGCACATAGTTTATTTTATAAGGTGTATATACTTCCATTTGAATTTTTATTTAATTAATATCTATATTAACATGATATTTTAGATTGTATTTATTGTTTCTTTCCATCATAGAAATTATTGTTCAAATGTTACAAATTTTTATCGGACACTTTGGGGTGTTTAGAGATTATTCCCTCGAGAAAGTTTTAAAGGAATATCTTTTCAATATCACATATTTTTGTGATAGTTAACATTCTCTTAAACATATCTCTTAATTATTGTGTCACTAGTTATTTATACATGGTTTAAATACTTCCAATCTGTCATATAGTATCATGATTCAATTATTTTTCATGATATATTGTGTTTCAATTTAAATTACCTA
The DNA here is from genome assembly GCA_963277665.1 of Viscum album. NCBI lineage: Eukaryota > Viridiplantae > Streptophyta > Magnoliopsida > Santalales > Viscaceae > Viscum > Viscum album. The sequence goes on along the minus strand of OY728138.1, from coordinate 849,892,139 downwards.
ATGGGATTCGAGTTAAAAGTTAGCATGTTAGAAAATAATCATAAAACAATTTATTTTCATTATGTTATATAAATTGCTAATTTTATTTAATATTCTATGATTATGTGTATAAATACATTTCAAAATATGTTAATGAATTTAAAATTCTTTTATGTGGATTTATAATTGATTCACACAATCAATTCATAGATTGATTCTCATATTAATTTTATAGTCTTATGAAGGTTTTACTTAGCAATGTCATTTTCTATGAGTTTTTTTACCATTTAATTGATATATTTTTAAATTATAGTATCACTATCTAATAAATACATTCATTTTATTCTCTTCTAGTTATTCATGACCTTTTCCATTTAATTGTACCATTTTCCCACTATTCGGTACTTAAAATTTTTTCAAACTCATTTTTTTGAAAACCTATCTTCATTTATCCCCTTTGTCAGGGAACCTATTTTTAGCTAAAAAATATTCTATAAAAATGGTTTCAAATATGATTTTAACCAATCCCAATTGTTTTATTAAATATATTTTTTGCATTTTTTTACCAATGTTTTTCAAGGAATTTTATTATCTCTTTCCCAAAAATGCACTTTTAACCTGTTGCAATGAAAAATGAAAGTTCTTTTTTCCTTGAATAAAATATTTGGATTTAACTGTCATAATTTCATTAAATCATACATTTTAGTTTTAAATTATTACATATAAATTTTTTTTTCAAACATCAATTGAAATGAATTTATTTTAAATTTTATTTCCAAATGAATAGAATATTTTCCTCAAGTGTTTTTTTAAATAATATTTTGTTTTTTTCATCAATGAAAAAAACATATATTGTTAATGCACTTAGTATATTTGGTATTAATACCATAATTATTCATCCTATCGGGGGTTTTTGATTTTTTTGGGCAAGGATATTATTCGTATTCTTTTACTCTTTTACTTTGTTAGTCCCCTTGAAATATGCAATTTCATATGATCATTGAAAATTGAATTTGCTCTAATTATCCATATCATATATCATAGATATGTTCATTTCGTAAACCATATAAAATGTTTTATATGGATTTTTATTTTAATTTTTTTATAATATTTTGGTATATATTTAAAATTAAATATGTTCTACTATATAATGATATTTGATAATAATGACCGTTAAATAAATTATTCAATATATAGGAAATTATTTAGATAAGTGAGACATGGTGGAGTCAGATTATTGATATCACCTCGATTCATTTTTAGTCTAATGAGATGAGTTAGTTTGATGGCTTTCATAAATGGGTTTTTAGGAAAAATTGTAATTCATTTTGTGGAATGTTTTGACAGTAATGGTTTCATTTATCTTGTAAACAAGCTATATAATAAATAAATAAATAATCACATTTAGTTTCAATTATTATTTGTTAATGAGATTTTCATCCAACATATCTATTGATACATTTCCTTTTCTGTTCATTAATTAAATTAAATATGTTTTAAATTCATACCATTCCATATTTATTTTTCATTATCTAATTATATGAATTGATTTTTTTCCATTTATTAACCATCCATATTTTTTATTCAATTACCTCTCAGTTCATTGATTACATTTTATATGTGTTTAGATATTTAGCATTTCATTATTATTTTTTCATTGATTCGTTATAAATTATACTATAATTTACCCTTACTAATCATTTTATCTCAACGTTATTTTCTTTTCTTTCCCTAGTAATCTTGGAATCATACAAAGATTGTTATGATGAGATATAATATATGGAATAAATTTGTCCATCTAAAAAGGAAAATTATGTTTTAATTTTTGTATTTATTTGTAATAAAATACACATGTATGTATCTAGATTATTATGACTATTAATCCGATTGGTCCTTCAGGATTTAATTCCATGTAATCATACAAATTTTATGGTTGTAGACACTGGCTTCGAGCACTGTGGGGTACGGTCAAAAAAATAATACTATTACGATAATAATTGTTTAGTTTTTGTATATCTCTATTTTCAAGTCCTTTAAAATCATTTTAATTAAAATAATATTTATCCTAAGATTATCCCTCAAGAATTTTGAACCGGGTTCATAGTAACACTCATTATCATGTACTTAGAAATGCTCATGTCTCGATAGACATTCCACATTTAGAGTTGTTTCCCCTAGTACCTATGTTCTAAAACTGTATCCTCTTGTAGTATCCACATGGGGATGTCTTTCTATGAAGGGCCACATTTTATTTACCATATAAATAAATTAAGATATTATATTATACTTATCAAAAAAACCTCATATGGTAATGTTCCCTACTATATGTTTTCATAAATCTAGTTCCCATGGATTCTATCAACATCCATTTATTCCAACTATATTAACCATATCCCTAGTACCCCAATGCCACTATTTTATTACAATGCATTTGCAAATTGTTAAAGGAACCACAATACGAAGGGATGAATATTTTAGCAATATTTGAAAAATAGATTCATTTTCATGTAATACAAAAAATTTATTATGCAAATTACAACATAAAATTCTCTTAATAATAAATTTATTTCATATGGAATATACTTTTATTCCAAAAATTGTATACTTATTGGATTTTTTAGAAAGTAAGAAAATTAGGGTGTTATGAAATTCTCAATAAGGGTTATGTAAAACATAATATAACATGAATAAATAAACAATTATAAATATTTAAAGGTAAATAACAGATAACCAAATCTATTTAAGTAATCTCATAATCCAGTTAAGATAAGGAATAATCAATATGTAAATGTAAAAAACTAGGAACCCATGACATTTAATCGATAAATTGTTAATGAAAGAATTCAATAAATAATATCATTAAGAAAAAATTATGGATAATAAAAACATAAACTAAATGAAGGAAATTCATAATTATAAAAAATATTGATTCAAAGGAACACGATACATTTACCATTAAGTCCTTCAATTAGATTTTTCAGAACATACTATTATCAATACCTATAACAATATAGTTTAGAACACACTTGTTACAAACCTATTAGATTTTTATTACTAATCTCATCTCATTACAGTACCAATGCAATGATAGGATTCCAAAAACTATTGCCCTACCCATTTATTGAAGTAAAAAGTCATTATATTTATATATATATATATATATATTGATTTATTTAACTCAAAAATAATATTCCTTATATTTTTTTTGTATTATGAAAAGGATACAGATTTATCAATATTTCCCCATTCTATAAAATAACATAAAATGTATAAAGATTATTTAAAAATTGTATATGATTTAGGAAATAAGAATATCCATATCACAAGAATTTTTATATTTAAGAAAAATTATATTTAAAATTAAAAATGATTAATGAAATGTTATTGTTTCAAAAGAAAGTTAACAATCCCAAAATAAATGATATATCACAATAACATTTACCACTTTTAAATTATGAAGTCTAATCACCATGAATGAAATAATAAATTTGAAATAGAAAACACCATGATGAATGAATTTTTCATGATGTTATAAGTAAAAGGGGAATAATACACACCACATAAGAGTGAATTGGTTCATGAAAACAAATAAGTCTAAATTGAATGTAAATTGATACGAATTCCATTAGTTCACACTTTCTTTTGGATGAATGTATCCTAACCTATTGTATAATAGATTTATTTATATTATTAACTTATTAAATAACCATATTTATCTCTATAATAAAATAGATTATTTTTTATAACAGCTTTTATCCCATTCATTAATAATAATTTATCATTTTCATTATTTTGAATGTTAATTTCCTTTCTTTCTCATGTGTGTGCGGTGATGAATGGATTATTTTTTTCACATATTTTATTGTTTTTCCATATCTAGATAAATATTTTTGATGTAATTTTAACATTTGTACATTAATTTTATTATTAAATCCAATCATAAAAGATAGTTATGAAAAATGGAGTGTGGTGCGATCATTGAGATGGTAGGTCATACGTACTCAGGGGTAACGTTTCTCATTTTTCAATGATCATTATAGAAAATGTGTATGTAATATTTAATATTTAAATAATGGTAATAATATCATATATACAATATTATTTATATATTTATACTTATATATATCCTTCATGTTTTGTGGTGATTAAAAGAGAGACACATAGCTTCGTGAAGGTGGAAGTCCACACCTAAATAAAAGTTGATATTATCATTAATTGTAAAAAATAAAATATTATATTATCGTTCTCGAATGACAAATATTTCATTAATCTAATAATTATTTCATTTATAACATAGATAATAATTAACATTATTCCTTAATATGTTCCATTTAATATTTAGTGAAATATGAATCATATTGCTTCGTGAGGTGGTAGTCAGTCGTACACATGAGCGATATTATTATGCCTCAGAAGGTATGTAATATAATTATTTATATATTATATAAATAATATAAATTTATAATAGTAATATATATTTATTATATACATACATTAGATATATATTATTACCATCCTTGAGAGGTGTAATTAGAAAAATTACCAATATCATTTCATGAGGAGATAGTCCACCAAACACATGAATGATGATTTCATAACCCATTTAATGGATGTTGAGGTTTTTTTAGGAAATTAATTTATTATAAAACATCCCATTATATGGAAGATAATAAGGTTATTATATAATCATGGTTAAATAAAATTTGAACGAGGTGAAGATAGAAGTAAAATAAAAATTACCATTGAAAAATGTCACCTCTTCTCCGAATAACTTCTTTCGGAATGTGCTAATTACATATTAAGATTTATTTATACCCAAAATAAATCTTATAAAATTATATTATAATTTTTTGGAAGTTATTTGGGAATTTCATATATAAACCAAATTGTTTTTAGGTTTTGTAAAAGGGGTTCGATTATTCTCTTTCTAGAATAATTTCATTGGCTTCCTCTAATTCTTGAAGTGGAGATTTCAATAGATCTTATAGATAGTTCCACACATATTTCAAAGTCATCATATATAATGAAATCAATTGTTTTCATTCTTCTATGATGAAACAAAATGAAAATCTTGATATGGGATTTATTCAACCGGGTGTGTCACCATTGTGTACACTAGATGTTTTTGTTGAGAATAAATATGAATCAATTTGATATTTCAATAATTATAATGATCATTATACTATCACTATAATGAAAAAATTCCTCTTTTCCATATATATTATTTTTTTCAATTATTGGAAGATAAATAATTTTCCATGAATATATCATTGATTATTGAAATATCAGTTGATGCTCAAATCTAATGACAACCCTTTACAACCTTTCATAAAAGCTACAAAACAATATTAATTTATAATTATTTCATTCTTCCTTTGAAATTTCCCTACTATAATCATGGTTTTAATGAATGTAGTCTTAATTTATAACAATGATCAATTTTTTGTAGTATTTATAAATTTAATTATTATATATTCATTGAGAACGTACGTGAATAAATATCACCTAATAATTTCATTGATGACCCTAAAAAAGGAGAAGTTGAATGAAAATTTTATCGAGTCTGACTTTTATCATTGGAATGTTTCATTCATGGTTCATATAATCTCATGTAAAGGTATTTCAGTAAATACTTACATAATATATGTAGTTAATAAATGGACTAGACCAACAATGGATATATTAAACCTTGTTTTTCGTCCCTCGGAAAGATATTATAAGAAAAGTTTTGGTGATTTTTTCATATGTACACAGGTTAAATCAGAAGGGGTCAATGTTCTTTTAGAATGAATAGTGTGATGAAAATTTCCAGAAATTGAAGATAAGGTTGGTCAGCGCACCTATGCATATATTACCTTATAGTGGAGATGGTTTTTTATATATCATACTACATTATAGAAGGTAATCAGATAGGTTCTCATGCTAAATGATATGGTGACAGCATATCCCTCACTATGATTGTAGTTTTATAAAAATAAATACACATTTGATGAATTGATTGTTATCTGTGTATGTTCATAAATTATGTATCTAGATGTATTTTATTTATAATAATATGATTTATATGTATTCAAATAATAAAATATTAATTTATAATACCACTCAACATAGACAAATATTCAATAGATAAGATTGTTTGAACAAATTAATGGTTCTTTCTACTCAAAAAATTATTACACAAAGAATGAAAATATGTTGTTTGATAAGTTTAACCCCAATTTCACACAAGTTTTTCTATGGTGATTATCAATAACGTAGAAATTTTTTTAGTCTATTATTTGAAGGATTTATAAATCATGAAGGAAGGGGAGAAAAATTTTCTCACTTAAATGAATGTTCAACCATCTATCCATGTAAGGAATGAAGATAGTCAAAATAGAATATATATATCTATAAAATAGGGTTTGAAATATATCTGAGTTCCACTATTATAACCATGGTAATATAATTTTGAATAACTATGTATGTGTTCATTCCATATAATATTTAATGAAGGATCTGTTAGATGAGGATTGTAGTTCAACATTATCTATTCATATTAGTAGTAAAAATGTGTATTAATAATTGAAATTTTATTTTTACCTGGAGAACATAATGAGGGATCTTTCATAGTATATATCATGTTTAATTATATTTTAGTAAGTTAGTTCAGATAGAAAGTGGTTTGAAGGAATTTTACAAAAATTACACATACCATAACCGTATTAGAAAAACAAAACCACATGATTTATCATTAGACTCCGCAAATCATAAAATGTTTTTGATTATATTTGTGTTATATTATAAAACCATAAAAAGTAATCACACTTCATTTAAATCAGATAATATTTATCAAATGATAAAATTTTATAAATATTCATTGAAAAACTCATAAGGCAACATAGAGTACCACATTTGATTTTATCTGACTGATAACAGAGTTTACCGTGAAGTTCATGTGAGGTCTATAAATATTTGGAAATAAACTTATATATTTGACAACATGCATCATTTTCAACACAATGTTAAAATGAAAGGACATGTACTATAATAATGTTGGTATCTAAGGTAAAATTTATTGGATAACCATTTTCTTAGTGGGTGTGGATCGAACAGACGATTTTTAAAATAAATTGGCTTTAAAAATGAATAAAAAAATTAAATCATTATTTTTTACATGATTATAAATGAAAATATTAATTCATTATAAAGTAAAATAAATATTTATCTCGATAAAATTTTTATGCGTGTAATTTGATATAAAATTAACAAAATAAATTATCTACTATTGGTAAATTAGTATAATATTTTTATTCTTTATATAATAAATCAATTTTTTTATCAAATATTTAACATTTTTACTCTTCTAGGTATTAGAATAAATCTACATTTATGCTTAAAATGTTTATTTTTCTTAAAATGGATTTATCATATTTTGAACAAATATTTTAAAAATAATTTTTTCCAAATTTAGAAAATTTATTTTACAATAAGAAATAAAATTTTTAAATTATCTTTTAAAATTTATATGATAATGAATATTGTAGGAGCTTTTGAATATATTATGTTTTCTATAAATAGTTGAAATTTCATATTATTATTTAAAAAATCCTTTAAATAATTAAAATGGTAAAAGTTTATTTAAAATTATTTTTAAATAAAAATTATTTCCATAATAATATTATTATTCCAAAATATATCATTTGAAAAATATATATTTAATTTTATTTAAATAATTAAAATACATAAAGAAACATTTTATTTGGAAAGAAGATTTTCCACACATTTGTAAGCTTTACTTTAATTAAAATTATACCATTTCATCGTATTAGTTTTGATAAAATGAATTTAATATTATTAATCATAAATATTTATATCTTTTAATAATAAAAAATAATTTCTTTCCATTATGAATGTTAAAAACTGTAAATTTTTTTTACTATGATTAAGGTTAAAACAGGTCTTCCATGAGGGTTAAACAAAAAAAAATTAGTGTTAAATTGACATAAAATTCATTTCTAATTTATTTTTTAAGAAATATTTACAACTTATATAAGAAATTGTTTTTAATGGGAATTTTATATTTATTTTTTCACAATATATAATCGATATTATTTAAAATTATTCAAAAATTACAAGTGTGTCACTCACCTCAATTATAAAAATGTACCCGCTCTGATATTCTCTTCACACATCATGATTCTTTCAGATCAAAATACACCTTACAAAATTCATTTTTTAATTCACTAATCAATACAAATATTACCTATTCTTTTCGTTAAATCATCATAGTATTACTATAGGTATAAACATATATAGGTTTTCTAAAGAAGCAGTATAATTATAAATCAAGTATTTTCATTTTATTTCTTCTTCTACATTTTTTAAAATATTTATCATCTATTATGATATAAAAAAAATATCTTATTTATATTTGTATAATATTATGATAATGTGATATTTTATATCCATATCTACTTCCGTCCAATGGGATATTAAAATTTCAATTATGTGTACGGAGGAGTGCCGCCTCGCCAACCAATGTAATTTTTTTTCCTTCACTGCCTCTCATGATTTGATATAATGATGGATATAATTTATAAATATTATATTTATGGAATATTTATATTTCATGAATTATAATATCTCATATACCTATTAAAAATCCAATCTAATGGAAAACAATATCATCAGAGTTGTGTAAGTGTGGATTGTTGCCTCTATTAAAAGAAGTGATTCATTTTTTTCATTTACACTTTAAAAAGTTAATAATAATGATATATTTATTTTATATATTTTTTATATGTTATAAATTATTTATTATATAAATATTAATTAATATTTACCTTTATGTCATTCTATTCATGAAAATTGAATATTGCATTCATGCATACGTATTGCATATCGTAACCATGAACTGTGAATTTTTTCCCATCTCTATCATTTATGAATAACTATAAATCGTTATATAATTAATATAAAATATGTTAATATAATTGATAAATTTATATATATTATGGAACCATTATCAATGTACATGTAACATAAATATTGACCAAATCATACATGAAATGTGAAGTAATATGACTGAGAATAGTTATTTTAAAAAAAATGTAAATAAACTGGTGATAAAACGTTCAATATAAATATTATCTATTATAGAATACATGGTTATGGATAAATAATTGATTTATTATCATCTTTAATTTTTAATACCCTATTTATGAATATGTAAAAAGAAGAAAATGACATTAGGTACGTTATTTTAATCTAAATTATATTCTTTGGGACATAAGTTATGCTATAAACCAATCATATTTTATGCGGTAGATATATATACCAATTGAAATTTTACATAATTCAATTAATTATCATCCTAATAGTTTATGTTTAATTTCAATTTTTTATTTCATCGTGATTATCATTCCAAAGTTACCAATATTGTAATTGAATTATGTATCAATCAATATTTTAATCGGTATTGCATATGCTGGAATTTATATTTTTGAAATTATATGAATTTTATATGACCAATACCATTATATTTTCTTACAATCAATTAATTTATTTATAATATGTTTTTTATTTTAATTTTTTCCAATTTATATACACTAGTTTCCAAAATATTGTTTTTAAGGGAAATTGATTATGTTGTACTATTATGTCATAAAACATTATCTTCATCTTCTATGTTTTCTAAAAAATCAAAACTGTTTTTAATATTAATAAATATATTTTAAAATTCATTTTAAACCATATTTTAATCTTTAAAAAAACTAATGTAATATATTCATCATTTTCTAAATGAGGTACTTATTTCAGTTTTTTAACAAAAATATTAAAAGGAATGGTTTCTTTTAACTATTACGACGTGAAGGGAATTTCAATACGACATGAAAATTTAATTTTTGAAAAATTAAATTACATGTTTAAAAATTTCAATTCAAATAAATTTTTTTACATAATTTTTTTGAAAATTTTGAAAATATATAATTAATTTTAAAATAGAAATATTATTTTTGTCAATAATGCCTTTACTGATATTTTTATGTTATTTTTATTATTTTATAACAAAACCAATTGGTATTGATTTTGTTTTACTATGTATGTGGTCCAATGGTAGCATGAATCTTCATTCCTTGGATAGTTTATGATTATGATTATGATATACTTATGAAACCCGTTTATTTTCATGGGGACATGCTATTATGGATTGATGAGATGTTTATAAAACTCATTTTCATTACACAAGTGAAAATATTATGATATGATGATTGATTTATGATATTATGGAAAAAATATGAATGGTTTTAATTATGTCCTGGGTGAACCCAAAACATTATAACCCTCTAATGAATAAGGAAAACTACTAGATTGTAAAAGTTAATTATTGGGAAAAAGTATATGTGATTGATCTACTATGGGAAACTGGTGTGGATGTATAATCCTTTAGTATTTATTTATAATTATACTTAATATTATCATATGAAATATTTTCTATAAATATTTTGGTTCTACACTTTTATGACATGAAATTTTGTTTTATGATGGATTTATAAAAACCTCTCACTCTAATGATTCGTGTCTTTTGAAATGATAAAGCTATATCCCATTAATCATGTTATTGATCTATAATAAATTGGGAATGAACATATTATGTAATTTTCATGATATCATAACCTTATTATAATGTAATTATATTATATGATCATAAATTTTTATCCCTCGTTTATACCCTTTTTTAGCTTTCAGTGAAACCCATTCATTTGTTTCCATTTTTTATCTTATGAATAATGGATTAAGTAGGATATATATATGAACTATACTAAATGTGAATATTATTATGGGAAATATGGAAGATATTTCTTGAAATTAGAATATAGTTCATCAGGTATATAAATAAACTAATCTTGTATATTATATATCCATGTATTTCTGAAATATATTGAATATTAATAAAAAACATGTAACATTTAATCAAGAAAACCCAAGGTCACTATATATACCAAAACTGCATTCACCTAAAATGAGTATTTAATAAAGGAATTTATATGGTGATACATAAAATTTAAATGAGTCTGATTTAAATAAATTAGTTTCTATGGAAAATTAAAGTGAAACATAATATTATATTTTGAAAAAATATCATAACATTTTCTATGCTGAAATATGTTCTGATTCATTTTTAAAAACATTACTTTTTGATAAATTGAATGTAATGAATTCTAAAAATCATTATATTGAGATAAATAAAAATAAATAATCCATGAATAAATTCATAATATTTTCAGTCATTTTATGTGAATAAAAATTGGAAGCATTGAATTTTTTACAAAAATATATTCATCAATGGAGCCTTGAAAAAAAAATTAAAAACTAGATTCTTTTAAATAAATTATCAACATTTGAAAAATATAACAATATTTCATTTTATATTTAAAGTTGTTATAAATAATGATCATTTTAATTTATTTCTAAAACCATGCTAGGAACCTTCATAGAGATAATTCATATAATAATAAAAGACATGATTCACATGGATGACGTTAAAACTGATATTTTTTTAAAATGATACGCATTGAAATTTCAAAAAAACATTCTTCAAAATAATTCATATAATTTATAATATTACAGAAAATATTAATAAATTATTTAATAATTATTTAATACCTCCATAAAATCGACACGTACATATATATAGAAGATTCCCAACTAAAACAAAATGGGTAGGGTTGGTTTCACATTCATGCATCACATTAAGAAAATTATTTAAAAATCATAATGGAATTAAAACGAGAATTTTAAAAAGACCATTAATAACAAGATAACAGTAATTTCATTCAATTTATATATTAATATTATATGGATTCAAAAAATGGTTTGTATTGTTTTAGAAATATCTATTTGAAAATGAGATTAGAGAAGATACCCCTGTAGCTTAGAGAATCCATTAAAATAAATTAATATAAATTATAATACATGAAATGTTTCTATAATCAATTTAATACTCTATAAAATTATAATAAAAATAATTCAATGTATATTATTTACACCAAATAATTGAAAACATGTGGTGGATATAGCATTACATTCAATGAATGAAATTGGGATAGGGATCCCTTATCATGTATTCCCACTTACTTGAATCCACTATTATTTATTTTTTGGTAAACATAAATATATTAATAAATTATTTATGAATACTTTCATATATAATAACATTTCTACAAATAAATTATAATTTTTTATTTTTAAATTAATAATTTTTTGTAGTATATTTTCATCATCAGATGTTTTTAATTTTAATTATTTTTTATGTACTTCATAATATTGATGTTGATCATTACTCACTGATAAAAATTTCAAAAGGGATACATTACATAAGGTAATACAATATATATTTTTTAATATCATTTAAATTTATATATTCATTCGATGATTTTAATCGTTAGGGATTTTTTAAATGAAATATGTGGAATGATTGATTCAATCAATTTATAAGATTATGTGGATGCATTTAAATAATATGTTAAACATTAATATAAAATTTAAATAACCAAAATAACATTATAATTTTTCAATTTATTTGTATTTATAACCTTATTAATGTTTCTATAGTCATCCACGGTAGAAATAAATGTCTTTGTGTATGTATGTTTTTAAACCAATCCAAACAAGAACATGAAATAATTGATGAGTGAGTATTATTATAAATCTAATTTATTTGGAATAATTTAATTATTAAATATGTATAATGATATAATTTTTATGATTCCATTGATTTGTGTAATATTTTAATAAATTTTAATAATTATAAATGGATATATGAAAAATAAAATACATTACATTGTGAAGAAAATAGTCTAGAAATACATACAAGTGGTGCTATAACATTCCATAGAATGAAAAGAAGGTTGGAATTTGTTTATTGTTTTAGAATATTAAAAAAGTTTTAATTATAATATTTATTCACTAAATTTTTCCATCTAACAAGCCTTGTATGGTGGTTATGAAAAATGAATCATGTAACTTTTGGATGATGTAGTTTTCACATAACAGAAGAAAAATTTTAATTTTTTCAATGGTTGAGAGGAAGGTGGAAAATTTTTATCCCATAAACATAATAACATATATGTAATATTATGATCCTGTTGAAATTATTTTTGATATGAATATATTATATTTTTTTGGATTAATTTGAAATAAATTAAATTGATTTAAATAATGATAATTGATTATTTTACACAAATCGTTAGAAGACATCCTTCATAGATGGGGTTAATTAATTGAGAGTTGGTATTTTAAGAAAAAAACTATAGGACATATCAATGATTTTAGGGGAAAAATTTTGACATATTATGGACAAATAAAATAGTCATGGGGTTAGATAAAAGGTGGGGAGATGATTGTGGCTTTAATAAGGTTGAGGGTTTCATTTTGAAAATAATTTAAAATGTAAAGATACTATTCAAATTTCAATTATATCAAAAAATGGAAAATAATGGATTGTGGGATGGTTTATGGTTAGTTAATTAAAATCGATAAATAAAGATATATAATTTTAAATCTATTATTTTCCTTTTATTTTTAGATTTTCTACTTTTTCCATTTTTTATTTTTTACCTTAGTAACAAGTTTTTTTCTATGTAATTTACTTATAATTAGTAAATTTAAAATTTATATTATTAAATAATTTTTACCTAATTATTCAAAATATCAGATCTAGTTTTTCAAATAAAATTTCTTATGGGTGAAAACCCACTAATTTTAATATTTCAATTTAAAATGTGTAATAAACAATTTTGGAAAAAACAGAATTTTTATGCTTAAAAAATTATTAAGATAAAATTATAAATTTTATTATTTAAAAATAATTAGTTTAATAATAACCAAATAATATTTATCTTTCTTAAAAATTTATCAAAAACAAAATTCTAACTTTTGGGTACATAGTCAAATGAATGAATCCAAATAATTTCCTCAGTATTGTAAAATATTACTTATGTTTCTAAAATGTTAATCTTGAGTGATATTATATTTTTAAATGATTAATTTTAATTTATAAATATGTATTTATTTAATATAATTATTTTTTATTAATCATTAAAATCATTTTTATGTTATCTATATGTCGTAAATTTTATGGTAATCTCAAAACCGGTAGTACCATTAATCACCCAAAATTCAAATTTTTTATAAATATACCAAAAATCTAACCTGAGAAAATTTTATAATTTTGAAGTATAAAAATAATTATATTTTATCAAAAAAATTCAAAAACTTATATATTTTACAATGAAAATGAAAAATAAAATAAAAACTTTATTATATTAAAATAAAAATTTAATTATTATTAATATTATTTCATATCGTTAAATAATTAAAAAAAACATAATGATATTAAAATGTGTTCAATTTTTTTAGCTAAAATATTAAAAAAATAAAAACCAGTATTCTGGAAATTAACATTTATTTTAATATAAACTTATATTAATGAATAATTATCAAAATATTAGTAATTTTAGTTGAGAAATATATATTTTTTACTAAATATTTTCTATCCAAAAAATTTTTTTATAATATCCATCTCTTATGTTAGAACATGTTTTACTTTACAATTTTTAAGGGATTTACCAATCAAAAAAAAATTTAATATAATATATATAGTAAAATCATGGGGAGTTACACTGAATGTCCGTGTTATAAAGAATAATTCAACTAACTCCGACTCATGGGTATTAGGTACTGATTGTTAAAAACACATTTTAACTTTGTAAAACAGACTTATTTATAGATTTTAATTGATGAATGATGAACTGGATCTTCATGTAAAGTGGAGAAAAATGTGTTTCATTAGAATATGAAACCTATGATCTTGGTCATCCTTGTGGATTAGTCCTGGAATTAATTAATTTTAATAATGTTACCTATATAAAAAGGATTTTTATTTTCAAATAATGTTTGTACAGTATGATATTTAAATTAATTATCATGGAAAACATTTTTTCCATATATAATGAAAACAATTTTATAGTGTCAAAACTATAATTAAGAGTTAGTACATTTTAAATATGCATAATCATATTTTTGTAAATTAAAATTAGACATTCATGGTGAATTCTAATCCCACCTACCTCTTTTTTATCTCATGGAATATATAAATGAGATAAGTGATTAGATACTCCATAGATATGGATTTGGGGACTCATTCGATTATGAATTATTTTATACATTTAAATCTAGACTATTGGGAAAATAGAGAAAGTCACTATTTTAAATAAAGGTTGGAAGGGATTTTAGTCAACTGGATCTCATACATATTGATTAATTCAGACCAATCATTATACAAGAAAATTATAATTTTACGTACTTCATTACAATTATGAAGGACCTTTTTTATACTTTTATGTTTTTAATGAAACATAATTATTGAAATTTTGAAATGATCAATGGTTTTTTGAATAATGTATATAATCTTCTGGGATATAGTATTATTACACTTGAAACTAATAAAGTTGGTGAATTCATGAGTAATCAATTCTCTATCCATATATATAGTTGATGAATGTTTCTCAAACTCATTTTTTATTGAACACCATAACTAAATAATGTTCCTAAAAAAGGAACCATGACTTATTGTACATGGTATGATTGAGGACAATATAGTATAAATTTTCTTATTTTTGTTGGGGTAATTCTATATAATTTTTCACTTTTCTTTAATTTTCTTTATAAAGTAGTTATAAGAAAACAATGATATATATTTAGTGAAAAACATCCTATAATGTATTTTATGATTTTTTTGTGTTTTTGATGTATTTGTACGATGGTTGTAATCTAAAAAACAAGAACATATATTCGATAGATTCTTATTTTATGGTTATCCTAATGAAATAAAGTGATATTATTCATATAATAATGATGAACAAAAAAATTTGTTTCTTCATTTTATATATACCATTATAATGAAAATAAAATGTAATGTGTAAGGGAGAGGAATGTAAAAAAAGAATAATATCAATAATAAAAACCCAAAATTTTCATATAATAGATGTTTAATTCATTCCATAAAGAGTTGTGGAAGTATAACTAACTCATATTACATAAACATCTCAAAATATGGAAATATTCATTTGGAACCTGTGTGAAATTTTTTTATCATGTATAATAATGATAATGTATTATTCATATGATTTAATCCAACATCCTATAGAGTAGATATTTAGAGTTCTCTTGTTAACCATTTGTCCATGTGATACCCTCTTGAAGAACATGTTTTTTATTTTCCGTGGATCATGGGTTGATGGGACTACAATATATTTATTGTGAGATATATGATATGTTTTTCATTATTTCTCTAACTTATTTCAAGGTGACAATACATTAATATCCTCTTATAATTATATTATATTCCTTTTTTTGAATTTTTATATTTTCCTGGTTTGGAGGATAAGCACCCAATTGGGGTCACGATTGGTGTAATCTTTCTAATTATCCTGGGAGATAATTTAATAATATACCCTTTAATGGGGTTGGATGGATGGTTATGTTTACTTGTGATTTCTACGTGACTCTCTCTAGGGTTTTTAGATATATATATATGATATGAAAGGATGTTTATTGTGTTAGCCCCTTGGAAAAATTTGATACATCTACATGTTGAGTAAGTGAGGTTTTTTATGTTAAGACCATATGAGTAGATGGGTTATTGTGTGGCATCACCGTTTAATATTCAGGTATGTCCCCATGCGATATAATTTGTAAAATAGAAACATAAGACATGTTATTTAGATCATATTATACTGGTTATCCACTAGTTTGTGGGATTGTAGGTATACATAGACAATTCTGAGATTTAGAGTGGGTTGTTCTTACTCTCTTTAATATAAAGTGAGTGGAGAATTTATGTCATTAGGTGCATATAACTACATGATCTATGGTGTAACTAACATAGATATCAATTCTTGAACAATATGGGGCCAACCATTTATCATTGTGAGGTGATATCATAGTTTTATAGAGTGTTTGCTTCGGGATGTCCCAATTAGGGGTGTGTCAATTTTCTAGGTTTTTTAGGTTTGAAACATTATAATTGGTTTTTTTCGGGAACCCTATGTTGATCTATAGAGTGAGATGAGGGTACTATTTATTCCCTAAACTAAAAGAAACCATGTGAGATATAGTGTTCCTGAAACTTATAAGAGGTAGAACATGAGGATAATCGGGTTGAATTTCATTAGGGATCTAGGTTTAAAGGATCACGAAACATCATTTTTTTAAATGATTCATTATATAATGGGCTTTAGGTATGTAATTGGTGTTTCCCTAAAATTTCAAGTGGAAATTTCATTGATATTTTTAGGTATGCTAGTACATGTCTCTGATGTAATGTTCCTTATTGAATAACAGAGGGATCAATATTACAACCAAGGTATTATATACATTTATATTATATTTAAATAGTTGAATATTGATTTTTATATAGAAAAACACATAAGTAGAAGACAAACATTTATTTTAATTGGAAATATAAATACATAAAAAATGGTTAATAAGTGTCCCACAACATCTAGTACAATGTTATTCATAAATATCACCCTTCATAGAAAAATAATACATAATACATTAATTCATAACATGGGAAAAAGAAATTAGAATGGGTGACCTCAGCATCACAGTAAGGGTAAACCTGGGAGATATCCACATAACATGAGAATAAGTGTATAATAATTTGGGAATAACATTTTAAAATCATACCCTATACATAGTTTCTCATAAACATGATCTATGTAATAAATTGTGGAATTATAAAGGACATTAATCATAATGGAATCAAACAACAAAATATGTTAAATCATAACATTGGCATCAGACATGGAATTTTATCAAACACACAAGAATATAATATCATATACATATTTGTCAAGGATTATTTCCGTGTTTATCATAGAGGTTATTTACCACCATGTAATATCTCATAAATTTAAGTGACTTGTGTTTATAATTATTATTGACCTCCATGTTTTAATGAAATTAAATTACAGATACTTACGTTATTCATGAGTTTCAATCATCTCTATAAGTACATGTTATTTTGTTCCATGTGAAAAAAATTTCATAGTCTGAGCCATGGTTTTCCATGATGTTCCACTAGAATAAAAATCTCACAAATCCTGACATACTTCCAGGATATCACTCTTCCAATTTATCATACCATTATACTAAAATATTGACAAATACTGAGACACTGTTAGTCGACACACTATCAAGATATCATGCCGCGTGAATGAAAAAGTTTCTGTGCATGAGATCCCACCATTGGAGCACCGTTGACATCATACATTCAGATAATAATTTTAGCTAAATCTAAGATATTGTCATACTAGGCAACACTAATCCATACACTTTTAGTTGATACAAAACCAGTGTAGTTGAAATTTGGCTATGTATAATACACTGCATGTATCATACCACCAACATCATATCATCAGCGATACATCACTAGTATAAGACACTGAACCTATTTCCCGTAACATATCATTTAAAATCATAGTATTCTAAAATAATATTTTCTATTCACAGTAATTACATTTTCTATATTATTTATTGTGTCTTAAATGATGTAATGATAGCATTGAAGTGAGTCTTAAGATATGTAGTATATGGAATCATCAATTCACGTTATTCAACTGACTGATATTGATAATAGTGAAACATAATCCCTAATGAAAATTGAGATATATGAAAGTAAATTCAATTTTAAAAATTCATGAAATACTATGATATTGAGAGCACCATCTACCTAAACAAACATAGATCTTACCAACTATAAACATTCAACTAAGAAGCTAAACTGCACATTTTCATTTGCTCCTTACCTTCAGTCAAAGAACATGAATCTATGACACTCTATTTTCCTAAATATTTTAATGATATTCTGTCAAAATCTTTATTCTAAGTCAAATCAAGAGTCACAAGCTTCATAAAAATCGACCGATCACATCTAGGATCTACGATAATATAATTCTCTATTAGAATTATATTTATTACATTTTGGGCATTGTGTGTATTACTGTAATTTATATAGTTACACTATCTCGTGAGCTAAACTAGTAGATACTTGTTATATTCTCAAACTCTTTTGTTTTTATTTCTACAACATATAAGATTTCTAGACGCCCTTGTATGGCTTGTTTAGGTTATCTTCCATGAATAATTGTGGAGGAAGATGTGTGTGGCCTGGGAAGTGTGTTAAATATTATAAAAACCCAATCCTAGTTGTTGATAATATTTTTTATTTTATATAAACAACATGGTGGAGGGTGATCACTATGGTTAGAGGAATAATTCTGTAATTTGGACTAATGCACCTGTATTCCTTCGTTCCTAAATGTATCTTAATTTAGTTCATCATTATTTAAGCATTAAAACTAAAAATATTTATAACTATAAAAATAATATATACTTTGAGGGTTAATTTTTTATTCTATTCATATTGTATTTTGATCACATAAAATGATTTAAAAGGACCTAATAATATTATATGTTATTCATCTAAGACCAAATTAGTATTTAGAGAAATCATTAGAAATACTGAGTGGTATATCATACGAATTATTTTTTATAAAATAATATATTGTTAAATATATGGGGGATTCAAAATTAGTACATTTTATAATGTAAATTTTCTTGGGTACTAATTTGACCCCCCCCCCACACACACACACACACGAGATACTCACTCTGACCAACATTTGGTATCCGTGGTTTTCTTTCATTGATATTATTTTTTTTTGAATTTTTTTAACAATGATATTAGTTGTACATTAAAAATATGAAATTTATATCATTTATTAAATTATTTCATTATAATGGTTAATCAACAAGAACCTTTTTATACAAACAACCCTCCTTTTTTAGTGGAAAAAATTATGCTCAATTGAAGATTAATAAAAATTCACATAGATAGTTTGGATTTTGATAATTGACATTTTATAAAATATTAATATGTTATACATTATTCTACAATGAGTAGATGAGATGATGAAAAAATGATATCTTACAACAATAATTATAAATTAATGATTTCCCTTTACTTTGTGTTTGTAGATGATAAATTTAATAGGATTTATTCATGTAAAACAACTTTTGAAATTTTGGACACTATCTATTTCACAGGAGGGAACATAAAATGTTAAAGACATGTGACATAATACATATACTATAAAATTTGATAATGAAAAAAGGAAACATGATGAACCCATTTATGACTTTCATATAAGGATCATTGATATTTTTAACAGAATGGGATCAAATTTATACATATATTTGGCAAGTATGAGATCATAAAATTACTCAAATGCCTAGAATAAATATGAAGTGGAACATCATTTTCAATTACGGAACCATGTCAAATTAATAATCTTCCTATCAAGGAGGTGATCGTGAATCATATGATTCATGAAGAATAATTACAGTTAAATAAGGAAAAATATGAGGATCATAATAGAAATTAATTATCTTTCAAGACTATTACCCCTAGAAAATTAAAATGAACAATAATAATAGAAGGTAAAAAATGATGGGTCTTGTGATAGTGAATCACCTTATGGAAGTGATGAGGAGATGGATCACCAATCCTAACTATTTCAAAAAATTTACTAAATAAAAAATTTCTTTATGAAATATATCAATAAAAAAATTTATGACTTCAAAATAAATGCGATGAAATATTAGAATAAATATGATGATCCAAATGAAGTTTTCTACTATGAATTCATGAGGAAATGTCACATAAAATCAACCTATAAAAAGTTTATATAAATAAAAATTATGAAAAAAGTGATAGGGGATACAAAAATTCCATAATGGAAACATGGTGTTATTTAGAGGATACCTACAATTACTCTGATGCATCACCTGAAGATAAAATATATAGAGAAAACATTTGTTTCATGACTAAACATAGTATATTATGAATTAATCCTATTGTATCTAGTGTTTTTCATGTGCATGTGTCTGATAATTATAATAATGAATATCATGATGATTATAATATGTCTAATGAATAATTATATGAATAGTGAAATATTCTAGAGGATACATTTAATGAATTAAATGACTATTATAAAAGTATTTAAAGGAAACATACATTAAATATAAATATAAAATATGAAAATTCAATATAAAAAACGAAAAATGATCAATTATTTGAACAAAATACCAAACATTATCCTCTAAATGAGAAATTCAAGGAAGATATTGAAAATATTAATCATGGTAGATAGAGAATATATTTTATTTATAAACAAGTTTCTTTAATATAAATTACTAGTATAAAATATGAACCTAGAAAAGTAGAATATCTAAAAGTACCTTGGATCCTAAATCCAGACCTGATATTTCTACTCTTATTCATTTTTCAATAGGACCCAACCATATTTTTATATCTAATAGTATGAAATCTCATTACAGGAATCCCATTATAAAAATTGTGGGTTCCAAAATCGATGATTATATGTATTTGTAGAACCAAATAGATTTGGGTACCGAAATCCTTTCTTGTTTAAAACTTTTTTTTTGTGGAAAATTCTTGATGACCATAAGTAAAATTTTATGGTGCTTGGATTGTGGGTTTTTAATACATATGACATGGGATTAATAATTTTTCTAGTGTCCTGTAAAAGTTGGTTTTGTACATTTCACCTATAGTGATAATAAAAAATGAAATATCATCGGCTTAGGCCAGATAGGTAATAAAAATTAATTTTTAATTTCAATTATTTTATACGTTTATGGTTTAATAAATAATCTACATAGCATATCCAAGTTGTGTAATGATGATTTTTATGTGAGGTTTCATAATGGAGCATTTAATTATTCTTATTCAAATTTTTGTTTACTATTTACTGCATTGAGAAAGGATAATATTTATGTTGTAGATTTAAAGTCATTGATTTCTCAAAAAATATCATTCATATGTGACATTCACAAAGAGAATGCATTTTGAATAGGAGACTAGGAAACATTTACATTCACTCTCTTATAAAGATAATTAAAAAACGGTTTGTTTGGGTTATTCCTATGCTTAGGTTCCTAGTGGAATAATTTTATAAACCTTGTGAAAATGTTAAACAACATTGTTTATTATTTAAAATAATAAATGATTATAATCTTATCATCACCTTTAGTTGATTCACATGGAGTTGTTTGGACAATGTATATTTTCAATGCTTAATGGAGAGTATTATGTTTATGTTTTTGTAGATGATTTCTATAGGTATACATGGTAATAATTTTTACTTAAAAAATTTGAATCCTTACCTTACATGTCCTTGTATAATATATAGATATAAAATATTAGTGGACTGAGGATTAAAACCAAAGAGTAATCATGGACATAAATTTGAAAATAATAAATTTTAAATATTTTCCACAAAAAATGGCTACAATTATATCTTCTATGCTCCTAGGTTATCCCAATAGAATAAAGTTGTTGAATGGAAAAATATAACACTATAATAAACTAAATTTGTGTGACCTATCTATTTATTTTTTAGAATAATTGGTCTATACTACCTATTATATATTAATATAGTTTTGATTAAACCTATCCTTATGAAGGCCCTTTATCATCTGTTGAATAATAGGTAACCTAAGGATAATTAATTTATAGAATTAAAGTGAAAATTAATCATTTTTAATTATAAGGATAATCTTGAAAAATTTTATTCCAACAGTGATGAAGAAAATTTTCATAATTATTAAATCTTTATCCAATCCTATAGAGTTATCAATAAGAAAATAATAAATGTGGAACAATAAATATATTCAAATTTTATAAAGCTTAACCACATGAGCCTATGAATTATTTTGAAAACCATAAGGATGCATTAACATCAATAAATTCAAATTATAGAACCTTATAATCTTCTTTCAAACAGGCATAAAAATCATCTAGTTCTAAATAATGTCCCGAAAATTCTGATCCTAAACTAGAAAATTCAGATGTGACCAGTCCATCTTTTTCTTGAGATCTTAGACCAATTACATAAAACACATTTGATAGTATTGTCTATAACTTAAATATAGGAACACAATCTAGATCTTCTATTAAAAATAATGTTGAACATCACTTTTTCTTGTCTCAACATGAGCCTAAGAACATTAATGATGCTACAAATTTTTAATTTTTGGTAATAGTTATAAAGAAAAATTGAGTCAGTTTAAAATAAATAAAATTGTGGAAATGTATTGAGAGTACTAATAAAACATATGCCATTAGAACTAAAAGGTTGTTTAGGAATAAATTTTATGACCCAAGAACTATAGTTAGAAATAATTCAACCCTTGATTGACAAGGTTATATTAATTTATATTTAATTGAAATGATCTCTTAAGGCTGAGATGCTTTGGATCATACATGTTGTTTATTTTTTGAAAATGAATGGTTAGACTAATATCTATCTTGAGAGTGACTCTTCTACCATCGTGCAGGCCATTAGAAATGGTGAAATGTATATCTCATGACAGCTCGTACCAAAGTGGATTCAATGAATGGAGACCCTTTTGACTCTCAATGTCATCATCATGCATTTCTATCTTGAGATGAATAGGGTTGCGGAAGGTCTTGAAAAAATTAGAGTTGGAAAATCCATTACTGGTTCTAATACTCTTCGTAAGGATTTACTCACTTATTATAGGGATGATTGTAATAAAATCTTGTATTTTACCCTTTTGTAATATTTCTATTTTTATGAATTAATGCCTCACCCTTTTGGTGAAGGGAACCTTCTAAAAAACAATGAGTAAATATTTTCACCTGTAGCCATACTTGAATCCCTAAGATTACTACATGATTGTGTAGTACACATAGATTTCAAGATTTATCAAATATATTTCAAGATTTCATTCTTATATTGTTTTATAATTTTGTATTTTTTGAATAACCACCAGTTTTTAATATCTATGATCTTCCAAATCATGTTTTTAAATTAACAAATTTTAATATGGTTTTGAACAATATCCTAGAGAATGAAATCACATGATTTATGATATTTTTTATATCAATCGGATTTTAAAATGTAATAGCTGACCCTACAATTTCTATAAGGTTAATTTAGAAATATATATTAGTAGTAAATGTTTTTGTTGTTGATATTATTTTCAGATCTTCAAAAACATTTTGTGGTACAATATTTTCATAAATGATGAAAAATTAGTTTCAAATTATTTCAATGTGTGAACATAAATTCATTATTCAATTTCATATTATTTAAAACAATGAAATTTTTTTATCTTATTAAATATTAAAATGGTCTTCTAAAAGTTTTTATCATGGATAGAATATAGAAGTGATACTTGTAAGAGTTCCACAAAAAAATTGGACCTTAATGAAGCTGGGAAACTAGTTGATCAAACCCGTTATTGAGGTATGATTGGATGTATCTATACATGACTACTAGCTAACCAGATATTATTCATAATGTGTGTATGTGTGCTCATTTTCAAGAAAACAATAATAGTCACACATTGTTACTGTTAAAAGAAATTTCAATTTCATAAATTATACAACCAATTTTGATTTGTTTTACCCAATAGGATAATAATTTGATTTAGTATGTTATTGTGTTGCTAATTTTCGTGTATGAATGTTAGATAGAAAAATAACCTCTAGAAAATGCCAATTTTTATGTAAGTGTCTTCTTCCATGGTTAAGTTAAAAACAAATATTTTGTTGCATTATATACTACTGAAGTAAAGTACATATCTACAGGTAGTTTATAGGCACAAATTTTGTGGATGAAATACACTCTACTAGATTGTGGATATCAATTCTGAAGATCACCATAAATTGTGACAAAAAAATTGGGATTAAAATATCTAAGAAACCTTTTTCACACTCTAGGATAATGATTATTGATATAAAACATCACTTTTTGATAGACCAATTAAAAATAGAAGATATCACTCTTAAATTTCATATCATAAAACATCAGTTAAATAATATTTTTACAAAGCCTTTGAATTTTGAAATAATGAAATATATCAAACATGACTTATGAATGGTAAATTTTTATTATGTTAGATTTTCTTGGAGATAACATTATTGTTGACATACCTTCATAAGTGAAAAACCCATTCTGATAACATGGAATTGGCTTTCCATTCCTTTATAATATCATGTCATTGGATTGTTATGCTATTAGATATCACATATTTAGTTGTCACAACATTTATATATAATTATTTTTCATTTCATGAAATTTCAATTTTTTTGTTTCTTAATACTTTGAACTACTGGTTTATTTCCTATTTTATGATATATCTATAACCAGTTTCTTTTTTTCCTTATATTTTCATTATTATTTCATGTACTAATTCTATTTTATAAAACCTAATATATATGTAATGATATTAACATGTCATATGTCTATTCCCAACATACCATTATCCCTACACTATAATATCATATCTCTCTTAATCCAAGAGAAAATGTTTACCCTATTACATTATAAACATTCTCCAAACCTCGACTGATCCTACAAAGGCAATATGAATGCTAATAATAAGGAATAATTTTAATTTTTCTCCTTTTATGTGTAAATATTCAGAAAATAAAATTTAAGAGTTTATTGCACCTGATCTACAGTCTCTAGTCAACCAAGATCTTGATAATAGAGTTATTGTTCCTGAAAATGTATTTGAATCAATGTGGTGGTTATGTAGTAAGTCTGAGGGACAAAAAGTGCTACTAATTTAGGTATTTTAATAAAAAAATTTCCACAATAAAATACCATTGGACCCTATTATTTTCATTGAGTTCTATCGGAATAAATTATTTTTATTTGATTATGATGATTATTATTAGATCATATGTCATGCGAATGAAAATGTTTTTGGTGTTCCAAAATGGAAATGTAATTATTGTTTATGTGTACCTCAAGATTGATTTTTTAATTATTAAATAGGAATAACATTAGAAGCTAGTTATTTGTTTATGTTTGAGGATGCACTTTTTGTGCTGACGGGAGATGGCCCAACTAGGAGGCATGTTTCCTCTAAGATGGAGAAAGAATATAGGTTTCTTTTTTACATTTTCTAGCACATGAATTGGCTGGAGAAGGGTGATTTTAATACACTAAGGTGAAAGGATGTGTTTCTTCTATATATAATTATAAAATTCCGCATAATCAATATATTTTAATACCTTATAGTAAAAATCATTGAAATGAACATGAAATCCTCCACATCTAATTTGTCGATATAGCTAATTATTATTTATACAATGTTGAAGACCAAGGGAATAATTACTGAGTATCAAGAATATATTATAAAATATAGTCTTTTGGACATACATGTGATAATTTATCAAGAATGATGATAATTCAGAATCCCTATAAGAAATAGTGGGTTTGTGATTCTGAATATTTATATGATGAGTTTAATCCAATTGATCATCCAACAAGATCAAAGGACGATGTTGATCGAGGCATGGAGCCTATTGATGTAGCGACCCAACCACAAATATCTCATAGCCCTTATCTTATGTTAGTTACATTGGAATGATTACAAATAATCAAATCCCAAAGTACCTAATAGTTAAGTAGTCTTGGCATACCATATACATATATGAGAAATAAGTATACTAATTACAACATATTATTTATATTCATTATATCTAAAAATCATTGTGGAAAACATTAATATATCTAGTATATCCCTGTATAACATTCCTAGAATGATTATTCGATTCAATGGGAATGAAACATATGTGGGAGATCTCAAATGCTCAGTATGGGAAAAATATAGAGCAATCATTAATGAATCGATGAGAATAATAACTATGACCTGGTAAATAAATGAACACACATGCCATGTAATAAATAAACTGAGATGGAACTGCATAAGAAATATAGAAAGGTAAAAAATGGAAATAAATTCTATTAAAAAAACTACATAAGGAAAAATGAATATGGTGTGGTAAGAACCTAAAACACATTACATTTAATAAATGAACTAGAAATTAATTGTCTATATACATGTGTTAATGTGAAATCTTATTGAAGAATAATAACTTAAAATAAATTACGGAAATGATTAATTACCATGCCTCTTGTTTCCCAAGGACATGATACCATTATCATCAATAATTACTTTTAAATATTCTCATTTATGCCACTAATTATTCCCATGAGACTACTAATGCATTGATGGGATTTCATTAACGAGTCCTGAACCCATATGACCTCCATCAAATGGAACCCAACATATGTATTCCATGTCCAAAACATTCCTCAAATCGAATAAACAATATGACTTACCAAATATTATAATTGAATAATGTATTTGAATTTTTCAAAATTTCCACAAAAAAATAATAACATTCAATGTAAACACCTTATGAAAAATGTTATATGTTTTTGAAAATAATCACATAAATGGAAAATGATATTGATATTTGGGGGAAATTATACGTAAAATGATCCTAGAAAATTAAATTTTCAAGGGGAGTAAAAGGAATCAAGGAAGTGAATGTTCTCGGATATGTTGATCGTGTAGGATAAGTGGTGATGTATTGTTCAAAAATGGAGGTTCTTGTAAACCCAAGATATGATTCCTAATTGATTTTTAATCAATTCCATTGATTCATTTTTGTAATATTTTTTGGCACTTGTCATGGATTTTGATGGTGGTACCTCTAAGGAAGGGACACTAGACCATACTCAAAGGGCTAAAGGACTTTCTATTTTTGATGCCTTGTCAGTGTCTTAAAACTATGTATTTGTGATTATAATGACATCAACATCTCTGATAATGATGGTTCATTGTTTTTTTTTATTTTTTCAGATTAGGATGTAGTTATGAAAAGGCTTGAAACCAGTAAGATCTCTACATTGAGAGGAATATATCATGTCAAAAGAGACAAACTGTAGAAGAAAAAAGATCTCAAAATGGGGATTTTCCAATTTTAGAACATATTGGACTTCAATATGGTCCCAATTGGAAGAGGTTTATTATATTTTCTTTAATAGGATTGATGATATTAGGGTATCCTAAAACAAAGGAGCTACCATTATAAAACTAGAGACATTAAAATATCTGAAAGGGACAAGACTTTTAACACCATTACATAAAGGAAACACATTATCAGGTCTAGATACTCTTAAATAGTCTAAACTGGTTCTATTAGAACCCTAAAAATCATAGTGACCTTGTGTCTTGTGTGGGGACTCCACTAAAGATATATCATGACACTATAGATTTTGATCTTGGTTTTTATGCTCATTTTCATACTAATGTTAACAAGGAATCACAAATGCTTGATGTTGTTCACTTCCTTTATAATGAAATAATATTCTAATTAAGAATTGTGTATGGAATGAAACATCCATTTTTTACTATTGTAATATTGTTGGTCATATATTTTCTAAATGTAGAAACATCCCAAAAATGTGAATAATTCTATTGTTGAGAGGGTAATATCATTGAAGGAGGTTGGAAGGAATAAAAAAGTGAAGGTTCCCATGTCTATGAAGGTAGAGAATTCATACAAGGGTGGGTGGAAATCTAAATGAGGTTCAAATAACTCTAGGTATAGATGGTGAAGACAGATGTATGGATGGTACTATACAGGAAAATCCCTTGCCTCTCTTAGAGTATATCACCTAGGGTGGAGGGGTCTCTGGTGTCATTTTTCCACTTGGGGATGAAACTTAAGGAAAAAATGTTATTTTCCATTTAGAAGATTCTCTATCTATTAGAGGTGGTTATAAGGATATTTTTGCGGGGGTTAATATGACCTTGTGTACTCCTGCTACTACCTTAAATAATCCTACTACTATGGGTGATTCACTTCACGAGAAAAAGGGTTATATGAAAGGTTATGTTCCAAACTATAAAATTATTAATAATGTTGTAAGTACATTCTCTGAAGATCTAAATGATATTAGCCTCTCGAAGGATAAGGTTATGGTGTATCTTTCCTCGGCCTTTCTAGTTTCATCTACATGTTAGAAGATTCATTCTAATGATGATATTGCTATGATCAGGGTACTTACAAAGAACCTTTCAATAAGGACACTTCCCCATCTTCCTCTATTAGTGTCACATGGGCGCATACCCCTTCATCAACAAAGGATGATACTATGTTAGTTGTTAAGAAGATACCTCAAGATAATAAATGGTTTTACTTGGTGGAATGGGATGATGGATTAGAAGCAAAAAGTTCTTCTACATTCCCCTTATAGGTCACTTCTGTACGGGCCTAGGAATAACCTCCAATAGTGGGTCTTAAGGGTGGTTTTTTCAATAGGAATAAAACTAGGAGACTCTCCAATAAGATTAATGCTTCTGTAAATCATTTAGGAAATAATAAGGAAAATATATGAGAATGATTGAAAACATTAACTATAAATCAAGATCGAAATAAATATTATTAATTAGAATTTTTAAGGTCTTTTTAACTCCAATACTATTAATGGTTTACATAGGAATATTCAGGTCAGCAATACCATGTTTCATGGGATTTATAAACCCATGGTTATTTTTCACTATGTCTTTTGTGGGGAATAATAATTATGGATATTAATTTATTGCTTCTAGTGGTTCTTCTGGATTGGTATTACTTTTATTTGTTTTTACTCAAGATTCCTTAGGAAATTGTAATGTTATTAGTATTGATGAGAAGATGATCTCTTTATCATTTTTTATTGATCCTTGTCAAATGGTAGGCTAATTCATCTATTCCAAAAAATGGTATCAAGATAGATTGTTTTTATGGCATGATATTGAGAAAATTAGGGGAGGGATATCTTCCAATGGATTTGATGTTCATGACATTAATACAAACCATTATTCTAGTGAGAAAATGGCTACCTTACCACTATGATTTATCTTAGGGAATTAAAATCATATGTTAATGATAATGAGTTGATTGAATTACTCTTGGTTGAATCCAAATAACCATTTTATAATATATAACATAATCTAAAGGTTTCTAATATACTTGATTGTGAATTTGATAATAATCTGGATCTGGATAGTTGGTATTCCATTTCTAGCATCTATCTACCAAAATTCTCATCTGATCATCACCCATTTTTAGTTAGTTTCACAAGTATGGAGCAGAGAAATAAAATTTTTTGTAATAATTATTATTATTTTAAATTTTATGTTGATAGTATCATTTATATCATATGGGCCAAAATGTATTGTGATTGGGGGTATGACTTCCTCATTATATTAAATATGCTTAAGGACTATCTGAAAATTTGGAGTAAGGACACCTATAGTGGGATGGATAAATATATTAGCACTCTTTAATATAATCTTCAACATATTTAGGATGATTAAACTAAACTGATTTAAATCTAGATTTCACTAACAATGATACTATTTTTAATATAATCTTCACCATATTTAGTATGATTAAACTAAACTGATTTAAATCTGGATAAATATATTATCACTCTTTTTATACAGTCATGGTAACTTTTTTTTCATTTTGGTATTTTTTGCCAATGCAAATCCATGTTCATGGAAATGATATAAGCTCATGTATTACTAGATCATTGAATGTGTTTGGTTTCATGACATTATTTTCATCTGGGTTGCAGGTATTAGATTCCATGGATCTTGTTTTTCCGGAAGGTATGTTTCACTAAGATGTGTTTTTCATGGGTGTTTTCACTAAATTAGCATGGTTTTTTTTTCTATTATTTTATTTAGTATGGTATGTTTGTATATTGTTTAAAATACAATGAATATTACATTAAAACTGATCATAGAACAATAAAAGAAACACCATTCAATTTTTATTCAAATGAATGTGTATGCATAATGAACTATACAACAGGTTTAAACTATGAAAATGAATTATGAATATAATTTAAACACATATCAATTTGTATTCGAATTATATTAATTATATTTTGTACATGTGCAGGACAACAATAAGACAAGGGCGTGCTGATATCAACATATATTTCATGCTATGTGATTATTTTTCAAGAAAAATGACTACATTTTTCACACAGTAATCGATTTTTTTCTATTACAACTTATGAGAGATAAAGGATTAGGAAATTATTACTCTTATATTTTTTAATATTTGAATTTCTATAACATAAAACATATAATAATTTTCTCAATCCTATGATGCATGTTCTTTTATATTTTGTAGCAGTATTAAATGAAATGAAATTTATGATCAATCCGAATATTCCAATATTTTACACCATAAAAAACAAGTTCAAATACATATTTACATTATTACTAGAATAATACTAGAAGTGGTTAAGTAGAATTGCTTACATTATCATGGATTCTACTGTAAAAGTTTTATTAGGAGTGCTTACACTAGCATCCCATATGAACATCAATTCTTAAACTAGAAAAGTGTACATATATACCCATTTGGATTCATTTATAGCAAGATTACACTAGAATTTCGTACATGAGTAGTATTCCCACTATAAATTTCTATACAAACATAATTATAGTAACATTGGTTACACTATTATTTATTAGACAAGAAATGAGTAGTGTGTAACTGTTCATAGAAACATTACCTATACAAAATCATTTTCGTAATGCATATGTCTAGGAAATACAAGGGTGACAAATCTAGGAATCATGAGAAGAATTCTTCTAAAGCTCTGTCTACAATGAAACTAGCCTCCCACTCATTGGTGTTGGGGTATAGGACATGGGGTTGTGTTGGGGAGGGTTCGGTGGGGGGATGATGCGGGGGAAGTGTCCAGGGTTGTGTGATGTGGGAAGGGGGTGCTGGGGAAGAGGGTTGGAGGGGTACTGGGGAAGAGGGAAGATGTGTGTGCATGGAGGGTGGGAGTTAGGGGGCAGTCGTGTTGGGGTGAAAAGGGAGGGGGATTGTCTTGGAGTGTGTAAGGGGTAGGGAGGGGCAGGGCGGGGGTAGTCCCAGAGTGTTTAGGGATAGGAATGGTGCAGGGGGAGGGGGTTGTCCAAAAGGGGGTGTAAAGGGGGGGTGGGGGAAGGTTTGTTCTGTCAATTGGGGAGACTATGTGTGTGAAAGGGGGTGGGAGTTTCCAGGGGTATGTCTTGGGGGAAGGGGGTGTGATGGGTGAGTGTGTGGTTACAAGTATTTAGGGGGGCAGGTACTAGGGAAGAGGGCAGGGGATGTGCAAGGGGGAGGGAGTGTGCTGGGGGTGTCTGTCCAGGGGGAAGGACCCATAAGGCATTGAAATTGTATCCAAACTAATTATATATCATTAATAGGAAGAGTAATTATTAATTAATAGGACTCTACTATTTGACAATATCATTTTGTAGCTTATATCGGTTTCCACATTTCTTTCATGAACATGAATAGACCCATGAGACTTTGTGGTTATTATATATTTGGTGGTGAATTGTTTAATCAAAGGTGAAAGGTATGTTGTAGGTGATTATTTATTTCAATTTCATTTTTGAATCAACCAATTATTCCTTTTTATACTTTCTACGAATAGAGTGTACATATATTCCGTGAAGGGGGCCAGAAGGGCACTGGAGGTGGCTATAAGGTTTTCTCTACAGGGGAGGGAGATCGGGTAGTTGAGGGATTGGTAGTTTGTTTAATTTTTTCTTCTTTTATTGTGTTTCATTTGTTTATTTCCTTTTCCATTGGCATGGATGTCTGACATACAGATGAGTCATGCTAAAATTTAATTTATTTTTTTCTATTGTTTAAAATAATTGTATTTGGGGGAAATCCTTCCCATTTAGTGATTCCTTGATTCCCAGACACTTGTTCCCACCCATGGGTGTATCCCATCCACATTAGTCCATCCTAGTATTCTTATATCCTAGTCTATGTATGAACTATGGGAAGGCCTAGAAAATTAGGATAATTATGGAGGGATTGAGAATATCTAGAAATGAATTGTGAATTCCCATGAATAAGGATTGAGGATATTGGAATTTATAATGAGTAGATATGTGAGACTATGCAAGATATATTTATTCTAAAAATGATATTGGTATAAAAGATTGTGAAATGATAATGTGTTTGGATTAATAAACGGAAATTCACATTTATAACCAATTTGATAATGTAATATCATATTAGGATCTACAATACATTGTTGTAATTGATGATTAGACTCTGGTCATGTCCACATTGGTCATGTGGAAGATCTTATAAATGAAAACTAATGTCATTCATGGAATTGTGAACATGAAAAGAAGACAGAATTTGATGTGTCTTCTAGAATAGATTAACACCCCAAATATGTCAAGCATAAAATCAAGACATTTACATTAAGAATCAAAGAAATGTATGGAATATCCCTTATTTCATTCCCACTTTATCTGAATGGAACATTTGGACTCATGTCAAGTGGACCTCGGTCAGGAAACATTGGCTACATACCACTTTTTAAGGGAAATTCCCTTGATGAGATTGGGTTAAACAATCATGTGATCATACCAATATCATGCTCATCGATGGACTTTTAATGGTCATCACTACCACTCTTTATCTATAAATAGATAACGAATGAGTGTTTCATTGGAAACCACAATGTGTTAGCCCTGATTACCAACATAATATATTATGTCCCCAATCATAGGGAATCATTACTATGTCATCACCAATTAAAAGGGAATCTATCCAGATGTATGATTCTAACATTCATAGAACATCAAATATAATGATAATGTCTCTATGCATGATCATCCAACATAACCCATCAGTAGGTCATGGGATAAGTGAACCTTGATAACATTAATTCCTTCCAAAACTGAGATACGTAGGATTCCCTGCTATGGACTCATCTCCATACCGTATCCACTGTGGGGTGGGAAATCATACACCTCAATGAGAAACTTTAATGTGTATTCCCCATAAGAAGATTCTCTCTTGCATTGTGTCCAACATAATACTATCTATTGTTTCTGACTTCGATCATGGCTCACGTGATATTAAAGACCCGAACTGATTGTATGAAAATCATGATGTGAATTCCTAAAGTGTGTTCCCATCATTTGGATATATGTATGATTACATATCATCTCTTCTCAAGGGTCCATATTCCTAAATATGCAATCCATGGTAGTCTAATATGCCCAAGTTCTACCCAGGCCCCTTATTTTTGTATCTTTCATGACAGAGTTTCCCATTACCATAACTACATAAAAGCATCCAAGCATAGTAAATATGAAATGAAATATGATGTGCAGGATGATGTGGATTTTAATTAGCTGCATGAACAATGAACGATTTCTTCAGGCAACAAGAAAGGTATGTCAAAGACAGTGGAATCTACTTCCGAGAAACATATTTTTCTTTTTACAAGTTTTAAAATGATATCTTAATATACTTGGGTTACTGTAGAATCCTAGTCCGAGAAGGTTGTCTGTTTTGAATCCTTTATAAAACATTATTTGGCATCAATAAGAGATAAATCATTGTGATTCTTTTCCATTAAAAATTTATTTAGGACATTTCTGATAAGAACGTTTTTCTACATTGATCACTTTGGCTAGATCTGCTTATGTTTTAACTGGTAAAAACAATGCATTTTGTTTCAATTGTTTTTTAATTCAACATTGCATTCTTTCATAGTGGTTTCACAGTGGGTGGGGGATTGGTGTAGGGAAGGGGGGCTGGGAGTGGGGGGTGGCTGGGCGTTGGGTGTATGTTGTCATGGGGGTTGTAGGGGAGGGGGGATGGGTGCAGGGGTTTGTGGGGATGGGTGCAGGGGGAGGGGGACCCAGGTGCATGGGGTAGTGGGAAGGATGGGGGGCCTAGGTGCAGTGGGTAGTGGGGCTTGGGTGAAGGGGTAGAGGGGCCTTGGTGTAGGGGGAGGGGGTTCTGGGTGTTGGTGGTTCTTGTAGTGTAGTGGGTTGTCCAAGAGGGGGATAGTTGTGGTGTAGGTGGGCGGGGGGGGGGGGGTTAGTGGTGGGGTGAAGGTTGGGGCAGTTGGGGTGAAGGGGGTGGGGGTGCAGGGGTAGGGTCCAGGTGGTGTTCAAATAGGGGGTTTCTAGGGGGTCTAGTGGGGGGTCCATGTGGGTAGTCCAAGGGGGATCCATGAGGTGTCCAGGGGGTCCTATGGGGTGGGGGTCTAGGGGGTTCCAAGGGGTGTCTAGGGGAGTCCAGTGTGGGTGTCAAGGGGGTTGAAAGGGGTTCTCTCCAGATAATAGAGTGGGGTGTGCTAGCTGCAGGGGGTAGTGGGGGTGGGGGCTGGGTGTAGGGGTAGTGGGGATGGGTGTAGGGGGAGGGGGTTCTGGGTGTAGGTGGTATTTGGGGTGTAGGGCAGGTGTCCAGGAGGGGGGGATGTGTGGGTGCAGGTGTAAATGGGGAAGGTCAGTGGGGGTACAATTGGGTGTTAGTGGTGGGGTGAAGGTTGGGGGGTCATTGTGGTGAATTTGGGGTGATGGGGGCAGGGGTGCAGGGGGAGGGGGTCTAGGGGGGTGTCCAAGTGGGGTCCAGGGGGTGTCCAGTGGGGGTGTCAGGGGGGTGAAAGGGGGTTCTACCAAGGGGGGAGAGTGGGGGTGTGCAAATGGGGAGGGGTGTTGGGGGGGGGGGTTGTCCAAGGGGCAAGGGAGGAGCTATAGGGGGTCTATCCAAGGGGGAAGGGAGGGGCTATAGGGGTTCAGTCAAGCGGGGAATCTACTATTTGTGGGAAAATAGTCTATACCCACAGTTTGAGAACCAAACATAAATATGCTGCTGTCGAACCCTCTATACCCATCGTTCATAAACTGTGGGTAAATAAGTTATTGAATAACCCTCAATACACAATGTTTTTAAACTGTGGGTAAATATGATGTTGAATAACCCTCTATACCCACAGTTTTCTTAACCGGGGGTATCAATCTCTACTATAAAAATGAATACCCATGCTTTTGTAAATCGTGGGCATAGATAAGTACCCATGGTTTACCAGAACCATTGGTATGTTTAAATTTCAATGGGATATACCCACATTTTATGTAAAATTGTGGGTATAGGGCAATATTTATGCCTCGCGAGCCAAAGTAGATCAAACCGTGGGTATAGCCTATACCTACAGTTTGATGGGCTATACCTACAGTTTGAAACTGTAGGTATAGGGAACGTTTCCATTAGTGATCATATGTGTTCTCAAAAAAACAACCAACTCAAAACACTTCCAACTTCACTACTACCTCTATATGGACAAAAATACACAATAAGAAAAAAACCCATTCACAATCCCAAAAAATTTATTTAACCATATCTATCTTATAATCCAAACTAACCTAAGACTTTTCAGGAATTATTAATCAATAATTTATTTAATCCATCACTACCCACGAATCTACCAAACACAACAATCAACAAAAAACATTGTTTTCAGATGGTGAAGTGCCTGGATATAATAAGGTAGTTTCACTTTAATGATACATTGTTCCATGACCTCCACATTTACACCCATTCATGCAAAAAAACAAAGTGATCTCTAGCTATGGGGTGAATTGTTAGTCATGTTACTAATTGAGAAATTCTTAGTGAATTTCCCATACCAATAACTACTAAATATTCTCTAAATCATCTTGCTTATGACGCATATCAACAGAACCAAAACCCAACTAACAAACCCATTAGATAACACAATTTGGAAATGAGTTTCATAGCCTCAACCCACTACACTTCTCATCCATTCCACAATCAATAAATCTCTAAATGTGATATTCCATCTCACCACCTAAGAAATCCCAAAACAAACAATTAGGATCACACCAATACTATAGAAAAAAATAGTGCTATCCCACACATAAAATCACCCAATGTACCAAGGAAACCCATGTTTATATATTTCAGAATGAATCCATTATTTAATTCTTGGTGATTAATTTAGTGGTTATCCCTTACTGTACGATACTAACGAATCCTCTTTTAGTTAGATACACGTGATTAACAAATTTCCATTTATAGGTGATACCAATAAATCCTGATCGGGAAATCAAAAAAATCACACATACTCAGTGATAGAAAATACACCAACAACCTCAATTTTTAGTGGGGGTGCTTATCCTATATAATCACAATATAACATTCATCATCTTGTAGTAAACACATATGAAGAACCCTATTTGGTTTTCAATTTAAATTAAATAAATTTTTTTCATCCATTTGGTTAGCACAAAATTTATTCATAGCTAATGATATGTAAATCCCCTCTTGTATTTTTTAAAACAAGGAGATACAAAGGAAATAATACCTTAATGTACCATTAAAATAACTACTCATCGTAGGGAAATGAAAATTCTTATATACCACAACTTGACAACAATAGTGGCAGATCAACCTACACAACACTAAGGACTCATAAATAAACAACACAACACATCCTCATACTCCAAGAACACCCAAACAGCGGATCCCTGTAAAAAAAATAACATGAAAAAAGATGAGATAGAGAAGATAATTAAACACAGATTGACCACGTATCACCAATGAATATCCACCAGGATCGACAAATCGAATAGGGAGGGAAAGGAATCCAAGAACACTTCTAGGAACCTAGGGATCACCCAAAATGAATGTAAAAAGGAAATCAATATTTAATTAATGATGGTTCGGCTGAAAAAAAAAATTAAAAACTACATGTCATCAGGGTATTAGATGACCGCTAATCCCATTTCATTTCGAGTAACACCTAAGGTTTATTCATTAAAGAAAAACACTTCACCTCTCTATTTTCATTATTATTCTAACCCCAAAATATTAAAAATCTCTAAACCTCCAACACAAACCGTGAAACATGATTTGACATCTTGTAATCTAGATACATAACGTGTAACCCCCCTTCTTCAATACAATATAACCTAACTTCTCCAAACTCACAATGATCCTCCTTTGAATACTTTCAATGTTCAAAACAACAATTTCATTGACCAGGAAAGCCTAGAAAATAACATAATATTTTTTAATATATTCCAAAAATCACTATATTATTTTTAATGCAATTAAAATGTATAATTTTTTTAATGTATTATAATGTTTTATAAATTTATTTATTATGGTATTTGTCTCTATCCTTTTAGAACACTCTTTACTATGTAATTATTCTCACCATATGTATTAAATTTATATTTCATAGGTTGAGTTTATTTTATTTATGAATTTAGAATATGCGAAGTCTTTTTTTATTCCATTTAATTTTTATTGTTTTTTATGTTGTATGGAATGTTTCTAATTATCCGAAACCTAGATGGTAAAAGATCATTGTATCTGATGAAGGTTCATTTGTTGTTTAGTTCTTTCATAAATAATATATACACAATATTTATATGATTTGAACCCTGATGTGTGGGTTCACATCTATAGAGCTGGTACTAGAGTGACCGTCTTAAAAACATGAGATATTATATGTTGTTTATGTGATAGAATGTTGAGGTTTAATAGTTCTAGTTTTTATTAATTCTGAAGGGTGAATTTCAGAATCTTTTTATTTTGTATAATTGGATTATGAGGATGTAATTAATTAAAGGGTGAAGAATGTTACATCCCATAATGTTTAGTGACTTTTTATAATAACTGTAAATAAACTATGTTATAAAAAATAATAATTTTAATTGAGTGTTTTATTTCATCATAAATAAAATTTGATTATAATCTATTTTAAATATTTATAATTATAAAAATAATAAATATTATATGAAACATTTATATTATTAAATTAGATTTTAAATTAATAAAAAAATATTATTTTTTATTTTAAAAATATTTAAATATTAATATATTTATTATGTTTTTAAAAAAATTATTTTATTTATAAATTGTATTTAATAACATATTTTTTTTGAATTAATTTCAAAAAATAATAAATTTTATAAAAAATATATTTCATAATGACTATTATAAAAATTTTCATATAAAACAATACTAAATTATGCTATTATAAATTAATAGTTTAGTATTAAACATAATAAATCTAATTAATATACTAATAGTGATAATAATTAATTCATATATAAAATCAAAAATAATGAAATAATTATATTAATATTCGAATATAATAAATTTTGAGTCAAAAAACATTATTCTTGAAAATATGATTATCAGTTCTTAATTTTAAATCGTGATTAGATTATTTTTGTAAAATTATTTCTATTATAAATTTTATTTTATAATGGTATAAATTATGATTATATATTATTTCTATTTGAATAAAATGAAACATATACTATTTCCAATTATAGTAATATAATAATATGATTATTTAATTTATTTAAAAAATTCATCTAAAAATTTTAAAATAATAAAGATTAATGATTATAAAAATTAAGAAAATGTTTTGGGGAATCATGGGCCATTGGGTTGGTTCTCGACTATAGAAAATCCATATAAGTGCTGATGGATTCATCAATGGTAGAGTCGATCTTAGGGATTGAAAGAGTTCAAGCTGCCTAGGATGAGTTAAAGTCCATCACGAATACTTGTGTTGTTTTCGGTATGGTTTCATTTTAAATGGTGATCGGCCATAAGTGAGTATGATCATGGTGTCATGGTTTCAAATTAGGGTTAATGTTTTTGACCTTAGTGAGGTAAGCAATCTATTCATAGTCTTCGTTTATGAGTCAGGTGTTAGTTTTCTTAATATGTGTGGAATTTTTATGGTTCATTTTTAATGCAAATAAAATATTGCTTCCTATTTTCTATCTTTCTCAAAACCCATTGTATTTCACCGAATTTATTTTTTCGATCACATTTTATTTTGTGGGTAAATTTTTGTTTTCAAGGTTATTGATATCTATTGTTTTCAATATTTTGTTCTATAATGTTCTTTATGTCAACATTATTGAGATATCTTTATTTTTCAGATGAATTTGTCAATTTATTTCATTGATTTGTTGTTTTTTAATTCAACATGTCAAAATTTTTCTATATTCATTTTGTGAATGAATGGATATATAATTGATATATTTTAGTTTTTTTTTACATGATTAATTATATTTCGTGTAAATATTAATTTCTTATCATTATAAATAGTGGTCATTATGTCAAAAAAACAACAAACTATTGTAAAAATACAATTGGAAATTAATTTTCCCTTCTGGATGGAGGGTGAGTTTCTGTCCAAAGAAAATAGGATATCCTGTGTTTCTCTTCTACAATTCACGAAATCGAATTTATTTATTTAAAATCATTCAAAATTTATTTTTCTCATGAGGGTTTTTTATGTTCTAAAAAATTATATAGGTGTATTTTTCTTTTCACTTAATTCACATTATTTTGTAAAATAACCTAAGAGTTTAATGTATTCCTAGAATGTTATGTTAAAAATAAAATAAATATAATTAAAAATGTGTACACTTTTTTAAGAATTTACGGATGTAAGGAATTATTTTTTTACATGATTTTATTAATATTTCATTTATTTTAGTGTAAGATATTTTAGTTAAAAAAATTATGTTTGAATAAGATTTTATTGCAAGGGATATTCTTTTATTGATGTTTTTTTGAAACATGAATTATTTTATCTAATATGTATATTATAAATTATATTTCATATATATATATATATGTTTCTGTTTGTGTTTTTGTATGTTATAATAATATAAAAAATCATGTTCTTTTATTTAGAATTTAAATTCATTGTTTATATATATATAAATAATTTTATGTTTATTCTTGATGTACATATTTATGTTTTATTTTTCATACACTATGTTTATTAATATAAACATTTTTGAAGGATTTCTGTGATATTATTATATTAATGAACAAGTTATATATATGTTTTATTCAACATTTATGATCATTTTACTTCTAGTTTCAAGTATATCATTATTTATAAATAATTTATTAATGTTTATTATTATTTATTTTAAAAATAAAAGGATAATAATTCCATAAGATTATGAGATGTAATCATGTCCTTTGTAAATCATGATTATGGTCATACATCAATGATTGTCCATGAAATTACATACATTAATATATGTCAAAATATATATATATACATTTAGACATGTACGTTGTATAAATATTTTCAATTATGTTACCTAATTAAAAAAAGGACCATTATGAGATTATTAATGAAATGATATGTACATGGATGATATTTAACCTAACATGTAAATAAGGAAAATATATTTATTTGGAGACATGGATTCACTAATTCTAATAATTAATTTCTTGGGATGGTATATACACTTAAATATATTTTTATGTAAATAAGTGTAAATACATTTTCATATATTTTGAAATAAAAAAATCATCTGAAAATGAATATATATATATATATATTAATATCTCTGGAAAGCTCAAAATATTTTTATAAAATTTTCATTTGAACAATGTAAACATGATAGGGAGTGGGGATTGAACCTAACATTAAAAAAATGTTAGTTTAAGACATCATTTAATGTTTCTTGTGGCCTCACGGTTCTTATTTAAAAAGATTGCTTAATGATTTCCAAAAATCACTAGATTATTTTTAATGTATTTTTAAAGTATAATTATTTTCATATATTGATGAAAAATGAATGGTAATTTTAAACGATTTTTGAACTTGCCATTTAGAAAATCCATACTGGGAAATTATTCTCACCCTATGTTTGGAATTTATTTTGTACATATTGAATATATTTTTTTGAGGTGGGGTCATGAATGACGTATTTTTATCTATTTAATTTTACTTTTTATTTTTTTGAAGTTCTATATAATGTTTCAAATTTTAAAAAACCTGGACCGATAAAAGATACAAGTATGTAATAAATGTTGGTTTTTTTTAGTTTATTTTTCAAAAAAATATACAATGAATTTATATCTGATGAACCTATTAGTGTGGTTTTGGGTCATTACAGCCCAATACATCATTCTAGTGAATGTCCGGGCTTAATAATATCATAGTAGACATAGTCCCTTACTAAAATAGGTTCAATACATGTTACATTCATATTTATCTCATGAGATATTAATCATTACCCAATTAATTAGAGGTATATATCGGTCCCACCAATCACAGTTTATAACATTTCCACACATTCTTCTTTATAAAATAACCATCATTCTTAGTTATAAGATAAGATTCATCCTTAGTTTAAGTGTAACCACCGTCCTTAGTCATAACGTAACCACCATATTGTTTTATATTGTAACCATCATACTTGGTTTATAATGTAACAACCCATCACATAATAAAAATTATAAATATTTCATCCAAATAATCATAAAATATTCATCATATTTTAACCCATGAAAAAATAGTCTTCATAAACTTTTCAACATAGTATAACTGGTGGAAAAGAAACATGTTTCATAATTATTTCATCAATTTAACATAAAATTACCTATAGAAAAGTAATGGATTTAATATATATATATCCCTCATAAACATAAACCATCCAATGAATAAATGACGATGGTATCATTGGATAATTTCCCCAAAAAATCATCAGTTACATCTATGGACTTCTTCATAGATGTAGATTCGTTTTGATATAATGCATAGTAAAATTCCTAATAAAAATAAACATACCACATTGAAATCATTTAATTAAAATATAAAAAAATCCATGTATTTAATAAAAAAATATTTTAAAATAAATTTTTAATGTTTTAAAGGGAACTTTAAATCATTGACCTATCATGATGGTATAGAATAACTTTCATTCTATACACATTAATAAATGATTCCTTCAAAAAAAATTGAAAATCCATGTGGTACCTTATTTATCAAATTGTAGGAATATTACCTTTAATATATTGTGTAAAAATATAATCATGGTAGATGAAGACATTAAAAAATCAAATTAAAATATTCTTAAAAAATTTAATAATATTTTAATTAGAAGAAAAAATATTTTCGAATGAAGAGATAATTAAAGTTAGTTATATTTAAAACCATTGTTTTGGAATATTTATTACAAAACGATAGTAAATATAATGAAATTCATCACATTTTATTAAAAATTATAAAATAAGAAAATTAATGTGCTAATGAATAATGATTTTAAAATTTTAGTATGAGAATCATAATCATAAATAGACTTGATAAATAATGAGGTTGTAAAATAAAACTGTTAACACTTTTGAATCATTTGAATAATAAGAGAAATAAAATAAATAACATAAATCTATAATAAAATCATGTTATATTTCATAGTATGCCAAAAACAAAAATTCACGGTTATTTCATACCAACATAAAATTAAAAAGTGGTGAATGTGGTGTCTGTGTCATTCAAAAAAATTGAGATAAAAATACATTAACACATGGAAAACTTTTAAATCACAAAACCGATTCCAAAATAAAATAAAATAAACATTAAATACCATAAAATAAATATTATTATTGATATTACATGTCCTAATGGTATTATATAAATCACACAATATAAATGAGTGGTGAATATTTAATATGTCTCCTAGAGTAAAATAGAGATGAGAAATCACGTACAATATTTGGTAAAAATTGAATCACAATCCCCCTGAATGAATGAAATTAAATGAAACAATAAATATCATGATAATAAATAATTTTATGATATTAAATATAAATCGGGATATTTAAAATTCTAAAAAATTAATACCAGTTCATAACATAATATACGTCCTAGAGGACAAAATTTGAGGCAAAATTGCAATACCTAATGTTTGGACATTCTTAATAAAATTTCTTACCACCTATTCATTAGAATCCTCCAGATGTTTTCTCCAAAATTCATATATAGAGGGATTATAATTAAAAATAATCCCTTTAATACATGGGGATGGATGTGAGTAAGTATTTCATGAAGGGATTTCTTGAACCAAAACGATCATGGGATAATGTGCTTAGATGAGTGGACATGTGCTTTTATATGTGGGGAACAGAACCCTCTTGGAAACAATATAAAAATTTAGAAAGATAACAAAGCATTATAAATTCATTCCAAAGATAAAATGTTTTAAATTTCCATATATTCAAACATGCAATAAAATATGATTTATTGATGTCTATACAATACGATTTTGATAATTTTTATTGAAAAACATACCTTTATCATTTTTTAACCCCCAGTAACCCCATTTTAACCCTAAACGTCATAATTAATTTTTTATTTTTTAATTAATAATTATAAAAAAATTTCTTTGAAATAATTACATATTATTAATAATTTTGATTCCAAATAGTTAATTCATTTTATCATAATTAAATTAAAAATAGATGAATAATTTAATTTATAATAAATCTCACAAATTAGGAGAT
The DNA here is from genome assembly GCA_963277665.1 of Viscum album. Lineage (NCBI taxonomy): Eukaryota > Viridiplantae > Streptophyta > Magnoliopsida > Santalales > Viscaceae > Viscum > Viscum album. The sequence continues at coordinate 849,847,996 of OY728138.1, read as the reverse complement.
GTAATAGATTTCCAATGTGAAAATCCTCATATATATAAAATATTTCTATATCAGAATTGAGAATTGATTTCATTTAAATAAAAAAATGATTAATCATCCAATAATTTAACTAATGTAACATTTAAAATAATATTATATTACAACATTACATTTTATATAATTTAAATGAAAAATAATTTTTCTATATAAAATCTATATTTTATCAATTTATTATAAAATTATGAATTTATTAATGACCCAGAATTTTTAAGGAATTTTTTTTAATTATTTGGAATTTTACGAGTGTGTGGCTTCTAACAGCACTTAATTCCAATGCCCGGTGTGCCCGGAATCAATTTCTGAAGTATTGTTCGGGTACGTTCAGTAAACATACGTGCGTGTTTATTCTATCTTTTGAACCGGTGCATGGAATTGAAATCTGAGGACACAGATTAACTTGTACTGCCTGTAATTTCATAAGGTGACCTTTACCGTAGTTGCGTTTTATGCGGGTTGAAAGATAAAAATTGGGGCTTAATTCTGAAAATAAATAAAATTGTTTAGAACAATTGTATATATCTATGGAAGTTATTTCATCCCATGGGAAGTTATTAGTGGGTCCCACACCCACTTAACTTCCCATGTGTGGATATTTGATAGGTGGGGCCCACATGAGCCCCAACCTTTCATCTCCCCATGACCTCCCTTAAACCCCCAATTAACTCCCCTTATTTTATTATGACAACTCCCCCTTAATGAATGTGAACTCTTCATCTCCCTCTATCCCTCTTGAATATTTTCTGACACATGTTAATTACTGAATTCAAACTCTTCAATTAATTAGTTAAAGGGTTTGAATTCTTAATTACATAAGTGAATAATAATAATAGCCTTAGCAATTATTTTTACTTTGCAGAATTCTTTGTGTGGAGAGGACTTGGGGGAGCTCTTGAGATTTTGAAGAACACTGACTTTATCCTCCAAGCCAGAACGACCATATCCTTCCAACGAAGAACCACCGAGGAACGTCATCATCACCTTCGATCGATGGACAAATAAAAGGAGAAGGATCCACCCGCAAGGAACGCTGACGACGTGCCATCCTCGGTTCTTCTTCCCCGACATCAACAAGTTGATGCCGTCTTGTCGAGACGCCGTCTTCTGTGACGCTCGAATACCATAAAGCTTTTCCGTGATAGGGTGGATTGCATCAATTTTATTTGAATAAAATTGTTCTTCATTCTTCGTGAAACCTTGTTTAATCCTTTTCCAATTGTTACCTCTTAATGTGAAGGGCGCAGTCCGAATGGACATGGCCCGAAGACCCTCCGTTGTCTCCTTGTTTGAGATTGAGGAACGTTGGAAGAGGCAATGACAGGAGAAGCACTGACCGTGCACTGGACTCATGCGGAAGAACCTCAGACCTTAACCGCAGGCCGCTCGACCGTGGAAGAATCGACCAGCCATAAACGGTCGGACCGAAGGGAGGAACCGCGGCGACCCATGGCGCCGCACTGCGGAAGACCGTGGCCCGCGTTCTGCGGGCTGCTTAGGTGGAAGAACCAGTCGGCCCATTGGACGGCTGGGCGGAGGAGAGCCGCAGCGCTGGGAGGGTGTCGCACCGGATGAACCATGGCCCGCCCATGCGGACCGCTTCCGTAAAGAATGCCAGACGGCTTCGGTCAGCTGTTTAGGGAGGGCGGTGCCGCTTGGCGCCGCTGGTTCGGGCAGCCGGGGGGCCACGCCTCCCGCCTTGGACCGCTCGTCCCCCTCGTGCCGAACTGCTCGGCCAGCCAGCTCAGCCGCGGCCGGGCCGCGCTGCACCGGGCAGGGCCATGCCCCCAGGCCGGGCCACCCCCGTGGGCCATGCCCCCAGGCCGGGCCACCCCCGTGGGCCATGCCACTCTTTTCATTGGGCCAATCTGACACCCCTTCCGGGTTGTACTAGCCAAAACTAGTTTAACCTGATCCGTCCGCCCATTGTGCTTAACGAGTCGGGGTCGTTTTCACTTAAAGGTGAATAAATCGAAGACCGCGTGTCCGATCGACGCGCCGTCTGTGGAATTGGGACCCTTGTGACGAGACAATACTTTTTTGATACTCTAAGTGAGTTTTGGATGAATTTGGGGAATGGTCGGGTTAGAAACGAGCATATTTTTTTAACCGGGGCCCTGGAACGGGAAAGCCAATATCTCTCAGACCAGGCGTCTGAATGACGTGCCTTCTGTCATGTTGAGTTCCTATTAGCAATACAGAACTCTGGGATACATCAACTCTGATATTTTTGATAGTTGATGTATCAACCCTTCTTGGATTGAGGATCGGACCCTCCTAGAATCAATCGTGCTGTTTGCGAGAACCCTTAAGCTGGCTGCGCCTACGACAACTACTATGCTGGGATCCTCCATGGGTTCGACGTCGACGACCACTATACTTGGATCCTCTATGGGTTCAGCAGTGATGACCACTATACTTGGATACTCTGTTGGTTCAGCAGTGATGTCCACTCTACATGGATTCTCTGTGGGTTCGGCAATGGTGATGAATGTACTTGGATCCTCCATGGGTTCGGCAACGGTGACAACTGTACATGGCTCCACCGTGGGTTCGGAATCGACGAATTTTGTACTAGGATCCTATGTGGGTTTGGTAGATGAGATGATTTAGAGGCTACATCTAATCATCGACGCCCCTCTTCATGAGTAGTATACCAGTGTGAGATGAGTGTTGATTTTCAATCATTATCATTGATGTGATTGTCTTTTTTCTAGTGTAGACTGGGTTGTACTTCGGCTCAAGAGTTAGAGTCGAACTGGGATTGATGACATAGGTATATTTTTGGGCATATATCTAAGTAGGGCTGGTTGATACTTTGTGATTGTATATTTTCATGGTTGTTTATCCATCATGGATTATGGTCGAACTTCTTGGGTCTTGGGGTTCCTACTGAAAAACTTTACACTCACCCCTGCACGGGCTATGCCCACACTACATTGTGTTGGATGCATACGAGGAACAATGATGATCGTGGTAGACGCTTGTAGAGCTGGACGGTACCTGGAGGTGGACTATTTGGTGAGACGTACTCATATCAGATGGATGGACCTGATGTGATGAGGAGACTATCTCTACCCACCCTTCAGGATGTATTCCCGGAGGATGACTCGGTGGTTGCTTCTTTACTTCATTGTTGTTTTACTAGTCTTTTAGATGTTCTGTACTTTCAGTTGGGTTTTTATACTAGCCCATTTACTATCAGCACTTACTTTTTGTACTCAGTTTACATGGTTCTTACTTATGTTGTGTACTCTGTTGTTCTTGTTTACTATTTAATGTCAATTCCTTCCCTTTTTATCGGGATTTACACATTGGTGCTAGTCGCCAGCCCTTGGCCAATGGAAGGCGGGCTTGGGGTAGTCACGACACTGACCCCGAGGATGGGTCGTGACAAATTGGGATCATAGGAGTCTGTTCTACCGCATAACTCAGGGATTTGATAATTTATTCTCTATGAAGCAATAGTGTTAAGAGTTTTGAGTGTAGTTATCAGTCCAGGGAGTCCAGTGTTGGTGTGGTGGCCAACATATCTATACACAAGGACCCTAACTTTTGATTTTTGACTCAGTACATGAGAACATTTATTACATGTGTGTTTAGAACGTTTTCTTTGTGATTACATTGTGTTAGATCACCAGGTATATTGTTTTACCATGGCGCACCCATTTCATTTTAGGATGTCCCCACGAAGGCATCCATCTAGGGTTCTGAGTTGCGTATGAGATGGCAGCCCACCGAGCGATGAGGCCTCAGTGCAGGGCCCCATCACAATGGCGGCACCAGAGGTACCACTACCCATTGATCCACTGATATTATCAGCCCCAGCATGAGAGGGTGCATACTGAATGAGCAAGTTGCATGAGTTTCAGCGACAGAGGCCACCCAGGTCCACGGAGAGATGGACCCTCAGGAAGCCGAGGATTGGCTGGAGGCTATCGTCAGAGTCTTCAGATTGGTAGGCACACCAGCTAGCCTTGTGTTGGTCCTTGACGGGAGTTTATTGCACGAAACAGTAGGAAAATGGTGGAGCTTTATGATCCCGGTGCACGATGAGTCATCTCTACTTTGGAAAGACATTGAGAGTCTCTTCCACTCATAGTTTGTTCCAGTCACCCTTCGTGCAGTGAGCATCTATGAGTTACTTCATCTGCGGTAGGGTAGCATGACAGTAGCCCAGTACTCACCAAGGTTCACTGACCTCTCACGCTACTCCACAGACATGGTACGGGACCCATTCATCTAGGCCCAGACCTTCGAGCAGGGACTGAGGCATGGGATTAGGGCTTCGATGATCTCCCTTAGCATTCCGACGTAAGAAGGAGTGCTGGAGGGAGCCCTTCTTGAGGAGAGCATTCTTGCTGAGCCGATTCCAGTAGCGAGACCCATCGCAGGGCGACACATAGCAGAATCTTCTACAGCCGGCAGTAGACAGATGTCGCGGAGGTCCAAGCCGACCGGGCCATCAGGTGGGCGAACCAAGTATACTAGTTCGGAGTTGCGGGGGACACGAAACAGAGCCAACCTTTCGATGGGAAGGAAGTGCAATAGATGCGGCGTGTAGGGTCAGATGTCTCGGGATTTCCTAACCCACCACAAGGATAAGAAGAAAACAGTATAGTGACCTCCCAAGCAGAGGTTGTGGTTCGACCGTGGCTGTCCGCATGGAGCAGGCGTACGAGGCAGAGGAGCCGGCCGAGTAGCAGGTGGTGGAGGAAGCTTTGAGGCTCTACCACCACCACCATAAGGAGGACCACCTTGACCACAGGGATCTAGAATATAGGGCCAGTCTCAGCTCTATGCGGTCGATTCCTACATCCACGAAGCACCTGAGATGATTCTAGGTACTATCTGTTTCTACTCTACCCTTGTTGTAGTTCTTATAGACATAGGAGCGAGTCATCCTTTTATTTCCACTGCCCTTATTCGAGCTAGAAGATTCTGACGGAGCTGTTGGAAAGATCCTTGCGGCTAGAGACTTCTACGGGAGAAGACGAGACGATTACTCACTGGTGTCGGTAGTGTGAACTTACTCTAGGAGGCGAGATCTTCGGCTGGGATCTTCGTGTAGCGGCGTTGAGGCCTTACGATCTCATCTTGGGTATGGGCTGGTTGTCTATAGTCCTTGCATAGATTGACAGCATTAGGCTCAAAGTACTGTGTGTCCTCGTGGATGGGACCATGTTCACCTTCACCGGTGAGAAGGGAGACTTTGCAGCACAGGATTGTCTTACAAAAAGGATAGGTCATACGATCACACATTAGTTGGATATTCTAATCCTATGAGCGGTTGATGTGTGCAGTCTAAGTTTTCCTATTGTAGTGGATCAGTATGCGGATGTTTTTCCTGACGATGTTCCAGGACTACCTCCTCCCAGAGAGATAGACTTCTACATTGACCTATACCCCAGGACAACATCAATATCTACTCCATCATATCAGATGGCTCTCGATGAGCTTCGTGAGCTGCGGGTACAGCTTGAGGACATACAAAGAAAGTGATTCTTTCGAGCCAGTGTTTCACCCTGGGCTTCTCCGATTCTATTCTCCAGGAAGGTGGATGGGAGCTTACAACTATGTGTCGACTACCATCGCCTAAATCAGGTGACCTTAAAGAACAAGTACCCACTCCCGAGGATTGACGTCCTCTTTGATCAGCTCAAGGGATCACGATGATTCTCAAAGATAGACCGTAGTTCAGGCTATCACCATCTCAGAGTTCGAGACGACGATCGGCAGAAGACGGCCTTCATGTGTCGGTATGGCCACTATGTGTTCTTGGTTATGCCCTTCGGTGTAACCATTTCTCCAGCCATGTTCATGGTTCTCATAAACATGATCTTCCGGCCTTACCTCGATCATTTTTTCGTAGTCTTCATCGATGACATACTAAATTACTCGACTACTAAGGAGGAGCACGCCTACCACTTGCGGGGTGTACTGGGAACACTCTAAGAGCACTAGCATTATGGTAAGCTCTCAAAGTGCTAGTTTTGGATTCGAGAGGATCATTTCTTGGGACACATCATCTCGGAGGGCGGGGTTGCAGTGGAACCAGTGAAGATCGAGGTGGTACATTATTGGGAACCACCCAGGAGCGTGACGGAGGTGCAGAGTTTCCTAGGTCTTGCTGGGTACTATCATATATTTGTGCAAGAATTCTCCAAAGTTGCAGCACCACTTTCAACTTTGATTAAGAAGGATAAACACTTTGTGTGGTTAGATAGATTCCAGCAAATCTTTCAGGAGTTGAGACAGAGATTGATTGGTGTGACCATCATGAGGCTACTAGAGGAGGGTGTATGGTATATATTTTACTGCGACGGATCAGGGACCGGACTCGAGTGTGTCATGATGTAGGAGCGAGCAGTGATCGCATATGGTTCATGGAAGTTGAGATAGCATGAGATTAACTAAGCTTTCCATGACCTGGAGTTAGCAGTAGTGGTCATCACCTTGTAGATGTTGTGACACTATCTGATGGGCGAGTGCTCTATAATCTACTCTGACCACCAGTGTCTCAGTTACATCTTCTCGTAGAAGGAATTGAACCTGAAAAAATGGTGATGGCTCGAGTTCCTCCAAGACAATGACTCTGATATATTCTATACTCCTGGGAAGGGGAACGTTGTGGCTGATGCTCTTAGTAAGAGATCGGGCACTCAGCTACTATGAGAGGTGATGGAGAAGCTAGCCATGTTACAGATATCTTTTGTGGATAGATATGGAGGGGCCTTTCTACAGTCTCTCAAATTAACTACTCCACTCCTTTAGTGAGTTAGAGAGACACAGCGTGGGGACGTTGACTGTGAGATGCGAGATGCTTAGATATCAATAGGGCAGACGCCTGATATGGTTTTCTAAAAGAGGGGAGTACATCTTCCTCTTCAGGGGACGTACTATGGTACCAGTTGCATTACAGGAGGAAGTAATGAGGAAGTTTCATACATCCCATCTAGAGATACATCCAGGAGTGGTGAAGATGTACCAGTATCTCAGACGATAGTACTGGTGGTCGGGCACGAAGAATGTTGTAGGATAGTTCGTTTCACAATGTGTCACTTATCAATAAGTCAAGGCAGAGCAAAAGGTACCAGTAGGCATGTTAAACCCTTAGATGTCCCAGAGTGGAAGTCGGATGGGATATACATGGATTTTGTGACGGGTTTTCGACGTAAATCCAGAGGGCACAACTATATTTGGGTGATCGTAGACCGACTCACCAAGTCGGCCCATTTCCTACCGATCAGATAGTATGGCTCAGTAGAGATCTTGGGACGCCTCAAAGTTCAAAATATTGTACGGCTCCACGGTGTGCCATTGACTATAGTATCTGATTGAGATGCTCACTTTACTTCCCAGCTTTGGAAGGGGTTGTAGGAGGCCTTTGGGAAGTAGTTGCATCTGAGCACCTCCTTCCATCCTTAGACGGACGGACAGACTGAGAGGACCATACAGACACTCGAGTACATGTTTTGTACATGTTTCCTTGACTTTGGTCATATTTGGGAGGATCAAAAACCCTTGGTGGAGTTTGTGTAAAACAATAGTTAACACTCCACCATCAGGATGGCACCATACGAAGCACTATACGTCCAACCATGCAGATCACCTCTGTGCTGGACTGAACCTGGGGAGTCAGCACCTGTAGGACCAGAGATGGTTTAGGCTATGAAAGAGAAGGTGCAGATCATCCAGGAGTGGATGAAGACTACACAGAGTAGACAGAAGTCCAATGCTGATAGAAGTCGAAGACCACTGGAGTTCGAGGATGGAGACAACATTTTCTTACTGGTCTCACCACAACGGGGTTTACGAAGATTTGGCTGGGGCGGCAAGTTATCTCCTAGTTTCATTGGACAATTCTAGGTTCTCAACAGAGTAGGCGAGGTGGCTTACTGCCTGGCCCTTCCAACTCAGTTGCACTGAGTGCACGATGTCTTCCATGTATCTCTGCTGAGGAGATATGTGCACGACCCTACCCACATCAACGATCACGGGTAGCTGGACATCGATGATGGGGTGACATTTGCGGAGGTCCTGGTGGAGATTGAGGATCGACAGTAGATGGTCCTACGTGGAAGGTCAATTCCTCTGGTGCGCATTCACTGGAAGCATGTGAACATCTAGGAGAGCACATGGGAGCGGGAGGCATAGATTCTTGCTCAGTATCCCCATTTGTTTCCATATTGTGTGTTTTACATTATGTGGATGTAAATTCCTGAGGTGGGATTAATGTAATGAACCGGAATTTTCAAGGAAATTTTTTTCATAATTTGTTGGAATTTTGTGAATATGTGTCTTTTTACGGAACTTGATTCCGAATCCCGGTGTGACCAGAATCAATTTCCGATGTTTTTTTATGGTACGTTCAATAAACGTACATGCGGGTTTTTCTATCTTTTGAATCAGTGCTCGGAATTGAATTCCAAGGACACTGATGAACTCACAGAACCAGTAATTTCTTAAGGGGACCTTTACCGTAGTTGTGTTTTATGCGGGTTGAATGTTAAAAATTGGAGTTTAATTAAGAAAATAAATAAAATTGTTTAGAACCTTATTATATATCTATGTTAGTTATTTCCTCCCATGGGAAGTTATTAGAGGGGCCCACAACCACCTAACTACCCATGTGTGGATATATGAGAGGTGGGCGCCACATGATCCTCAACCATTCATCTCCCAATAACCTCCCTTAAACCCCCAATTAACTCCCCTTCTTTTATTATGACAACCCCCCCTTATTGAATGAGAACACTTCCTCTCCCTCTCTCCCTCTTTAAAATTTTCCAACACATGTTAATTAATGAATTCAAACTCTTCAATTAATTAATTAAAGGGTTTTAATTTTAAATTACATCGGTGAATAAAAATAATAGCCTTAGATATTATTTTTCACTTTGGGGAATTAGTTGTGTGGAGAGGATTTGGGAGAGCTCTTGAGTTTTTGAAGAACATGGACCTTTTCCTCTGACAAAGAATGGCCATCCCCATCCAACGAAGAACCACTAATGAACGTCATCATCACCTTTGATCATCAGCTAAATAAAAGGAGAAGGATCCAAAAGCATGGAACACCGACGACGCACCATCATCAGCACTTCTTCCCCGACGTCAACAAGTAGAAACCATCTTCTTGTGACACCGTCTTCCGTGACGCTCGACTACTACGAAGCTTTTCCAAGGTAGGGTGGATTGCTTCAAATTTATTTGAATAAAATTGTTCTCTATTATTCGAGATAACTTGTTTAATCCTTTTATAATTGTTACCGCTTGACAAGGAGGGTGCGGGCCAAACAAACACGTCCCGGCGGCCCTCTGTTATCTCATTGTTTGCGATTGAGGCGTGTTGGAAGAGGCGAAGATGGGAGAAGCGATGGCTGTGTGCTGGTCACGTGTGGAAGAACTGCGACCCACAATAGCGGGCCTCTCGACCAAGGAAGAACTGACAAGAAAATAGATGGTTGGTCCAAAGAAAGGAACAACGAAGACCTTAGACACCGCGCTTCGGAAGACTGCGGTCCGCATTCCGCGGGCGGCTTCGGCGGAAGAACTGACTGTCCCATCAGCCGACCAGGTGGAGGAGAGCCACGAAGCATGGTGGGCGCCGCGCCAGACGAACTGTGGCCCACCCATAAGGGATTCTTGTACCAAGAAGGCCAGCTGGCTTCGGATGGCCGGTTAGGAAGGGTGGCACCACTAGGTGCAGCCATTTCGGGCAGCCGGGGGGCAGCGCCCCCCGCCTCAGACCGCTCGGCCCCCTCGGGCCGAGCCGCAGCTGGGTCGTGACCTGCCGGGCTGGGTCACGCCACGCCGTGCTGGGCCGCACCATTCAGGGTCGGGCCTCACCCCGTCGGGTCGGGCCGCACCCCTCGGGCCGAGCTGCGCTTTTTATCGGATTGGTCCGACTCCCCTGTCGGGTCGGACCTGCCAAAACTGGGTTAACCCGACCCGTCAGCCCACTGGGCTTAACGAGCCAGCCCTGTTTTCACTTAAAGGTGAATAAATGGAAGACCGCTCGTCCGATCGATGCACCATCAGCGGCACTGGGACCCTTGCACCGAGGTGGTCCTTTTCCGACACTGTAAGTGAGTTTTGGATGACTATGGGGAACACCTAGGTAAGAAAAGAGCGTATTTGTTAAAATGGGCCCCCGGAACAGGAAATCCAATACCTCTCAGACCGAGCGTCTGATTGATGTCTCATCTATCACGTTGAGTTCCTATTGACGATACAGAAATTTGAGATACATCAACTTCAAAATTTGTGATAGTTGATGTTTCGACCCCCCTTGGCTCAAAGAGCGGACCCTCCTGGAATTGAGCATGCTGTGTGCAGTAACCCAAGAGCTGGATGTGACTACGACGACTACCATGTTGGGATCCTCTATGGGTTTGACAATGAGGACAACTGTACTTGGATCCTCTGTGGTTTCGGCAGCGATGAAGACTTTTGTTTGATCCTCCATCAGTTCGGCAGTGACGACAACTGTACTTGGATCCTATGTGGGTTCGTCAGTGATGACGACTGTACTTGTATCATTTGTGGGTTTGGTAGCGGTGGCTACTGTACATGGAACCTCCGTGGATTTGGCAGTGACGAATTCTGTACTAGGATCTTATGTGGGTTCGGAAGACGAGATGATTTTGAGGCTACATGTAATCATCTTCACCCCTCTTCGTGAGTAGTATACATGTGTGAGATGAGTCTTGACTTTAAATCGTTATCATTCATGTGATTGACTTCTTCCATGTGTGGACTGGGTTGTACTTTGGCTCGAGAGTTGGATCTGAACTGGGATTGATGACTTAGGTATATGTTTGGTCATATACCTAAGTAGGGATGGTTAATACATTATGATTGTATCTTTTCTTTGTGGTTTATCCTTCATGGATTCTGGGAGACCTTCGGGGGTCTCGGGGTCCCTACTGAGTATCGTTATTCTTATCCCTGCACAAGCTATGCCTGTACTTCATTGTGTTAGATGCAGATGACAGACAGTGATGATCGTGGTAGAGGCTTGTAGAGTTGGACGGTACTTAGAGTTGGACCATTTAGTGAGACATACTCGGAGTAGATGGACGGACCTGAGGTGCTGAGGAGACTATCTTTACCCACCCTTTAGGTGGGATATCTGGAGGAAGACTCAGTGGTTTTTTCTTTACATTACTGTTGTTGTACTAGTCATTCAGTTTTTCTGTACTTTTAGTTAGGTTTGTATACTGGCCCATTTACTATCAGTACATACTTTTTGTACTCATTTTACTTAGTGCTTACTTATGTTTCATACTCTGTTGTGCATTTTTACTACTTAAAAGCAATTCCATCCCTTTTGTCGGGATTTATTCCTTAGTGCTAGTTTCCAATCCCATGCCTATTGAAGGTGGTCTTGGGGTAGTCACGACACGGGCCCCGAGGATGGGTCGTGACACATTTATGTACATTATCAAAATATATCTCCTAGAGAATTTTGAAATGATGATATCAGTAATTAAATTAGTTTTTTTAAAATAAATTTTATAATTGTGTGAAAAATTAGATTAAAAATAAGTGCACATAACGTTTTTATTTTTTGTAGAAAAAAATATTTATATAACAAAACCATGATTTATTCTTTTCACATGATAAGAAAATAATATTTGTTGAATGAAAAAACCATTTATTTAATGCATAATAGTTAAATTTCAATAATATAATTCACTAATAGTGACTAATTGAATTTATTCAGATAACAAAACCCAAGTGAATAGAAACATATTTTTATAAAAAATATTTTTTTTACACATTAATTCTTTATAATTTCATTTATAATCAGTAGATAACAATTTTATTATTTTAATTCCTATATAAACCATATAATTTTCTAATTTAGTCATTCATTTTTATAACATTCAATTTAAATATTATGTTATAATGGTTAATATTAAGGAATAAAATTTATAGTATACTGGAGGTGCAAAAAAATCAGTGTTTTATGTAATGAAATATGTGGAATAAATTAAATATATTTGAAAAAATTGTCACATAATATATTTCATTGTTACATTGTGTACCGTAGTGAACAAAGTTTATCCCCAAAATTTAAAATATTTCCCAATATGATTGACATTATAATTTTCCTTCTTGGAAAATCCACATCCTAAAAGGGTTCAATAAAATATCATCTTGAAATGAGGGGAAAATAAATTATAATGGAATTGTAAAATTACATATCACTGGGTTTCTAAAATGGATAGTGTTAGTGGAATGTGAAAATATTGAAAAGTAAAAGAATACTAATTCCAAAGTATTAATGGTGGGTGAAAGATAACATTTTTATGAGAAATTTAATAACCACAAAACCATCAATTTTTGATGAGTTAATAAGATATTAATTCATTCAAAATTAAATTAATAAAATAAAATTTTATCTAAAGATACTATTAAATTTTTTTTTGAATTTTATCTATCAAGACATATTTCATGATAAAATTTATTTTATTACATTCCACATTAAAAACATTATATCATTCATTGGTTGTTCTTCGATAAATTTCTATAATATCTCATACTCCAAAAAATGAAGATAAATATTTCTTACAATAAATACTATAGAATAACAAGTTCAAATAATTAATGATATGAAATTTCATTGATCTAAATTTATTAATAAAACAAAATTGTTATCACTAGTTTTAGAAAATTGATATATATTAATATGATTAAAAATATAGTATCCTCTGAAACCACACCCAATTTATATCGTAAACCACCCCATAAATGGTCAACAAAACAAACCTTCCGAACATTAAAAATTTATAAATAAAGAAAATAAATTTCCAAAATCAAATAAACAATACTCCCCCAAAAATCATACTTTAACTATTAACTATTAGATAGAAAACATATGAATAATTTTTTTATATATTCTACTGAAACAAGGTATTGACTAGAAGTACCATTAAACCTCAAATGAAAACATTCATGGTTCCTTATTGTTTGTATCATCATCATCATGAATAACAATATCTTTATTTTCAAACCGTAAATGTTATCTTCTAGAGATTTACCCCTAGGGGTTTGTTTAAATATTTACCATAAATACTATATTTAAATCATTCATCCATTGGTTATTCCATAGGAAACCCATTATTCTAATCCATCATGTTACCTAAAATTTTTATTATCACTCACAAATTACATAATCATGTTTTTTCTTCAACACACATAAAAAATAATCTCATTCCTTTGAGACATTACCTTGGTTGATTCTAACTATATTCATGATATATTGGAAACTTGGTTATATTTCCTCCATGGTCTCCACTACGAAATCACTCATAAATCTATATAATTGTCTTATCTTATGATTATATGAGTTGGTTGAGTGTGATTTGTTAATAATATATTGTGATATATTTTTAAGCATGATCATAATATCCTAGACTATAATTATAATACCATTTGGTTTCTTGTTAACTCATTTTCTATAACATTAAATGTTAACCTAATTTCTTATACTTCAATCAATTAAATAAAATAAAAACACATAATGTGACTACCAATATAAATAGTGGGAAACCCAAAAGAAATGAAACCACATTTTTAACATATCTAAATCATAAAAACATCTATCTTGTCTATAAATTATTAGGTTTAACAAAGTCCATCCAATATTATCATCTATTCAAATCCATTAAAATGATTTGTAATGAGTTTTTGAATTACCAATGCATATCCCGTATGAGTGATAAAAAAAGTGTGCAACATGGTCCATTTCTCTATACCAAGTGACCATCGAGTCTGGAACAATGCTACCATTTTATATTTTTTTAACGTTGGTAAAACTCTGATAGAGCCACATAAAAATGTAATATCTAGATAGGGATGTAATTTCTCAAAACCCACAACCTCTATCCATCACCAAAATTAATAGATATTTTATTATAATTAGACATATCATTAAAAATATCCCTTGAAATATCTTTATATATATCCTTATATATATCATCACATTTATACACATTAATATCCTTAGTCATTTTCCATATGATATCAATAAATATTTCTTATCCGAGTTTCCAAAGGTTAGGTAAACCTATCCTTAGATTCTAAATATAACAACATAGGCCTTACATACACAAACAATACATCAAGATAGATTAATATTCATTTATTTATACATAATCACGCTTGAGTACTGTAAATATTTACTATCTTTAGAAACATAGATTCATATGAAATTGGTTCATAAGTAAACCAAATAATCTCCCTCTATGAACATCATAACAAGCAGCCTTATTGTACATATAATATGAAATACCATCATTCAAAACATACGTTAAGGAAACATAAGGAATAGTGAGATCAAGTTCTTCTTAAGGGTAAATTGGGTGGATATAAATATAATATGTGAATTAGGGTATTATAACATGATAATAAAATTTGAAATCCATACCCTGAAAATCATAGAACATAAACATTAGTCATGGAATAAATATAAGTACTTCATATGACATAATATAAAAGAATCAAAGAATATAATCCATATTACAATAATTTTATAATAATACATGTAATTATGGTATAAACACAAGAATATTAAATAAATTTTCTAGTATTCAAGGTTAATTTCCAAGGATATCATAGTAGATTGGGCTTAATCCCAAAACCATCATTGTAGTCAAATTTCACTCCCAATACTGTCATAGTGGACAGAGTACCTTAATAAACTAGGTTTGCTCGCCACTCATGTTTTTTTAACAACATTATATATCAATAATTACATAATGATATATAGGAATATATAGATTCCATCCATAATTGTTTATAACAAAACCACCCATGGATGGTTTCAATATATCCACAATCCTTGTCTATAACATAACCTTTTGTTAGTGGTTATAACGTAACCACCATCCTTGAATATAACTGAACATGATTCCTTGGTTAAAATAAAAAAATGTGGTTCCATCCCCATTCTTATATACCCATGGTTCATTAAAAATATGGTAATTGGGTTCTTGGATCCTTGAAATACCAATCATTTTAGAAAACCATTAGTATAGATGAATATATACCAAATTGTTTTTGAAACTAGGGGTATTGGGTGAAATATACAAACTATTTTAAGGAACCATTGGAATATTTTTGGCACAAATGCAGCATCACCAAGCCTCCACACATTCATGATCTCTTTCCGTAATTCCCCTCTCCCTAATCAAACCGTAATCCCCTAAGAAGAAACCTCATGAGTGGCCAATGAAAACTCAAGCAGTGACCTCTAGAGTGATTGGAGACCTCCCAAGCGACTGGAAACATCCCAAGCTATATCTTCCCATGATCCCAATGAGAATAGACCTCCAAATATTCATGTGATATCCTATAATTTAATTATTTTTTATTATCATATTTTTCAGCATCACATAAGGGAGTTTTGATATTTTTTCTCTTCTATTCATTACTATTATCATTTTATTAGTTTTTTGTTCATGATAACAAATAGAAAAATCCAAAACCGTTTAATTATTTGTGATTTATATTGATGTTATTTTTGGTTTTGGGTGTTTTATGGGTTTTATTTTTTTAATCATTGTATATGTTGTTTTTAGGATTACACCACATATTTGTAGTGTGTGGTTGTGTGTGTATAATTATACTACCTATATTGTTTTGTATTTATTATGGTAGATATATTTGATGAAATTATATCAACAAATTTGGTGTTTTTTTATTTTTTATCTTTAATTTCAAATTTTCTTGTAAATGATTCATAAATTAGTTAAAGTAAAAAATTTGAACCAAATTGAATGGTTTTATAACCAAACATCCTATAATACAATCAATATCCTCTAAAATTGAATCATCTATAATAAATGAAATTATTTTCATAAATATTTCTTTTATAATTCTTCTTTTCCTACATTAATTTTCTCTATCCTTTATTCATTTATTTTGATGTCTATTTTCCATATAATATTTATTCATCCATATATGTGGATAATTATTTCTTATTATCCTTTGTAGTACATCCTATCCTAAATTTTTTACATTTAAAATCACAATTATCTAAATGATATATAATATTATTTATAATTTTCTTATAATTTTTTAATATAATTTATTATTAATATTATTCTAAGATTTTAAGTATTCAACCATGACATTAATTTAATATTAAGATATTATTTTTCAAAATGTTTTTTATTTAATATCATTTATGATCTTAAAATTATCATTATTTTTAAATAATTATTTATTATATATTTTATTTGGATAAAATATTTATTTATCATATATTTCATTCAATTATATTTCTATACAACATCAACTAACATGATATAATTTTTATTATACTCAAGAAATAATTTCACTTAATGTCTCAGAATACACTCCATGTAAGTGTTTTCAAAATTATCATCATCAATGATTGAGGAATCATTATGCTTCTAACCATGCTCTATAAAATATAAATATTTATCAGGAATGTTTTCATATTTTATATAGGAATAAGTATTATCCCTTATTTATTTTATAAACATGAATCTTTTTTCCTTCTTCAAAGTACTATTTTCGAATAACCAAATATTTTAAATTATTTTGATATCATTTCCCACTTCTTCTTTTGATTTTTTTTATCTAGATCATTAACATCAAATTAATTTTTTTTCATATGAATATATATAGAATAATTTACGACACCTTCATATTAAAATAATAAAAACATTAGTTTTTATTTTTACATAACCTTTAATATTCTAATGACTTTATAGATTATAAGAATAATTATTTTACAATCACCATCTATCTCCTCTACAAAATAACATTAATTAGATTCTTCATGTTCATAATATTTCAATATATGAGTCCATATAGATTCAAAAACCATATATTATTTTTTTAATTTTAAATGAATCATATCAAAATCATTTCTAGTGAAATGATAATATTTTTTAGATCATCCAATGTAAGAGGTATGGTTTATTATAAAAATTATTTAGAGAAAAAGTTTCATATTATTTAGTATATTTTTTACTCATATTCTATATAATAAAATTGATTAATTGATTTCATGAATTTTAAAATATAATGTCATATTTTTTCTTATTGGTTTTTAGAGAGAATATGGCCCAATACTTAAGTAAATCAATTATGAAAACCTTTATACATAATATGTTTGATAATATACATGGTCTCATTTCATGAATGTAATGAAAAATAATAACCATGATAAAATGGGTAATTTAATTATTTATCATTATTGGATGATTTAATAGATGGGATATGCATACATGAAACATGGATATGGGTAGACATAGTTAGTTTTCTATTATAGATTACCTTTTTTACATTTTTAGGTTTCTATTTTCTTAGTCACCAAATCATTTTTTTCCATTTTTTAATATGTTTTATATGGTGGTTGGATAAATTTAATATATATTTATTGTCTTTATATTTGAATTATTTTTTTTTATAATACATTAAATATTTCATTATGTTACTATGTTGAGTTTTAATGTACATAATTTCAGAAAAAATAATTTCATATTTATTAATTAAAAATATATGATTTTATTAATTATGGTTTAAAATTATTATTAGAACATAAACTCATTTCCATGTAATACTATGCATAAAATATTGATGTACCATAATAATCAGATTTTGACAATGTTTCAAATGAATTTGGAATTTTATGTTGATTTTTTATCTAATAATGCTTTATGTGGAGGTTGTATATAGTTCCCTTGCAATAAATGTGTTTGAAGACCATGGTTATTATTGATAGAAGTTAGATACCATAAAAAGGTATATGTATTTGAAAAAAATATTATTTTTCACATCACCATGGGGAGATGAGGAAATTTTTTATTATGCATGAATGAAAATAAAGATGGGGTAAGGAGAATCTGATATTTCAATGATTTCCATTTATGAATCATAAGGAGATAGATTTTTCATTGTTCAAGAAGTGAATGATATAAATACTCATTAAGAAAAGACTAAATATAATGATTTTGAGAGATTAAAAAATTTAGTGGATGATGACAGAACTCCACAGTATAAGGAATGTACAAAAAATCTAAGTTTTAATTTTTAATGAAGTTATATCATGGAATTAAAATAATAGATTTTATAAAACCTACATTGATTATATTAATAATTTTTTCATACTATTTCATCCTTATGGTGTATATATTACCTCAAATCATTATAAAGCATTCATGATAAATAAGCTGTGTGGGTTTTCTACTAATAAAGTTAATTATTATCTGCAATATTTTAGTTTATTTTTTGGAGAAAATAGATAATAATAATGACTATATATAATGTGGTACATCTTTATTAATAGAAAATTAATATGTAACACTATCTCATGTCCAAAATAAAGTAATTTGGCATGTTCCATTTTCTCACAGGCTTTAAAATCTATTCATGTCAACAAAAATCTTAAAAAAAATATGTGATTCCATGATATTGATACAATTAAAGGTAATAATGAGGCCATTCATCCAATAGATGTATTATCAAGGATATTAATTAATGTGAAACATCGTAATTTGGATTCTATGGTATGTAATTTCATGTTGGGTCTATCATATGATGGTTTTAATCTTTTTGGTCTGATTCTTACTAATCATAGCATGTGGAATTTTTTATTCATGTTTATAATATCCCTACATGGATGAGTATGAAAAAACATTTCACTTTCATGATTATGCTGCATTATGTACCTTCTAATCCTAGTTCTGATATATGTGTTTATTTTATCCTTTAGTAAGATAATTGAAGTAGCTTTTGGATATGGGTGTGTTTAAATTCACCGATTATCCAAAAATATATATTTATGATTCATACTACCCTTCTATAGAATATAAATGATTTTCCAACCTATGAAATGATGTATGGTTTTATAAAGAAATGAAAACTATCATAACATGTTTGTATCAATACTATATCATCAAGAAGGACTAAATAATATCATCGTTTCTTATTCATGGGAAATCGATGATACATTCCAATGAATCATCAATATATGCAGAATCATTGAAGGTTTTATAGTACCATTCACACTAAAAAATCATCTCAGCATATGTTAGGAACATATGTACTTAATAAATTGAATGATTTTTTTTTCATTAGTAAATGTTTAGATATATTCTAAAAAGAGTAAGATTGTTGACACTGAATCCAGTTTAAATTGGAAAAAATATTAGTATCATTTATCAGTTTTTGTATTGGTATACAACGTTCATACATAATTATTTAGACATAATTCACATTGAGAAAAAATATATATTAAATTTTTCATTATATTCTTATAAATACAATTTGGAATACCAATGATTAATTACAATCACATCAGGACTTGATGGATTGGGGTATTTGACCGTAAATTATAATTCTGTGTATCAGTTAAAAAATAGACTGTTTTGTGTGCTTCTTATAAGATGACACCATTAAGGAGAAATCAATTTTTCAATGAATTATAGATTGTCAAGGTTCATGCCGATTAGTCCTAAAATATATCTAATTGAGTCTATAGAATTTATTTCAAAATAAAATCCATAATATCTCAGGGTTATTACACCCTTATTCTGGAATTTAAAAATATATAAATTTTTCCTTCTCTATACAATAATTTCATGGTAGTAGTCATTAACTTCTTTCATTTTTTGAGAAATTGTTTCTAAAAGGTTTTCTGAGTTTTTCTGGATAAAAATGATACAGGATGTTAAATTAGTTTTTTTTATTTGGAAAAAATTCATGCATCAATTTTCACTAACATGATTCATTTAATAGTTCATCTTCCAATTGAAACAGTATTTGGGGGAATAGTTTTTTTCTAGTGGATGTATCCATCTAAAATTAATATTTAGAAAATGGTATATAATTTATGAACCTAGAATTTTCATGAAACATCAATTTTGAGAGGTAATATGGCTGATGAATATATGTATTATTTTTCAGTGTATTTCTCAAATGTGAGAACAAGAATTAACTAAAAAATAACAAATAAATAAGACCATTATGGGGATATTGATACCTGATTTCCATATCATTTCAAAACCATACGAATTCATAGGTCTTAAACATTTTCTACATTGAGCCTTGAAGAAATAGATATGGAACATCACATAGTTTTTTTTTAACTATGGTTTGTTAGAAGAACATATAATGTGTGTAATTTGAATATATATATATATATATGTTATCTCATACTATGTCATTTGATATAAAAATTTGACCTTTATTATCATTTTATGTAAGTAAAACAAATAAATTATAAGTAGTGTTCATCAATCTTTGCATTTGATAATGAGAGAGGATTTGAAAATCCACGAGTTTCACGATTGGGTGAAATAAAAGGTATTCCCATTACATTAACAGACATATAATAAATATATAAATATATATACATAATTTTATTATTCATATATATTTCTATTGAGTTTACATGTTGACTCTGTTACTGAATAATTAAGAGCGTTGTCTTTTGGCCCCAATTCATTGTTCTGTGATTAAAAATATTTTGTAATCAATGATTCCATTTTTTTTAAATTGATCGAGTAGAGAAAATGAAAACAAAATAAGATGGAATTATGTTTATTTCTATAACATATTTGTATGCCAGTGCATCAGATAGTCAACCCTGATATGAAGATGTGTATTATTATGGATTTTTTTGGAAAATATTATTATTTCATTTCTACTATCATGTTCGAGTCACTAAGGTAGAATTTAAATGATCTAACTCAATAACATGATATGGTACATTTATTGATGATTTCGAAATCAGTGTTATCGACATGATTTGATTCCAAGATATCAGTAAAACATATATTTACACATCAATGAAAAAAAATTATGTAAATGATCACCAGAGAACGGGATATAGTATCATTAATTAAGTTATCCCAAGAAATATTTTTCATGATGTGGGGGAATAAATTTTCCCCATTGAAACCCCAATTGGTGTAGACCAAATTATTTCATTTTATGACATAATTTTTACTATTGTGAGTGTTGATAATGAACATAATGTTGTAGTGGGTAGTATATAGAAGTAACCATATATGGTAATAGTTCATTTTTTTACCTTGACATAAGTTTCCTAAGTCAGTATTATTATTTTTACTTTAATCTAGATTCATTTTGGAATTATATATTTATATATATTTATTTATTGGTTTAATTACCTTTAATTAGATTTGTTTCAATTAAGAAAAATGTGATTTAAAATAATTCAAAATAAAAATTAACATGTTTTTAACTTATTGTTACTAAACATGTTTTAAAATTAGTTATGAGTTCTTTGAAATCTCTATTTTATGAATTATTTTTATAAACTGTTTCTTAAAATTATACACTTCCTTCTTATATAGATTAGAAATTAAAGTTAATGGAATCTATTATTTGATGTTGATCAATAGATGTGAAAGCATGGCTCATATTAACCAGTTCCCTTAGTGAGTATAATAATTTTAAAATTTTTCCTTTATTACAAATAATAAAATGATTATATTCTTTATCAAGAATGTTTTCAAGATATTTTATTTCAACATATTTGACTCCTCCTCATCCTATGATCATGGGTCTATGTGGAGAAGTTTCTAGTCATAAAAAAATCTCTCATCTTATACGTTCACACCCTAAACCACCAGCAAACACCCCATAAAAAACACCATCCCTGTATATATTGATTCTTTCACAGATATTCCCATGAATTTTTACGTTATCATCTCATTTAGCCAATACATTCCATACCATTTCCACTCTGCCTGAAGGGATGTTTCTACCCTGCCTCCACTATAATCTCATTTAAGCTCATCTTCACTTACCATGTCTATATCACCTGAAGGGGTGTACAAACCCATTCCTCCATTTTCTCATTTTCCCTCTTCTTCACATTCCATGTCTACACCACCTGTAGGGATAGTGCCATATTTATCATTTCTATATACTATCATGTATAACCCAAAATACTGCCCATATTTTATAGTGTCTACCTCTCCTACATTTCCTCATATCCTACTGGGATCTCATTATTATATTTCATAATATCCCAATAAATTGCATTAATATCACCCAAATACAATAGAATAGATACATTCCTTAGAGGTTACTGATCAAGGACCACCTATGGATCCATCAGATTCTATTTAGTATCAATCATCTTGGTTTTTTAATATAACACTGTAAAATTAAATCACTTCACTTTTTTCATGTTATTGTGTAACTTAATTCTCATTTCCACCTTTTATATTTTTCTGAAGCATCTTCTATTTTGAAACATGGTAACTCTTATAGGAATGAAGTCGAGACTCGGAAACCACATCTAATGGTGTGTTATAATGAAGTAAATCAGATGATAGCTAAAAAATCCTTGCATTATAGAATTTTAATGTCCAATTTAAGAACGTATGACAATATCATTCTAATGGAACCAGTGTCGTGAATACATATAAGTAATGACATACAGAAAAAATCAGGTGAAATAATACGGATATACAATGTTCATAAATTTTTATCTATTTTATTGTGTATTTATATGAATTAAATTGTATTTTACAGAGTTGTTTTATATTTATTGATAGTTAAGATTCTAGGGTTTCAAGTTTGAGTGATCATGGGGAGTTGGGGAGATCCTAAAAGCAGGATTTTTAATTTGGTCAGAGGAGTAGTGTTGGTTTTGATTTAGAGTGTGTACCCACTTTCCCTGAAATTCCAAAAACAAATTATTAAAAAATTATCATGTATTCCACGACATATGAGTTTATGGTAATCTAAATATTTAAATGTTTTCTTTTAAAATTTACTTCTCAATACTTTATTTGGATTTATGTTTTTTGGAAACATTGGGAAAAACAAAAGGAACAACGAAGTAAGTATATATCTGCACATATTGTGGTGCACTACAAATTCTGGGCATGGGAAGCCCCATGTATTATAAAATGTGTTTAATTCATTATTTAATTTTTTGAACAAACTATTTTAGTATTTTAATTTTATATTAATATATTAAATGGGAATTTTATTTTAAAATGTTGTGTTAACTTATGCTAGGGTTATAAAGAAACCATTAATACACATGAAATATTTCAACAGTTATTTTAATGGGTGTGTGGATTTAAAAATATGTTCCAAGAATTGATTCATCACATTATAATCAAGAGTACACATATTTTTTTAAAATTGGTTGAGTTGGGAAAGTAATTATAATAATGTTTTGATTTATTTCCTATTTATCAATGTATGAAAAATGAGTTTCCATAAAATGGTGTGATACCCCCATTTTCCTCTATCGAATTTATGCATATAGTCTCTTGCGATCCTAATAGGGTATTTTTTTATACATATTTATATAATTTACAGCTATATATGTTGTTGGTTATATTATAGTGAGGGTTTAAGCATGTGAAACATGGGTTATTTTCATATTATATTTAATTTAATCATTTAATGAATGTTAGTGATCACCTATAGTTGGATTTCCATGGGTTGTCCTAAATGACTATCATGTGTCCTAGAAAATAATGTTCCTGTAAATAGTAATCAAATGTTAATGAGTTGATTCTAATATATATTTCATTGATATAACATTGGGGGGAAGTGGGGCATATGAGATTAAAATGATTGTAGTTTTCTTTTCTACAGGTAACTCTAAGAAAGATTTATTTCTATATTGTCTGGTGATACAAATTGAGGATTTAGAAATTAATTGATGCGCCAACTTTGTGGACATATCACTATTTGAGACTTTTTTACATGATTCATCAGAAGATACACTTGAAATGAGGACCCTATATAGGATTTTTAATGTGATTTAACCTAATCATTATATTGTACCACATTTGTGATGTATTTTTCGTTAGAACCAATTTTCCTTTTATTTGATTATTATTGTTGTGTAAACATGATGTCGAGGTAACTTCTTATATTATATTATCCCTATTTATTTTCAACATTAATTTTTTTAAAAAATGAAAATTATTTTTTGAATACTTTTATAGAAAATGAAGGTAAATATATGGGTTCAATGGGATTTCAAAAATATTTTATTATGAGTTTGAAATATGTGTGATTTTAATGTGATGTTTTATTATCAACTAGATTGAGATTATTTTAAAATAAAAAAGGAAATTTTTTGTCATTGATACTCTTTTATGTGAACATTTTTAATTCATTGATCAAGGAAGCCATGCAAAGTTTTTTATTTGGAAATTGGTTTTCAAATATTATTTGAGTATAACCATTTGAATGTTGAGAAAAAACATTGATCATAATAACACAAAATAAAATATTTCAACATTAATAAAAAACAATGTGTTGAAAATTCCTAAAATAGAATTGATAAGGGTAATACAACCTTGATAATTCTAACACCATCTAATGTGACTACACCCAAATACATTATAATGACTAAACTACTCATGGGATAGTATTATAAATTCAATATATTTAAATTTTAAATGAAGAATATACTATAAACTTATCACCCTAATTAGTATAACATTACCGCAACACAACACATTACTAAACAATATATTCCTGAAAACCAAACAATACAATAAGACACCTCCCAAATAAACATCTACCCAAATGTGGACAACCAAGTATAGGTTTTAAGATTAAAAACTAAATCAAATAATCCAAATTATTTACACTCTAATTAAGTGTTAATCCAAAAATATTGTCATTATAGGGTCACAAAATTCCGATTTTTAAAATAAAATTATTTATAGAAACATAAATATTGTTTCGGGAAAATTATCATGAATATCTGAATTTGATTTAACAAATTAAAGACTAATAAATAAAATTTTATCATATTCAATTAATTTGGGTGGTGTTCATTTATATTTTATTTCTATTTCTGCACTATATAATAGATGATATTTATATAACTGTCCTAATGATTTGAAAAATTTTTTGAGTCTTTATGATTTGATTATATTTTTGATTTTTTTTTCATTGTTTAGAACTCATTTATATTTATGATTTTATCATTCATTTAATAGTTATTCTATTTTATTTGTATTCAATATTATAAATTTTTTATATTATGAATATATTTATACTATTCAATGTTATTTTTAAAAAGAGATATAGGGTATCGATGGACTAGTTCCTTTAGAAAATTTATTTTACATGAGTATGATGAAAAAATATGGAAGTGTGGTAAATAAAATACACAATAAAATATTATAATTATTCTTATTTATATTTCAAATATTTAAATGAAATGCATATTTAAATATCGTGTTAATATTCTCAATAGTCTTCTCTACAGGACCTTTATGATAAATAAGATGAAAACATTGTCCCCAATGTTCATTTGAGTTAGGTATTAGGTGATGAGAACTAGGAGATAGTGTTATTCCATCCAAGTAAAAATCACCTCTTCTAGGTATTGGAACTTATAAGTATCCTCTCAATATTTTCAGAACCATAAACTACAAAGTGCTCATACAAAATCTATTGAGGAAAAATAATTGTTTTATAAGTGAATTAAATAAGTAAAATGATCACCAATCATTAATTGAAATCTGTTTCAGTTATATCTCAATCAATTCAATCATTGGATTCGAGTGCTATTGATTCATATATAGAACAAATACACTCTTTAATTGATTGCCTACATTATTCCAATGACCATCCATGCTGTGGTTTAGTTGATAGTGGTGGAGATGCAGATATTAATGATGATGGCGATTATGTTGTTGATGAAGATGGTGTCGATTCTATAGTTGATATTATTATTGATTAGGATGTTTTTGATAGTTTTGAGGATGAAGTTAATATAAATTTGGAATATATTAAACCCTTTCATTTTTTACTTGGTAGACATTAGATGTGTTGTGCTTGTATAATGAACTTAATTGAATTGTTTTATGGATATATATGTGTGTGTGTTTTAGTTTTTTAGATGGTTTGATGTTATTAAAATAATTTGACTAAATTCTGAATATACAATATTTATATTGTTTTAAAATTATAATATATGTTTTAATTGATTTAAAAGTTCAGAAGATTGGTAAGAGTTGTAGTAGAAAAGAGGTGATGTTTTTTCCAAATCTAGATAAATACATTAACCCAGAGTTTTGAGAACCATGGGTATAGGTTACCTAGTATGATATGAAAACCCAGGGTTTGGAGAAACATGAGGATAAATTTATACCCATGGCTTTTGTAAAACAGTGGGTATTAATGAATATATATATATTATACCCATGGTTTGTATTAAAACCATGGGAAAAGGTCTATAGTGAGGCCTCAGTCACCCAAGGTTCAAGAAACATTTCTATAGAATATCCCCATGATTTAAGAGGTTATACCCACATTTTAAAATAGTACATATAGGAGAATTCTCCTATACTGCTACAACCTGACCACAATACTTTTTTATAAAATAACCACCATTCACATAATTTAATATGTACATATGTCTAACATATAATCATAAAACATATATCATTTCAAAAACCAGCAAATGAAATTGGTTTATTAGATAATTCATTATAGCATAACCAATGTAGAAGGAATAGTTTTCATAATTATTTCACTAATTCTTTATATCATTACCCATGGAACATGAATAAGTTTCATAAGAATATTTTAAACATAAACATATAACGTCAAGAGAATCAATTCAGACTCTATTTTGGGCTCATATCATCGATAAATAATTTTTAATGTTAAAGTATGTCATCATATATAGAATTCTACATTGAAATATCACATAAAACCTATCTAGAAGAAAATAATATTTTCAAATTGTAATAATTTATTTAAAATCTAAAAAAAGTCCAAATTTTAAATGAAATATTTACTTGGAAAATAAATATTCCATTAACATTTTTCGTTAGAAATTTCCAAATATACATTTTTTAAATTTATAGGAATATAAATTTTTTTAAAAAAATCTAATCATGTATACAAATCTACTCAAACAATCATAATAAAATATTAATGAAATAAATTTATGAAAACATTTGTTTGGAAGAAATGTGATCTTCTTCCAAAGAGAAACATAATGTCAATTATCTTTACAAATATTCATTTTACCTCTTCAGTACATAAAGAGAAAAAAATAAATCAAATATATATAATGATAATAAATAAATAATGGATATGAAAATTCGGGAGTTTTCTGAAAAATAAATGATAATATTTCATTACAATAAACTTAATCATATACATCCCTGGTAACAATTATGTGGTTACATAACACATTTACCATATGGGTATCATTTGAATCGTATTCTCCGTGAAATAAGGATACTTATACGGACATGTAAATACCCTTGTTTTCAATAAGAATAATTAAAATACCATCATTTATATTATATACACTATATAAAATAAAAAAATTTGAATATTAAATTTTTGAAAAAGAAGTAAATGTGAGATAAAAATCCCATAACGCATTGAAAACATTTCAATCATAAGTACCATCAAAATAGTAACAGCAATTAGAACCTTTAATACCATTAAAATAATAATTTTAATGAAATTACAAGTAAATTTTTATTATATTCATGATACAATAGAAACAATCGGTGAATATGGAGTTTTTATACTAGTGTAATAGAGAGTCCAAAATTCCCTTACCTGATTGTTGAATTTTTAAACATATACCCCATGAAATAATTACGTCACATGAATATAAAAATATCATGTGAATAGAAAAATTCTAGATATAACATGTAAAATGGTATATATATACATCTGATAAAATATGTTAGTTTCATAATATAACATATAACCGGAATAAGGAAATATGATATGAAATTATCTTACCTCACGTCTCAATATTCTTTTTACACATTTGTAGCCTCTCTTATTTATAGATAACCATTTGGATTACACCTAATGAAATATTTAGAGGGTGTCATAACAAAATTAAAAAAATATGGAACATGGGGTTATTTATAAGAATGGTTTATGATTATGGATTTACTAACCAAATAGATATTAGAGTGTTGAGATGACAGTATATAAGAGGTTCCTTTATAAGTTTGGAAATGAGACAATCCAAAAACTACATGAAAATTTTCAGTGAGAATTTGAATTAATAATGTCATTACCAGGAATAAATGTTCAATAAAAAATAGATTCATAACATTGATAGGATATTACATAAATATTTCTATAAAATAGGCATTCAATTTTTTTTCAATCATACCCTTATCATTTGGTTGAATACCTTCTAATACCTTTTTAACCTTAATCATTGTAATAAATTTATTTAATATTTTTAGCCTTCATTATTAAATAATAATTTGGTACATAATATTTAAAAATAATTATTATTATAAAAAATATTTTATACATATTTAAAAATGTAATTCATTATTCTATAATAATTTATTTTTAAATAAAACCTAAAGACATGATGATGAAATGATTTTCCAAAGAAAAAATTTTCATAATTACAAAATTATATCAAATTTAAATATTTAATTTACTTCCATGACCTAAATTGGATTAATAAAATTTTTAATTAAATATTTTTACATTTAAAACAATATTAAAATGTAATTTTACTTTTAAAATACATTAAATGAGAAGACATGTTTAAATTAAAAACTAGTATTTTTTTATTAAATAAAAAACTAATATTTTCATAAGATTATAATATATAGTCAAATATCATTTTGAAAATATGATATTTTAAATGAAATTAATTTTTCAAAATATATTTTCTAAAAATTTAAAAATTTATTTTTAAAATAAGTTATCATAATTCCACATAATCACTTATCATAAAAAAACATTTTTAAACAAAAAATAGAATTTATTCATATCTCATGCATAGAAGAAATATTTGATGAATGAAAAAAAATATTGAATATATAATACATATATTTAATTAAAATCATTCAACTATTGTGACTAATTAAATTGATTTGATAAAAAAGGTTTTTATGAAAAATAAATTCTAAAAAACATTTCCATTAATTTTAATTGACTATATTATCATTTCAAATAAATTTATAATAAATAAATTTATTTAATTCTTGTATAATCCATATACTTTTCATAATTTTTTTTACTATTACTACTCTCAAATTTAAATATTCGTTGTAAATGATTGAATTTAAATAAAAAATTTATTTATATAGATAGGTTTGGTAAAAAAATTATTGAATGATTTTTAAGATATAAATGAAATTAAATATATCAGAAAAATTATTTCATTAAATAATTTTGTGTTATAAGATTGAAATTTATGGATATTGAAATATCTTCTTATTTTTTAATTAGTAGATCGGTAGTGTGCCATTTATTTTAAATGAAACTTGTTCTATGTTCATATAGAAGTGTGGGACATCTATTAGGATCATTAATAGATCTGTGGATCTGATATTTTGATCAGTAGATGAGAATTTGTTTTGGTGGTATTTTATAATTAAAATTTTAGTCCCCTATGGTAAAAATTATCATTAGTTTTTTTAGGATTGAGGGTAAAGTCTATGTTGAGGTAGTATTGGATGATGATGAGGATTGTTTTGGACTCTTTGATAGGTGTTTGATTTAGAATTGTGAATTAGATAGATGTGTGGGTTTGTATTTAGGGACTATTTTGGTCTTTTTTTGGATTTATAGAAATGGTTTGTTGTGCCCTTTGATGTGGTCTATGTTTTCCTGTCAATAATAGTGACTAAGGATCAAAAAAATTGGTAAGGACTATTTATTTTTTTTGCTTTGTAAGTCATTAGATTATCACCTTGGGTTGAGTTTTTGAATTCTGGTGTGAATGTATCTTATGTGGTGAACCCTTATAGAAATATGAACTCACTAAATAGGGTTTTAGTATTGAGGTGGTGTTTTTAGTACCATGATAGGATGTAATCTTGTGGATAATGACCTTTATACAAAAATTGTGGATATTAGCATCGATTTGTATGAAGATGTGTTTGATATAATGGTTGTTCAAATAATTCTTTTTGAGGTTTAAATAGTGATTTTTCTTATCCAAAAAATATATATCATGGTTTATGGTTTAGTGGAACTATTGGATTTGATCAGTGAGTTTCACGGATTGCTGTTTAAGGATAGGTTATAAGACATACTAAAATTTGATAAGGTTTTTTGTTTATATGGCCAGATCAGTAAGATCTGGCCAATAGGGTATGACCAATGCATGTGGTGAGGCCTTTTCTAGGTGGTATAAAAATGACCATGGGAACATGGTGTTTTGGGAATGTGAGGTGATTATCTAATTTGAGTAATGAACTATGACCCAAAAATGATTGACTAGTGTGGTTGAAAATCCTGTGTTTTGCAATATCTTCATGGGGTTTCTAGCTTAGTTCAATGTTTTAGAAATTTATTGATTTTCTTGTTATATTTAGTGGTATACCCAAAACTCTTGGTTTTTGGAAGATATAAGTGGAGTTATATTTGGATGGTTTGTGATATTCTTGTCCTAGTGGTAGAAGATATGGCCCTTGAATTGAGTCATCTGTTGTTTGGAAATTGGATCTTACTCAATAAGTGTTAGAGATTCCCATGATCTTCAATAATTGAATAAAAATATGGTTAGTTAATTCTTAATTATTAGTGGTGGTAGAAATTTGTTGTTTCACAAATGATGTTTCATGAAAGTAAACATAAACTATAGGTAGAGTTGTGTTGTATTGAATTGTGTGTGTATGTGGGTGACTTTCATCAATAAATGAGTGATACTCATTTGCAGCTATCAATAAGTGGTGATCATATGTATGTTAGAGAAATTGATATGGAGAGTAAGTCTTGGAGTGCTATGTGAACTTTATTTAGGGTGATATTAATTTTTCTTAGTGTCCCTATGATTATCGTGTCATTTTCAGGCGATAATATCATCCTATTGTAGGATTCACATTATATAAAAAATATAGGATTCTATGTAGATTAGTGACCACTTCCGGGATTGGGGTGGGTGAGTTTTTGGTTTTTAGACTAATTTTATATGACAGTTTTCTTGGAGGGTTCATTTGTTCTTATAATGATTTCTCATCACCTAGAGTTGACTCATTTGTATTATGATAATAAGATATGAACATGGGAGCTCACTTTTTGTGATTAGGTACTCTTATGAGAATCACCATTATTAGCGATCAATGATTGAGGAATCTAGGGATCATGTTCCTCATATCATATCTACAAGTTTTCCCTTACATATGTAGGTTCTAGATGTAATACTGAGTTAAAGTTCGTGTATCATATTAGGGGTGTTTAATACATATTTTTGAATTAAATGATGTTAAGTATGTGAGGAAAAGTAGTGCATATTTTTTGAACATTATGATTTCATAGACATATCGATGAAGATACTTGGAAG
Source organism: Viscum album (assembly GCA_963277665.1). NCBI lineage: Eukaryota > Viridiplantae > Streptophyta > Magnoliopsida > Santalales > Viscaceae > Viscum > Viscum album. The sequence continues at coordinate 849,816,654 of OY728138.1, read as the reverse complement.
AGGGTGTCATATTTCTGAGATAAGTGGCCAAAATTGTATGTAAAAGACCCTTTGAGAAAATTTTTGGGAATGATAAATCCTTACATGGGAATTGTTAATGACCCATGAATTTTCAAATCATGTTACAATTTAATTGTTCATATAATCATGTGTATGTTTATATTTTATAATGTTTTATTAGAGTTTGGGTGTGGGATTAGGAATAACGTTCCAGATCAATAGCTGGTCTAACACTATAAGAAGGGGTTGAAAGTGTTACGGAATATTTCATGTTGTGAATATTTTAAGGAAGTGTTATTGTGGATCTTCTTGCAATCTTTCACAATAGATAAAATTTTGTCAAACTATGAATGGTCACATGGGATATTCATTTTGGGAGTGGATATAATTCCCCATAAACCCCCCTTATATCTCATCCACTCATCTACCTCGATACTCAGATTATTCATGTTCCATTGGGGATCAATCCATGATGATTGAATCTTCCTCTTAAATATCTCTTCATTGTTTGAAGATAATTAAATGTTGTGATATTATCTCTATAAGTCTAAAACTATCTAACACTAAAACAAACCTTTCCTCCCCTATTTAATTTAACCCTAACTAGGGAAGTAGTTCAAGGGGATTAGTTTGGTTGATGTGATGTTGATATATTCTATAGAATCATCTTATTGAGATTCTGATTAATTTACTTTTCCTTCTGATTATTATAAATATAGATGTATTTTATGTTTGGATACCATTTTTGACTAATTTAATGGATATTTTATTCCATATGATATATATAGTGTTGGAATTACTATTATTTCTTATACATTATTCATTATTTGTATCAATCAATCATTTTTTATATTTTATTACTATGTTTTTTATATACTACCACTATAATAGGTTCCCCATGATTCATCATTGATATACACCACTAATAAATAATTTCACTACCCCTCTCTCTAAAGATACCCCTCTTGGAATGCAAATGATGATAGGGAGATCATGACCCCCGAGCCTCACCTCAAGTAGACCACAGGTTGACAACCAGCACCATGGGTACACAATCTTAAAAAACGGTAGGTGTTACCCTTTTGGTAAAATGAAGATTGTGAGATAAGATGTGTAAACCTAAAAAATATTCCAAGACATAAACAAAAGAAATCCAAAATCCATCCCATATGATTTTCTGAAATAATACGGTTACAATTAAATAAAACAGTAAAATATGTTCCCTATGTAAAACTTTGCAGTGAAATAACAACATTCAAAAGGTCCAATCTAGTATTGACCAACATAGTTTACATAATGCACCAAGAAACATGAAATCAATATATATATATTGGGTGAGCCTACAATTATAATTATCAAGAACACATATCACTCTCATGCACATGTAAAGGAAACATACTAACTATTATATGAGAAAATAACATATCAAAAATAGATCTTATATAGGTATACTAACAACCAAATCCTCACCATGGAACACTGACAAAAAAAAATTCATGAAGTATAATATAAATCACATCTATGATAGGGCACCCCACACAAATTTACAACTGATTAGCCACTCCCACACACTAATGTAAATCTTCATGGTTCCCCTACCTCTTCTAAAAATAACAAACCACATCATGCCCTCACAATCTTTCTCCTCAATAACATATCCCATATATATAAAGTTTTTCCTCACAACCACACCCCACCCACAGACACCTAGGCCACAAACAACACCTCATCCCAAATACTGTAGGGAAAACACAACACATCTCACCCAAAACACACTTGGGAAATCAATACTCTAATGTACACACCTAGTCCTTGTAAACCACAACTTGCCCAATAAAACTTAGTATATCACCTCCAGGAAGGAGGAAGTATGGGTGGGTGTAGATCCATCCATCCTCCAACCCATATGTTTGGTAAATACAACCTCACATGTGACAATGGGGGTTCTTGGAACATGGTTCTAAACTAGGGTGGGGTGCATATAGAAATCACAAAAAATACAATGTATGTATATATATAGTATCAAGAAATCATGCCCAACATATGGGATTAACAATAACTTCTACCTCTATGTGCATTCCTTATAATAAAAAACAGTCACTTCATAAGTTGATAAATTAGGGAAGCATCACAAACCTCCATCTCTTAACACTGATTCTTTTCATTATTTAGAATTAACCATAACAAAAAATGAAACCCATCATTTAACTTTTCAGTAAAAAACATTTTATCATTAACTAACCAACTCATGAGATCTCAGCATTATTAATCATTTGTTTATTCCATCCTTACCTAGTAATATATGTAACATAGACCACAACAAGAATCTAAAAAAGTCACACAATGGAAGAAGAACCATGTTAAATTAACCAACATCCCATTTAATCTTTGTTTAAAACTGATAACAATCACTACAATCATTATTCTCCAATGTCATCCCACCCAATCTATACTATCAATAGTGAAAACCCCCTACTCATAATCTCACCCAGCAACACATTATCGCACAACCTGATCACATACCTATTGTAAAAAATGTCACATCCATTCCAACAAAAAACATTCTACCAACATGAGATTCCATTTCACCACCAAAACCACCCTACATCACCTAGAAATACCAATAATCCTACTATATCACAAGTCAGAACATACCAAAAGGCATCATGCCACCTCACAAACCAAGGAAAGAAATATTTAGATTAAACAATGCATTCCTTACTCAATGTCCTCTTGTTAATTAAGGGGTTATCGGGGAAATAGTTTTATCCTGAGGATTCCATTTATTTACTATGTGTACGTGATTTGTATATTTTTTCTAATAGTGGCTCAAAAAGAAGCTAAAATCATGTAACACATAATCTATTACAAGAAAAAAATAAATACCCCTAATGATCACTATTTTCAATAGGAATATATCGCACATAATTCAAAACATTGACCAAAATATCAAAAATAGTGTGATCATATGTCAAAATCACCAAAACATATTTATAGATTTGAAACCCATTTGGTTTTCTTTATTGTAGTTGGATTCATCTATAATCACAAGTAGTTCTTCATACACACACCATGCATGATGAAAAATTAAGATAGGTAAAGGAAAACTAACCTAGAATAATATTTTTCTTGCACTTCCTGGTTTCACCAAAGTAAGGGGCACATAGGAAGTAATAATAACCTCTAGGGAAAACACAATCAAAAGGATACAAAATACTCCGCTACTCCTCGGGGAAGAATGGTTCCGACGACATTTGGTATCAAGAGAAAAGAGAATTAATTAGAGATGGAAAATCCCCCAGATTAAAAGGATTAGATCAGAGACTCATAGAATGTGAGATGATTTTCAATTTCCATTAATGCATGATCTTAACATGATAATTTTTGTTGACTATTCATAAGGCACCCAATATTTAAAAATAATAATTATATGATTTATATGCAATGAAACGGATTCTAAACCACTTAAATATGCATTTAAACTTATTTGAAATTAATGAAAATGTGAAAGTGGTGAAAGAGTATAAAGATCCAAACACAGTTAATGAATTTCCATTGGAATGAACTAATATTGTAGGAGTAACTGTTTAAAGAATCAACATTGGACGACTCAGTACTAGACGAATCAATAATGGAAAAGCTACAGTTGGGTGAGCTACTATCACGTGTCACTACTGTAACTCACCATCATGAATCACTATAAGGCCCAACATTAAACCTTACATAATATCGAATTAAATGAATAATTCACATTGAGGATATTTTCATGGTTTAGAGTTTTAGAGAATTAGAACATAACTATTACAACTCAAAAGATTACAAAGTATACACTTCTACTATGTTTCCATAAAATAAAAACTCTTAAAAAAACATGTTTTGTTCCATGTTTTAGATAGCATGACATTCCCTTGATCTCATCCATGACCCTATTCAACATTAATTCCTGTGAAAAACATTTCAAAAAACTTGGGGTGAGCATAAAAAGCTCAGTAAGGGATACACAAAGAGTGAAAACTTTTAGATTTTTTAAAACAACAAGTAAACCATGAATACTTTATCAAGGTAATAATTTTCACCTTTATGAAGTATTAAAAATCTATTTTAAAAATAAAAGATCATTAATTACCCTTTTGTAACCAAAAGATTACCATAAAACCCATATAAAGAACATATAACATAAAAAGGTAACATGAGACATAAACATACTTAAATGGAATAACCATACGGCTGACTTTCATACATAATTAATGGAATATCCATACGGCCGACTTCCATACCCAATGCATTAGAGGTTATAACGTAACCACCCATCCTAGTATTCATGGCCCCACCCGTCATATGGTTTATCACGTAACCACCCATAAAATGTCCAAGTACCATTATAAAATCATAATACATAACAAAATATAATGGAATGAAAACATTTCCACACTTTCATCACAATATATCACATAAATATATTTACATAACAAATCCATTATAAAAAAAATTTCAATACCAAAATACATAAAATATTATACGGTATTTATTTCATTTTAAATAAAAATTACGGGTTGTAGAGGAAGGAAAATACCAAATAATACTCGCGGCGGTGGAAAAGTTCATTGTCACTGCGTACGTTAAAAGAAACATTCCTTTTTTTCGTTTAGTAAATGCATCTTATAAAAATATTCCTTTTGAATAAAATTAGAAGTCAAAGGGGTTTATACACCGTATAAAAGAAAGTTGTGTATAAAACAAAATAAGCCTCAATGAAAGGATATTGAGACGAAGTCCCTTACAAATACAGTATCCTTGTATTAAGGATAAATTAATGAAATAATTATGTGTGACAAACGAATTCACAAAATATAAGTGGATATTAAGTGTAATAAAATCAGAGTTCATTCACACATATTCATAGAACTATATATTCAAGGAGTATTATTTTATCCCAATGAATCAAAATTGGGTTAAGAAGTTCCCTTGTAAAAATTTGACAGCCTAACGTCATCACTTCAAAATTCAGAAAAAGAGTTGATGAGAGATAAAAAGGGTATCTCATAACCTGGAAATAAAATTTACATCAATAAGTATATAGAAGAACATATCCCATCATTACAATTTGTAAATTTAAATACCCAACAAAAGAAGTCTTTTAAAAAGTGGAGGGTGAAAAGTTCCCTTACCGACTTGGGTATCATTCGAAACATACACCCCATGAAAGAAGGACAATAAAACATTGATATAAATTACCATAAAATAATGTATATTACACAAATAATATAATAATGTGTAGTACATATACCACTCAAAGGAAATGTTGGTAAAAGTAGCATAAATCTCATGGGAATAAAAGTGAGATGAAAAATCCCTTACAAAAACTCGGCAGCCGAACGACGCCACTTAAAACTTCCAAAAATGGATTGATGAGATCAAATAGGGTCTCTCATCATATTAACATAAAATTTACATCAAGTTTAATATAAAAGAACATCCCAATCATAAGAAATATGATCTTAAAATTAATGACATAAAAGAGTGTACCGAAAAAGAAATAGAGGGGTAGGTTCCCTTACCTCAAGTCTGACTTGTCTTGTTCGTTTCTTTATATTCCTGAATAATAAACTTTGGTAAATTTATAATTACTTAAGGACATATTTTAAAGATTATTATTCTGTTCATATCACATGTTATAATGTTATCATAATCGGTTAATAATGTGAGTTCATATCAGACGTTTTTGTCGATGATTGGTACAGGAGTCAAAAATGAACTTGTTTGAAATGATTGTACATGTAGTTATAAGTAAATCATATAAAGAATAGTATTAATGATTTAAATATCATATATATACTGTAAATATTCATTTTATACTACTCCATAACATTTGGAGATAAAAATAAATGAAATGCACCGTTCATGGAGACGGTAGGCCGTACGTACGCATGAACGGTAATTTCATTTCTTTGTCATATTAATGTAATTAAAAATAAGGGAATATATATATATTATAATTCCATTATAATATATACGTTATATAGGTCACATATGTTAATTAATTTCATTCTTTATACATTCCATGTATTGCATGAACGAGTCACATCACTTGAGGGGGCGGTAGTCCACACTTCCTCGTATAAAATTATCGCATTTACACAACATGAAAAGCATAAAGTCATGTTTTAAATATAAAATTCAGAAGCATATAGAAAACAGAAATACCATAAATATCATATATAAAATATAGTGACATCATAATAGCCACCATGAAATGTGTTAAGAGAAGATTGAACAATCATCATTTCGTGAGGCAGAAATTCGCCATCCACAGAAGCAGTATGTTCTTTAACCATTAGACGAAGGTGTGTGTAAGTGTAGCTCTAATACTTCACATAACAACATCCTAGTATATTAAATATACTCGAGTTTTTACAAAATAAAGGAATAAACGGATTTTAGAGGGTTGGATAAGCAAAATAAAACATAAGAACACAAGAGAGGACACTACCTTTAAATCGGGTAACTCTCATTGATTTGAGCTCAAAGGCTTCCTTGGAAAAGATTCTGCCCAATGTGAGGCTTCAATGATGAATAGAAGGATGTGAAAAGATTAAATTCAGGGGTCGGCCGAGCCAAATGCTTGGGAGGTGTGTGTAAGGTGGTAGAGGTGGGGGCCTTTTATAAGAGGAGAGGAGGGGCACTCTTGGAAAGTCACAAAAGTTACATTCTTTTCGAATGCGTTTCGGATTTTAAAGGACCCACAATGACATATCTCGATGATAATGTGATAAGGGTTCGAAATAAACCAATCCAATAGGGTTTTTACATTTTTAGGTCTTAGATTTTACATTATCTTTTCATTTTATTTAAATCGTTAAATAATGAGGTAATCGATGCATCATCATGATGTCATTAATAAGTTAATATATTTAATGTACAAAAAATATAAAAAAAACTATGATGTAGTATATCTTTTTATCTTTATAATGGCTATTTATAGTAAAAAATATGACTTGTATAACCCCATGTAAAAATTGTTTTATTAAAACAACTCATGTTTGTGACATTTTTATTTTAACTTTAAATAAAAAGTTATATATGTCATTTTCCTACCAAAGTTGCTCCATGTGGTCCCCAAGATGACCCATGGATTGTCGTGTTTGGACATGACACATGCAATAAGGGTAGGATATGTTTCTAGGTCATTTCATATTATTAAATCATTATTTTTACCTTAAACTACACTAATTACCTATTATCGCGATTAAAAACATAAAAGTTACTATTCACCAAAAAAAATTTAATTCCATTGAACCAAATTTTACATCTTAATGACAACCATGTATGTCGGATTTTCGAAATTCAAAACACAGAGGTGGAAAATTTTCATTTAAACTGAAAATCAGTTTTTATAACTACCACTTAGTGGTTTCACTATTCATCAAAAATTGAAGTTTTTCAGAAAATTACCAAAACTTCACCCTAAGCTATATTTGATATTACGAAATAAAAAATTAAGTCTATTTTACAAAATTCAAAACATATAAGTTGCATTAATTAATTTAATAATTAATTCCTGCTGTCAGAGAAAATAGCGTGTTTTTATGAAATAATAAGTATCAAAAGATTGACACTAGTTTATGTCTGATTTCAAAGTGAAATTAATTCCAATGACCAAAATTGGATTAAATGGTAAAAATATATTCTAATTGAACTTTAAAAACAATTCAATATATTATCTAATCATATAAATAAATTAGATTAAAAAGAGTTTTTGAATTAAAATACAACATTTTTCACTATTCATTAAAAAATTAACTTTATCGGAAAAAATACCAAAATTTTACACAAAGAAAATTTTGATGTCCCGATTATAAAGAAGAATTTTATTTTGTCAAATATAACACATAAATTTGACAAAAAGTGGATTTAAAAGAGGCTCCCCATCAATAGGCAGTTAATCGACCTTTTAAAAAATATTAGAATGTTTACGCTTAAAATTGGATTCATTCGCATTTGTATTCCTCTAACATTTATTGAAAAATGTAAAATTTTTTGAAAAACATACATGATAATTTTTAGTTAATTCCGTTTTTTCCCACCATTACAATGGTTAGGCGTTAACAACCATTTAAAATAATATTATTTTATTATTAGGGTGCAACGTAAGATTTCAAAAGAACTCGTTGTCGCGTATTGGGTATGCCATCGAGCATAGCGTTCCCTTTAAATTAATATTAATATTTTTTCAAAAATAGGGATAAATATAAAAATTTAATATTCTTTATTTCCATGGGGTGTTACATCCTTCCCCCCTCTTGGGAATTGCGTCCTCGCAATTTCAAAATTGGGCTTGGAAACTCCATTCAAAGTCCCACATCAGAAAAAGAGTAAATTAAACAATCACTTTAAAATAAAGAAAGGGAAGTACAAATGTCACCCTAGTTAACCCATACTAGGATTCCATGTATGAAAATATGGATATGGAGGAAAAAACTAAGGGTCATGTTCTGATGGAGAGTGATAATAAACATATCTAGGATAAAGTTAACCATACGAAAATCACAAACTTGTGGTGGTTTTAATGGTATTGTATTCCCCAGTAGGAAAAGTTAATGGAAAACATTCTTTTTAGTTAATTTTCATTGAGGAATTTATTTTTGAGCCTAACTAAAACATAAGGAAACATACTTACTTGTCATGTTGACTCTCAACTTTTACTAAATTTCTTACACGAACTCATATTTTCTACAAAAGATGAGTATTTAGGAGGACTCTTTTACATTAATAGAGCTATAATAAAATTCTAGAGAATCACCTAATCCATAGAAGAGAACTATATACTTCTCATGTATTTAGACTTTAACCAAAACCAAAACCAAAAAGTTTAGTACAAGATCAGATAATCCAGAAAAGGATATCCCTTTATAAAAAGAAAATCTATTCTTAATCTCCAAAATTTGTCCAACAAAATCCAAAGTTCAACGAAGACCATTCGATAAACAATTTTTCCATAAAATTCTTCAAAGTAAACCAAACTAAGATTGAAACCAAAATATTTGAATGATTTAATCACATAGTCCTCCAAGGTACAAAATAACACATATCTCCAAATAACATCAGTTGCTCTTAAAGTCTCATATTGAAAAGTAATTAAACTAATCACATATCCTCCATGATAGGTTAATAATTTCCATAGATAACCCAAAATCAACTTAATCTTAATTCATAAAACCATTTAACTAAATAGAATTAGTCAAACTAACCAGGGACTTCACGTAGTCATGTGGTAGGCGATAAATACCAGTCACACATTGGTTGTGGGTTCGATTCCCGCAGCTTTGTCCGACGCGAAAGGTTGTCACACGGTCTGCGTGTTTCCATTTTTATAAAACTCCAAAAATAACCCTAACATGATTTAACCTCAATAGTTTCCTTATACCTCTCATTTTCATCCAAATTCATTACGATCTCAACATCTTAATTCGTGAAGTCTTATTTCACCACCATAAGATAAAATAAAACGATTCCCAAAATGAATAATAGCATACCTTGATCATGGAGTCCACTCAGTTTCATCATCATCTTGTTCACGTAGGTAGACGTCCCATTCATTACAACAATGATTTAGAGATCCTTCAAAATCATTTTCTTCCTCCATCCAAATACACATTGTACAACATGGTTCATATGGGTGTTCACAAAAAAACAGTTTTGGAAAATAATCATGTATGACATATAATTCCAAAACATCTGATAAAACATGATTTCTATAAAATAGTCAGACATAATTTGAGTTGAAACATTCTATTATTGGTCCTTTTAAAATACCATAAGTATGTGTTGAGAGACTATATTTTAAAAGCAAATATAAGTATGTTGCACAAAGGTCTCCTTCCTCAGCACCATTTTTAAAATCATAATATCCTTCAAATTCTTGTGATAAGGTAAAATATTTGAAAATACCTTGATAATATTCTCCTTTATTGAAAATATGAGAATATTGTTAAAATAGTATTTTTCTAAATAAAACCCATGATCCAAGACGATAACGAGGTATAGTAGAGGTGTTTGATATCTCAAACAACTACTTGAAAGTGAGTTGTATGCTAGAAAAAGATTCACAATCATCCGAACATGACTTCTCAATAATTATTGCAAGCATGTCATCAGGAAGTGATAGGAATGTCGTTTGAGATCCTTCTCCCTCCATTCGTAACTGACTTTACATGACCTGAAAAAAGTTATAAAATATGGATTTAACTGAAATAATAGATATAGGGACTAACCATGTGTCTAACAAAAACTCACAATCCCTAAATTTGTCTAAACCGACCTCTAATACCAACTATAAGGCCCAGCCTTAAACCTTACTTAATATTGAATTAAATGAATAATTCAAATTGAGGATCTTTTCATGGTTTAGAGTTTTATAGAATTAGTACATAATTATTACATCTCAAAAGATTACAAAGTAGACACTTCTACTAAGTTTCCATAAAATAAAAAATCTTAAAAAGAATAATGTTTAGTTCCATGTTTTAGATAGCATGACTTTCCCTTGATCCCATCCATGACCCTATTCCACATTAAGTCCTGTGAAAAACATTTCAAAAAACACAGGGTGAGCATAAAAAGCTCAGTAAGGGATACACAAAGAGTGAAAACTCTTAGTTTTTTTAAAACAACAAGTAAACCATGTATACTTTATCAAAGTAAAAAATTTTCACCTTTATGAAGTAGTAAGAAACTATTTAATTAATAAAAGATCATTACTTACCCTTTTATAACCAAAATATTACCATAAAACCCGTATAAAGAACACATAACATAAAAAGGTAACTTGGTACATAATCATACTTAAATGGAATAACCATACAGTCGACTTCCACAAATACTTATTGGAATTACCATATGGCCGACTTCCATACCCAATGAATTGGAGGTTATAACCTAACCACCCATCCTGGTATTCATGACACCACCTGTCATATGGTTTATCACGTAACCACCCGTAAAATGTCCAAGTACCATTATAAAATCATAAGATATAAAAAAATATAATTTAAAGAAAACAATTCTACACTTTGATCAAAATATATCACTTAAATATATTGACATAACAAATACATTATAAAAACCACTTTCAATACCAAAATACATCAAAGAGTATATGGTATTTAATTCATTTTAAAAAAATTACAGCTTGTAGAGGAATCCAAAGACCAAATAATACTCGTGGTGGTGGAAAAGGTCATTGTCACCGCGTACGTTAAAAAAACCTTCCTTTTTGTCATTTAGTAAAATGATTCGTATAAAAAGATTCCTTTTGAATAAAATTATATGTCAATGGGGTTTATACATCGTATAAAAGAAAGTTGTGTATAGAAAAAAATATGCCTCAATGAAAGGAGATTGAGACGAAGTCCCTTACAAATACGGTATCCTTGGATTAAGGATAAATCAATGACATAATTATGTGTGACAAAATAATTCACAAAATATAAGTGTATATTAAGTGTAAACCAATCAGAGTTCATTCACACATATTCATAGAACGACATATTCAAGGAGTACAAGTTTATCCCAAACAATCAAAATTGGGTTAAGAAGTTCCCTTGTAAAAATTCGACAGCCTAACGACATCACTTTAAAATTATGAAAAAGAGTTGATGAGAGATTAAAAGGGTATCTCATCACATATACATAAAATTTACATCAATAAGGATATATAAGAACATATCCCAACATTAAAATATATAAATTAAAAGACCCAACAAAAGAATTCTTATAAAAAGAGGAGGGTGAAAAGTTCCCTTACCGACTTGGGTATCATTTGAAACATACACCCCATGAAAGAAGGACAATAAAAAATTGATGTAAATACTCATAAAAGAAATTATATTACAAAAAGAGTATAATAATTTGTAGTACATATACCACTAAATGGAAATTGTGGTAAAAGTAGCATAAATCTCACGGGAATAAAAGTGAGATGAAATATCCCTTACAAAAACTCGGTAGCCGAACGATGCCACTTAAAACATCCAAAAATGGATTGATGAGATCAAATAGGGTCTCTCATAATATTAACATAAAATTTAAATAATGTGGAATATAAAAGAAAATCCCAATAATAAGAAATATGAGCTTAAAAGGAATGACATAAAAGAGTGTACTTAAAAAAGAAAGAGAGGGGTAGGTTCCCTTACCTCAAGTCTGACTTGTCTTGTTCGTTTATTTATATTCCTAAATAATAAACTTTGGTCAATTTAGAATTGGTTAAGGACCTATTTTAAGTATTATTATTCAGTTCTTATCACATGTTATAATGTTATAATAATTGGTTAATAATGTGAGTTCATATCATACATTTTTTTCGATGTTTGGTACATTAGTCAAAAATGAACTTGTTTGAAAATGATTGTCCATTTAGTTATAATTAAATCATCTCCAAAATAGTATTAATGATTTAAATATCATATATATCCAGTACATATTCATTTTATACTACTCCATAAAATTTGGAGATAAAAAGAAATGAAATGCACCGTTCATGGAGACGGTAGGCCGTGCGTACGCATGAACGCTGCTTTCATTTCATTGTCATATTAATGTAATTAAAAATAATTGAGAGATATATATATTATAATTCCAGTATAATATATATGTTATATAGGTCTCATATGTTTATTAATTTCATTCTTTATAAATTCCATGTATTGCATGAACGAGTCACATCACATGAGGGGGTGGTAGTCCACACTTCCTCGTATGAAATTATCGCATTTTCACAACATTAAAAGTATAAAGGCATGTTTTAAATATAAAATTAAGAAGAATATAGAAAACATAAATACCATATATATCATATATAAAATATAGTGACATCATAATGGCCACCATGAAAGGTGTTAAGAGAATATTGAACAATCATCGTTTCGTGAGGCAGAAATTCACCATCCACAGAAACAGTATGTTCTTAAACCATTAGACGAAGGTTTGTGTAAGTTTAGGTTGAATAAATCACATAAAAACATCCTAATATATTGAAAATACTGGTTTTGTTACAAAATAAATGAATAAAAAGAGTTTAGAGGGTTGGAGAAGCAAAATAAAACAGAAGAACACAAGAGAGGACACTACCTTTAAATCATGTAACTCTCCTTGATTTGAGCTCAAAGGCTTCCTTGGAAAGGATTCTTCCCAAAGTGAGGCTTCAATGATGAAGATAGGGATGTGGAGAGATTAAATGGGCAGAGGTTGGCCTAGCCAAAGGCTTGAAAGGTGTGTGTAAGGTGGTAGAGGTGGGGGGCCTTTTATAAGAGGAGAGGAGGGGCACTCTTGGAAAGTCAAAAAAAGTTACATTATTTTCAAATGCGTTTCGGATTTTAAAGGTCCCACATTGATATAATCTGAGGATAAGATTTTAAGGGTTCGAAATACACCCATAAAATAGGTTTTTTACATGATTAGGTCTTAGATTTTACATTATCTTTTCGTTTTATTTAAATCGTTAAATAATGAGGTAATCGTTGTATCATCATGATGTCATAAATAAGTTAATTTATTTAATGTCTAAAAATTATAAAAAAAATAATATGATGTATTAAATCTTATTAACTTTCCAATGAAGATTTATAGTCAAAAAATATGACTTGTATAACCCCATGTAAAAATTGTTTTAGTAAAATAGCTCATGTTTGTGACATTTTTATTTTAACTTTAAATAAAAAGTTATTTATGTCATTTTCCTACCAAAGTGGCTCCATGGTGTCCCCAAGTTGACCCATGGATTTTCTTGGTCGTCCATTACACATCCAGTAAGGGTAGGACATGTGTCTAGGGCATTTCATATAATTGAAACATTATTTTTACCTTAAACTACATTAATTACCTCTAATCGCGATTAAAAACTTAAAAGTTACTATTCACCAACAAAATTATTTTAATTCCATTGAACCACATTTTACTTATTCATGACAACCATGTATGTTGGATTTTTGAAATTCAAAACATAGAGGTGGTAAAATTTCATTTAAACGGAAAATCAGTTTTTATAAGTACCACTTAGTGGTTTCACTATTCATAAAAAATTGAAGTTTTTCAGAAAAATACCAAAACTTCACCCTAAGATATATTTGATATTCCGAATTCAAAAATGAATTATATTTTAAAAAATTCAAAACATATAAGTTTCATTAATTTATTTATTAATTAATTCCCGCTTTGAGAGCAAATAGCATGTTTTTATGAAACAATAAGTATCATAAGATTGACACTAGTTTATGTCCGATTTCAAAGTGAAATTAATTACAATGACCAAAATTGGATTAAATGGTAAAAATATATTCTTATTTAACTTTAAAACCAATTAAAAATATAATATAATCATAAAAATATATTATATTAAAAGGAGGTTTTGAATTAAAATAAAACATTTTTCACTATTCATTAAAAAATGGACTTTATCAGAAAAAAATACCAAAAATTTACACAAAGTAAATTATGATGTCCCGATTCTAAAGAAGAATTTTATTTTTTCAAATATAACACAAAAATTTGTCAAAAAGTATATTTAAAAGATGCTCGCCATCAAAAGGCGGTTAATCGACCTTTTAATGAATATTTGAATGTGTACGCTTAAAATTGGATTCATTTGCATTTTTTAATCCTCTAACACTTATTGTAAAAAGTAAAAATATTTGACAAACATACATAATCATTTTTTGTTAGTTTCGTTCTTTCACGTAATTACAATGGCTAGGCGTTAACTACCATTTAAAATAATATTTTTTTATTATTAGAGTGCAACATAAGATTTCAAAGGAACTCGTTGTCGCGTATTGGTTACGCCATCGAGCATAGCATTCCCTTTAAAGTAATATTAATATTTTTTTTCACAAATAGGGATAAATATAAAAATGTCATATTTTTTATTTACCTGGGGTGTTACACTCACCTTCATCACTCACCATTAGATGTCTCACGTGTGTGAATCACCGTTGAGACACACCATCATTATTCACTATCACGAACATACAGCACGACCTAACATCATAAATCACCCTTGTGAATCATCATTACGATTCACTGTCACAAATCACTATCACGAATCACTATTGTGTCTCACCATCACAACTCACCATAATGACATACCATTGTCGGAAATGAAAAGGTGAATATATGGAAAAGAGTTCAAATAAGTAACCAAGACTTCCTAGAACACTTCATCCACCATATTTTCACTATTTGATGGAAATGGGAGTTTTGGATAATAACATCAGATACCTCTCAAACCATTCTTTTCCCCAATAGTTCAAAACCAATCCCAAAATGAATATAGGGGTCAAAAAAACCACCCCATGAGATACCTCTCAAGGATTCATTAACCACATGAAACACTACTTACAACCAATCACATTAGAAGGAAAACCATAAAAACTCAACAATCATACCACCCATAATAGAAGAATCATGGAATCATTCCATCCATGTCAAGATACTATCTAATTTTGTCATCACTGACATTCTAGCATGTATGTAGTCGCATCGTAGTTATTGAATCTTGATTAGAAATCACGTCCTCCACTCTCAATGCATCATGACATTATCACACACACACACACTAGAAACAAATGAAATAAACTCGTCTCCTAAAAAATTTCCAAACATTATATCATAAGGAAAAACATAAAAATAGAAAACTAAAAACAATTATGGGTATTGGGAATCCATTTTTTGATCATATTTCCCAATTACTCGTTTTCAAGTAACCATGACTCTAAAAATTAAAACCAAAGGAATGCCCTGCAAACCCAACAACTTCTCCCAATGTTTCTGGATATATAATGTCCACTCAGAATATATTTCATCATCATTAATATCTAACTCTACTCATTTAATTACATGGTATTAATCATGAAGACACTGATAGAGTTGAGAGTCTTGAAAGACTTCATGGATACTCTCCCAGTATTGTGGCAGCTCTAACTGATATTCCACCTCACAGACTCTCCCCCACACCTCAAAGGGTCCAAAAAACTAAGTTAAAACTTACTCCCCATGCCAAAACACCCCATACCATATCTAGGGAAAACTAATAAGAACACATGTTCCTCATCCTCGAACTCTAAAGGACATCTCCTATAATCATCACATTACTTCGGTCGGCCATACTCCTCTTTCAAGCTCTCACAAATGTGCAAAAAATTCTATTTAATACTCTGTACAACCTCGAGGATAAGAATAGATATATCCCAAACCTCTGTCCACTATAATGGAGAATGAAATGGTCACCCATTAAATTTTTCAAATGGATCCATGATAATAAAATAGTGATAAAAATTATTATAATTCAATTCAACCCAGGATAGGTGTTGTACATAAGATCCATCAGAGTCTAAGACACATGATTAATACATATCCTCTAATGTCAGGATTGTATAACTTTCCTTATATTTTGTTTGATGATGGAAGGTAGTGTTCAGAAGTAACTGAGAGCCCATAGCATGCTTAAATACCCTCCAACCTCATAAGGAGAATGTTTTATCCTGATATGAGACAATGGTTCTAAAAAACTAATGTATTAGCATCACATCATCCACATACCACTTTTTAAATTTATATACATTGATCGACTCCTTGATCTCGAAGAGGTTACATTATTTTTTTCTTATATTCCACTAATAAACAGATAGAATCATAGCCTCCCTGAGGTCTAGGTAACCATGTGATGAAATCCCTTTAGATTTCATCCTACATCCACTCAGGGACATCTGAGAACTGTATGAAACCACTAAATACATGGTCCTCAACCATCACCTAGTATCACACTAATAACATATCCAAAAACTCCACCACTACATGTTTCATCTACGGACACAAAAACTAAATACTCAAGCCACAATACATCGTGGAAACACCTGGTTGTTCCTTTAAAAATGAGATGTAAAACTCATGGAATAATACATCATGATTTACCATCTAAATAATAAAACTACCCTAAAATAACATATGATTTCGATAATCCTTCGAGAGCACCACCATGGTCAACACGATCGTGAATCACATCTACCTATGAGTCTTCCCATAATGTCCCTTCCTCCAACTTCATCATAAAGGACTGCACCATTATCTGAAACAAACATCCTCTACCACCATCTATTTTTTCATCTAAGTGCAGGACTGTGAACTTCTCCATTTACTTCCATGAATCCACAGATTCCTGAAAAAACTCATTTTGGAACCTCCTACTCAATTCATCATCCATGACATTCCCCAGTCTATAGGTATATGAGATCTCAAAATCATAGTCTCGAAGAAACTCTATCCACGTCCTCCTTTTCACGTTCATATCTCAATGGGAAAATATATAACTCAAACTCTTGAGTTCTATGATGACCATAAAGCACTCCCCAGTGGGGTAATGCTGCCAAAACATCAAAGAAAAAAACCTCTAATTGCCCCAGATTATTGGTGGAACATTTACATTAATTTGTGTGTAACTACCTAGAACCCTAAGAGATCACTTCATATTACTGCATGAAGATGCATCCCAATCCTTGATAGGAAATTTTTTCTAGATATCAACAACATCACCCTTTCTTTTAGAAGCTGATGCACATGAAAATTGGCCAACATCACATTCTAATTGCTGAACGTTTCATGACACTACTTTATCTAGAAAAATGATTTGTCCTTTCTAGTAATATCATTCAATGGAATTGCAACCCAATAAAAATAGGGTACAAACAATCGATAATATCCCACAAGTACAAGAAAACTTTGGTCCTCTACCACATTCTAGAGTGCTTCCCAAGAAAGAACTACTTAAACCTTCAAAATGTTTACTCACAGAACCTATTGATACACCAAGTCCCCAAAGAAATTAACCCCCCATTTCTATAAGTTATAGTTCTTTAACATTTTATTGTTATGGTGGCGTCGAAGAACCTACTGTATTATTTTGAGATGCTCATCCTGCTCCTCCACTGACTTCGAGTAGATCATGATATCATCAAAGAACATGATGATGAACTTCTCATGAAACACATGGAAAATAGAGTTCATAATCCCCAGGAAAATAGTTGGTGCATTCAGAACATTGATCAACATGACCACAAACATCAAGTGCCAATACCTACATCTAAAATCATTCATTGTGATATCTCCCTCCTTCACCCTCAACTATAGATATCTAGACTACATATCGATATTATAAAAACAACATTTCAATATCTACAAGTCTAAAATATCATCAATCCCTTGAAGAGGGTAACCTTTCTTGACTGTCACCTGATTCAGCCTCCTGTAGTTTATTCACAACCACATACCACCATTCAACATTTTAAAAACCACA
Source organism: Viscum album (assembly GCA_963277665.1). Taxonomy (NCBI): domain Eukaryota; kingdom Viridiplantae; phylum Streptophyta; class Magnoliopsida; order Santalales; family Viscaceae; genus Viscum; species Viscum album. The sequence goes on along the minus strand of OY728138.1, from coordinate 849,798,311 downwards.
CAAGATATACATATTATGACACACTTGGCTCAATAAAGCTATTCTTTATTAGGTCATCAATATGAATACTCAACACACATATCACAAAAAGATACATCCAATAAGGATCCATCGAAATCATACAAGAATATTATTATAAGTCTATCCCAAACTCAACATCATGTTGTGGGGGTAGAGTCAAAATATACTTAGGGAAAACATCCATGAATTCCATAACCACAATGGGATCTGCCTCCATCATATCATCCACTAATTCAATAGATATCTTATCCATCAAATGAAGAAGGGGATCCAAACTCTTACTGCCCACCTGAAAACTCTTCTTTCCAAAGAACGCTACACGTTGTCCATCCATGTCTAAAAAAGTACTCTTCTCCTGTAGAAGTCAATAATAGCGTGTATGGAATTCAACCATTTAGTGATGATAATTACATCATAAGTTTTCAAATTTAGTAATAAGTGATCCCCATGGGACTGATGCAGCCCCATCACCAGTCTACATCTCTAGAACATATCCATAAAGCTAGTATGACCTATGAATTGTGTACTTAACACCAGGGGAATGTGAATCCCTTATACGTATATTCCCACATAATGGGATATAGAAGTTTCAATAAAGGATTTTTAAGCTTAGTAATCAAAAAAATATCAATAAAGGCTATAGGAAAAAATGATTGAACCTACCATTATCTCTGGTCCTATTGGAATTGATTCTTATACAGCATGAAACTGAAATTTCCCTACATCTCTTACTATCTAATAATGACAACCTCCATTACCACACCTACCTTAGGGACCCTGGGGGACACCCCAAGGTCGACCTCAACCAACTCCATCACTATTCACTGGAGCCTGACCCTACTTTCCCTACTACTAAAACATCCTAGCCAAAAACTTCTACTGAGGGTGGCATTGAACCTACCAACCTCCACTATACTAAGAATATGCGGCCACTGAAAAGTAGTTATGAAGATGGAATAAGACACCAAAGATGAATCACCTATATCCAATTTTCATGAGATATTCATGAGCACCACAAGGTCAGGAAAGATACTTCTGAGGTCAACACCCCACCAGTCAAATCCTCAGAGGCCATGGCGTTGGAGACTAGTTGCGGGTAACCCTGCCCCTTTAAGAACACTATTTGTTCCCCTATAACAGTCGACTTCATCACGACTGTATCCAATAAATCAATTTCAGACTCTTCTAGGCCTTTAAGTACATCATAAACGTGAAGGGAGTAACCGCATACTAGAAAAAAGGACAAAGTCGCTCCTCTAGGAATCTCGAATGAGACTCTCCTTATAGAAATAGATATAGGGGAATATTAAGGATATCATTGAATGTAATCCCCATATTTTTTACTGACATACTCCTCTAGTGTAAGGAGGGTAACTCCTACCACTTATCAGCCTACGTGGTCAATGAAAAGAATTCTTGTTAGAAATTTTCTCAAAATTAACCCATAGAACATCATCCCCTTTCTTCTACCACATATATATTGTACCCCATTGATGCATAGATCCTTAGATATTGCTCACTACCAAAGGAATCCAATACATTATCGGTGCCCAGATAAAATGGATGTTAATCTCAAGATCACCATGAAATAAATCCATATCCATATCTAAAAAAATTACTTCATAAATTCCCAAGAACTTCTGTTGGAATGAACATAACATTATCATCCACTGGTTATCCTCCTCTAGTGGATCATCAATCCACTGATCAACCAGATCAGCCTGCTATTTCTAAACCACCCAATCCAAACACAGATGATGAAAAGGTGTTATCGTTGAATGGTTGTCAAATAATTAATAAGATTGAGTAGTATTTTATTTTATTTAAGATTGAATTTAATTAAGTCTTTTCATCCCATCCATTTGTAACCTTCCAAAAACAACCTAACTCAAACAAAAACATTAGTTGCTATGATACAAGTTGTTTTCCTTGGGTCTCTACCCTTAAAATGGTATAACATCACTTGGTAATTTGGAAGGCTGAGAGTCCATGCATCAGATCACAGGGGGGATCCCTAAAATATTGTTTCCTAACTGGTCTTCCATGGCCAATGTCATGCATTGAGGTCACACGATATAGTTTCCCTGCGAACAAAAGAAATCCTCACTATGCTGATCTGTAAACTCCATCACATCTCTCAAACATCACATTTAATACCATTCTATCATGAACCCTCCTTCCAATGATGCCCCTCTAGGGATGGAAATGATTATTGGGATATAATGACCCCTGAGTCCAACCTCTAGTAGGACCCTAGGTGGAAACCATTACAAACGGTATACAATCTCTCAAAAATGAGAGGCATTTCCCTTTTTAGAAAAACATTATCAGGAGATAAGATGTATCACCCTCGAATCTATATTAATACAGATATAAAATAAATCCAAAATCCATCCCACATGCATGCTTAAAATAAAACTATTACACTGCAACAAAACTACAAAGTAAGTACCCAATGTAAAACAATGAAATGACACAACAACATTACAAAGCTCTAAAATAGTAAGATCCATCATGGTCTACGAAATCATTCCAAAAACTTCATTGTAGATTATATACCAACTGTGAAAATACATGTATACTCACTATGAAATCCAAAGTCTCTCATGAATAAATTAAAGTAGCATAAAAATGATTATATGAGAAAACAGGAGATCCAAAAAAACACCTATAAATGTATACAGCAAGAAACAATCACCAAATAACGAACATCAAGTAGTATAATATAAAGCACCTTGATGATAGGTTAACCTGTACCACTTTACCGCCAATTATCTTCTCTTACACCATAACAGAAATCATCATGGGGATCCCAACTCTTCAAAACATATCAAACCACAACCTATAGGCATAGACTTGGGCCTCAAAACTATTTCCTACATGCAGACACCTGACCCACACAACCATATCTCACACACAATCACATGGGCCACAAACCACACCTCATCACATAGACACCTTGTAAAATATAACACATATCATGTGGAATACAACTTTGAAATATCTACTCGCCTGCACAAATGGAGGCCCAAAAAACCAAAACCTTCTTGAAGAAACATGGGTTATCACTACATGGTAGAATTTTCATGGATGTGTTGGTTTCCATTCATCCATCATCCTACCATGATGTTTGGGAAACACACCATCCCCCTGAAAATAGAAAAGTTCGGCACACGGTTCTCAACTATGGTGGGATGTATATTGAAATCCTATGAACATATAGTGTGTGTGTGTGTGTGTATATATATGGTGTCAAAAACCAATCCCATTTTTTTGGGATTCACAACAACGACAACCTCTATATTCATTTATAAGTATCAACAATATTCACATTAGAAGTTGACAAATTTGAACCATTTCAAAATGATACTTCTATTAATACCCATACATTTCATTATTTATCTTCAACCATAATCAACTTTGAAACCCATTATTTAAATCGTAGTGCCGGTATTTTCTTAGAAACGCCTCTTCCGGAGTTGTGTTTCCTCGGGTGTGGTTTTTAATTTTCGGGCTTAAAGTTAAGAAATAAAATAATTTTTCGAAAAACATTATTTTATTTCACTTAAGCCACTTGAAGCCACTTGAAAGCCACTTAAACTGAGTTGAAACAGATAGAGTGCTATCCAGAAATATCCTACCCTCTTGGTAGGATATTTGTGAGGTGGGGCCCTCACGAGCCCTGCCGTTTCTTTCCGCTATGTAACACACCTGCGAAAACCCGTCTTTATGAAAGTCAACTGACGCGTTTTCTTAATTTCTTAACGCCCCATTTAATTGGGTAGTTTTGTTCGTAAATTAAATGGGCAGTTTCTCTCATTAATTTAATTCAACGAATTGATGGGTCGTTACTTACCCTTTTTCATTTGTTGGCGTAATAATAAAATAATACCAACAAGTCTTTTTGGAGGATTACTCGTTGAGAGGCTTGATAGAGATCCTTGAGCCTTCATCCTCCGACGAAGAACGCCGAACCTGCGGAATTCGACGACGCGACGCCATGTTCCGCGACGCCGACGTTCCCTTCCTGCAACGTTCTTCTGCGACGTCTCTTCTTTCGCAACGAAATCATCGATCAGCTGCTTGAGGTAAGAGACTTCGGGTTTCTCTTAATTCTCCCTTGTGTTTATTTAACAAAACACGGATTTATTTTTATATAATTAAATTAAATCTGTTGTTTCTTGTTCCGTTGATTTCGCCGACTCAACACCGGATTCTGCGACGACGTGACGCCTTTCTGCAACGACGCGACGATCCCCTCCTTCGACGACGAACAAATCTGCGAAAAACGTGCGTTCGACGACGACTACGAGGTAGGGGTTGTTGTGAATAATTCCTTTGTCCTGTGATCGTTTCTTTTAAAAGAGAAGAACCAGACAATAAGAACAATTTCAATCCATTAAAATTGTTGATTCATGTGTTGAATATTATTTCTCCCGTTGTTTATCTCTAACGCGGAGGTGCGGGCCAAACGAACACGGCCCGACAACCCTCTGTCGTTCTTCGTTGTTGTGCGGATTGACGGGCGACGACGGAACGTTCCACAACGGATATTTGACAGTTCTGCAGTGTAGAACGTGTCCCGGGAGGAGCAGCGGCGCAGACGGGAACGGAATCGGACCACCTGAGCGACTCCGGTGGCCAGCGGAAGCCGGCGGCCGGAGGCGGCGGCGCCCGCTGACCCGCGGCCCCGCGGGTCCGGCGCGCGCGGGACGTGGCGGAAGCCGCGTACGGCTGTCCAGGGCAACACCCCTCGGGTTCCGCGGGGTTGTCACGCGGGGGCGGCGGCTCCCCCCTGCGTCGCTCGGGTCGTCCAGGGCGACACCCCGCTGGTGCCGCGGGGGTGTCACGCGGGCGGCGGCTCCCCCCCCCCCCCCCTCGCGTCGCTCGGCCACTCGGCCAAGCCGGGCCGGGCCGGCCGAGCCAGGCCGGTCCGACCGGGCGGCCCGCGCCCTGGCCTGGCCGGACCGGGTCCTGCCGGGTCGGAACGGGTCGGGTCGTCCCGGTTTGGGTCAACCCAGTTCGGCCGACCCAGGGGGGGTCGGGCCGGGCCCAGACCCCCCGTCTTCGGACCGTTTCGGTCAAATGCTCGTAACATGTGGTACGTGCCTCCAAACGACGCGAAGTCAGTGGAAACGCGATCCTTGGATCGAGACGGTCATTTCGGTATATCTCACTCAAGGTTTCGGAATACTTTGAGTTCGGCCGGGTTGGTTCGTACACGAAACCAACCGGGCCCTCGGAGCGGAAACAGTCATATCTTGAGCTACGGACGTCCGATCGACGTGTCGTCGACTTCGTTGAATCCCTATAAGTGAGACGGATCTTTTGACATACTCCGCCCGAGGTTTGGACGCAGGTGGAGTACGGTCGGGTTGGGTTTTCCTTAAAAACGAACTGGGCCCCTGAAACGAAAAAGGCAATAACTCTCAGACCGGGCGTCCGATTGACGCGCCGTCTGCGACGTTGAGTTCCTGTTGACGATACGGAACTTTTTGATACATCATCTTCAGACTTTGTGTCAGTTGATGTATCAGCCTCTCGACTTGTGGAGCGGACCCTCCCGAATGAGCTTGCTGTGTGCGGGAACCCTAGTGTTGGCTGCGACTGCTACTTCGACAGCGACGACTGTGCAGAGATTCTCAGTGGACTGCAGCGACGTTTGTGCAAAGATCCTCAGTGTACTGCGACGATGAAGACAGTTGGTCTTGTATCCTATGTGGGTCCTAGCTGTGCTGGCCTTGCATCCTATGTGGGTCCCAGCTTAAATGATTCAATACTGGTCTTGTATCCTATGTGGGTCCCAGTATAGATGAATCAATGAAGACAGTTGGTCTTGTATCCTATGTGGGTCCTAGCTGTGCTGGTCTTGAATCCTATGTGGGTCCCATCTTAGATGATTCAATACTGGTATTGTATCCTATGTGGGTCCCAGTATAGATGAATCAATGAAGACAACTGGTCTTGTATCCTATGTGGGTCCTAGCTGTGCTGGTCTTTTATCCTATGTGGGTCCCAGCTTAGATGATTCAATACTGGTCTTGTATCCTATGTGGGTCCCAATATAGATGAATCAATGAAGACAGCTGGTCTTGTATCCTATGTGGGTCCTAGCTGTGCTGGTCTTATATCATATGTGGGTCCCAGCTTTGATGATTCAGTGCTGGTCTTGTATCCTATGTGGGTCCCAGCATAAACGAAACAATGAAGACGGCTGGTCTTGTATCTTATGTGGGTCCCAGCTTAGATGATTCAGTATCTATGTCTGATCAACTCTTCCACATTTTCGATAATGTATACCTGTGTGAGCTGAATCCCATGTTACTCTCCTTTGTGGAGTGTGTTGTGCTATCTTGTGTGGATTTATGTTTTGCTCTCCTTTGTGGGTTATGTTGTGCTATCCTGTGTGGATTTACGTTTTGCTCTCCATTGTGGGTTGTGTTGTGATATCCTGTGTGGATTTACGTTTTTCTCTCCTTTGTGGGTTGTGTTGTGATATCCTGTGTGGATTTACGTTTGCTTTCATGTGTGGACTGGGTTGTGCTTGGGCTCGGATGTTGGAGCCGAACAGGGATTGATGACTTAGGTATATGTATGGGCATATACCTGAGCAGTGTCGGTTTTTACTTCGTGATTGTATCTTTCCATTGTGGTTTATCCTTTGTGGATTTTGGGAGACCTTCGGGGGTATCGAGGTCCCTACTGAGTAGCTTATACTCACCCCTGCACGGGCTATGCCCGCACTACGTTGTGTTGGTTGCAGACGACAGACAACGTTGATTGTGGTTGAGACTTGCAGAGCAGGACGATATCTGGAGGTGGACCACTGGGCGGGACGTACTCAGAGCGGACGGCGGGACCCGTGGAGCAGTGGAGCTATCTGTACCCACCCTTCAGGTGGGATTTCTAGAGGACGGCCCGACGGTGCGGATTTTCTTTTCAGTTGATGTTTTCCCCTTTCAGTTGTACTTTACAGTTGAGATTGTATTTCCGGCCCCCTTTACTTTCAGCACAGCCTGTTACAGTTTTTACTTAGTGTTTACTTTTCCTCTTGCTTACTCTGTGGTGCTTGTTTACTTTTTAAAGGAAATTTCTTCCCTTTTGTTGGGATTTACGCCTTGGTGCTAGTCGCCAGCCCCTGGCCTATGGAAGGCGGGCTTGGGGTAATCGCGGCACGGGCCCCGAGGACGGGTCGTGAAAAATTGGTATCAAAGGAGTTTGGTTCTACCGCAGACTCTGATCATTCTTCTATGTGAAGCAATAGTGTTTAGCGTATTGGGTGTGGTTATCAGTCCAGGGAGTCCAGTGTTGGTGCGGCGCCCGACGTATCCGTACACCAGGACAAGCGGGTTTTTCTAACTTTTGAACCGGTGCCCGGAATCGAATTCTGAGGGCACCGATGAAATCGCAACGCCGGTATTTTCTTAGAAATGCCTCTTCCGGAGTTGCGTTTTATGGGGTGTGTTTTTTAATTTTCGGTCTTAAAGTTATGAAATAAAATAATTGTTCGAAAAATGTTATTTTATTTCACTTAAGCCACTTGAAAGCCACTTAAAATGAGTTGAAACAGATAGAGTGCTATCCAGAAATATCCTACCCTCTTGGTAGGATATTTGTGAGGTGGGGCCCGCCCGAGCCCCGCCGTTTCTTTCCGCTAAGTAACGCACTTGCGAAAACCCGTCTTTATGAAAGTCAAATGACGCGTTTTCTTAATTTCTTAACGCACCATTTAATTGGGCAGTTTTGTTCGTAAATTAAATGGGCAGTTTCTTTCATTAATTTAATTCAACGAATTGATGGGTCGTTACTTACCCTTTTTCGTTTGTTGGCATAATAATAAAATAAGACCAACAAGAATTTTTGGAGGATTACTCGTTGAGAGGCTTGACAGAGATCCTTGAGCCTTCATCCTCCGACGAAGAATGTCGAACCCACGGAAGTCGACAACGCGACGCCGTGTTCCGCGACACCGACGTTCCCTTCCTGCAACATTCTTCTGCGACGTCTCTTCCTCCGCAACGAAATCATTGATCAGTTGTTTGAGGTAAGAGACTTCGGGTTTCCCTTAATTCTACCTTGTTTTTTTTTAACAAAACACGGATTTAATTTTATATAATGAAATTAAATTTGTTGTTTCATGGTCTGTTGAGTTCACCGACTCAAAGCCGGATTCCACAATGACGCGACGCCCTTCTGCGACGACGCGACGATCCCCTCCTTCCGCGACGAACAAATCCGCGAAGAACGTGTGTTCGACGATGACTTCGAGGTAGGGGTTGTTGTGAATAATTCCTTTTTCCCGTGATCGTTTGTTTTAAAAGAGAAGAACCGGACAATAATAACAATTTTAATCCATTAAAATTGTTGATTCATGTGTTGAATATTATTTCTCCCGTTGTTTATCTCTAACGCGGAGGGTGCGGGCCAAACGAACACGGCCCGACAACCCTCCTCCATTCTTCGTTGTTGTGCGGATTGACGGGGGACGACGGAACGTGCCGCAAAGGAAATTTGATGGTTCCGCGGTGAAGAACGAATCCCAGGAGGAGCAGCGGCGCAGACGGGAACAGAATTGGACCACGAGAGCGACTCCAGTGGCCCGCGGAAGCCGGCGGCGGCTGGAGGCGGCGGCGCCCCGGCGCGCCGCCGGAAGAACTGCCGCGGCTTCGGCCGGAGGCGGCGGTGCCCGCTGACCCGCGGCCGCGCGGGTACGGCGCGCGCGGGACGCGGCTGAAGCCGCGTCCGGCTGTCCAGGGCGACACCCCGCGGGTGCCACGGGGTTGTCACGCGGGGGCGGCGGCTCCCCCCCACGTCGCTCGGTCGTCCAGGGCGACACCCCGTGGGTGCCGTGGGGGTGTCACGCGGGGGCAGCGGCTGCCCCCGCCCCGCGTCGCCCGGCCGCGCGGCCGAGCCGGGCCGGGCAGGCAGAGCCAGGCCGGTCCGACCGGCTGGGCCGGACCGAGGCCGGCCGGGTCCGACCGGGTTGGGTCGACCGGGTTCGGGGCGACCCGATGCGGCCGACCCCGGGGGGTCGGGCAGGGTCGGCCCGGGCCCGGACCCCCTGTCTTCGGACTATTTCGGTCAAATGCACGTAACATAACCTACGAGCCTCCAAACGACGTGCCGTCAGAGGAAACGCAATCCTTGGATCGAGATGGTCGTTTCGGTATATCACACTCAAGGTTTCGAAATAATATGAGTTCGGCCGGGTTGGTTCGTACACGAAACCAACCGAGCCCTCGGAGCGGAAACGCTAATATCTTGAGCTACGGACGTCTGATCGACGTGTCGTTGACTTAGTTGAATTCATCTAAGTGAGACGGATCTTTTGACATACTCCGCCCGAGGTTTGGATGCAGGTGGAGTACGGTCGGGTTGGTTTTGCCTTAAAAACCAACCGGGCCCCTGGAACGAAAAAGCCAATAACTCTCAGACCGGGCGTCCGATTGACGCGCCGTCTGCGACGTTGAGTTCCTGTTGATGATACGGAACTTTTGGATACATCAACATCGGAATTTGTGTCAGTTGATGTATCAAACTCTCATCTCGTGGAGCGGACCCTCCCGAACGAGCTTGCTGTGTGCGGGAACCCTAGTGCTGGCTGCGATTGCTACTTCGACAGCGACGACTGTGCAGAGATCCTCAGTGGACTGCAGCGACGACTGTGAAAAGATCCTCAGTGGACTGCAACGATGAAGAAAGCTGGTCTTGTATCCTATGTGGGTCCTAGCAGTGCTGGTCTTGTATCCTATGTGGGTCCCAGCTTAAATGATTCAATACTGGTCGTGTATCCTATGTGGGTCCCAGTATAAAAGAATCAATGAAGACAGATGGTCTTGTATCCTATGTGGGTCCTAGCTATGCTGGTCTTGTATCTTATGTGGGTCCTGGCTTAGATGATTCAATACTGGTCTTGTATCCTATGTGGGTCCCAGTATAGATGAATCAATGAAGACAGCTGGTCTTGTATCCTATGTGGGTCCTAGCTGTGCTGGTCTTGTATCCTATGTGAGTCCCAGCATAGATGATTCAATACTGGTCTTGTATCCTAAGTGGGTCCCAATATAGATGAATCAATGAAAACAGCTGGTCTTGTATCCTATGTGGGTCCTAGATGTGCTGGTCTTGTATCCTATGTAGGTCCCAGCTTTGATGATTCAGTGCTGGTCTTGTATCCTATGTGGGTCCCAGCATAAACGAAACAATGAAGACGGCTGGTCTTGTATCCTATGTGGGTCCCAACTTAGATGATTCAGCATCTATGTCTGATCATCTCTTCCACCTTTTCGATAATGTATACCTGTGTGAGCTGAATCCTGTGTTACTCTCCTTTGTGGAGTGTGTTGTACTATCCTGTGTGGATTTACGTTTTTCTCTCCTTTGTGGGTTGTGATGTGATATCCTTTGTGGATTTACATTTTTCTCTCCTATGTGGGTTGTGTTGTGCTATCCTGTGTGGATTTTAGTTTTCTTTCCTGTGTGTACTGGGATGTGCTTGGGCTCGGATGTTGGAGTCGAACAAAGATTGATGACTTAGTTATATGTATGGTCATATACCTGAGCAGTGTCGGTTGTTACATCGTGATTGTATCTTTCCGTTGTGGTTTATCCTTTGTGGATTTCGGGAGACCTTCGGGGGTCTCGGGGTCCCTATTGAGTAGCTTATACTCACCCCTGCATGGGCTATGCCCGCACTACGTTGTGTTGGTTGCAGACGATGGACAGCGTTGATTGTGGTTGAGGCTTGCAGAGCAGGACGATATCTGGAAGTGGACCATTGGGCGGGACGTACTCGGAGCGGACGGCGGGACCCGAGGAGTAGTGGAGCTATCTGTACCCACCCTTCAGGTGGGATTTCCAAAGGACGGCCCGACGCTGCGACTTTTCTTTTCAGTTGTTGTTTTCCCCTTCCAGTTGTACTTTACAGTTTGGCTTGTATTTCTGGCCCCCTTTACTTTCAGCACAGCCTGTTACAGTTTTTACTTAGTGTTTACTTTTCCGCTTGCTTACTCTTTGGTGCTTGTTTACTTTTCAAAGGCAATGCCTTCCCTTTTGTTGGGATTTATGCCTTGGTGGTAGTCGCCAGCCCCTGGCCTATGGAAGGCGGGCTTGGGGTAGTCACGGCACGGGCCCCGAGGATGGGTCGTGACAGTTGTCTTTCCCAACATCCTGGTGGGAGGATGGATGGATGGTTACTTTTTTGTCTATGATATCTTTTATATGAATTGGTATCCTAAGACTATTCGGGCAGGCTATAGTGGAATTGTGAGCCCCACGTGTCTGTGGGTGTGGTGTGCTTTCTGAGTTGTATACAAGATGAGTGTTGGAGTACGTTAACAGGTGTCTTGGGGATATGGTATGGTTGTAGTCCAGGTTTCTGAAGGTGGGATAAGATATGGTTGCGGCCCGGGGTTCTGCAGGTAAGACGGGGTTGTGGCACAAGTTTCTGCGGGCGGGATGTTGTGGGATATGGTTTCCTAGGATGCGGGTTTAGCTCTATGGCTCAGATGTGTGTGGGAGGATTATGACATAGGTCTTATTGAAGAGTGATAGAGATAATATTTTCATAATTTTTTGATTTAATCACTAAAAATTTATCAATTTGTGTTATTTACATCATCTTTGGATTTATAGGGTGTTTTGAGCATAAATGTGGAAACTGCTTAATTTGGAAATATAGGCATATTTTAAAATATATTTTAATTAGAGCATATCATTTAGAAGATGAATCCAATTTATGTGATTCCATTTTGGTGGGAATCCTATATTTATTTTCTTCATCTTTATCTCCAGGACTGGGATTTTATTTGGCCATCCACATGTCAAAAATATTCACTCCAGTTGGACAATTATTCTAGACAATAGCATGGACACCACCTATTAGAATTGATAAAAAAACAGAAAAAATACATCCATTTAGGGGATTCCAATTTTAATGGAAATAAAATTCAATGGGGAGTTTGGATAGAAAGATTATGAATATTTTCATCCATTAAAAAGACCCATGGATATTGAAATATTGGGGAAGAAAAAAGAAATAGTCATCCAGAATATAATATCATAATTAATTCGCCATATATTATACCACACAAAGAGGATTAAAATGAAATATTTTGATGAAACTTAAAAGATAAATTGGAATATCTTTCAAGAAGAAAGCATACCAAAATTTGGCTATTAAATTTACCTTCCATCATAAAAAATTCAGTGGATAGAATATTCATGAATATTAAAAAGTGATTTTAAAGATCATATATTTTATGAATGAAGGATGGAACCCCCTTAGCTTATATAATGATGAGTTCACCCATTCTAAATAACAGTTTTCTACCCCACAGTATGAGATGGGAGGAATCCCAGGGACACTCGGGGAACATCTCCTCCAGTATCATTAGGTTTATTTCTTAACATTAAAATGTCTATCCTCTCTCCAATGACCTCTCTTCCCCCAACCGTGGAGGGGTAGTCTCATTTCAGTGATTGGTAATAGGGGAGGTTGTACTGATGTGTTTTTGTTCATTTCATGTTCTTAAAACTAATATGATCTCTTATGCTTTCTTATTATGGTTTAAATTCTTAATTGTTTTTAAAATTATGAATGTGGTTGCATTCAATTTTAATTATATTATTATAAATTTATTTGGTTGATGATAACATCTCCTTCCACCAAATTCTAATCTGTATATGGTGGAACAATATTAGAGTTGGTTGGTGAGTTCTCGACGGTAGTCAAGAACATGTGTTGGATTGAATGTGGGAATATTGATTTATTAGGGAAAAAAAATTCCAATTTAAGGATTTCTCTAATTAATCAAGAAACCATTTGCAACCCCAAACACATGGGATGAAGGGTAGACAAATATAAGGTTCTGGACACAAAAACTCTCATCACAACCATATGAACAATGGAGGAATTAGACTTGATAGATGAATCTATCTCTTATAAGTTAAAGGAAGAAAAAAAGGTAAAATTTGAAAACCATGATGGCACAACAATAAGTCTAGCCAAACCTACTCCAATCACCATATTTCAAATTTGTTTAAAACCAATCAAGTCAGGCATATTACTTATTAAGCATCATTAAAATCAATTATTAAAAAAAACAACAAAAATTAACAACCTTGTTTTGTGTGCACTCTTCTTTAAGAGAGTACCTCAGGTTAGTTACTATACTATACTAGCCCTGGTTGGGTTTTTAGTTGGAATTTATTTTGATGATATGTTACATCACAACATTATGTCCCCTGCACTTCATTATGTTGATTAGTGTAATGATAATTAGATGAGAATAAACCACATATATAATTTTTCCTTCTAGTTCCTTCACATGGTTCACATTCATTCATTTCACTAACATGGTGAGGTCACCCATTTCAATTCTAATTAAATATACTAAATCTAATATTCTCTAATACTGGATTCCTCAGGTTCTTGTGCCACTAGTTCCAAATTATTGTGATTTTTTTTCAATATTTTCAATCAAAACTCAAGAATCTATTGGTGACTTGTCCATTAGTGCTCCTCCAAATGACGTTTCTAACAAGTTGCAATCATTATAGAGTATCCCTTGATAGAAGAAAACAATGAAAATGCATTCTTCTAATGTCTACTGAGGGCAGCAAGCAAAAATCTTCTGGAATCGCTCCCAGTACTCCCAATGTGTTTCACCGATCGATAATTGAATGGAATTGATTATTTTTCTGATATTCGTGCATCTGAATGTGGGGAAAAAAGTTGCATGAGGAATATTTTAAGATCTTCCCAGTCTTGGACATTTATGTCCATACCATGGAAGAAGACTGATTACATGGACAATCTCTCATCATCTTGGGGAGACCCTTCCTAAAAACAGTAAGGACTGTCATCAATGTCTATTAAAGAACTCTTACAATGGATCTTTTGGATAGTACAGTACAATTGAACATTCTTGAAACAACGAAACAACCTTGCAGCAATCATTCACTCTTTACAATTTCGCATGATGTTAATATTGAAACCATTGAAGAATCATGTATGTGCTATGATTTCATAAAATTTGGAGAGAGGTTTTTCATTGATGAGCATGTGAATGCCCAAAAGACTAGAGATTGTGATTTCATATCTGAAGAACATGTAGAATCAAATTTCATTTATGGTTTATTAAGTGATCCTGAAGATGATAATGTTTCTTGTGTAGAGGAGGTCCAATGTTAGGAGTGGATAATGTCAGTTTAAATTTATCCCTTCAGAATCACCCTGAATTGGAGGTAAAACCACTCCCTAGTAATTTAAAATACGTTTACTTTAGGGAGGGAGAGAATTTTCCAATGATAATTTAAAATAATCTGTCTAAAATACAAGAAAAATATTTGATTAATATTTTGAAAAATAATGTACAAGAAATAGGGTGGATATTAGGTGATTTCCCACGAATAAACCAATAAATAAGCTCACGTATAATTTTTCTTGAGGGTGATTCCAAACCTATTAGATAGCCCCAAAGGAGGTTGAATCCCACATTGATGGAAGTTGTAAAGAAGGAGACCATGAATCTTTGGGATACTGGGATCATCAATCCCATTTCATATTCATAGTGGTTAGCCTGATTAATTATGTTCTTAAGAAAACTGGTCTATCCACTATGATGAATGAAAAGAATGAATTCATCTTGATATGAATTAAAAATAGTTGGAGAGTGTGCATCGATTTTATGATGTTGAATCAGGTCACTCAAAAAGACCATTTACCCATCTCATTCATTGACCATATGATAGAAATATTATAGGGTGATCTTATTACTATTTTTTATATGTGTTTTTAGGTTATTTTTAGGTACATTTTTCCATCAATGATCAAGAGAATACACCCTTTACATGTCCCTTCAACAATTTTTTATATAAAATGATGATATTTATATTATGTAATAATATAGGTACATTTTATATGTGCATAGTAAGTATATTTTCTGATCACAATTATGATTTATTTGAGATTTTCTTGGTAGATTTCACAGGTTTTGTAAATTATATTTACTAATGTTTGAAAAAATTGTAAAATGTTTAGAAAACCTGCATTGAAAATAATATTGTTTTAAATTTTGAACATTTTCATTTCATGGTTGAGAGAGGAATTTTCCATGGGCATGTAATTTATAAAAATTAAATTTATGTTGATAAATATAAAATTTAGGTGACAAATTCATTGCTTTACCCAACTTGGGTGAAGCATGATAGATCATTTTTTGGACATGCATGATTCTTCAGAAGGTTTACCAAATATTTTAGTAAGATTTATCTACCTCCATATATATTTCTATTAAAATACACTAATTTTGATATCTATGGTTCATGTAGGGAATAAATTTATTAGCTAAATATGAGATTAATTGCACCACCCATGATAAATCCACCAAATAGGGAAGAACCATTTGATATACATTTTGATGCTTCCAACCAAGATTTTAGAGCAGCCGTTTCATACTGAATTGAGGGAAGACAACAAGTCATTTCATATTTCCCAATAACATTCGAAGCCACAAAAATAAATTACACAACCACCAATAAATAGTTCCTTACAGTAATTTTTACACGTGATAAATTCTAATCAGATCATCTTGTCACTAAAGTTATTGTTTTACTATCATGAAGAACTCAAGTATTTAATGAAAAATAACTAAGAGAAACCGTGGTTTTGAGATGAATGCAACACTTACATGAGTTTAATTTTAAAATAAATGATTAGAAGGGAACTAGAAATTAGTTTTTCGATCATCTATGTAGACTACCCCACACAATTAAAGTATAAATGCCAAACCAGAACCCTCTGAATGAAGATATTCCCAGAGAAAATCTCTACATCATCAATGGTGATGTGCTATGGTATGCCAATATTGTCAACCATTTGGTTACATCTTAGTCACCCTCTCACTAAAGCTCTCATCAATTACATAATATTAAATCTGAATCAAGACATTCTATTTGGGAAGATCCATTTTTGTGAAAACATTGTTATGATAAAATCAAAAGAAGATACTTACTAGGAAGTGAAACTGAATCATAGTTTGAATTAAATCATAAATTATCATTTGGAGGCCACTTTGGTCCTCATAGGTTGGCCCAAAAAGTTTTATAATATGGACTCTATTGTCCCACCTTGTTCAAGGATGTATATGAATTTTGTAAAACATGTGAAAAAATATAGTTTTTAGTTAACATGACCAAACAACATGAAACTCCTTAAATAACCAATAAAAAGTTGTGATATTTTTTATGTATAGGGATTATACTTCTTGCGACCATTATAATGTCATTGGGAAATTTATATATACTTTTATCTGTGGACTATGATTCAATATGGGTGGAAGCGAAGCCACCCCAACTAACGATGCTAAAGTTGTCTGTGATTTTTCTCCCAGATAACATTTTCTAATGGTTTCGGGTGCAATGAGAAATCATTAGTGGCAAGGAACTCATTTCTAAAATAATAATATGGATTCATCACTAATGAATTTGGGGTACAGTAAAGAACATCAACAATATACCATCCCCTAACAAATTTCCAAGTAAAAGTCTCCAATAGAAAAATCAAATTCTTTCTAGAAAATACTGTTAAACCCAACAAAGTGGATTGTAGACAATGGTTCGGTGATACCTTATAGTCATATATAATATCTTATAAAACACCTATAGTGATGAGTCCATATATCTATATTTAGGTAAAGAGTTTCAACCTTCCTATGGAATCGGAGCACAAAAGCTACTAGGCGGTATGATGTATGAATCGAGACCTTGAGAAAGAAGAGAATGAAAGAAGATTACAGTTGTCATAGACTGAATAAATTAAGAGATAATCTTTTGAAAATTAAACAATCTATAATGGGAGGAAAAATATAGAACATTGAAAAGATTATTCAAACATGAAACTTCTTCTCTATAGATTAAGTGGTGCTCTAATAATATAGATTTAAGCTAATTCCATGTTATCATTTTTCCAAATGGGAAGGTACCATTACAATTATCCATGTATTCCCATTTGGTTTTGTGTAGATAAAAAAGGATGTAGGAGGACACCCATTCACTATAAATCGGTAGAGGCTGAAAGAATACCATGGGACCATACCTCAAAAACATGTGGAGGATATCACATTCCTCTACACTGATTACAATTGATGATCTAGTAGGTTGCATCATTCCTTTACAATTGATTAAATTTATTAAATTTGACATGAAAAAAATCAATTCAAATTCATTTAGGTCATTAAAAAAATTATATATGGGTGGAATTTTGTAGTGTGGTATTTTAAAAAAAATTAAGTTGAGCCAATGACATGAAACAAATGCACTTTTTCAAGGAAACCCACATTTTTTTCTTTCTCCCCCATAGTCCACACATCCCCTCAATTATATACCAGAATGATTAAACAATCATGCAATATAAATTTTTTATATTCTTATATTTTAGTTCCATCAATGATGATGCTACAGGGCAGAATAGGTCCTAGATAATGATAAGTCCTCAAAACTGGTTGAAATAATGAAAAGAATCTTCATTTGGATTACACGTCATGAAGATTAGTTCCACAATGTGAAAGGATCAAGACAGAACCTGCCCAACTATTTTTGAAGCATCTATTTGAAAGCAGAGTAGAAGTTTAAATTCTATATTATCCAACTATATTCCCTACATTTTTAGTATTTAAAATAATTTATTAGGAATTTCATGACCACCCCTGAATAAATGTTTTACTTGAATTATCTACGAGGAATGATTTTATTAGGAATCTCGTGATTCCATGTTTTATATTTCAATATTAATGATATTTAATGATTAAAATAAAAAATAAAATGATTAATGTGAAGAATGGATATTGAAAAGAGGACTTATGATTTTTGGAAAGTAATTATTTCATGTAAATGTAATTTCCATACCATTTTTTCGCGCTTTGGATTTTTTAAATTTATGTAAATTAATTTGTTATTATTAATCATTCTATGAGGGTTTTTCTAGTATTATATTTCCATTCACAAGAGTATTTCTAGAAAAAAAAATATTCCCTATTTTATATTGACCAAATTTCTTGAGTGATATTTGGATGTGTTACCTGGTAGAACATGTGTTGATTATTTTCAAACATATGAATGTAGAAAAACACATTTAAAAGTATTGAGGAACTACTTTGTCTAACCACATATTTACTTAATACCCAGCCCTAAATTTATACTTTGTCATCCCAAAGATTCCATGAATTTCCTTATTGGTTTAAGCCACATTACAAGGCATTTTTTATTTACGTACCCACACTTTTAGTATTTTTTCATGGATATTTCATGTTTGGCTATGGGGGAAGGTCCTTTTGTGTGAATTCATTGGGATGTGTATCAATTGTGGGCGGATGGAGGCATGAGTTATCATTTTTTGATTTGTATTATTATAAAATAGGGAATGATTTATAATTTCATTATTCATAATTCAATACATCTGGTTCACTATAAAAAATTAAAAAAAAATATAATATAATGTTGTAGTTTTCTTTAGATTTACAAGAAAAATTCAAATAAATGAAATAAATTAAGCTATGCCTTTCTGATTATTTATATAAAAATATGGAGAACTTGGAAGATATACATATTTGTAATCATTTAATGACACATGTATCATGTCATAAAAAATATAGTGGTGTTGTCTTTCACATTATCAAAAGGATTTGAGTGAGGTTCATCTCGTGTTCTAAATTAATTAATCATGCATTTTACTTAAGAGTTAATTCTCTTACTTATAACCTTATATTATTTCAATCATTTACCCACCATCCCTAAGACAAAGTGACATTTTATCCTTTATTGAAAGACCACATGATTTTATGTTCAATTTTCATTCATAAGATAGAGAAAGTACTTCCATTTACAAGCCTATGGATAATAAAAATGTTCTCATGATATGATTATAACTATTCTATTAATTTTTTCAAGTGCAATGAGATAAAAGATTCAAAATATAGGTAGATAATGATTTTTCCTGATTTATAATAATAAATTTAAATTCATGAATGAATGGATGGAGAAGATCCATCGTTATTTAATGGGGAAAAGTAAAATACATGTATTAGATGTTTCATTGAAAAATGTGAAATTAAATTAATTTTTTTATGGAAAATTAAATTTTTTTTACATTGATAATTTTTTGATTTTATTACTTTTAAATTTTAATATTGGTAACATTGGGGGACTTTGAAATCTATGTTGAAATTTTATACTTGAATACAATCATAGTTTTAGTGTAGTGTAATTGATATAGATAATACTTTAATAATATTTTATATGTAATTCAATTATGTAATCACTAAAAATTTAACAATTTGTTTTATTTACATCAATTTTGGATTTATAGATTGTTTTGAACTTAAATGTGAAAAATTATTAATGTGGAAATATTGACAGATTTTAATATATTTGGTAATTTGATAATATAATTTAAAATATAAATCCAATTTATGTTATTCTTTTTTTATTAAAATATTTATTTTCTTAATCTTTTTCTTCATGACCAAGATTGAATTCATCCATCCAAGGGACAAAAAAATTGACTCAAGTTGGAAAAATATTATGGATGATAACGTGGATCCCAACTAAATGAATTGATCATAAATCAGTCAAAATATATCCATCTTTGGTTATTAAAATTTTAATGAAAATAAAATTCAATGGGGGAATTATGATGTTTATGATTATAAATATTTTCATTGATTAAGAAAGCCTATGGATGTTAAAAAGTTTAGGGGGAAAGAGAAAAAATTCATCCAGAGTAAATTGAAATAATTAATTGGATATATATAATACTATACAAGAAGTATCAATCTTAAATTTTGGGATGAAACATAAATGAGATTTTTCAATATCTTTCTTGCAGATCCCATGAAAAAATTAGTCCATTCAATTTCCCTACCATCATCAAACATTTAGTGGATAGAATCTATATGAACTCGTAAAGAGTGATTTTGAAGATTTTAAATATAAAGTCTTAATGGTGGAACCCTTATGGAATATATAAAGTGAAGGTCAACCATTATTAAGGACAATTTTTTTACACCATCCTCGATGATAGGAGGAAGCCAAGGGACACATGGGGACCGTATCCTTGAGTAACATTCTGTTTCTTTCAATTATTTTCATTACATTAAAATCACTCTTCTATCCCACATCAACTTGTTTTCCCCATCCATGTAGGGGTAGTTTAATTTTAGTGATCTAGAAGAGGTGAGTGTGGACCGATGTACTTTTCTTTTATTCATGTGCCTAAAATTTATTTGATCCCCTCTTATTTATTATTTCTGTATCAATTCTTTATTCAGTTTTAAATTCTAAATACAGTTACATTTGGTTTTAATTTTATTAATATAAATTGTTTAAGTTGATTATCACATCTCCCTCCACCCAATATTAAAATGTATATGATGGAAAATTATTTCGACTGGGTGGTTTGTGATTGACAGTTTTCAATCCCATGTGTAGTATTTTATATCAGAATATAGGTTTATTACGGAACAACAATTCCTAGTTAGGGATAACTCTAAATAATCAAGAAACCTTCTGTAACCTTAAACACATTCGAAGGAGGATAGACCAATCATGGGATTTTGATAATAAAACTCTTATCATATCCATCTGACCAAGGGAGAGATAAGTCTTAATATATTAATCTTTATCATACTAGTTAATGGAATAAAAAAGAAAAAAAATTTGGAAACCATTATGGCACATCACTAAATCTAGATGAACCCGCTCTGATCACTATCTTTATTATTTGTTTAAAACACATATATTCAATAGGATTACTTCTCATGCATCATTCAAACAAATTTTGTTTGTAAAACTATAATATGTGACAACCTTTTTTGTTTTCACCATTCTTCAGAAGACTACCTAGGGTTTGATACTATGATATACATAGAAAATCAAAATCTATTTTTCCACTCCCCGTGACAGACGTGTGTCCCAGAGTGTGGAAGCACCATGATGTTTCCCATTTGGGTATGAGAAGCTAACTAGTGGGAAGTGGTGTGGGGTACCCAAACATCAAGGTGATTATAATATTACTTTAATTCACCTATATTATTTGGTGAGTGTGCCTTGATGAGGTTTGGATGGCTAGTATTCCTTGTTATGTTCTTTTGGTTTATGTTGTTTCTTCATAGGGGATTTAATATTCTTATACCACCTATGCATGTAAAACATTGGTTATTCATATTGAGTATTCTTGTATTCTCATCCTTATTATATAAATGTTTTTTTAGGTTTACGGGAGGATTATTTGGACTGTGATTAGAATTTTTGGCTTGTAATTTGCGACGGTTATCATGTTGCTTCTTAGTCACGTTTTGGTATTTAAATTAGAGACTCTTTTTTTATAATAGTTTAATTTTCAAACATTCATACAAAATGTTTTTTGATTTATTATATATATTTATTTGTGTGTGTGTTGGAGTTGTTTTTGGATGAACCATCATATCTTTTGGTCCTGTTTTTTTATAAATCTTAATGACTTCTCATATTCCGAGATCATCTTACAGTTTCTTATAGTTTACAACTCCGGGCCAACATGAGGCGGGACGTGGGGGGTCATTTATCCCCTCAATCATTTCTTGCTCAGGAGGAGAATATTTGGATAGAGTGGGTCATGCTACCCATTTACTCTAATTTTCATATGACTACTCCTTTTGAAAAGTATTCAACACAATTATTATGTGTTATTATTGTTTAAATTATTTTCAAAATATATAATAATATTATCTATAATTGAAAGAACTAACACTTTGAGGTAATATTTAAATAATATGATAATAATATCTATGTATATTTTTATATAATTCTTGATTCCAAATAGAAATACAATGAACACATAATTTGTATATCCTATATGAATGACAGTCTTTGAAAAGTTATCTTTTTCACTTCAAATTAAAGATATTACAATTGTAGATCCACCATAGAGAATTATTAAACCACATGTTCTTGGTTTAAAAATTATCAATATTTATCCATTGAAACCTTTTATTTACCATAATATAGTTATGATCTAGAAAATCAACGTAAATATAGATCTACATAACCTTATTCATAATAAAGAGGATCAATGATACTTATAGAGAGGCACTAGTGTGTATAAAACCCTTTTCAAACTGTGTATATTATTTATTATTCAACACATCATGTCCAATGGGTACCATTATCTTGGGAATAATTAATAATTGTATATCTCTCAGAATAAATTATTTAGATAAATAAAATTCTCAATTCTGAAGAATATGTTGAAAATAATCTTCGAATACCATTTTATATGCCCTCAAAATAGGCATGTCATTTTGGATCACCATTTATGTCCACTCAATAATTTGATCTATATTTTCTTGATCGTAAAGAAATAATGTACAATCATAATAGGAATACAAAAAAATAAATTTACAAACCTGAGAAGCATAACCTTATTCTTAGAATAAAATTTTACCAAAGGAGATTACTAAGATTTTTATATATATTCTTCCTTAAAATTTCAATTGGTAAAGAGTAATATAAATTAGATAAAATGAAATTTTCACTATGTTTTTTTATAATTTATTACCATCAATGTATAGAGGGTGTGAGTGAATATTTATATGCAACATGCTTTATATAAATGAGTACATATAGATTAAATAAAATACTATATTTTTTATTCATGAATGAATATCAAGAGTTCATATCACTACTTCATTTTCATCTTCCACCTATATTACCTTAATATAATACTATATTCCAAAATACTTTAGATTTAAATGTTGTGGACAATGATAATACTAAACAGCCCATGATTGGAGAAATTATTTGTACATTTTATATCATTTTTTAGTTGTATCATTAGAATGAGCGTATAAGATGGAGTAGAAGCTTCTTTTATTCCAGTATTTTGATTTTATTCTTCATGTTCCATTATAAAAAACAATCATCATGATCTTGGTTTCTACACATGGAACAAATTACATAATCATTGATGAAGTTTCCAAGATGGTTCTTGAATTAATTTTTATATGTCGGTAATTAGACATTATTACCTCCCTAGGTATTATCAATTAAACAACTAAATATCAAATTCATTATTATTTTATTATCTATATTCCCATAGGAAAATTGGTATTTATTGATATATATCTACACCTTAAGGTGTGATAAATAACTTTTTTAAAGATATAAAATTATTTATCTACAAAAACCTTTCTAGGACTTGGATTTAGAATACTAATGAAGCATTCAAATATTCTTTTATAGTCAATGACAAGGAAAGTGGAATACTTTTGAATCCTTGTGGAATTTTATTTATATGACGAAATTGATATGTCCACTCATTCCTTGATCTTGCAAAATTTTGAATCCCTTTTTTATTAATAGTGTAAAGAATGTATTTATTGAAAAATATCTTCTTAAATTCCCCTCATTCCATAATTTTTTTTTCTCCCAATACTTTTTAATATAGATCAACAAAAACCAATAATTGAGTTCTCCATCCAAGATAAAAATTGAGAAGAACACTTTATCATTCTCAGACTATTTCATTAGAGATAATATTTTCCTTACATAACGTATTCATTTATTAGGGATCGAGGGAAAATTAAATCAACTGAAATATGGTGATCATTGTTGTATAAATGACACAACCATAATATAATTCATATTTAGTGTACTCATTTACCACACAAGATTTTGGATATTATTCATCACTTGAATTAATTATGTTTAAAAACATAAGTATTTTGACTTTCCATACCATAATATTAGGATTATTTTTTAGTAAAACATCACAATGACCATCCCATATGTTATAGACATTATTCGTCCAATTTTGATCCATTTCTAAAAAAAATATTTTTTGGAATGAAATTAATTTAATTATTAATAATATAAGATAATAATTATGAAGAGAGAAATAATAACTCGTAAATTATTTGTAAATCATATCTTATGCCTTCTTAAGGTCTTATCATTATTTTTTATGGTGCATGTCCAATAATATTATCTAGCCAAACAACCAAAAATTACTAAACAATTCTATAAAACCAAATATAAATATAAATTTGACTCACACATTATATTGCATAAAATTATAAATAAATATTCATGAATTTCTCATATAAATAATGAATTCCAATACCTTTTAGAAATTCTTAAGAAAATAAATCATTTTTAAATGAGATATATAATATTTTATTTCTATATTTGGAACATTCTCATATACCTCATTGTATTCCTATCACTACATGGGATATCCTTGAGAAAAAACTATATAATGTGTGATACATATATCATATTAATGGTGTAAATATATGACAAACATGGGGAGTGATATCATGAGAAATAAAAATCAAGCCATATAATTAATAACTAATATATCATATTATTGTAGTGGCTCCATGAACCACATTACTTATTATTAAAAAAAATTAATTCTTTTTATAACAATATTTTATTGAATTTAACTATCCATTTATTTTTCATCATTTATTATTATTATTATTATTATTATTATTATTTATATTTATATTTAGACATGGTTAAATGTTGTGAAAAAATTAATTTTTAATTATTTTATTTACCCTTGTATATCTTATCTATATTTGTTTTTACCATTAAGAAAAAATTTGTAGATCAATTTGTGATTTTGTTTTACCCTTAAAAACATGTTTTATTTTTTCCTATACACTTACATGATGTTATTTTTAAACATATATATGTTTCATAGTCATTTTGTTACTTTTACATAATTATTATTTCTATACTTTTGTGAGAATTATAATATGTGAGTATAACTTTATGCATTATTGATTATACACTAACACCACATGATGAAATTATGTTATAACTTTACAAAGTGAATGAAAATACCTTAATATATTTAAAAAACATTAGTTTGACATTAATTATTATATAGAAAATATACCATACCCTTATGCAACACATGAAATTTATGTGTACCCATACAGTGCATGTCTTATCATTATAAATGCTATTGAATTTTAAGTTTTCCATTAAAAAAACAATAAATAAAATAATTTACTCTTACACGTTCATTAAAATATAACAAAATAGAGATTTCAAAAACCATGATTCTGATTTTCTATGTTTTCCCAATTTTTAGGGTAATCTCATTAATTGCTTGTTTTTAAAAAATTATTATGTTTTCATAAAAAATAGATAAATTCTTATCAATAATATAAACTCTTTGAGAGGTATTTTTACCTTATATCAATCAAATATATATATGATGATTAATTTTTTTCATCATTGAAATATTTATATACATCATAAAACTAGAATATTTCAAATTTATTATTTTGAGATGATTTTTTTTTTGTTTTAACTTTTTTATTCATGTTTAATTATAAAAACGTTATTCATTCATGTTTTATAATTTTTATATTTGTTCCATAGAAAATTTATTTTATCCCGTGTTAAATATTGAATGAAATTTGATATTCAACATTTTAATATTTAATTTTTATCATTAACCTGTTTTTTTGGTATTTTATACATTATTAAAAGTAATATTAAATTTGTTTAAATTTTTAAAATTGTTTTAAATTCAAAAGATAGTATTATAATTAATTTTTGTCTCTCCTATAGATTATTCTATAATATTATTATCATCTTGAATTTGAATATCCAAATGGAACACTATGTTTTGTTGACTTATTTTCATGTAAAGGCGTAAAGGAATACATAATAAAGCAGTGGTATATAATTGAATGTAGTTTATTATTGTTTCAGTGATCATGTTTCAAAATAATCTATATATTTATTAGTTTTAAAGGTTGGATAAATCATCTATAAAATCATTCACTTTTAAGTGAAGAACTAAACCTTTTCTGGAATGCCCTATGTATATTTTAGGATTTTTCCAATGGCCATATATCGACTATTTCATAAACAAATTTAGTTTTCTAATATCCAGTTATATGTTATAATTTTTATATATTTTTTTTCAATGTTCAGTTTTGAATAGAATTATTTCACACACTAGTTTATACTACCTTAAAAGGCATATCTTTATTTTTTCTGCCTAACCAAAAATCTATGGTTCTTCTAACATATAGAAAAGATGTTTCCTTTGTTTTTATCATCTATGCAATAGAAATAACACATAGGTTGAAAATATTCTTGGAATAAAATAATTTGTTTTTTATACTCTCTAAAAATTCTAATTAGGCTCTGGGATACTACTATGTAAAATTCATTGGTTGGGATTGATCCTATTATAAAAGTATGGATTTTGGTTTTTCCCTTATATAGGTGTATATCATATCATTATGGGTTCCATTATCTAACTATTAGTTTGTGGAATGTATAGTAGGTAAAATTTAGACCAAACTACAATAAAAAGTCATTGTGTCCTTTAGTTTATTTTCCAATACTAATTACCTTTGTTAATTATATTCTATAAATAATATATATATTCACTGAGTATCTTTAATATTTTAATGTTCTTTATTAATAACTCCTCTAGCCCGTATTCCATCACCCTATCTAGAATATAAATTAATATCATTGGTTATCCTTAAAAGGTTATATTTATTTAAAATTAATTTTTTCATAGATTACTTGTATCCTAGTCCTTCAAAAGACTATGGAAATGATGAAGAATGAGGATATTGAATTGTTATATTGTGAGAGAAAACCTCATTTCAATGTAAGTGATTAAAGATATTAGAAATATAGAATATAATAATATTTTTAAAATATAGGTATTCAATATTATATTATTATGATTATACCTTAGGAATTACTTGACTGTCAGCTTGAATCTTTACCTTTAAATGATGAATCAAATATGTATTGAATTAAAAAGTGATGAAATATTTTTTTATATATATATTTTTTAAGTTATTATATAATTATATATTCTAATATAACTACTTATGTTGTTTAGAGTACATTATAAGTCCCTCATCAAAGAAGTAAACAGTTGTAGATAAATGAGGTTCTCTTTAATAAGGATTGATTCCAATAATTTAAAATTTTTGTTCATGAAACTATAAATGGGATGTTCAATATTTTCAAAGATATTAGAAAAAAATGTTTGTACATGGTGAAAATATGAATGATGATATGATTTAAAAAAATATAAAGATCCTTACAAAATAAGTGTCATTTAAATAAATAACTATTAAAGGAATAAATTAATTTATATAATACTACATGGATGACCTTTTTGGATATCTAATACAACACTATCTTGAATTAATGACAACAAGCGTGAAAATTCATAAAAAATATAGTGAGTTACTTTTAAATCTAAAAATGCTTCCACTAACTCTTCCAATGATTCCTTATATTCTTCAAGATCAATGAAGGATTATGATCATCATCAATTTTAAAAATACATACAAGGACATATAATGAAAATGAATGATATAAAATATATTATGGTTAAAGCTAGAGGTATTAGAATAATTTTAAAAGAATCATATTTAAAGGTAAGCCTACTATCATTTTTTATGAATGTAGAAAACCAGACCATACCAAATATTAGTTTCTAATGTTTAAACATGAAGTGAAAGATAATATGAAATATTAGGAAACAAAATTTTCTTGTCATACCTATGATAGATTCATTGAGTAAATTAAATCTAGTTATAAATCATTATTTTAGAATAAAACTTGCATATTTCTATTGCTGTGAGAATATCATTAGATAAAATATACCTTTGATGATATGTTAACACGTGCTAATATTTTTATAATGGATTCTTTGTGTAAGGCCAACAACGACTATAATTATGATTTTTTACAAATCTTCTTCTAATTATAATTATGATAAATATATAGTTAAATAATTATTTGAATTATTTGATTTATTTTAAGAGAAAATGTTAAATCAGTATAAAAAGTATGAAAGGGTAACTAATATTATAATAATGTTTGAAGAAAAAGTTAAACAAATAAATTTTTTAAATTGAGATGTTACAGAAAAAAAATTTCTGTGTTTGGAAAAGAAATGGATTTTTTGAGAATTTTATTTTCTAAAGTAGAAATGGTGGATAATAATTTGTGAAATTATTATTATATTACTAAGGAAAATATTACAAATGATTTTGAATATATTCAATAGTAAAATTTAAATCTAAATGAAATGATTTTATGTTTGAAGAAAATGTTATCTAATTTTACTTTTGGAAGCCAATCATTAGGTGAATTTATGATATTGAAAATATATATATATATCCAAATATAATAGAAATTTTGTATTTTATAGTAATAGATTATATAAAATATATTAAAATAGGTGTGTCAATGGTAAAATTGATTCTAATTGATATGAAAATTTCATTAAATTTGAATAATTTGGATGGTATTATTTTAGTTTTTCATTACTATTTATTCAATCACATGGTTGCACAATGTTTTGTATTTATATATCCTATTTTAAAGTTGATATGACTAAACCTTCTTAAACATGGATGCATAAACATAAATTTTGAAATCCAATTAGAAATAAACTTATCCAGATTCCCAAGTTAGCATTTTTTTTATTTTATGCCCATCATGGATATTCATATTGCTTTATCATATGAAATTTTTGAATATTCATTGAATTTTATATATTTTTGTCCAGTGAGTATGTTTTATATTTTAGTTAAATGGAATTTGATAAATGTTCTTCATAGTTTTCATATAATTTAAATATTCTTTTAACAACAATTTTTTTATATTTGTCCAGTGAGTATGTTTTATATTGTGGAGATTGTTTTTTTATTTTGATAATATTTTCTTTATTTTCTTAAAAGTAGATATAAAATGTAGATTTCAAATTATTAATCTTTTTTCATCAATTCCAAAAAATGTAGAGAAATTTTTCTATTGATATTTTTTTAAGTTATATAAAAAGAAGATATTTTTTAGGGGAACCATGGACAATTTATTTTATTATTTAGATAATCACAAATATAGTTTATTTTATAAAAATAATTATTTAGAAAATGATTGTTATTTGTTTATTTGTATTGTATTTTTTATATTTACACAAAAAAATATTTTGAAAGGAAAATTTTATAAGTATTAATTTACCATTATGTATCATTATTAACTTGATTATTACCTTTAAGAATAATTTAATGTAACCTTGGGTGTTTTTGGATTATTTATATGTAGCATGTGGTATTTTTTTCATTACCCATATGTGAGGTTCTGTTTACACTTATGTATGTCACTAAAATTTATATTAAATTTACTTAAGTATTCCATATACTTTTATGTATCATTATAGTCCATGATCCCAGCATTATAAATAATTTTTCCCAAACTTATGAAACATTTTTTAATTTAGAATTTACTTTACGCAGAACATATTTCTTTACCTTTATAGAATTTGAATTTACCGATATTCACTCTGTAAAAATGTAACAAACCCTTAACCAATGAATGTAATTTTTTATACCATTACATAAAAAATGTATTAAAATTATTCTTGATACTGAATTTTTATTTTATCATTATGAATCCATTGAAAACTATGTTTTTCCCTTAAACATTCTTGATAACATACCAATCTAAACACTTAAAAAAATTCTTGTTTTCCATGTTTTCATTATTTTAATGGTATTCTGATGTGATGAATGTTTGATAAAAATGATTTAATTTTCTTAATAATTCTATAATTCCTTATAGATGATATAGAGTCTATGTGAAATATATATAAATATTTTTAGACACAATTATTTAAATATTATTTCTCTTCTACAATCATTCATATATTAATATCATGAAACATGAATATTTCAACCATATAATTTTTCATTGAATTTTTTTTATTATTTCTTCATTCATATTTAATTTTCATAAAGTTATTAAAAATAAATTATTTTTTTCATGTGTTATATTTTATAATTTCAATTTTCATATGTTAAATATGTAATGATATTTGAAATTCAAATTTTAAATATTATAGTTTATATGTGTTTTATGTTTGGGTGTTATATTTGACATAAAATTTTGGAGTTTTTTAACATCATAAATAGTTATTTTAAATTAGTTTGAATTATTCAAATGGTATTAAAATAAATTTGTAATATTATTGATAATTCTTTTCTCTATTTCTCTCACTTCTTGGTAATTCTATAAAATTATTAATATCAAAAAATTTATTTTCCTAATGGGTAACTCAGATAGGTTGAGTTATTATTATATAAATGTATCATGTTATGCATAGAAAATGAGTTTTTTGTGATAGTGTAGAGATTGTGACTCTGAATTTAATCTTGTTCCAAACTATTTTTCTCTTTTTCCATGATTTTTTTTATTTCTAGGTATAATTTTTCACATAAAATTTCCATATACATTTTTAAACTAAATTAAATATTATATATTTAGTTATTCTACCTGCCCATTTGGTTTTAGTTCTTCAACCTAATCAAAATTTAGTTTTTATTTTTATTCTCAACTCACTATAAGAAAAAACACATAGGTTTTGGTTTCTACAAATAAAAAGTGTAGGTTTTTCTTCTCCTAAAAAAGGATTATTATTTATGGGGACATTTATAAAAAATCTATACGATGGGATTAATTTCATTGAGAATGTTTGGGTTTAGGTTATTCCCTTGTACAATCCTTTCTGATATCTTAGTGGTCATCATAGTCCAACTGTGGGGGTGTGAAGAGTATAATAGATCAAAATTATATAGAACTACAATTAAAATTAAATCTTTTATTTCTTTTATTTTTGTCTATTAATTACATTTGTTAATTAAATTTGATAAGTAACTCATATCTTACAAACTTTAAGTTATTCTATTCACCCCCTCTAGATCAACTTTTGTCTCAATATCTTACCATACACATAAACCATCAAATATAAATTGGGAAAGTTTAAAAATATTGAAAGAGCCTGGTAATCATGAGAAATATAAAATTATGGAACAAGAATAAGCCACTTAATGAAAACATAAGTCTACTATTTCTATTGATACATCATCATATTATGAACAATGAAAACTACATCATGAACAAGAATGTGATTATGGGTAATGATACATATATAATGACAATGTATACTAAAATATGGTAAAATCTCACTATATAATTCACAAAGAGATGGATATCATAAATTATTATGCATTACCCAATATATTAGGGAGTATATTCTTTAAGGCCCACCCATCATCTTATTATGTCATTTATATGAGTTTCACGTTGAAGAGAAACATATATAATGAATAAATATGATATAAACCCACATGAAATAAATTAATAATGTAATATATCACCAAATATTTAACCCTAAAGAGATTTACTCAAAATACAAAAAAGGGGAGATATAATATTGGAAATTAATTTTCAATAAATAAACCATAATTCATGAATATTGTACATTATTTTAAAAAAAAATTAATAATAAAATATGATAAATAAGTTATAAAAATTTTATCCATTAAATAATTTTATATAATATGTGAAATGATATTATGAAGGGATAATATGTAAGAGTTTCATTATAAATTGTAATAAACCATCACATATTATATTAAGATAAAGAAATTAGAAAACCTTAAAAATAATATAATATTTATAAGTGTGTAACCTGAAATATGATAAGTAATGCGAATATTCCCTTTAATGGGATTCAATTTAAAGAAAATGATTAAATGGGAACTAGGAAGGCCTAAATATTCCCCAAAAAATGGGATAAAATATATAAAATAATAAATAATGGATCATAAAATAAAAGGTAGAAGAAAAAAATTTAAATAGTATGAAGAATAATTAGAATAAAAAGACTAAGAGAGACAAATGGAGAGATGTGGAGGGAGGGAGGTAGACTGTGTATGTCTGTGAACATAACTTTAATAATGAAAAAGTGGGAAGGAACCCTTACCTCGAGTCATGACTCACTTTTGATTCTCTACTAACCTCATGTATATTAATGTTTCACTTTTTAACTAATATATTTTAAAACATTTTTATATTAATTTCATCTCTCATAATCTTTTTTTGTGATGATTTATTCATTTATTAAATTACCATTATCTACATTCTCTATTTTGGAGTTTTTTCTTCATAGTTCCAAAATCACCTCATAATATATCTAATGGTTAAATTAAAATGTATAATGGTTCAATATGATCAATAATTTCAAAGTTATATGGTTCATATCTTTAAAAAAGTTATTTGGTTAAATATATCAACAATAATTTCTAACTGTATGATTTATTCTAAAAAACATGTTTTTTTATAGTTAAAAACATATATGATTTAATCTATTTAATATCATTATTAACATACCCATTCATCATTCCAAAATAATAGAAAGTAATATTATTTATTTAATTTCATATTAAACCCTAAAAAAATTTCAAAGCATCCATGAATCTCTTATGTGAAACAAAAAACATAATTATTCTCTATGGTTCTATAAAACTATATGTGTTGACTAATGTTTTTAAAGGAGTTTCAAAAAAAGAGGTAGAATAATAAATATTAGAGTTTTATAATAACATAGTCCACTATTAAAAAATATTTTTATATTAACCTTATATTCATTGTAAATACTATATATTTGGTAAGAAGTGAATAGAAATATGTAAATAGGTTTTTAAAACCCTTATGTTGTATATGGAGTTACAAAATTATGGTTAATACAAAAACCTATATAGGGGGAAATTATGGTTCTAGTGAGGGATTAATTACATTAATTGGAGGATTTAGATTTGGTTTTGGCTAGATTTTGAAAGGAAAAAATTCTCAAATTGGGCGGAGGTTTCTTATAATAAATTTAATATTATTTAATTATTTAGGACAAATAATATAAATAATGTTGGTTTTTGTGAATTTTATTTCTGAATGAAATAAAACTATTCTTTTACATGATATTTCATCACATTAAAAATTAAAATTCATCATTGATATATTTTAAACAAAATTAATAAATAAAATATAGTTTTTATTTGAATAAAAATTTTCAATATTCTTGAACATTGATTTGCTGGTCTGGAATTTAATTTATTACTTATATTTAAAAATTTTTACTCAGTATATATAATTTAATTCATGATATTTGATTCAAAAAAATTATTCATATATATATATAATGGTGATATTAGAAAACTTGTTGTCATTATAAAAAATGTATTTCATTATTACTGAGTAAAAGTTTTAATTTTTAAAGAAATATAAAAAAATTATCCAAGTAAATTTTTAAATTATTATTCTAATAATGAATTCAATAATTTAAATTAAATATATAAATCTTAGAAAAATAATTTTTATATAATTTCAAAATAATTATTATAAAAACATGTGTATCAAAAATGAGTACTATTTCATTTGACATGATGGATTACATTTATGTTTCTAATCATTCATTTTTTATTTATAATTGATAATTATTTTTTAAATATATTTAAAAACACTATATTTCCCAATAAGATAATAAATGTTTTTTGTAAAAATTGATATTTTTAATAAATATGCTAAAATGTACTTTAAAATATACAATTATTTTAATATTATGTTATATGATTAATGGAATAATTTTGTATCATTATAATATTAATATTTACTTATTTTAATTATTATAAATATTGATTTTTAGTCATTCTACAACTCCGATTATCCAGGTTAAAATTTCAACGCTTAGTTATTAATCTCAATAGACAACTGATATTCCAACAGTTATAGAATAATTATTTTTTCTATATGTATATTTTATTTCCATCAGTATTGATCCTCAAAGTTTTCTATAAATTTTCTTTATTTTTACTTAGAACATTAAAATCTTATATCATGAAGTATTTTTTGGTATTTTACATCATTTTGTATTGTTATCAATTATATGAAACCACATCACACATGAATTTCAAAATTTAGTTATGTTTTTTATATTTTGTTATTTTCCCAATGTATTATTTTGAAGTTTATAGATTATAAATATACTTAAAATTTAATATCTTCAATTTATTTTATGTATTTTTTTACGATCATAATTTATTCTAAATATTATACGACACATATATTTCAAGATGACAATTTTTAAATCTAAAAATTTTGGGTTGACACAATCGTCCCCACATCAGAAATTTATTTGTTTAAATTTATACTCAATCGTGTATATATAAATTTATAAAGGTTATTTAATTCATTAAATTCTCATTTACCCATGTTGTCTCTTGATACTTATGATTATTATATATTATATTGAAAAACGTTGTTATCATATTTCATAGAAAATTATCACTATGATCCATGATTCCCTATAGTTTCTCCTCAAATAAGATATCATTCTAAAACTATAAAATATATAGATTCAATATCTATAAAGGAAATAGAATTTAATTCTTCAATAGGTACACATCATGCAATTGAGACATATTTGGTGGAATGTAATTTCAATAGGCCGCAACCTCGTAGACCATGAATCTAAAAGGGGATTATGCGCCTATGTCTTATATTTACCTTCTTCATAAATATCATAAATGTATCTTATAGTGATATTCAACTGAATACATTATCCAAAATATCAAAATATATTTCATGTCATGAGTTTTTAGTATAGATCATTTTCTGACTCTATGATACTATAATTTGTTTTATAAATGCAATTAAAATTACTTGTTTTATATTATAATTACCCAAGGATAACGTACATCAATATTAGATCATTTTAGATGAATATCTAGTACATAATAAAAATAATTTCTTGAGGGATATAATAGTTCCGTGTCTTTGAAAACATGGAAACCGAATCTCCTTACATCATGAATGATATTCAATATATCCTATAAAGACCATCACATTTAGTACCCCTGTATAACAACATTATTCATAACATAAGGAAAGGAAACATAAAAAATTGGTAGTCTCATATTCTTAATAAGGGTAAACCAAAAGAATATATAAGCATAATAATGAAAATATGGGTATGAGAACAAGATAATAACATTAGAAGATCATTCCATGCAAATAAAAGATAACACACATGAGTCATGAAAAAAATATTAGTAGTTTATAAGACATAAATCAATAGGGAATCAAGAGCATACGTAATGAAGGTGTAAAATACTAATAAGAAAAATAATTTTGGAATATATATAAACATGTTATAGTATTCTCTATAAGTCAAGTGGAATTACCCATACATTTTAGGGTTCTTTATTGGGATTTCACATACTTTGTGGTACACATTCCCATCCCTTTTTATAGTCCTTTCCTTATAAGGGATCAAGATTTTATATCATCCCTTGTTGGATCAGGTTTCTCCATCTTCATTAGTGGATTGAACACATTGACTTGATTCCTGCAATTATATTGTGAGATATAAAAATTTACTCATTTCATTAGAGGGTGATATAGGTCTAACCCATCACATAGTAAAATCATATAAATATATAACATGAGATAATAAAACATTCATCATATCATGACCCATAATAGGATATCGGTTTCATAAACCTCATATAAAAACCCATGTAATAAAATAAGATTCATAGAAATTTCATCATAACATTACCTGTAGAATATATATAGTTCTCATAATCATTTCATTAAATAAAAACCCTTGATTATAGGTGGGTTTTTAAAAAATATAACTTGTGGAAGAGTTAAAAATGATATAAACAGTATTCCATCAAAAGATAAACCTTTCCAGAAAGAATATGAATGGTATTATTAGATTATATCCCATGTAAATCACAAAATGTAACAAATGTTTTCATCATAGATGGAAAAATATTTTGAAATATAAAATAAAATATTTACTATGTAAAATATCATTTATATTTAAATCCTTATCACAAAACAATTTCTAAAAATATTTTTATTATAAAGAAATAATTATAATTTTATTTAAGACATTTCATAAAAAAATATTCTTTCATATAAAAAAATCTCATTAAAACATAAATAATTTTGAAAATATTTTTATTGGAAAATATATTTGAAAACCTATAATTAATTATGGAAAATATTATGAAAACCCTTTATTTGGAAATATATTTTAAAACATATAGATAAATCATGAAACCCTTTTTTAAATATTATTCACTATAAATACCTTGATAACTCGTAAGGGAAGCTTGAAAACCGTTTGAAAACCATTTTAATTTAAAATACATTGATTAATTAAAAATAAACATTTAAATAAATTTTAAAAAAAAATTATATAATATTGTTTAGAAAACAAATAATGAAAACCAGAAGACATTAAATTCAATTTCAGTTCAATTATCCTCTTGAAAACATGTAATAGAGTATTTGAAAATCATATAAAACAATTTCAATACATAAATGAATTTTCAAAACTAATTTATTTTAAATCATATTTAAAATCCAAAAGAATCCATAATATTATGAAAACATTTATTAAAAAATACACTTGTAAAAGTAGACAGGAATATTCAAAGAAATTAAATTCATGTCGGCAAGTATTTTCACACATGCCGAACATTTCTTTTACACCTTAGAATGTATAAAAATGTTTAATTATCATAAATAAAGAATATTAATTTTATAAACATTTTTTAAAATTTTAAAATATGTATAAAATATTATTTAAAATTATAGGGTAATATTAAAAAATTGTATAAGAAAATTTTAGACAATAATATATTGATATATTACAGATTTCTATCCAAAAGGATAAATAATGATGGATTTAAAAAAAGATTTTGTATAATTATTTATGTATGAGAGAGTATAAAAATGGTACAATTACATGTTTATGACATGAATAATGATAGGGGAAATAATTTTATTACATTTCTTATGATATGGGAAATTATATTTCGTCAATGGAAGCATAGTTGTATGTAATCCTGATAAGTGATTATATTATAGCAATAAATAATTACAACATTGATAATATTAAATGAATATCCACATGAGAGAATAAAATTTTTTGGATCTTAATATATCATTATAATAATAATATAAATGATTTAAAATGTAAAATTGATGGTATATACTCCTTGTAAAAGAATTTGTGTTTATAAAAAAACGTTTTTCCTAAATTAGGAAAATTGAGATAATACTAACTTACTGATTTGGTAAACATTGAGATATAAATACCATGAAATATAGGTCATAAATGGATCTTTAAATACCAAAAAACGTAAGTAAAATTGTTATATAATACATACATTGGTTGTATATAAAAAACACAAAATAAATGAGTTGTAAACATGGAATGTATATCACATATATAAAATGTGAGATAATAAAACACTTTCCTTAAGTCTTGATTTTATTCACACATTCTCAATCATACAATATAATAAATGTATGTATATTATAAATATTCCAATGAAAAATATTATTATATCTAATAAAATATCTTTTTTTATCTTGAATAAATATTACCTTTTATTGACAATTCTATGTTAATATAAATTTCTGTTAATATCCGATTTTTTTTTTGGGTATGTTTCTACTTATTATTATTTATAATATTACATAGTTAATTACTTAATTATTTATTGAATATTAAAAAAAATTATAAATATTAAATATATTAATAATATAAATATTTATAATAATCAATAAAATATTGAAATATGAAATGGAATACAACCTTCATATTTACGGTACGTCGTACGTACGTATGAATGATGTTTTAGTTTTCTTTCAAATTAAAAGAATAAAAGTAAACGATTTAAACACACACAAAGACACACAAACACACACACATATATTCCATTAGAAATACTATTTAACACATATAATAAATAATTAATAAACACATCTTTAATTTATTTTAATAAATACATTTACAAATCATATCTCTTTGGGGATGCGATAGTCCACACGTCAACAAACGAATTTATCATATTTACACAAAATGGAATAAATGGAGGCCTATTTTATATATTAATTAGAGAATAATAATTTCATAATTAATATAATATATATAATATAAAAACATATTTTACATCATAATTCCCAATCATTATAGGTGGTAAATGAGAAATGAACTACATTATTTGGTGAGGATGTAGTTTTCCATACCAAAGAATTGAATGTTTCTTACTCATTTGATGGAATTATGAATATGTGTATATAGAAACCCTAAAATTTAAAAATATAAGTATATTTATTATACATTGGTTACTATATAATCATGAAAAAATAATATTTTTGAGGTTGGAGAACGAAAATAAAACGATAGAGCTTATTGAAGGATGATACCCCTTCTTTGTGTAACACCTTTTGGTTTACAATATATGGCTTCTTTGATTTAATATGTTCAAAATATTGAGGCATATATGAGGAATTTAGGAATGTTGAGATGAGTTTTGGGATTACTTTGGATGAAGAAATGGCATGATAAGTGTTAATTAGTTGGAGGGCTGAGTTTGTTTTTATAGTAGATGAGGAGTGGCATTCTTATTAATTTTTAAAATGGGATATAAATCCACAATTTCCCCCATAAATTGGATCCCATAATGTTTAAAATCCTATAAAATGGAGTATATGTTTGTAACATTTTAATAAAATGGTATTTTTATATGTTTTCTAGGTCATTTTTCCCCCTAATAAGAAGTTTTAATCCCTTGTTAAGCTAATTTTTTTCTTAATCACAGAAATTAATTATAATCACATTCACTAATATTTTTTGTCAAAATTTTTGTATAGCTTATCAGGTATTATATGATTGTATGATTATAAATATTCAATATATTTAACATATTTATATAATATAATTTGTAGAAATTAATTTAACATTAATCCTATAGAGAGTATGACAAAAAAAATTTAAAATAAAAATGATCTAATGTTTGAAAAGTTTTTATATACAATTTCAATGTGAAATTGGTTTCCATTACCTAAATTGGATGTTTTTATATAATATTTATATACATAAAATTTAAAACCAAATAAAAAATATAATTTAACAATGTAAATAAATTAGAATAAATAATATTTTTTTAATTAAAATTCACAATTTGTCACTATTAATCAAAAAATGATGTTTTTTAAAAAAATACAAAAAATTAATTATAAGATAATTTTGACATTTATAATAATGTAATTAGGATTAATTTGTTAAATTAAATCCATATGAGGGTGTAAAATTAATTTTATTATTTCATATAGAATGGTGTAAAGTTAGTTCATTTGGGAAAGTAGTATTTTCAAACATATATAGGCTTTACCAAGAAATCACTGAAAATAAATTCTTATATTTCTATTAAAAAATGAAGCTCATTTTTTCAAAAAAAAATTATACAAGTTAATTTTTTTATTTGAAATGTTTTTCCTTATAAAATTCAGTTAAATTATTTTAAGAGAGAATATATTTCAATTTTATTATAATTGAATTTATTTTTATCTAATACCTATCAAATCTATTGGATGAGTATCAAAAATATTGATTGAACATATTATATACAAATTTTATTGAAATCATTCTTCAAATGTCGATTCATTAATTTTTTTAAATAATTTTGTAAGTACAATGGAAAATAGTTTTCTTATAAAATTAATTTCATTATTTTCAAAATATTTATTATATTCATTTTTAAAAAATTGATAGCCAAAAGATTTATTATATATATATATATATCTGTAAATATGTAAACCATATTATATGATTTAAGATAATATTATTTCTAACATCTATTCTAATGAATATGTGATACCTATAATAATATTTTTATAAAAATACTAATATTATATTTCATTATGGTAAAACCCAGTGTTATGTGTAACGTATGCTAGGGCTCCAAGATATTTGGATGATCCCATAAAGGGAATCGATACAATTATGGTTTCCCATGTCACCACCTATCTTCTCTCCCCCTCAGGTCTCGTTTGGAATCTCTTCGGCCTCATCCTAGTTTCTCTCATGATGGTGGTACCTCTTCTAGGGTAGGCATCAAGGGGATTTCAAGGGTAAAACTATCCTGGAATATCACACCTTTATTTGGCCTATCAGCGGACGTTCCCTTCTTGCTGTGTAGGGATACATTTGGCATATTGGTGAAACTAGTAGTTATTTTTTCAGCTTCTCCTAACCGAGGTTCGACTCAGTGGTGCTATGTTTGATGGAAGCATGTGTGGCAATTTGAGGGGGTCTTTAGATGAGAATAAGTGGGAGGTGACATGATTTGGATCTGGCTTGTGTTTGGAGTTTGACTAGTTGGGACTCTGCATTCACGTTCTCTCTATGTTGTGGGGGTGGCATGGACTACATGCAATGGGATCATCTTGCAATGGTGATGTTTTATGTTTGATTCTTCATTCGGTGTTTTTTCGGTGTTTTGTTGTTATTTTTACGGTGTGTTGTGCTTCGGTTTCATGGTTTTCCTTTGGTGAAGGAGCATGAGATAGATAGAGTGATATTGATCTCTATCTCTTAGTTTTGTCTATAATCAAAATCATCGTGAGAATACGCAGTTTTTTCATACTTGTTAAAAAAATTCCTAAAAATTTTCTATGGAGGTTCATTTGTGATGAAGGAAGAGGAGTTGCGGTTAAATTCCATTCAAGGAATATAATATTTTCATGATGATTCCTGGTCTATTGAAAGATGTAAACATGAGGATCATGTCAAAAAGGATGAGGATAAAATCACATCAATAAATTTGTAATGTGATAGATTATCTTGAATTTTTTTGTTGTGATGTTGTTGAATTTCATTCTTTTTGGACTGTTGTTGTGGAAATGTTTTCCTTGTTGAAATGTGGTTTGTTTTTAATGTAATTTTAAATGAGTTCATCTACAAAGGGGTGCTCTAGAGAATGTTTTGAAGAGTATTTTTCACCTGCAATTGCAATTAATATTCAAACATTTGAGAGGGTATGACAATTCCATCGGTTCCAAGAAAATTAATTCATGCATGGGACAGCTTGTCGATCAGTAATGAATAGGTGGAATCAAGTTTTCATGGTTATGTTTCTATGATAGAGCCTTTATTTGTAGTTTTGAATTAGTTTCTTTTTTCAGTGATCTAACTGTGTAGGTTTGGTTGTTGTTTAAGTCATGATGTCATGTGGGGTTCCCTCATCCCTTAAAAGGGGGTTTATGATATTAAAAAAAAAATTGCAGTCAGTGTAATACATGTTATCAAAGGGAATTAGTATTATTTGTAACCCATGAAAAACATAGTATTTCATATACCATAAGATATTATATGTGTTCTGTTGAGTGAAAGCGTGACTTAGTGTTTTGTATAATGAAATCCAAACATCGTACATTCATATAAAAAAATATATATTCAGTGTTGTCTGAAATGGAAAATATCAAAGAGATTAAATTAATTCCAAAAAAATAAAAAAATCATGGCTTGTTACATTCTACACCATTAAAATGAATTTCTATTTCAAAATTATTCTAGGTTATCTATTGCTTGATACTCAATGTTCTTTTCATTGAAACCCAAATTGTAATAATGATTACTATAACATCTATTAAATATGGAACATTAAAACCCTAATGGTTACCCATGGTGACTTAGAACTAGGTTTCCACAAAGGATAATATAGGTGAAAAGTAAAAACATGTACATGAAATAAGGGCATGAATGATCATAAATATTTAAAACGATAAATCATCATAAGAATGTGTGTTATCTAGATAAAGTAAATAATCAAAAACCCTTAAACTAAAGGATCATAAAAGAAGTCATTTATATCATGATTTTTTATAATAGGGCACAATTTTATTTAAATGCCAATTTCCTAATGATGAATAATTTTTTCACATGAAGAAATATTTACTTTATTTCATTCTCTTTCATAAGAAAAATATCACCCTTTGGTTTTTCCTAGATCTATTACAAATTCAAATGAAATTGAAAGAAATAAAGGTGAATGTTTCATTGTTGATATATTAACTTTTCATGTTATCCCTAAATGGAATTATGGATCATTCAATCTGTATTTAGTGAGCATCACACCAAAAATGATATCACATGTTATCTAACATGCATAAATCCTCATATGTTGAAATAATAATTTATAATGAAAAAAATCATATGATGTTTAACTTAAACATTCCTTAAATGTTTAACCTTATAACACTTCTAAATTTATGAAATTTTAAGAATTTATAAATATGTTCACTAAATTTCTACAAAACATATTTTCATTTCCCCCCCATATATCATAATGTATGTATCGGTTATTTAATACCAAACATGTCGATACCTTCCACATTTATTCTTTAAAAAAATAGTGATATCCTAAATTACCATAAATCCTTATTAAATAGAGGAATTCTTCCTTATTTTAAATACTAATAGATATATACCACATATCTAAATATTATTTAAACTTCATCAAATATATTATAAAGCACATATTCAACAAATACATTATCTGTTATGTGGTCATAAATATAATCTAAATTCCATTATCTATATAGACTATCTATATGACCAACTGAATAAAATCTCCTCAACATCGAGAACATATTAAGGGTCATTTTCCCATAATCAAAATATCCCCTTACCATGAAATCATATTTATAATTCATCATCACAATTTAATATATCATTTCAAATGCTTAATGAAAAACTTACACTAAAAATAATATTTTTTGCTCTGTATAACACAATTTTGGATTTCAAAAACATAAATATTCATTAATCCCAATTAATTTTAAAAAAAATAATTAAGAATCAGCATATAATTTCAAAATACTCATTTCATAAAATATGAAATATGAATCAGGTCATAATTATTATCAAACAAAATTTAGTCATTCTTATTAACAATACTTCTAGAATATCACAAAACATTCATATTACATTAATCATCACCCGAAAAACCATTACGTGTTCCACATTGCTTATTCTCTTTATGATACTTCCAAATAAGACATTAATATTAATAATTCCCATCATTTCATAATTTAATGCATTCAAAACATGATAACATGTTAGAGAGGCCAATATTCTAATACATTGTGTAAACTGAATGATTAATTTTTAATTTTCAATTGCTTGAAATGTTCCCTTCATTCATAAAGAAAAAACATATTCTTATTAATCTAATAAATACAATTTGGTGATTCTTTCCAAATTATCAACAGAAATTAAATTGGATCCTCGTTCCTTGAATATTTTTATTACTCAAACCCATAGAGAACTCATTACATCTTCTATTTGGTGAGTCTGACAGATGGTGAGGGTAAGCATTGATAATCATGTTTAATGAAAATTGATTATACACGATTACAACATCCTTCACTCCAGTGATAATCTCATCGGACTTCTCAATATCAAATTGGTTGTCACATTCAATGATAAACATGTTCTTTCTTGTTCCCAACATTGAATAATACATTAATGCAAAGCATGAGAAAAAATTATAGTATAGGAAAACTAAATATTCAAGGAAAATAAAATATAGGATATCCATATAATAAAACTTTCCTTTAAATATATAATTCATTTTCCATATCAATAAAGGAATCCCATGAAATATCCATATAAATATATATAGGCATGTTACTCAAAATTTAACCTCATTGTTTATGATGTTTTAACAAATCAACCCTTTTATACTATCAATAATTAACCAGGATTAACATACATGTATGCTATATCATTTTAGATTAATATTAATCACATTGAAAAATTATATTCCAAGGGACTATAATATAATAGCATCTTTTGAAACATGGAAAAATATTCTTCAATCATTGGGAATGATCACCAAGATATCATGTAATGAACATTCCTTTAATTACCCCTCTATAAAACCATTCCTTATAACCTGGGGAAAGGATAAAATTAAAGGGGTTATCGTAGATGTTCAGAATCAGTATAATAAAGATATATAATCATAATCATGAACATATGGCTATGAGTATATTAGAATTACATTATAATATCACACCCTGTATATAAAATATCTTACACATGAGCCTAGGTATAAATATTGGTAGTTTATAAGACATGAATCATTAAGGAATCATGGGAATAATCCATTATATTATAACATCGAACAAGAAAGAAAAATTTAAAGGACATATATACATGTAATATCATTATTTATAAGTCAAGGTACGTTGAAAAAATGTAGCAGGGAACTTCATTTGGACTATACATAAGTGGAAGGACACACCACAATACCTAGTCATTTTCCTTTTTTTAATCGATCTAGTTTCA
The DNA here is from genome assembly GCA_963277665.1 of Viscum album. Lineage (NCBI taxonomy): Eukaryota > Viridiplantae > Streptophyta > Magnoliopsida > Santalales > Viscaceae > Viscum > Viscum album. The sequence goes on along the minus strand of OY728138.1, from coordinate 849,754,189 downwards.
AAATATTCCCATATTATATCTGATTTATCCATCATCCATACTAGATCAGGGCCACCAAGTTGATTCACATCATTATCTCATGAGATATAAATTATTACCCAATTCATTATAGGGAGATATATGTGTTGGATTATGTAATATGAAATATGCACAAGAGGGGGTTGAATTGTGTCTTATCATGATTTCTTTGAGAAATATTGATGATAATAAAACTTTTCCTTTTATCTTTATCATATTTTTTATTCAGTGGAAATAAATAGATGTCAAGATCCAAGGATTTATAGTGCTTTGGGGAACAAAAATCCCATAGTCCACTCCACTAATGCTCTTCTCCACGAGCTTGGTGATTTTTACTATTCCGTCCTCTTTTCACAAGACCATCCACAACTGAGTGCGGGTAGTTGAAACCTTTACAATTTAAGTCTAAAAAAATGACTTCTGGTTCTAAAAACATAACTAATATAAAAACATAGTACGAGAAGCTGGTACTCAAAATAAAAGAGTATTTTTTTGAAAAATACTTTTTGATTGATCTTCACTGTTCCAGAAGTATACAATTGACAGTAAATGTATTTCCATATTATGAAAGTATGTTCTTCAGGAAAGTGTAGTTTGAATCGATCTAGTTTAAATTTATATTTTAATATATTCATCACCAAACCAGTATTTGATTCATGATATATCTTTAATTTATAACAATTAAATCTTCCACATTTTACTTTCTAATATAAAATAGAATCTTATATTTCTTTGTAGAAAGTGATCTATAAAAGGTCTTTTTAAAGAATTAGCATATCTCTATTTTTCTTTGAAACATAAATATCTACACATTTCAATTATGTAATCATCATGATTTCAAGAGATATTTTTTCACTTCTATTCTTTAAAAAATTCAGATACTCAATAGTTATATAAGAATGAGGGGTGTCATATTCATAAATATAAATCCATAATAGTCACTTGAAAGATCATGATATTCAAATGTTTGAATAACAGAGTAGTCATTACTTCCCTTAATAATCAGCATGAAACCCTCTTTTTAAATAGATCATTTGAATCACATATAAACGAATTTTTGTCTCTCAAATATGCTCTATAAAATGAAGCATTGAATATGTCTTGAAATCATCCTGATAATCTGCAAAATACCATTGCATGATAAAGTTGAAAATTCAAATCTCTGACGCTTATAGAATTAAAATGTAGGGTTTATTTTTAATAAAATGAAAATATCAAATTTAATGTTTATTACAAATGTAATGTTGATGATCCATACTATTATCATAGACTTTTAACTATATGATTTATGTTCCATACTTTTCTATTCTTCTGAACGTAAGGTACGTGATCTATACTTCATGACAAAACAAAAGGTTCATCACAAAAGTAGGGCTGACGATCCTTAGTTTTGTGAAGCAAACATAAGGTTCCATATATACATATGGTAATTCATCCATACATTTTTCATATAAGAAACATATGGTTCCTTCCAAATGTATGGTTCTCTTAACATAATTTTCTGCACACCCACAAATTTAACATATGATAAAATCCTTATGCTATGCTCTCCAACATATGATATGAACCATGTTTCCGGAACATGCTGAATAGATTTCTGAACACATTGAAAAATATTTCACGCAAATCATAAGAACTAATATTATTCAAAATTTAGGAATATAAATAATATTAATTTCCTAAAATATACATAATGTAAAATCATTAGAATAAAAAATAAGGGTATTTATGAGCATCAAAATCAATATAAAAATATAGTGTATTGTTAAAACAATACATGCTCAAAAATATCTCCCTTTTTATGATCACAAAAACTATTACATTATGTATAATTATTATTTTTCAAGGATAAAAACATTATTTGATATTTACTTTAAAATACCTCTTGGAAAATATACTATATTAGTTTATCAAAATATCTCTCCAAATGCTCTCTATTTAAAAAATTCCCCCCAGAAGTCTATTAAAAAACAAAGTAAAATGTTTTATTTAACCAAATTTCTCAAAAAATTTTTGATTTCAAAAAAACTATTGAATAAAAATATAACAAATGTAATATAGTACTAAACTAGTAAGCTAATGTTATAATAAATTGTTTCTCAATAGTAGAATTTTTGAATATTTTTAGTCAGTATAAAATAGAAATAAACAATGTGAAAACCTATCAAATATGATAAATAGTAAATTTAATTGATAAAAAAATATACATGTACATTAAGGAATAGGAATCAAGGTTGTTGGGCTAAAGGTTTTCAAATGGGTATTTCAGAAATTTCTAATAACATCATTCAACTTTTCCAAATATTACATTATTCCCTTCATTACACCATCTCTAATCCGAGTTATAAGATATCATCCTTATTGAGTCAAAAATATATTCAATGACATTCTCTTAGAAAAACACATGCAATCTCTCTTTCTTTTCAATAAACTGGTTGAGCTTATCAGTGAATCTGTTTAGTAATTCTTGAATACCAGGTTTACTTGTGGGGATCTACTCAATAAGATGCTTTTTTTATCCAGTAGTACTGACCAAGGAGGGCTATTACATTGTAAATACTACAACCTTTCATTCATGATGCTTATTACAGTGCTAATGGATAGGAATATCTTGATCCAATCAGGCGAAGTACCTGATGTACTTTCTTGATATCCTCCGACTGTTGCAATCTATATCTCAATAAAACATTTAAATTCTTGCACATATGATTTCAAAACAACTTCATATTTTACTTTTTAACTTCTTCCATAAATTGTTTCTTAAACATATCTACTTCTAGCAATAAAATAGAAATATCTTTCAGATGTTTAAATATCTGTTTATATTTCAATAATAATCTTTTTAATAAAAAATTCTCTTCTTATGATATGTTTTATTTTTTGACAACCTCCTAAACATGATCAGACATAGAATCATAGGAACCCTATGCATGACTCAGAACTTGATCTACCAAGATCAATTGTAAATATTGAGAATCTGATTTATCTTCTTCATCTTGCTCCAGTGGTTGCTCAACTAAATTTTCTCCTGAAATATCAACTCAGAATGATTAATTTAGAACATCTGTTTGAAATTTAGAGATATTTTTATGAATAAGTTTTTCTTCATTCTCATATTCTAAAGGCATGTGCTCATCCTTAGAAATTTATTCTTGATTTTCTTCTTGAATATGACTTTGTTGCACTAGTTTTTTCTGAGAATTTTCAATTTGTACATATTCAATATGGCCCATAGATTGTTCTATTATTTCAATTACATGATATTTTCCAATTTGAGGTACCTCCTCAGTTCTTTCTCAACATCTTCCTGAGGCAAAACTCTCACTTATTTTTGAGAAGTATCATATTTTTGTCTCTCTTTTTGAACATGTGCACATAAAAATTTATAATGAAAAAGAGATTTTGTGTCAAGAAAATTCCAAGGATCATATTCTTCAACATCTTGAAACTCTTTGTGCCTATCTGTTTTTAGTCCACATAGAATTTATTAATTCTTAAGGGCATCATTTGTTTCAAATATGATTCTCCCTGCAATAATTGAAACTTTTTTTGTTATTATTCATCCATATATTTTTTATATTTTTCATGTTCCTCCCCCTGAGTAGACACCTGATCCTATCCAGCTCCAACAGGCATGGTTTTACATTTTACAGTGTTCCAGAAAAATTAGAGCTTTCTTAATATACCAACATTTAACACTTTACTATAGTGTAATCTTATTATCACATCAATCAGCCACACCGTATCATTATTAAACAATAGATTTTAACTAAACCTTTTATAAGGATAAAAACTCATACGAGACTCAATTTGATAGTAGAAAATCAAATATGTAATAAAATATATTGGTAAATTAATCATTATTTCACTTAAAAATAGAAACATTATATACATATCATGAAAAATAATCTTCTCTATATCAAACAACCTTACGGCTATTCAAGTTTTCCTCTAAGTGTTGTTCGATACTAGTGAATCACATTCCTTCATTGCTAATTGTCTTTTTAGACTTTCTATGTTTAAAAATGGAAATGATGCCCCATGTTATGAAACTGCAAACACCTCTAGGTCAAAGAGAATGTCCAGCCATTGTGTCTACAGAATGTTCTATAACTGTTGATGGATCTTCATTACGATGGGACTTCTCCGTGTTGGAGATAGATGCCTATGATGTAATCCTGGGAATGGATTGGTTGACAATTTTTAAGTCTCACATCAACTATTATAGGATAATAGTTAGATTAACAACTGAGGACAACATCGACCATATCTTCAGAGGGGAGACTGTGGAAAAGAAAGGTGTAAAGAGCTTGTTGTCACCAATGGTGGGAATAATATCTTACAAACTAGCAGCTTTGTCTTTGGTATCAATGTAATAAATTTAGGAAAATAGTATTCTAGATGGTGTGGATCAATTTCCAGATGTCTTTCCCAAGAAATTATTAGGGTTACCACCTCTAAGGGATGTGGAGTTTATGATTGATCTTCTTCGTGGGACGAGTACTATTTCCCTTCCGTATTATAGGATGGAACCAACAGGGTTACAGGAATTGAATGTGTAATATCCTAGACCTCTCAGGTCCATTACTTTGTGAAAATGTGGTGTTGAGGTGTTCCGAGAGGTCAAGGTGACTTATCCCCAACACATTTCCAAATTTTGTATTTAGTGAACTGTGTTCTATCGGTGAGGTTCAGTGAACAGTTTTATCTATAAGGTTTTGTGAATAGTTCTATTGGCGAGGATCAGTGAACAGTTCTATCAGTGAGGTTTTCTGAATAGTTCTATCGGTGTGGTTCAGTGAACAGTTCTATCAGTGGGGTTTACTAAACAGTGTTCTATTGGTGAGGAGCAGTGAACAGTATTCTATCGGTGAGGTTCATTAAATAGTTCTATCGGTGAGGTTCAGTGAAAACATTAATCGGTGAGGTTTTAGGAACAGTTCTATCAGTGAGGTTTAGTTAACAGTGTTGGATCAGTGAGGTTCAATGAACAATGTTCTATCGGTGAGGTTCAGTGAACAGTGTTGTATTGGTGAGGTTCAGTGAATAGTGTTCTATTGGTGAGGTTCAGTGAACAGTGTTTTATTGGTGAGGTTAAATGAATAGTGTTCTATCCGTGAGGTTCAGGGAATAGTGTTCCATCTGTGAGGTTTAGTGAACAGTGTTCTAACAATGAGGTTCAGTGAACATAGTTCTATCTGTGAGGTTCTAATGATGAGGTTCTGGAATAGTGTTCAAACTGTGAGGTTCATGTACAGTGTTCTATCAGTGAGGTTCATGAATAGTGTTCTATCAGTGAGGTTCTACTAGTGAGGATCATGAATAGTGTTCTAATAGTGAGGATCATGAACAGTGTTTCTAGTTTCTTATAGTTTCACCCCTTTAGTGTTTTGCTCTAACGTAAAATGAATTTAAATCCTCGTATTAAGGACTCTAGGGCCGATTCAATGTCCATAACTCCTTATTAATTATTCCTATGGCTCAGGATATTTTTACTTGGTCACACCATGTGGTTTAATGCGATCTTCTTTTAATGGGAAACTAAGCGTATCTTAAACTGTCGCCCCGTTAAATTGTCTAAAGGGACAAGATATCTTCCTCTCTTATTATTCCTATTTGTTCTCGGCTATGTGACTCTAGAACATTTCCATCCTTCCCTTAGGAGTTGCACAATCAAAATATACCCCTTGGATTGGTTCCACTCTGCTTTTATGCAACCAAGATGTATCTATCAGTCTTCGATATAAGGTATGTTTTATCATCATTCCATTGTGGATAGTTTTCTCATGTTTATCCTTCCCATGTTATATCATGTAATCTCTATACTTATAATGGGGTTTTTTCTTGGGGTTTGGTTGGTACGATCATATTGTGGCATCCTCGGGTGGATGCAGTTGTCACGAGAGGAGGATCGTGACCCGTTGTGTGGATAAAGAACGAGAGGAACTGTTTGTGGTAGGGGATTCGTTGCTTCTCTTTTCTTTTACGTGGTACTGTATTTTTATCATGTTTAATCCAACTTGATGACAATGGAATTGATATAATAAATAATTTAACCCGATAAATAAATTGATATTAATCGTATGTTATTGCATCTTTTTTTCTAGATAGTGTCATATCTATGTTTTCTTTGCTTAGTTATTTTTTTGTGATGGAAATTGGTAAAGAATGTAAACCAGGATTAATTGATAATTATTGGGAAAAGATAAAGAGGCATAAAAACGAATCTGGTTCTTGTTGTTAATCAAATTTGTTCAGTAAGAATGTTTATTTATTTTTGATAACTTCTTGGTATGGTTTCCTGAATTTGGAAACAACGAATAATAAATTGGTTAATCCAACATGGATTAAAAAACTGGTGGTTGTTAAACGATAATTGCTTGTAGGGTTCTGAGTTACCCTCTTGTTTGTTTAATGGCAAAGAGAACAATTGTGAAGATGCTTGATTTACTGCTACTTGTTTTTTAATATTATCTTGGATGGTTGTGGTGATATGTGGAGGCATAGAGTCCCTTTTGGTTGTGGCAGCTGATAAAACCTAGAGTGGTGAGATGCATCGGTTTATGCATGTCGGTGTTAGGGAGGACACCAGGGATGATAGAATGGGATGGATCTGATTTTTGGATGCTTGGTAATTTTGATTGGTTGTTTATCTACATTACTTTTCCCCACTGCTCAAGGTAGCTATTCTTACTTACCCTTCTTTCGAAAGAGGTGAATATATGTGGGGGTATTCCATGTGCTTTCTGTGTTTAGATTCTCAAGGATGGATGGGTATATTCTCTTGCTAGAAGCGACAACGACTTGACGGGTAGTACATCTAATCACTGTGTTGAGCCCCCTTGTGTTTAGTATCAAATAATGTTTTTCTAGAATTCTTAAGAATATTTTAAAGTATTTCAATAATGAATAATTGAATAAATGGTGTTAACCCATGGGGATGGAGATGCTTGAACATAATGATGAGGCTGTAATTCTGGAAGGAATAGTTGACTTTGGGTGTGATGCTAATGAAATATAATGTGGAATTTTTCATGGTAAATTAATGTTTAAATAAATAATTAACATAAAGTAGAACTCAAAAAGTGAATCACTTAATCTAATAAAGCTATTTAAAGGGTTGGGTTCTTAGAGGATACTTAATCTTAGAAGTAGCATCCTGAAGTCTGAGAGATGTTAGCTGCAGTTGTGTCTAAGACTAGGTTATTCTCATAGTGTGGTAGTGAGTTATTGTATATTCTTTACTTCTTGTGTCGCTATACTCTACTACACCCTATCAGTAAGGGAAACTAACACCCTGGGGATTCTTATCCCTAGGGGTGATTTTTCCCAACATTGCGGTGGGAGGATTTATGGCTGACTACCCCCTTTGGCCCCGCTCTCTTCTATTGGTCGTTACTTGTGTTGTCAGGAACATGGGTTAGTTTTTTCCATATATGTGTGTATTGGGATATAATGTCTTGTGGTTATTCACACACATATATTCTAGATATAGTTTTCTGTGGACTACTATAGGTGTAACATGTATAGGATGTGATGGATTGAGGATCCTTACTCAGTGTATAGGGTAATGGCTTGAGGTATAATACCCAATGTATGATACACGTTATGCGACCTGTGGTGGATACCAAAAACTACATGGTTACTTTGGTGTGTGTACGTGGTGGTTTTGTTGCACGAGGTGCATATTGTAGTGCATCTCCCAGGTGTCTGTGGGAAAGCCTTTTTGGAGAGAGATGCTCAGGAAGTGCGACGTTGGGGTGGTAAACCATTGGGGAAGTAGTAGCAGGGTACCCTTTATATTCTTTATTATATGATATATTCTTGTATGCATTACTTTTTGAGAGTATCCATAGTGATGTTGGAAACATAGTGTACCTGTTTGGGTGACGAGTTAGATTCACTTGTTGTTTACTGTGCTTTAGCATGATTTCTTTACTTTTTCATGAGAGGTTTCGGGGAGGATCCTATAGAGTATACTGTTATACTCACTCTAATTATATATAAACTATTTTTCAGGTCATTTGAAGTAGGTTGGAGATCAAGCTGGTTTCTACTATCCTGGGGTTGTAGGAGCTGTTTGGGCTTGGGGTTGCTGCTGTTTTTACTTTCATTTGGGTACTTGTAGTTTTTACCTTCCATTTTTAGTACTTTTTCATGAAATTTCATATATGGACTTTGGTTTCATTTATATTCTACATCTGAGTTAGATTTGATTGGGGTATATCTTATCTCTCTCTTCGTCATGTGTTCTCATAGAGGGTAATGCCTCCCATTTCTGCGTTTATTATACCCTTGGTGCTAGTCGCCATTCTGGGGCCTACTGGAGGCAGGACTCGGGGCCAGTATCTCTTTTCTCACATTGCCGACCTAGGAGGGGTACACTTTTTGGGTAGGGGTTCATGAAAGAGTGGTATCAGAGGCTCTGGTTGAGGAATAAGATAGAGTTTGGAGTTAGTCACAGGTGAGGATGCATGGGACGGTAGGGAAACAACTTCATTCATGTTTAGCAAGTGAGTTAAACACTAGAGACCGGCTGAGACATAGGTGTTTAGGGTCCCCTATGATCTGATTTGTAGACCTTTATGTTCACAATGGATATTAAAAAAGGTGATACTAGTTGTAGGGTAGAGACCTAGGAAAGGATCATGCATCATTCTTCCTTGTGCATATTTTTTGAATGGGTAGACAATGGGATAGGCTAACCTGAAATGAATAAAAGAAAAAAATTAATTAATTAATCTTTGGTCTTCCTTATTCCAGGCTTAGGAGATCTAAAAGAATGTTTTTTATATATATGGATTTCGGTCAACGTCCTTGACTGTTTTGTACAGAAAATGTCTAGTAGGATATTCCAATACATCACCGTAGTGTAGAGGTTGACGACGACGACATTTGGAGGAAGACACTCTGAGATTTTTAGCACTAGACTCTGCAGAAGTACGAGGGATCTGTTTTATATGTCATCACGGAAGACTGGTAAGAGGATGTCGAGATCGGCATCAGTTCGATTCGTTCTCAGAAGGGGCACTGGGTGTCCTTAGTTGTGACGATGTTGCGTGGAGTAGTGAGGCAGTGACAGTTCTAGTTTCTCGTGGATTGTGAGGAGTCAGTGATATCATGGGAGGAGTTCCGAGACAGTTTTATAGTCAAGTTTCTTTCATCGACTACGAAGGATTCCAATCGCTAGGATCATCTTACGCATCGATGGGGGTGGTCCAGTGTTCGAGAGTTTGGAATCCATTTCAGGAACCTTTTACGATATGCTTCAGACCTGCTACAAGATGAGGAGGCCAGGGTGAGGCATTTTGAGGAGGCTTTGCATCCAGAGATCCAGCGCTAGGTCACCACATTTCGGCTAAAAACATATATTAAGTTACATATGAGGGTAGAGGTTGTCGAGAGGACATTGTCCTGGACCGGATCATCACGAGAGGGGAATCAACATGATTCCTCACGAATCAGAGCTATGGTCCGGGGTTCTCGGTTTTCAGGGCCGATGGGTTTTCGTTCAGTTGGGGGTAGGTCCCACCCCTTTACATCTCATTTCTCTAGAGTAAAGATCTCTTAGGCCTATTCCAAGGTATTAGGCACTTGTTTTTCTTGTGGTAGTAATGGTCATCATAAGCGAGTGTGCCTGAAATTTCAAAGCGGTCATCGTGCATCAGGCGCGATGCTTCAGGTTCCTCTGTTGAGACAGTTTCATCCGAGGCAGCAGCATTCCATTGCACAATAATTAGATCATCATAGGGTATATAGGGCAGGTAGAGGATAGCCCCATAACACTCCGCATCCTCATAGAGCTGGTTTCAGCCGTGCTAGTGGTCGTCATCGGGGTAAGAGAGGCTGTGGAAGAGGTCATGGTCAGTTTCATGCTCTCGCATTGCCAGCTCCAGGCGAGCCATACATTGTTCGAGGTACCCTTTTATTGTTTTCTACCTTGGTGAATGCCTTGTTTGATTCATGAGCGACACACTCCTTCATATCACCTAACCTTTTCCCTGATTTGGGACATGAGGTAGAGAGGCTTCCATTTACCTTGGCGTTGACTACCCCAGTTAGATGTCGAGATGACTTGTTTGATGTATGTAGAGACTGTGAGCTAGTGTTCGAGAAACACTGATCTTAGGGTGATTTCTTATGTTTACAAATACAACCATATGATTTCATCCTCAGCATGGATTTTTTGTATTTGGTACAAGATATCATGGATTGCATCAGGAAAAAGGTCATTTTTATTGGTGTGGATGGAGTGAAACTGGTGTTTGTTGGTGAGCGATATCCTCATATGGGTTTTTGGTGCGTTCCTCCTTATCATCCATGATGGTTAAGATGATGTTGAGTCCTTCAGAGGTTTAGTAGTTGGCGTTTCCTAGGGTCGAATAGGAGTACCATGATGTCATTCCAGAAGATGTTGTAGAATTACCCCCTCAACGAGAGATCAAGTTTGGCATCGAGCTACAGCCAGGAGAATCTCTTATCTCTATGTCTCCATATAGTATGTCCCCTTATGAGTTATGAGAGATATGTATACAGCTTGATGGTCTGTTACAGTGCGGTTTTGTTCATCCAAGTGTGTCGCTAGGGGGTGCACCAGTTTTGTTCGTGAAGAAGCCTGACAAGATTTTGCGGTTGTGTGTTGATTATCTTCGCTTAAACAAAGTGAAAAAAAAATAATTGATATCCACTTTTCCAGATTGATGATTTATTCGATCAACTGAAGGGTGCAAGTTGGTTCTCAAAGATCGACTGGCGGTGTGGATATCATTAGATGCATGTGAAAGATGAGGATATCCCGAAGAATGCTTTCCATTTTCCTCATGGGCATTATGAGTTCATTGTAATGCTATTTGGCGTGACGAATTCTCCAATTGTATTCATCGGATTGATGAATTCTCTATTCTGTGAGTTCCTAGAAATGTTCATTGTAGTTTTCATCGATGACATCCTTGTGTACGCCTCATCTGTGGAGGAGCATGCAGAGCACCTACAATCCGTTTTGGGAGTTCTTTACCAACATCAGCTATTCGGGAAGTTGTCAAAGTGTGAGTTTTGCACTTAATAAGTCTGTTTCGTGGGGCATGATGTATCCCAACAGGGAGTAGCTGTGGATCCATTGGAGATAGAAGCAGTTTCCTTTTTGGTACCCCCAAGACAGTTTCAGAGGTGCAATGTTTCCTTGGTCTCGCAGGCTACTATAGGAGGTTCGTAGTCGATTTCTCATGAGTTTCAACTCCACTGACAACTTTGACTAGGAAGGATCATACATTCATATGGATTGATCAATGTCAAGAAGATTTCAATTATCTAAAGTAGAATTTAGTAAGTGCTCCAGTCCTTTGTCCTACAGGTGAGGGAGTTCAGTTTGATGATTTCTGTGATGCTTCACATCTATGGTTATGTTGTGTTCTCACGCAGCAGAGGTCAGTTTTTTCTTATGGGTATTGGCAGTTACGTCCCCATTTGAGTTGGCAGCTGTGGTGTTTTATCTGAATTTGTAGATACATTATCTCATTGGTGAGCACTTTGTGGTTTTTGACGATCATAAGAGTTTGAGTTATGTTTTGCCCCAGCGTGACCTGAAATTACGACAGCATCGGTGGATGGAGTTATTATAGGAATATGACTTCGAGAAATTATATACACCTGGTAAGGGGAATTTTGTAGTTGATGCACTGAGTCCAAAGCCACATAGTAATGTTGTGTGTGAATCTAGTGATTCCTGGAGAGTAATGGAAGAACTATCAGCATTACATTTTCATATGGAAGAAGTTGGGGGTAGAGGTTGTCTTTTTTAGATGAGGGTATAGTCATCCATGATGTAGATGGTGGATGATTCCCAGTTCGGAGATCTAGAGGTGGAGGTTTGGAGAGACCGAGTTGTTTGTAGTGAGGCCCCTAATGGTTGGTCGGAGGATGAACAACACTGAGTATTGTAACATGGAAGGCTATCTATTCCCTTGACGCTGCACTAGAAGGTTCTACGAGAGATCCATAGTTCACATTTAGCAGTTCATCCTAGCATGAAAAAGATGTACCTATCCTTGAAGAGTAGGTTTCGGTGGCCTGGGTTGAAGCATGCAGTTGCGGAGTTTGTGTCTCGATGTTTAGTGTGCAATAATGTGAAGGTCGAACACTGTTTTTCTGGTGTTCTTCTCTATCCATTAGAGATTCCTCATTGGAAGTGGGAAGACATCTCAATGGACTTTGTTACAGGTTTACCTCGAGCTTCAGGAGAACATGATGATATTTGGGTGGTAGTGGATCATTTAACAAAATCCTCCCACATCATAGTGGTCAAGGAGTCGAGCTCATTGGATGTTTTGTCAAGGCAGTATCTAGAGGAGGTGGTGAGACTTCATGGTGTCCCTTGGATGATCATTTTTTATCGAGATCCTTGTTTTACCTCTAGGTTGTAGAGAGGACTCCAACATGATTTAAGTTCTCAACTATGCCTTAGATCTACTTTTCATCCTCAAACGGATGGTCAGAAAGAGAGAACCATCCAGACTCTTGAAGACATGTTTCACTCTTGTGTTTTTGATTTTGAAGGTTTATGGATGAAGAAATTACCCTTGGGGGATTTCTCTTACAATAATAGTTTTCACTCCACTATCGGTATGACACCCTTTGATGCCATGAATGGCCGGATTTTCCGTTCTCTATTGTTATGGGCTAGGGTCAGAGAGTTAGTAATTCTTGGACCGGAACTAGTGCAGAATACAGCAGAGATGGTTCAGGTGATTTGTGAGAGGATGGAGATAGTGCAAGATTGTCAGAAATCATATGATGATCAACGAAGGACACCCTTAGTGTTTAATGGTGGGGATATGTGTTTCTGAATGTGACTCCCCGTCATGGGAAGTGACGGTTTGTTCAGGGAAGTAAGAATTCTCACTGGTTTTTTGGTCATTTCAAGGTGTTAGCTCATGTTGGAGCTGTGGAATATCGAGTAGCACTTCTCCCACAGATGAGTCAGATACATGATGTTTTCCATGTTTCATAGCTCCATCGTTATCTTCTGGATGACTCTCATTTCATCGATTGGGGGGAGATCGATGTTTATGTTGATGCATCGTTCGAGTAGCGACTTGTGGAGATCCAAGACCACAAGGAAAAGGGGTTCTGCAGGCTTTCTATTCCCTTAGTTCGTGTCTTGTGGCGCCACAGTGGTGTGGAGGATAGTACCTGGGAATTTGATTCACATATACGTGCTTAGTACCCAGAGTAGTTTGATGTTGAACTCTTTTCATGTAATTATGTTCCCTTTATGGTTATACCATTAATATTTTTTATGTTTTTTTTCTTTTGTTGCTTTTATGGCTTGCTCTCTTTTGACAGGTATCTCGATGGGTGGTTGTTTGGACCCCATTTCATTTTTATCTCATTAGGTTGGTTTTGAATTATTGAGGATGAGAATGTTTTGAGAGGTATCTGATGTAATATATCGGACCTCTCCGGTCCATTACTTTGTGAAAATCTGGTGTTGAGGTGTTTTGGGAGGTCAAGGTGACTTATACCCAACACTTTTCCAAATTTCCAATTTATTGAACAGTGTTATATCGGTGAGGTTCAGTGAACAGTTCTCATGGTAAGGTTCAATGAAAAGTTCTATCGGTGAGGTTTGGTGAATAGTTATATCAGTGAGGTTCAGTGAACAGTTTTCAATCAGTGAGGTTCAGTGAATAGTGTTCTATCAGTGAGGTTCAGTGAAAAGTGTTTTATCAGTGAGGTTAAGTGAACAGTGTTCTATAGGTGAGGTTCAGTGAACAGTGTTCTATCGGTGAGGTTCAGTGAACAGTGTTATATCTATGAGGTTTAGTGAATAGTGTTCTATCGGTGAGGTTCAGTGAACTGTGTTCTACCAGTGAGGTTCAGTGAACAGTGTTCTATCGGTGAGGTTCTAATGGTGAGGTTCATGAACAGTGTTCTAATGGTGAGGTTCATGAACTGTGTTCTATCGATAAGGTTCATGAACAGTTTTCTATCGGTGAGGTTCATGAATAGTGTTCTATCATTGAGGTTCATGAACAACGTTCTAATAGTGAGGTTAATGAACAATGTTTCTAGATTCTTATAATTTCACCCCTTTAGCATTTTCCTTTGAAGTAAAATGAACATAAAGCCTCATTTTAAGGACTATATTTCCGATTCAAAAGACATAACTCCAATATAAAATATTCATATGGATCAGGATGTTTTTACTTGGTCAGACCGCGTGGCTTAATGAAACCTGATTTTAATGGAAATGTAAGTATAACTTAAAACTTTTCCCATTTAATCCTTCTAAAAAGACAAGATGTCTTCCTACCTTATTCATCCTCTTTGTTCTCAGGTATGAGACTCTAGAACCTTTCAATCCATCCCATAGGAGTTTCACAATCAATCTTTACCCTTCAGATTGGTTCCTACCTCTTTTAATGAAACCAAGCAATATCGATCAATCTTCGATATAAGGTATGTTTTATCATCATTCCTTTGGGGATAATATTCTCATGTTTCTCATTCCCAGGTTATATCATATAGAATTAATTCTTATAATGGGGTTTTTCTTGGGGTTTGTTTGGTGTGGTTGTACCATGGAATCCTAGAGTGGATATAGTTGTTGCGATAGGAGGATCGTGACCCAATGTGTGGATAATGAACAAGAGGAATTGTTTGAGGTAGGGGATTCATTGATTCTCTTTTCTTTTACATGCAATTTTTTTATTAGAATTTCTAATCCCACTGGATGATAATGGAATTGACATAGTAAATATTTTAACCAGATAAATAAATTGATATCAATCATATGTTATTGCCTCTTGTTTTTCTAGATAGTGTGATATCTATTATTTCTTTGCATAGTTGTTTGTTCTTGATGGAAACCTGTAAAGAACGTAAACCGAGATTAATTGATAATTGTTGTCTAAAGATAAAGTGGCATGAAAACGAGTGTGGTTCTTGTTTTTAATCAAATTAGTGTAGTAAGCATGTTTATTTATTTGTGATAACTTACTGGTTAGGTTTCACAAATTTGGAATGGACAAATAATAAATTGGTTAATCGAATATGTATTAATGAACTGGTGGTTGTTAAAATATAATTGTTGGTAGGGTTCTGAGATAACCTCTTGTTTGTTTAATGGTCATGATCCCAATTGTGAATATGTTTGTTTTACTTATTCTTGTGTTTTATTATGAGCATTGATGTCTATCGTGATATGTCGAGGCATAGAGGCCCATTTGGTTGTGGCAGCAGATGACTCCTAGAGTGGCGAGATGCATCAGTGTATGCATGTGGGTGTTGGGGAGGACACAAGGGATGATGGAATGTGAAGGGTGTGATTTTTGGATGCTTGGTAATTTTGATTTTTTGTTTATCTACTTTATTTTTTCCCACTTCTCAAGGAATCTGGTCTTACTTAACCTTCTTTCAAAAGAGGTGAACACATGCAGGTTATGCCACACGCTTTCCGTGTTTAGCTTCTCAAAAACAGATGGGAATATGCTCTTGCTATAAGTGGTAAAGGCTTGAAGGGTAGTACATCTACTCACCATGTTGAGCCCCCTTGTGTTTTATAGCATAAAATGTCTTTCTAGAATGACTCAGAAAGTGGAAAAGTATTTCAATAATGAATAATTTAATAAATGGAGTTAACCCATGTGGGTGGAGATGTTGGAACATAATGATGAGGTTGTAATTTTTTAAGGAATAGTTGTATTTGGGTATGATGATAATGAAATATAATTTGCAATTGTTCATGGTTAATTAATGTTTAAAGAATTAATTAACTTATAGTGGAACTAATTAAAAAGGGAATGAAGTAATCTAATAATTCTCTTTAAATGGTTGTGTGCATATTGGATACCTATTCTTAGAAGAATAATCCTGGAGTCTAACAGATGTTAGATGAAGTTGTTTCTATGATTAGGTTATGTCCATAGTGTTGTTGTGAGTTATATTATATTTTTTACGTTTTGTGTTTCTACATGCTACTCCACCGTGTCAGTAAGGGAAACTGACACCTCGGGGATTCTAAGCCCTGGGGGTGTTTTTCCCAAACATTCTAGTGGGAGGATGGATGGCTGACTACCCCCTTTGGCCTCACTCTCTTCCTTGGTAGTTACTTCTGCTGGAAGCCAAATTGGTTAGTTTTCCCTATATACGTGTGTACAGGGCTGTAATGACTGGAGTTTATTCACACACATATATTCTGGATATAGTTTTCTATGGACTACTATAGGTGTAACGTGTATAGGCTGTGATGGCTTGAGGATCATTACACGGTGTATGGGGTAATGGATTGAGGTATAATACCTGATGTATGATACATGTTATGTGAGTTGTGGTGGCTCACAAAAACTACCTGGTTACTTTGGTGTGTGGATGTGGTGGTTTTGTTACACAAGGTGCATCTTGTAGTGCTTCGCACAGGTGTGTGCGGGCAATATTTTTTGGAAAGAGATGATTCGAACGTGCGACATTGGGTAAAAGTGAAAACCAATGGGGAACTTATAGTAGGGTACCCTTGATATTCTTAATTATATGATATATTCTTGTATGTGTTACTCGGTGAGAGTATAGATGGTTAGGTCGGGAACATAGTATACCTATTTAGGTTACGGGTTAGTTTCATTTGTTATTCACTATACTTTAGCATGCTTTCTTTCCTTTTGCACGAGAGGATTCAGGGACGATCCTACAGAGTATACAGTTATACTCACCCTATGTATATATAAACTGTTTGTTAAGTCACTTGGAGAAGGTTCGAGATCAATATGATTTCTGCTACTTTAGGGTTGCAGGAGCTATTCGAGCTTGTGGTTGTTGTTGTTTTTACTTTATTTTTGGTACTTGTATTTTTTCCCTTATAATTTTAGTACTTTTTCATGAAATTTCATATATGCACTTGGGTTTCTTTTATATTCATGTTCTGAGTTGGAGTTGATTGGTGTCTATCTTATCTCTCTCATCTGCATGTGTTCTCTTAGAGGTTAATTCCTCCCATTTGTGTGTTTATTATACCCTCGGTGCTAGTCGCCAACCTAGGGCCTACTGTAGATGGGACTCGGGGGGTCATTATCTATTTTCCCACAAGGCTA
Organism: Viscum album; assembly: GCA_963277665.1. NCBI lineage: Eukaryota > Viridiplantae > Streptophyta > Magnoliopsida > Santalales > Viscaceae > Viscum > Viscum album. The sequence goes on along the minus strand of OY728138.1, from coordinate 849,737,087 downwards.
ACCCAGTTGGGGTACACTTTGTGGGGAGGTGGTTGTGATAGAAAGTGCAGTTAGAGGAGCTAGAGGGTCAGGGTTTCAATCGACGAAGTACTTCTCCATGGGCAGCACCGGTGTTGTTTGTGAATAAGGAAGATGGAACTCTTTGGTTGTGTGTTGATTATCATAATATTAAACAAGATACAATAAGGAATGGATATCCACTTCCATGCATTGATGATATATTCTATCAATTAAGGGGAGCTCAGTTGTTCTCCAATGTTGACTTGCAATCAGGATATCATCAATTGCGAGTTCGGAAGGAGGGTATTCCAAAGACAGCATTCAAAAGCAGATATGGGCACCATGAATATGTAGTCATGCCTTTCAGTATAAAGAATTCACCAATAGCATTCATGGATTTGATGAATCTGATATTTCAACGATATCTGCATTCTTTTATCGTGGTGTTTGTTGATGATATCTTGGTGTATTCAAAGACAAGGGTTGAGCACGAGGAGAACCTGGAAACTGTGTTACAAATCTTGACAGATCATTATTTGTATACCAAATTATCAAAGTATGATTTTTGGATACATGATTTACATTTCCGTGTCTATTTCATTTCTAAGATAGGAGTTTCTGTTGATCCTGTAAAGATATAATCCTTTATCTCTTTTCAACCACCGAGGAATGAGTTGAAGATACGAAGTTTTCATGGTCTATATAGTTACTACCGACAAATTTTTCATGATTTATAGCGACTATAATCACCCATGAAATCTCTGAAAAATAAGAATGCTCTATTCCAATGGATAGAGGAATGTAAAAAGCCTTTCTAGGAACTGAAAGATCAGCTTACATAGGCACCTATCTTGATCTTTCCAGAATCAGGACAGGGATATGTTGTGTATTGTGATGCTTTAGGATCTGGTTTGGGTTGTGTTCTCATGCAAAGAGATCATGTGGTTTCTTATGGTTCAAGGTATTAGGGGTGCATGAGAAAAATAACCCAAAACATTTTTTGTAGTTAGCTACAACCATCCATGCTTTGAAAACATGGAGACATTATCTCTTTGGTGAGAAATTTACTGTGTTTATGGTTCACAAAAGCTTGAAACACATTTTCTCAATGTGAGGTTTGAATATGAGGCAAAGGAGATGGATGGAGTATCTCCAGATGTTTGACATTGACTTGATTTAAACACCATGAAAAGGGAATTCAGTGGTTGATGAATTGAGAAGAAATTCGTATGCTCAGTTAGAAAAAGAAGCTTCAGATGAATGACAGTTGATGTCTGTCATAGCCGACATGAATGTTTAATTTTAATACTGAGGCGATTTTAATGTTTTCTTTTTAGATACACTTTTTCATGGTTTAGTAAAAATGATCAATGAGGCACAATCATCGGATGCGGAATGTCTAGTTATAAGTTCAAAACTCAATGGTGGGGAGACCATTGGGGGATGAAAACATGATGGGGGTTATGTTTTTTGCTTCAAAGATCAGATGATTATACCTATGGTTTTTCAGAAACAACTCTTTCATGCTTACCACCATTCAAGATGGGATGTACATACATTAACACATAATATGTTTAAGGACTCGAAGGCAAAACTTTGGTGGAGCGACATGAAAATGAAGGTGGATGAGTAGTTGTCGCAGTGCTTAACTTGTTAGAAGGTTAAAGCAGATCATCAGACACCAATCGATATGTTACAATCTTTACATATCCTAGTGTGGAAATGGGATCAAGTAAAAATGGATTTTGATACAGGTCTTATAAGAACGGTCCAGAAACACGATGTCAATTGGGTGATAGTGGATCGTCTATCCATGTCGGCACATTTCATCCCTATTCGTGAAACCCATACATTGGAAGATAATTCAAAAATATATATCTAAGAAGTGGTAAAGAGGCATGGTGTACCATTGTCTATAGTATCCAATAGAGATCTGAGGTTCACATCTCACTTCTAGATATCATTACAGCAAAACCTTGGAACTCAGTTGACTGTGAGCACGGTGTATCATCCCTAGATGAATGGAAAATCTGAGCGGACAATATAAACATTGGATGAAATGTTTTAGGATTCTGTAATAGATTTTGGTAGCTCATGGGAGGATCATATACCCTTAGTGGAGTTTTCATACAATAACAGCTATCAATCCTCGATACGGATTTCTTCGTTTGAAGCATTGTGTGGGTTTCCTTGTTGTTCTCTACTATACTGGGTGGAAACAGGTGAAACATCACTAGTCGAACAAAGCCGTTTCTAAAAAAAATACATAATATCTAGTTGATAAGAATGAGGATAGAGACGGCTCAGAGTCATTATAAATCTGATGAAGATCACCATCCAATACCATTTTCATTTTTTGTGGGTGATCAGTGCTTCTTGAAGATATCTCCAAGGTTTGGACATTTTCATTTTGGGGAGTAGGGAAAGTTATCTCCTAGATACATTGGCCCTTTTGAGATACTGGAATGAGTTGAAGAGGTGGAATATCAGTTAGTATTACCACCACAGTATAGTTTAGTGCATAATGTGTTTAATGTATCTTAGTTGAAAAAGCATCATCCTGATCCGTACCATGTGATCTGATGGGATCACATTGAACTAGAGTCAGATACTCCGTTGATACATATCCCTGTACAAATTGTGGATAGGAAAAAGAAATTATTGCATGGAAAAAGCATCAGTCTAGTGTGGGTTATATGGAAGAATATTCTTATAAGGAAGAGTCCTCGGAATGTGAAAATGAAATGAAAGAGTAGTGGCCAGAGCTCTTTCAGTGGGGTTAAGGTTTTCTAATTTCTGAGGATGAAAATACCAATGGTGGGGAGAATGTGGTACCCCCGGTTTCTGGTATGTAACCATTTATTGATGATTTGAATGGTTTTAAAGTCAAGAGTGATGAATTTGAGATTCGGGAGAACTTTGAATGATGTTTTGAGGCAATAGGGAAGTCGCACAGATGATGCAAAGTTTCTCTAAACCATACAGTAACACCATGCATAGTTGGTCTCGGAGGTAGTGGCTTACGCACGGGTGGCACACTTTTTTTCTAACCATGAGGCCAAACCGTTCATGGAGGGTCTATCTAGGTAGTGGCCAACTCATAGTTAGTGCACAGTTTGTCTAATCGTGTGATCAAATTGTGCAACCACATAAATTAAATGTTATAAAAGTGGATCTCAATTGTTTTTGCCTCTAAGGGACTCATTTAAGCTCCTAAGTAGCCATAACTCATGAATTTTCTTCTCCTAAGATGAATGAGGTTTCTCCCATCATTTCAGAGGAAATCCAAATGCTTCTCAAGGTGAATTGAAGACGAATTCTTGAGGAGAATAGATCTGGGGCGGGTTCTTAGAGAATCGACTTGGTTTTCTTGTTCGTTCAACGACCATTGTGGTTTTCATCAAAATCATTGAGGTAGGAGGCTTCACTCACGACTCGTCTTTATATAATTGATCGGATTAGTTTCAAATCAGTTAGTTTTAGTGGTTTTGTTGTTAAAATCATGGAATAAATCTTTTATAATGATGATTTATGGTTTTGATGAAATTGTGAAATCTTGGTGAATTGTTGTGCAAAGTGATTTGGCTCCTTCAATTTAAAATGTTGATTTTAAATTATGATTTCAGAAATTGTAAATGGTTTGATAAAAAAGGGGTTTTTAATAAAAAGGGTATTTAATTGAAATGGTTTTAGATTGAAATGAATTTGATGGATTTTGTTTTCAATAAAATTGTAGTTTTATTAAATTGGTTTGGAATTGAAATGGTTTGAGATTGAAAATACTATGAGGATTTGGTTTTCAAAAAAAAGGGAGTTTTATTGAAATTTTTTGGAATTGAAATGGTTCCGATGGGAATGGTTTTCATTAAAAAGTTTTTTTTATTTAAAGGGTGATTTTTCATGATTGATGGGAATATGTTGTTTGTGTTCATGATGAATTTACGAGGCATGGTTGAAATATGACCTTCTTCTCAGCTCCAAAGGTGTAATGGATCATGGGAAACAATTAACTTGCGACGACTTGGTTGATCGATGAGAGACTACTCATGAGTAAGGGACTATCAAAACGAAGCATTCATGGTTGGTAGCATGTGTTGGGAAATGGTTGTGTATGCCAAAAAGTATGTTTGTGAAATGGTTCAAAATATTTTTTGGTTATTTTTTAAAAAAAAAACTTGCTGGAAAATGGTTTAAATCGCTCTTGGAATTACATTGGTTATAAATGGTTTTGGAAACATGTTTATATTTAGTTATAAACTGTTTTTGAGAAAAAAAATTATATAAACTATTTTTATATAAAAGTGGCTAACTCTTCTATCCGGGTTGCGTGAGTAGAGAAGTCCTTGGGGAAAACCTACTTAGTTTTTTACTCACCCCTGCTTTGGAACATTGGTGGGTTTAAAGATGTAATATTCTAGGACATAGGTAAAGGTAAAGAATCTTATTTCTATTTTCTTGTGGTGATTATTGGGTGATATTGCGGAGCTAGAAGCTTGTGGAGCATGGAGTTGTAGTGTGTTTAGAGAGTCTTCAGATTTTCATCCGCTGTGTACTTTGATGCTTAGTTTGGTCTTCCGTTGTTGTGTAAATTGATGTGGTTTAATATAAAGGAAGTTGTTTGGTTCTCATTATTTTGCTCTTGCATTATATAGTGAATGTTGTTTATGCTTGGTTGGTTTATGGGTTATTTCATAAAGGGTAAATCATCCCCCAACTCGTCTTTGAAATCCTTCGGCATTTATTTCCAGCCTTTGGAATCTTGGGGATTTAGCTTAAGTCCTAGTAATGACTTCTTGTACTCTAAAGATAATGTTAATTGGTGGGTAATTATAGCTATCCACAATTGACTTCAGATAAAAATAAAAAACTCTATTGTGAGTGTAGTTTAAGATCCTTGAAATTTCTACAGAAGAGATCAATAACTCCCTATCTTCGATCATTACAACAGTAGAATCTTATGTATCTCCCAAACTATATTGAACTTTTTTAATGAAACTTCTCAACTCAACATAATAAATTAATTCAGTGTAGTCTTCACTACATTTAGTTTCAATTCCTTGAAAGGATAATGCTAGCTTCATCATCAAGTTCATCTGATACCACAGTTCCAGATCGATGACATTTCCCTGAAGGATTTTTCGTCCAGTTGAATGCTGACACATTGCATCACTAGGATAGCCTTCTTCTATTCTCTTTTCTTTTTAAATTTCCATATAAATTCAATAAAGGTTTTTTTTCTAGGTTTTTAATGGTGTGAGAAAAAATAAGACCAAAGAGGTGATGGTTTTCAGTATTTTGAATGATTTTGAGAAAGTGAACGAGTTTTGGAATTCAAAAGGGGTTTTGACTGAGCCTTGATTTCCATGTCATTACATACAAAATAATCATTAGTGAATTTAAAATAAATTAAACCATATGTGGTGTATTTAATATTTATTATAGAATAAAAATAAAATTGTATCTTTTTTGAGAAATGAGTAACTAAATTATTTTAAATAATGAAAAATTAACATAATATAATCAAATAACATTATGATTGAAATTAATTATGATTTATCAAAAAATAAATAAAATTCGAATTAAAAATAGTTATTTAAACATTAATAACCATAAAACCCCCCTTAATAAAATCAAAACATGTAGTGGGAAGTCATTTCGTAAAAATATCGTCTAATTGAAACATAGAACCTACAAATTCTATAAATAAATCCTTTTAAGATGATGATCTCATAGAAAATGATGTATAATATCAATATTCTTAGTTCTAAGATGAATTTTAGGATTTGATTGAAATATTTATCACACTTATATTATCACATAAAATACATGTATTTTTAGAATTTATTCTAAAATGCATAATAGTGTTTTCCATCCACAATAATTCTATACAGCAACAGCCTGCAGATACATATTCTGCCTCTACTATGGACCAAGGAATTGTGTGTTGTTTCTTACTAGACTATGACAATAAATATTTTCCTTAAAAGTGACCGGTTCCTAAGGTGCTTTTTCTACTTAATATAAAACTTCCAAATCAGCATTTGAAATTGAAAATAAATTTAAATCTCATGTTTTGGATAATGAAGAGATTGAAAAACAGTTCCTTTTAAATATCTAAAAATTCTTTTGACAGATGTAAGATGAGATTATTTAATATTTGATTGAATTATTTTTTCAAAGACATATAGAGTACATAAAATCTGGCATGATAGCAGTAATATATTATAAAATACTGATCATACCCCTATATATCTTTTTCCTATTGATTTCCCAGTTTCATCCAAATCATGTTTTATATTAGTACATATAGGAGTTTTATATTCCTTTCTATTTTCAATTCCATATTTCTTTAGTAAATTTGAAATTTATTTACATTGATTCAAAACATTTCCAAAATGTTCTTGATAGATTTTATGTCCAAAACAATTTAGTTCTCCCATCACACTCAATTCAAATTTTATTGCATTAATTGTGAAAACTCATGAAAACGTTTTTTATTTATTTATTCAAAAATTAAATCATAAAAATAATTTTGATCCAATAAAATATTAGAATAAATATTTCTCTTGAAATTTTTTGGATCTACCATACAAATAGTAAACTCATTTTTCAGAAGAAAAGAACATAATCTTTCATACCATGCTCTAGGTGTTTGTTTACGGCCATAAAGTGCTTTAGTATGTTTAAAAAGAAAATATGGTTTTTAATAATTTTCCAAACTAGTAGGTTTCAAAAAAACACACTTCTTTTATTAAATAACCATTTTAGAAGTCATACTTAATATCCATATGAAATAATTTAAAATTCATATGAGATGCATAAGATAAAAGGATCATAATGTATTCAAATCTAGCAATAGGGGAAAATGTGTCATAATAATCTATACCTTCATCCTGATTATATCATTTTTCTATAATTCTTTATTTATTAATAGTTATGATCCCTTGATCATCTAGTTTATTTCTAATGTCCCATTTATTTCAAATAACATGATTTTTCTTTGGTCTTTGAAATAATTTCAAAACTTCATTTCTTTTGAATTGGATTAGTTCTTCTTTCATTTCTATCATATAAAATTCATCAAATAAGGCTTCTTCTATTAACATTGGTTCAAATTTGGATATAAAGGTAGATAACTAAACTAGATTTTCTATATTTCTTCTAAATATTATTCTTATGTATAGGTCTCCTATAACAGATTCTAAATGGTTATTCTATAAGTATTCAGATTGTCTAGGTAAAAAACTATTAGGTTCATCAGTGGAATGTTGTTTTGAACTAGACTAAATTTTTTTAATATCATTTTGAAAATCATCATTTTGGATTTCAAGTCTCATGTTATAATTAGGGTCAGATTCAGAAATTTGATATTTTCTTTTTCAAAATGGTCAGATTCATCAAATTTCACCGGAGTTGATTATTCAAAAATACTTGAATTTTTATTAGAAACTCAATATGATTTGGGGGTAACAAAATATCCTAAGAAAATTCATTCATTAGAATTTTTATCAAACATACCGCGATTTTCCATGGTGTTATAGAAATAAACCTTGCATCCAAAAACATTATTGTATTTTACTTTAGGGTTTATGTTATTCCAAAGATCATAGGGTATCTTTTTTAAAATTGGTATGATTAAAACTCTATTCAATATATGGATTCATGTGATTACAGCTTCTACCCAGAAATATGTAGGAATAATGTATCCATTTAGAATTTTTCTATATATTTCATGAATATTTCGATTTTTTCTATCAGCAATTCCATTCTATTGAGGTGGTCTTGGTGCAGAGAAAGAGAGTTTATCACATATATTTGTAGAAATGGAATTGAATTAATTATTCTAAAATTCTATACCACGACCAATTCTTAATGAAATTATTTTAATATCTTTTACACTTTAAAAAACATTTCAAAAACATTCCAATATAGTAAAAGTTTCATTTTTATATTTTAGAAAATATATCCAAGTAAATTTAAAATTGTCATAAACTAAAACAAATACATATAATTTACTAGCCACAAATTCCATTCTTGACGGTCCAAACACATCCATATGGATAAGTTCTAATGGTTTAGATATATAAATTTTGTTAATTTATTTGAATGATTATTTGTGCTTCTTGCTAATTTGGCATACATATTAGAATCTTTTACTATCAAATTTAAGACTTGGAAAATCAGAAATTAATAATTCCTAGAAAACATATGTAATACATAAATATTGAAATTCCCATGTCTTCTATGCCATATCTATGATTCATTTATCTTATTAGTTAAACAATTTACTTTTTGTTTACATAGGGTATTTAAGCCCAGGGAATAAACATTGTAAGTTCTCAGTGCTCTAAATTTCAGCAATTTATCTGTAAAAATAGAACTGCATTTGTTGAAAAAATTGACAAAATAACCATCATCACAAAGTTGTGAAATACTTATCAGTTTATGTTTCAATCCTTGTACATAAAGTACTTTATTTATTTCGATGGGTTATGGATCTCGAACAGTTCTAATACCAATTATTTTTTCCATTGGCATTGTCACCAAATGTGACTAATCCACCGTCAATTTGAGTTATGGTTTTAAGGTTTGATGAGTATCCACCAATATTCGTGGAGAATCCACTATCCTTTTACCATATAACTTTTTTATTCTATGGCATTCTTTCTAAATATTCATTCATACAATGGTTTCTTTTGGTACACATTCTTTCTTGGTTCTAACAATGTTAGCTAGGAGTGATCTGGGAATCCAAATTTTCATAGTTTTTCAATAATCATTTGAGTCAAATACACTATTTGAAATAATTTTTTTTTAATTCCACTAATTTTGGTAATTATATAATAACAACTTTTAGTTATATGACCTTTTTTTCCACAGTAATTTCAAATTACACTTTTTTAATTTCGAAGGAAGAAATTTTTTTACAGTTTAGGTTTTTCACCTTTACTGCCTATTCCATATATTTGGTTCTTATTCACATTCTTACAAAAAATTTCCTTTAAATTATTTTAACCTTTTGTAAAAAATTGAGTTATACTTTTGTAGGTTTCTACTAATGTTTAATTTTTTTTATCTTAGATTCATGATATGCATTGTTTGGGTTATATGAGTTAAATATATAAATTAACTTTTCATGTTGTTTTAGAAAAGAGTATCTTTATCCTAAAATTTTATTGTGAATATTTTTTACTAATTTTTTCTTTTTTAACAAGAAATAATATCTTTATTCTAGAATGTTGCAGTAGACATAATGTTTTTTATTTTAACATCTTGGGACTGAATCAAAATTGGAAGAGTAATAATATTGTACCTCATTATCTTCAGCCATGAAACACGTTTTTGATTTTATATTTCGTTTTTATTTTTCTAAGTCGGACTTTTAATGAATTGATGGATTATTCTGAAACACTCCATGTTTCTTTGATTTCTCATTTTTCATTCCTCTCATAATCAGTATTTTTTTGAAACCCAATTTTTTTAACTTTTTACCAAAGGACAATCACGTCTTATGAGACCTGTTTTCTTGCATTCATAGCATCTGACTTATATTGGATATTTCTCATATTTCATGAAGGATTTTCTGTATACTTTCTTCTTATTAGATCATTTTCTAAATTTTCTATTCATATATGCATGTTCCATATCTATATTAAATGAGTCATATCATTCTTTATATTTTATCTCTTGTTTTATATTTATGCTCTTCTTCTGAGATGTAACATTCAAGACTGTATTTTCTATTTTTTTAATACATTATGCTCATTAGCTTCATATTCCATATCATCTTCATATATCATCATGGTTCCAATAATTTTTATCATTGTTATATTTTTAACAAGTTATGATTTCCTAATGGCTATAGATATAACATTCAATTAGGTTGTTGGTATGCTCAAAGATTTCATGTCTGATCTGCTTGGGTGATTGGATCTCCCAAGGCAGTAATGTTTTTGACAATATCTATAATACTTATATTTATATGAGTGATACTTTCACCATCAAAAATTATAAATGTATCAATTTTTTTTGTGGTATCATACCTATTTTTTCTAAAAAATTTAGTTCCTTCTTAGGAAACTCAAATTTCCTACCACATCATATATGGAGTAGGGCATTGTGATATGTGGTTAAATTCTTCTAGTACAAGACCACATCTGATTAAATTAGTTTCTTTTGAATTTTTCTCATACTCTTCTTCTGTTTCATCAGTCCATGTTTTTGGTTTCTCGGGATTTTTATATTGAGTAAGAATTTTAGAGTTGACTTTGTATTCAATGTTCTTCAGGTAGATAATCATCCATGATTTCCAACATCCATAGTTTTCAACATTGAAGTACGGAGCTCAAATCATTGACATTCCTTCTCATGTATTATTTATTGAGATCTTTGTATAATCATTTACTTTAATATTGCTATAGATTTAACAAACAAAACCACCATTGAAACAAATTTTTGGATCGTGTTATGTGAAATATAGAAAAGAGGGGTTGAATTGTGTCTTATTAATGTTTTTTGAGAAATATTGATGACAGTAAACTCCATACATTTATTTTTATCTGATTTTTTATACTACAGAAATAAATATATATCAAGAAGAAAATATTTATAGTGGTTTAGGGATTTAAAATACCCGAGTACACTCCACCAATGCTATTTCCCCCGAGCTTCTTGATTTTCACTATCCGGTCCTCTTTTCACAAGATCATCCACAACTGAGTGCAACAAGTTGACAACTTTACAATTTAAGGATAAAACAGATCTTTTGGCTCTAAACACAGAACTGGTCATACAACATAGTATGAGAATATGGTCCAATAAATAAAATATTATTGTTTTGAAAAATAAATTTCAATTGATCTTCGTAGTTGTAGAAGTAAGTAACAAATAGTAAATGGATCATCATATTCAAAAAGGGTTTTCATTAGGTAAGAGTAGTTTTAAATTGATCTATTTTCAATTTATTTTGAAATATATTCTACAACAAATCAGTAGTATAATAACGATAGATCATAAATGAAGAACAATTGAATCTTCAATGTTTTTCTTTATGATATAAAACAGAATCTGATCATTCATTGTAACAGCAGATCATTAAAATATATTTTTAATTAATCAGTGTAGCTCTTTTTTTCATTGAAAACATAATATCTCCAGATTTTAATCTTGTAATCTTCATGATTTCAAGAGATATCATGACACATATATTCCTTAAAAATTAATATAATTAGTAGTTATATAAATAAGACAAGAGCCTTATTCATAAATTTAGATCCAAAAAAGATTCATGACATATCATGATATTCAAATGTTTAAAAAACAGAGTAGTCATAACTTTCCTTATTAATCGACTCAAAACCCTCCTATTAAATCAATATTTAGAATCACATATAATTGGATTTAAATCAGTCAAAGAAGTTTTTTAAAATGAGGCTTTGAATCTGGCTTGAAATAAGAAATATAATCTGCAAAAGACCATTGCATGATAAAGTCAAAAATTCAAATCGTCGATGCTTAAAGACGTCAAATGTAGAGTTCTTTGTAAAAGAAATCCAATTAACAAATGTATGGTTGATTAAAAATGCAACGTTAATGATACATACTTCTATTATATAATTTAAAATGTATGATATACGATCCTAACTTTTAGCTTCATAAGAACGTAAGGTATATGACCTATACTTTTATGAAAAGATGTATGGTTCATCACAAAATAAGGGTTGATAATCCTTACTTTTTTAATGAAAACTTAAGGTTCCATACTTATATATGTTACATCATCCATACATTTCTCATATAACAAACGTAATGTTCTTTCTAAACGTAAAATACCTTTACTATTATTTTTTTAACTCATGCTAAATAAACATAGGATATAATTCATACACTACGCCCTCCAACATATGATATAAACAGTGTTTCCAGAACAAATTGAATAGCTTTCTAAACACTTTGTCAAATATTTCATGTGAATCATATGATGTAATATTATTCCAAAATAGGTAATATAAGGAATATTAATTTATTTAATTATATTTAAAGTAAAATAATTACAATAACAAATAAGGGTACTTGTGAGCCTCATAATAGTGATAAAAATATAGAGTATTCTTGAAACAATAAATGGTCAACAATTAGTCCCACCCATCATATAATAAAATCATACATACATATTACACAAGATAAAAAACATTCATCAAATCATGAACCATAAAAAGATATGGGTTTCATAAACATCACATCATAACCCATGAAATAAAATAGGTATAAAAAATTTTCATTATAACATTATATATGGATAATATATAGTCATAAAAATAATTTCAGAAATAAATAACCTGTGAACAAATGTGGGATTCAAAATTACATAACATGTTGATGAGAAACGAGAGTCATAAACATCATTACATACAAATATAAGCCATTAATCAAATAATACGAATGTTAATTTTGTATCATAATCCAAATAAATAATAAATTATAACCTATTATATCATTTTATATGGAGGAGGATTTAAAATATTAAATTTATCATTTCTTAAATAAATAACCAATATTTAAAAATACTTTTCCAAAAACATTTCAATTAATATTTTTCTAATAAATAAGGCATTACAATTTCATTTAAAACATTTCATGATGAACATATCTTTTCAAAAATCATGTTATCCTTATAAAACATCAAGTAATTTGATAAAAATAATAATAATAAAATATCATTGAAAAAAAAGAAACCAAGATATATTTTTGAAAACATTTTCACTGATAATACCATTGAAAATATATATGAAATTATTGAAAATTATTTGAAAATTATTTTATTTGAAAAACCCCAAGAAAAATCATTTGGAATTCTTAAAAACATTTCGAAACCTCTTTCATTGAAAATTATTGGAAAAATTTAAAATAAGGTTAGAAATAATTTAGGAAAACCATTTATATAAAATAGTGTTGAAGACGTATAAATAAAACATGACAATGTCTAAATAAGATTCATTTTAAATAACCATTTAAAAATATTTTAGAGGATTTTTTGAAATCACTTAAAATAATTGTAAAACATAAAAATATATCAAAAAAATTTTATATGAAAACACGTAAAAATAAAAAAAATATTAGATAATCTTTTGAAAATTTTCTTCATTAAAGAAACATGTAAACATACAAAATTAATCATCAAGGAATTGATTTTCATGGGGATAGGTAAGTATGTTTATGCCAAGATTTCATTATTAACATTAAAATGATTATAAAATTTATTTTATTAAAAATAAATTGAAGATTAATTTTAAAACCATTTTATAAAAGCAAAAAAATGTTAGAAATTCATTATTCACATCTTAGGATAGTAGTAAACAATTTTTGAAATTATTTTTATAAAACACAATTTTGAAAGAACGTAGGTTTCTACCAAAAAGGAGAAATAATGTCATATTTTCAAAAAAACATTTTCTTAATGGTCATAAGTATCAAGGACTTAAAAAATTATACCATTAAATGGGTATAATGTGAATAACAATTGTCAAAAAATAAATCGATTTTTTAAGATAATTATTTTTATATTTCATCATTGGAAGAATTATTGTTAATAATCTTAAAAAAATATGAGATTGTAGGAGTAATCAATTACCACAGTGGTAACATGAAATAATAATACCCATGATAGAGTAATATTATATGAATCTTAAAATATCATTAAAATATTAATATTACTTATATAACTTTTCAAAGTTAATTTATATACACCTCATAAAATAATATTACTGTATGGAAAAATATGTTTCTCAAAAATTAAAAAAGAGAGAAAAATGCATTACTGATTTGGTAACATTTGAAACACAAATCCCATGAAATAGAGGATATAAAATTGAAATGTAATTACCCATACATTCATGTAAATGTATCATATAATAAATTAATTCATATCATATACACCACACATAATAAATGAGTGGTGAATAAGAAATATATATAATGGATATTAAATGTGAGATGAGAAAACAGTTACCTTATGCGTTGACATTATTGGTACACATTCAATCCTCATGTGTTATAAAAATACGATTTTTAACATCTAAAAAATAAAAAATATTCATATATCCAATAAAATATATTATTTTATTCGAACATTATATTACAATTTTTTGAAAAATTCTATTTTAATGTTACCATTCTGGTAATAAACATGTTGTTTTTTATATATATTTTGACTTGTTATTATCAATAGTACAACATAGATATAAATTTAATTATTAAAAAAATTAAAAACATGATATAAATATTATATATAGTCATTATATAAATAATTATTATAATATATAAAATATATAAATATAAAATGCCATACATGATTTATAGAGATTTTAGGCTCAATCTAGGATGAAAATTGTTTTGTTTTATTATTGTAATGAGATAGCGAATGTAAATGACACCCATACACTCACAGATATGTATATTATTCTTGTTAAAATATTAATTAATAAATATCATATATATTTACTAAAACCATCCTTAATACATTTAATGGCAAGTTTAAACGAATCACATCACTTGGAGGAGGCATAAGTCCACACGTCCTTAAAAGAAGATATCATATTTACACCAAAGGGAAGTATTAAGGTATGTTTTTTATAAAAATTCATGATTCATCAAAACAAATTATATTTGATATATATATATATATCATAATTATGAATCATGAGAGGTGGTAAATGAAAAAATGATCAACATTCTTTCATGAGGTGGTAGTTCACCATATGCAAGAACGGTAAGTTCATTACCCAACAAAATAATGTGTGTATATGTGTAGGCATAAAACATATAATTAAAAAATATAATTATATTTAGGATATATAAGATAGTTTATAATAATGTAATAATATGATTTTAGGTGGTGGAGAATAAAAATATAATAGAATAGCTTGTGGAAGGATGCTACCTCTACATTGTGTATCCCCTCTTGGTTTTCACAAAAGAGATTCCATTATTATATTTATTCCAAATGGTAGTATTATTAGATAATGTTAAGAATTATATTAGGATATTGAGGTAGTGTTTTTTGATCCCAAAATATTTGTAGCTATGAATAAGTTGGAGGACGAGTTTCTTTTTATAGTGGAGGACTGTCTTTAATCTAAGTTTTTTAAAAGAGAATTCAACCCATATTTCCCCCATGTCATGGGGAAAAAATAATTGTTCAAATAAGATTAAATGGAGGATATGGCCTAAATATTTCCAAAAAATTACTTTTGTACAATATTATAAGTCATTTTGGTCCCTATTGTTAAGGGTTACTCCGTTGTTATGATAATTTTTCTCTTAATCACTATAATTATTTTTTATCACATTCACAAATATTATGTGTAAATACTAATTTGAAATTATTATAAATTAGAAATTATTCATATTGAAAATATTTAATCCATTTATCTAAATTAAAATGTCGTATTTTGGGAGAAATTAATTTAAAATTAATCCCGCTGATGGGATAACAATGTTCATTTTTTGAAGTAAAAAAGTTGAAATGTTTGAAATGATTTTAAATCAAATTTCAATTTGAAATTGGATCATATGAAATAAATTGAGTAAATTCATCTAATATTTTTTATTAATAATTAAATAAAAAATAAAATATAATATAAAAATAATAGATAAATTATATGGAATATTAGTTCTAAAGTACAATTCCATACATTCCTCAAATAATCCAAAGGCATTATTTTTTAAAAAAATCGAAAAAATAATCCTAATATAATTTTGAAATAATGAAATAAAAAATAATGTTTTATTTATTAAATTCAATTTATTAAATTTTCTATAATTAAATTTATTACTTTTTTTAGAATTTTATAAATATAATTTCATTTGAGAAAATTGTATTTTTAAACAGATGATGACTTTACCAAAAAATCACTAAAAGTAAATTTTGAAATTAGAGGTCAAAAATAATTTTTATTTTGTAAAATAAATAATGTAAAATTTTAAAATTTTTATTTAAAATGGGTTCACCATTAAGATTGGGTAAAATTTCCTTTTAGATACAACACGTCATTTTATTCATCAAATTGGATTAATTATTATCTTTTCCAAATCAAATATATTCAACAAGAATAGAAAATATTTATTGAAAATATTATATATAATTTTTATTTGAAATCATTGTTATTTTTTCAATTTAATTAGATAAATTATTTTTATTAAAAATAAACTTGTCTTATCATTAATTAAATTTAATTACATTAAAATAGCTATTAGAGTCTTCTCTATAAAATAATTAGAAAAATGTTTTATTTTATTCAAATTTTTAATCCATATTTTCAAAATTAATATAATATTATTCACAAAATAATTTCCAATATCAGGGTAATAACTATAATATTATTAATAATATATTATAGATCGGTAAATCTCCGTCTTACATATAATGAATGCAATCAAAGGAACTCAAGAGTATGTGTAACATAATCCAAACATAGAGTTTCATGTACCGAAATGTACTCTATGTGTTCCATGTAGCTTAGCTTGACATAGTTATTCATAAAATGAAATACAAAATTAGTGCTTTCATATAAAAAAATATATATAATCTGTTGTGTGAAATGAAAGATAACTAAGAGAATAATTACATCAAAAAAATCACAAAATCTCGAGTGTTGCATATCTTCTACCTATTATAGTTCCAATATTGTTTTTATTTAACTTATTTAATGAAATTTTGATTTTTTAATTTATTCCCATTTAATTATACAAAAGGATTCATCTAAATGATTGAGTAAAAGCTATTATTATATGAGAACCTGACTAGAGGAAGGTGTTACTCCCATCCACTGTAGGAGTCAGTTGAGAATACTCTAAGCATGTATTCCAGAGTCTGAAAGATCATATTAAATTAAACATATTTCTCAGGACAGTATGTTTATTTTGAATTGTAGATCTATTTTTTGATTCATATAAATACTCACTAAGATGTTTAACCTTGGATCTCGATCTAATATAATTTATTTGTTTTTCCATGTAGCCTCATCACTTTTATGATATATAAGGGGGATTTTATTGAGTGAGAAGTATTCTCAAATGTTGATTAAGTGGGTACAATTAGTAAGATAATCCAATACAACTCATATTTCCTTGTTTTATATATATTAATTTATAATACCTATAATAATATCCATATCTATTGTCTCACATTTCTATGTTGGTACCCGTAATTGTTGAATCTCCCCCTTTGGCATTTATTATTCTATAATAACTTTTTGGTATTCCAAGAACAATGTTGAATATTCATAAATACCATTTTTTATATTATACTTATATAAATTTTTATATATATATGAATACATATTCATGATTCCAAGGGGGATATACAATATTTAAAAATTATCATTATCTAATATCTTCTTAGGAATTTATGGTAGAAATCATCATGTACTAACTAATATAAATTCAAATTTATTAATATTGAAATATGAGATATTACATATCCATATTACCACAAAAATATTTTTATTATCCATGTCATCACTTTATTCAAAATTAATCATCTTTGATATAGTTTTTCGGAGAATTAGATAATGGTGGATATTATATCATATTTTATGATTCCCATGTCCATCATTTTTCTTTTGAAATAATATTAGATCTATTTAAATCCCTTATATCGATATAGTTAATTGATACTTTCTACTTAGAGCATCAAACATATTTTTTTATTTTCATTGATTATAATGGATTTAGTATTCATAGTCTTTAATTTGATATAATAAAATTTTTCGGCTCAATGTTTATCTCCTTTTCTATGAATATATAATTTTTAAATTTATTATCTGTATATATGTCACATATTTATTCATAGAGATAATGCCTCTAACTATTCATTGAAAATATTACCACTTACAATTATAAATCATAATTATTGTAATTTTGTTCATTTACCTTCATTTTTTTGTATAAATACTCTATCATATTATCATTTATAATTTTTACACACCCCAATCCATTATTTTATGCACAACTATATTTAAAGAATATATTCAAACTTGAGGGTAGAGTTAGTATAGGTGATATAAATATAATGTTATTCAACACTGCCATAGTCTATTCACATTATTGTATCCAAAAAATAATGATATTTTCTATTATATATTGTAATTTTGTTTAAAAATCATAAGAAATTTTTAAATAACATTAAATAATACCCACCAAAATAAAGAATGCTATAGATAAATATAACTAATATTTGTTTTTCCAGTAAACAATTGCATAAGTCATTAAATGATCCCAAGATATCACATATATTGTATTACTATCCATTAGAATGTCATATTATTTATCATAATGTCTCATTTATTGTTCTCTTCATAATAATTCAGATTTTTAAAATAGTTTAACAAAAATATGAAGTGTAGTTTATATTCATCCTTACATTTTTAATATATCAACGTATAATATATGAGAACCACAAAAAAAAATTGTTCAGGTAATATTTAAAAAATATATTACTCATGTTAATATATATTTTTTATTATTATTGAGTCTAAATGGAATTAATATTCAATAATAATATCCATATATTATATGAATGGTGGTATTGAGAATATCCTCCTTTTTCAATATAAAATGATGATATTAAGTTAAAGATGTTATATAGGGAAGTATTGATCCTCATTTAGTCGTTCGAAAAAGTTATTAATATATTAAATTGTATTATTTTTCTTTATAATTATCTTATAAAGCTCATAAGAATAAAAATATGGATGTATTTATTCATAATTATTCTCTATAAAGAGGATTTTGGAACCCCATGGGGAAGAACCATTGTGTATAAAACCATGGTTGGAATGATCTCATAGTATCTTTATTAATTAATCAGATTAAATGGGTTGAATTCTATATATACTCTTTATCTATTATATAAATATATGAATAATTTCTATAGAGATATCAATATCTTGATCTAGAGTAAGGATAAGAAAATATTAAGAGAAAACATATATTCTTTCCCACACAATATGAATTAATTTTTGGATAGTTTTTTTCTTTTACATTTTTATTTCAGCTAGATAAACATGATCATAAATAAATGGTATCCATAAATAATATCTATATACTAAGTTAAATTCAAAATTCTACTAGCACATGTGTAATATAGATGTTGGCTTGGTATATATAAAGTAGTTTACATATCTCAAAAGTTGATATTTGTTATATAAAAGGTCAGTAAGTATATTTAAAATATTTCATTGAATTACATAAAATAAAGAATAACATGATTGGTATTAATATTAGTCATCCAATTCTAATTATGAATTATTTATACATATTATATGAAATTATTGAACCACATTTTTTCACATATTTTTTAACCTTTATGTCGCAATGTGGTGTTCACAAATTTCAACTGATCTTTAACAATATAAATGAAAAGTTTGGGGACCAAATAAAATAGGATATCTGTTGTTGTTAAATTAATAATAATAAAATATTTCACAACATTATTTTCATTCTTGATCATGGTGGTGTTCATATTTTTTTCCCTTCTCGTGTTCCCTTTGATTTAGATATGGTGATAGTTGATTATCCTCAATGACCCTAGGTTTGCTGTAATTATTTTCAAAATTTATATGATATATAAAGGTGTAAAATTAAACAATTAGAATTAATTTATTGGGTTATTTATTCATTAAACTATATTTATTGGATAAATTATGTTTCTTTAACAATCATTAATTTTATTCCCTACGTTTCCATACATTAAGAATATTCTGGTTCCTTTATTGTAGTTTCAAGGATTATTCTTCCAATAGGTTTTACAAAATGTTAGTTGGATCATATTCCCTAAATGACTATTATTAGTTTAACCCCTAGAATTAAACTCAATTATCTGTTTACTATATCTAGTTTCATGAAACTTTTTGGATTCATTGATCTCTATCTCCATATTATGGGTTTATCAAACTACTTCTTCATAGCTATCAATGTCTTGAATCAAAAATATTTTTGATGAAATGGTCATATTCTATAATAAAATTTGTGAACCATTAATTTATGATTAATAAAAAATAAATAGTTCTGTATTTCAATATAAAAGATGTTTTATTCAAATAAACCAATTAATTAACCCCACCATTTTCTTATAGATTATCAATTCCATTTATATTTTTTTAGATACAGAGTGAGGAATATATTTGTTAAAATATATCCTCGAGAATTCATTCCAATAAATAATGTACATTTCTTACTTAATATTTTTATTCTTAATTATTATCCACTACCTATTATTCCCCCTAAAAAGAAATATTGTAAAATATAACTCTATATTACCTAGTGTATTTAAGCATGAATAATATTTTCTCTATAGAATTTATCCTTCGGTCCACAAACAATGTACCAAAAGATCCAATGAATGAGGGTTGAATTTCAAACATAAGTGACTCAACTATTATTTGATCCATACTGAGAAACTTTGAATGATCTAAATGGGTAAAATTCATATCCACAAATTTAATATATTAATTGAGTGACACTATATTATTTTCAAGTCCATCACCCACCATATTAGGAATCTCATTTGGGTAATCATCCCATTAATCATCACATGGGTTATGGACACGATTACTTATATTTATATCAATTTATTAAAATAAAACATTGATTATGATGGTACTTATTTAATTAATTAAAATGAATATAAATATTATAAAATTATAACTAATAACTATGTAATAACATCTAAATCCTAAATTACATCTTCATAAGGTACAATCTAGTTTATGTATGGTTAATTTACAATTTGGATCTATATAATAAAATATAAATCTATAGATTTATATTATGAACTATATTAAACTATATTACATTCACATTATATTGCTCCATTTTTAACATAAATATCCCTTAAACACTTCCATTAATCTATAGGTCTAATGTTTGAGGGATGATGTGATAACAATACAAGACTTTTAAATGAACTATATTATGTATTATTTCATTATTCATTAATTTGTCCTATAGATTATCATATTCTTGTCTTTGTAAAGGAAATACTAAGGACATATATAAAATAAATGGTGAACTATAAATCCCAGTAAAACAATAAGTTAAGATAAACATGGGTATAGATATCTTGTTCGACAAAAAATCGTACAATACAATCAATATTGGATGGATCATAAAATGCCACATAAATAAATTTTATTATATTTAAAAATATAATTGGATAATAAAAACATGAGAATAATAGAATACGTTACAAACATAAGGAATCTCGTCATAAAAATATGTTATGGACAACTATAATGGAATAATTATATTATGGATAAAGCTAACATCATCATGATGACTAATTAGATTTTGAACAATGAGAATTGAATCATGCCCACACATAACATTTTATATAAATATCACTACATTATTACTATTTTTAATGATATCATGAGGTACAAAGAATTACATTATAAATATGGTGGATATATAATTCTAGGTCCATATATCATAAAAACTTTCATTCATATGAGTTCCACATACAAGAGAAACATTAATTAGGGACAAATGTGAATTGATCGCATTTAAAAGAAACCATAAGAACAATAAATACATAAATCAATTAATATAAAGGTATCCAATGGTATAAAAATAAAATTAGGTGAAAAATAATATTGTAAATTAATTATGAAATTATGAATTTGGATTCATGAATATATAACTTATATTGAATCACAAATCACAATAAAATACAAGAGAAGTAATGAAAATTTTATTATTTTTAAAACATTTATGAAAATGGATAAAATATTATTTTAAACGTATAATTGATTATATTTTAATTAAAAAACATCAACTATTATATTATAATTATATTGTTTTTAAGAAAAAAATTGAAAGAAAATAATCATTAGAAGAGTCAGAAATGAAAAAGAGAGGTAATGTAGATACTCCCTTTGGAGGGTTTAAATTTTATAAAAAGGTTTTGAAAGAGATTTATGAATGAATTAATACACATATAAAATGGAAGTAAATATAAAAATACTGAAATTAATGTAACGGTAAGATAAAGAGAAAAATTAAGTGGCTGAGATTGAATGGGAACTTAAGCGCACTTATGAAAATACTTGACAAGGGACCATTTCGATGAAGCTTTGGTTACTTCGGATGGCCAAAAAAACACATAAATAGTCAAGTTAACTTTTTTAAGTAGTTTTTCATAACCATATACATTTTTAATTCATCACTTATAACCCATTTTTATAATTTTTTACTGATTTATTTCATTAATATTATCTATGTCAACTATTTTTAAATTGTTTGGTTGATTGTTACAAAACCACATCGATATAAATATAATATAAAAGTATAATAATAATGGGTAAAATATGATCTATAAGAATCAAATTATATATTCCATATATTTATAGGAAGTTATTTAATTGAATATATTAGTATATGTTTACAAATTCATTGAATCTTCATTGAGAATCTTATTTTTAGAAATAAAAATTAATATCATTTTATATATTTATTATCATTATTTGAATTCATAATTATTATTATAAAACCATAATATGAGATTATATTATTTTTATTGTATATTACTTTATTAAATAAATTTAAATAAATATCAATTGATGGTATTTGTGATATATTAATCATGATCATTCACTCATGTACTATAAAACATCCATATGGGAAACAATTTTTCTAATAGTTATAAAATTGAAGGGGAAAACATGTAAATATTATATTTTTTTTAAACATAATTAATTGGTAAAAAATATTATTTAAATTTAATTTTTATTTATTTTATTTATCATATTATATATGGGGGAAATTTTAAATGGAAACATGGGATTCAAAATACTTACCTCACACCTTGAGTCACAACCTTTAGGATGAGTTCAAAGCCATCAGATGAAGGATGTTTTGTTATAAAAAGGGATTAAAAAAATTTATAAGAGATTTTAGAGTGATATTTTCATATATATTTGTCCTATAAATGATTTTTTGTAGAGGGGATAATGTATTAGAGGATGACTGTTTGTATCGCTAAGTGAATGAATATTTTAGAATAATGTATAGAATGAATAATTTTCTAGGCCAAATACTTTCCATAGTTTTCATTATTATGACATTTATTAGAGTATAATTCATAAATGGGGTTTTATTTGTCAATTTAAATTAACAAAAATATAAACAAATCTTTTAAATATTTTAAAAAAATTAAAGACTGAAATATTTTCTTCATGGATTAAAATATATCATAGGTATTGAAAATAAATTTATTATTTTAGGAATTAATTCAGTAACTTTTAAATGAATTATTTTCCTAAATAAATAAATTTTAAAACATTGGACGAAATTATAAATTTTTTACCAATATTTATAGTATTATGATTCCATTATATTTATTATATTCATAAAACTTTATTTTTAACTATTCACATTAAAAAAATTATAGAAAAACACAAATAATTATGCCAAATGACAATTTTGATATTATGATTACAAGAAATAAATTTATTTTCTCAACTTTTATTTCCAAATATTGTTAATTTATATTTTAAATAATATAACATAATTCTTAAAAATTCTATTTTATCTTTAATTAGTATTATTACTTCTTTTCTTGACTAATTGCACTTATTTTAGTTATCATTAATAATTATTTATAATTTATACTTAAATATTATATATTTTTCTAATAAATAAGATTAAAAAATATATAATTATATTATAACACAGAAATTCATAATTTACTAAATAATTTAAAAAATAATTAAATAAATTTTGTAATTAATTTTTTTCTCATAATGATATTTAAAGAATAATTTTATAGAAATACATTATTTATAATTACCTATATAAATTTTTTTTTATATTTTATTTTATGAATATTACCACACTCAAATATTGGATTATTATTTCAACTATGATTTTTTATTCTAAATAGTTAACTCACATTCCAGCAATGATATTATTTTTATTATTACTACAAATATCTCCCATTTTTGTAATTATTATTCAATTCAATTTTCAATCAATGTTATTTATATTTCATTTATAACTTGAATTTTTTATATATATTATTAATATATACAATAATATTTTCATCATCGATAATTATAAAGGGACACAAATCTCCCTTATTTTATATTTTATTTATGTTTTTTATGTTCGTATTATCTCATGGTATAATTTTTTAATTTTTGATGTATATTTATACATCAATTTTAATTTTTTTTTGTGTATAAATGTTGTGTGTTTAAATTTATTAATATTTTATTTATGATATGTTGTATACCTCATATATATTCTATAGAGGGAAATTTTTCATTTCAAATAATTCTACTTTTTACTAATCATTTGAAAACCCAATCCAAAACTCAAAATAAATAAAGCCCTAGTTGAAGATCATATCAATCCATGTTTAATACAATTCAAATAATATATCAAGAAACTAGTTATTATAAAATCCCCACTGTATAACATTACCTCCCAATATGATCCCACAATAATTTCTTGAATTTTATTCATATGGCTTAATTAGTTATTGCATCTCACTTTCAGTATTAAATTAATATGGGAATATAACATACCCTTTCCCAATAATGATTTTTTTATGTAATATCTCACTCTAAATAAAAATGTGAAAAAATAATACCAAAATTATATTCTTAATGATTGAATCATTCAATCGTTGTTAATTATTTATTATTAGATTCAATCAATACACCACTATATCAATTTCATCACCATAATTTAACAACATCCTAAACATTGTGATGGTAAAAAATTATATTATCCCTCAAAAAAGTTACCCATAACCTAGTAATACATGTAATCACCAGACCACTAAAATCAATTTCATACCATTTGACATTATCATTGAGTAGAAGTTCACAGCTGATCGGTGTTACACCAAAAATATCCTAACTAATTTCTCACGATAGTTAATCGATTTTTTGAGTTTGAATAGTGAAATTTATATGTATAAATTGTCATTTTATTTCCTAATATCCATACATTATAAACTATAATGATATAGAAAATTTATATAAAAAAATTTACATTCTTTAAATATTATATATCAATACCAAAATCTAGTTATAATTTATAAATCATGAATTTCATTTTTTATTCTCCTTTGAATCAGTCTATTAATGAAACTCTACCAAGATATTTACACATTATCCAATTCACACTAAAAACTAAAGAACATAACTGAAATAAATTTTCCCACTACTCACCAAGAATAACTAATTTTTTTATCTTGAAGATGATAAAAATAATTTACCACTATAAACATGAATTTGAATCTTCTCCCATTCAGTTCACTATACCAAACACTTGAAAGATATTATATTCCTTTGAATTGAATGGATTGATCCCCACTATATGATTTTCATTATAATTTTAATTCAAAATAATAAATTGAACTAATTTATTTCACAATGTAGTACTTTTTTCCATAATCCATTGGCATAATAGCTCTTTTAACCTATTATACTAGCATTACATTAGGTTAATAGTTTATTAAAATTTCACAATTTCTCCTCCCATGATAGGGATTTCTTGACAGTAAGACACATATATACTGATAATAATTACATTCACACATTATCACTATATTAATTTATTCCATAGAGTTTATGAATGTTATATATTTCAATAATTGAATCACTTAAAATATAACATTTTAAGATTGGAATAAGATTATGAATTACAATATTTCTTCTTACACTCTACAAATGAAACACTATATATAATATAATTATGCCTAAAACCTATATTATTACAAAATATACTTATTTTTTAAAAGGATTATTTTTTAATGACAAGATAATAGTATCTATTTATATCATTAATGAATCATTAATCCTATTTGTAAAAATATATCTTTCCAGAATATTTTTTTTAGATGATGGACATGAAAAAGAGTGATACTTTATAAATATACAAATAATCCATTAATGATTAAACCAACACTAAAAATCTAGGATTATCCCTTAATTTTATTTAATATAATATCTATTTATAGAAAATATCATAGAATATGGTGTTTAAATTAAACTAATAGTTTATTCTACCACCTTTTATGAGAACCATGGTTATATGCACATAACATGTGTCACATTCCAACAATAAGGATTTACATGTACACATGTCATATCTTGTAAAACCTGTTAATTAAATAATGAATTGAATATCAAAATTTAAATTTAAATATTACAGTAGTGACTCATCTCTAAGAGTAAAATTATTCTACACTTCTTTTTAGGTAAAAAATATGCCACTTACTATTCTTCTCCCATCCGACATCAATGAAAGTGCTAAAACGAATTGTATATTTTTTTAAAAAATCCATCCACTAGATTAAAAATTTTATATAATCCATGTACTAGAAGTTGGGAGAAAACACCACGAACTATTTACATATATTTTCCATTAGGAAAAAAACATGTTGGTGTTATCTTTAGAATAATTCACTACAAATATCTTAATAAATTTAATCAGACCTGTCCAAAGACTACAATCCTATTGAAACTATTTAAGCAGGTCGAACGATTCCTTTTTCAGTCACCAATCAATGAATGAAATTTAAATGAATTCAACAGTAACACTCAAGGTTAAAAATATATTTTCATTAATAAAATATGGTTAAACAAATGTCATATGAATCAATAAAATTCCATTAAAATATGGTTTAAAATGGATGTCAACACAAAATATCTATCACCTAACTAGAACTCATCACAACCAACTCAATATAGATAATACATAATTAAATGAAAATATATTTTTTAAACAACGGACTATAATACACATTCACATCTCAATTACATGTCTATGGAATAATTAAATTGCTATAATTTGTGAAATCTAGTACAATATATTAGTAAATAAAAAATAGGCATTAAAACATTATTAATTAACTTTTCAAATATTAATTCTCCCAAAAGTATATTTTCATAAAATTATACTATTAAAATATTTCCCAACTATATTAAGCATGTTCCATTTTAGTTATGTAGAGAAACAATGAAAAAAAAACTAATGAAATATATTGTTAAATATTTGTTAACATAATAAATAACCATTAACATAATTTAAAAACATATTTCTAAAAAAATCCATTCAATGATTTATTAAAACATTTAAAGAATATAATTTAGTAAACACTCACAATCATAAGCCATTCTTATAAAGAAATTTACTAAAAATGATGCATAAAAAATAAATTAATATCTCCAACCCAAGACATATGGATCTTATCATGTTTCAATATTTTATAATGGAGACATTTAAACTAAATTCTAGCTCATTTCAATGGTTCATAACCTAGATATCCTCTATTAATATGAGATTACATTATAAATTTGATAATAAAATCAATTTTTTTTAATAAATTCTTATGTTCCAAAACATCATATCTAACTTTGTTAAAATTAGAAACGAAAAAACAAAAATATAACTCTAAAAGGAATAATAATTCCCTAAGAATTAACATTCATTAACATAGTTTGGACCACTACTACCCCAAGAACATTCTCATATCATCATAACCTAGAAAACAATAATTTAGATATAAATATGTATTTAGGGGAATGATTTACCCTCATTTCGATACATATTATGTAATTTCTAAACTCTTCCAAATAATCTGAATGATATGACCATATGTCATAAATTTCCCAATATAAATGAAGACCTCATTATTCTGATGATATATATAATAATATATATATATAAGAATAAATTAATTTTTTATAGGTATTGATAATAATTATAGAAATATTCTAGATATAAATTTATAAAACATCCCATAAATGTGACACATCTATGATAATAAATAAAAAACTAGGTAAAATTAGTAGAATGCATGAGAATATTGCTGTGAATTTTATCCAATATCTCTCTACATACTGATTTTACATTGACATGATACCTAACATTACCCTAATACATTAAACATGAATATACTAATCCTTATAAACTAATTTATACATAAAATTCCATAATGGAAATTGTTTTGGATAGAGATTCATATACAATATGTGAATACATAACAAGATGAAAATCCACAAAAAATAACAAAAACATAATCATTTTTATATATGAATACATACACAACATAATATATTATATATTATTTGAAAAAATTATAGCTCTAAATATCCAACCAAAAAATAACAATATTATAGTTACACACTACCACTTCAAAGTGAAAATTTTAAAACCTCTTGTGTTTCATTCTATGTACTTAATAAATCTCATTAGAACCCATCATACCATAAACAATTTATTGTTATGAATAAACTATACTGGTATCTAGTAATAATTAAAACCCATGAAATAAACCTATAACGAAACCCAATTCCCACCCCATTTAGATTTGGGGGAAACATTTTAATAGAGTCGTGGTTTCAAATATAGTAATTCCATGGGAAAGAGAGACATGTGTAATGGATTAGTGTATCTTAGTGCCCAGTACATACATTTTCAAGGTATTTATGTATTCATTATATGATATATATATACATATATTCATATATATTGTGTAATTGGAGAACTTATTCCTTGGGATAACCGGTATAACTGTAACACCCTAGGTAAATAAATAATATGACATTTTTATATTTATCCGTATTTGTGAATAAAATATTAATATAACTTTAAAGGGGATGCTATGCTCGATGGCGTACCCAACACGCAACAACGAGTTTCTTGGGAATCTTACGTTGCACTCTAATTATAAAATAATAATATTTGAAATAGTAGTTAATGCCTAGCCGTTGTAATGGCGGGAATGAACAGAACTAACTACAAAATGATTATATATGTTTGTCAAAAATTTTAACTTTTTACAATAAATGTTAGAGGGTTAAAAAATGCAAATGAATCCAATTTTAAGCGTAAACATTCTAATATTCTTTAAAAGGTCGATTAACCGCCTTTTGATGGCGAACCTCTTTTAAATCCATTTTTTGACAATTTTATGTGTTATATTTGGCAAAATAAAAGACTTCTTTAGAATTGGGACATCAATGTTTACTTTGCGTAAATTTTTGGTATTTTTTTCCAAAAAAGATCAATTTTTAATGAATAGTGGAAAATGTTTTATTTTAATTCAAAACCTCTTTTAATCTAATTTATTAATATGATTAGATTATCTTTTTAATTGGTTTTAAAATAAAATTATAATATATTTTTACCATTTAATCCAATAGTGGTCATTGGAATTAATTTCACTTTGAAATCGGACATAAACTAGTGTCAATCTTTTGATACATTTTGTTTCATAAAAACATGCTATTTTCTATGACAGTGGGAATTAATTATTAAATTAATTAATGTGACTTATATGTTTTGAATTTTTTAAAATACACTTAATTTTTTAATTAGTAATATCAAATATATATTAGGGTGAACTTTTGATAATTTTCTGAAAAACTTCAATTTTTGATGAATAGTGAAACCACTAAGTGGTACTTATAAAAACTGATTTTTCCGTTTAAATGAAATTTTGCCATCATTTTGTTTTGAATTTCAAAAATCCTATATACATGGTTGTCATTAAGAATTAAAATGTGGTTCAATGGGATTAAAATATTTTTTTGGTGAATAGTAACTTATTAAGTTTTTAATCGTGATTAGAGGTAATTAGTGTAGTTTAATGTAAGAATAATGTTTTAATAACATTAAATGACATAGACACATGTCCTACCATAATTGGATGTGTCATGCCCGACCAAGAAAATCCCTGGGTCAACTTGGGGACCCCACGGAGCTACTTTGGTTGGAAAATGACATAAATATCTTTTTATTTAATGTTAAAGTAAAAATGACACAAACATGCGATGTTTTACTAAAAAAATTACATGGAGTTATACAAGTAATATTTTTGACTATAAATATTCATTAGAAATATAAAATGATTTCCTACATCATAGTATTTTTTTAATTTTTAAACATTAAATACATTAAATTATTTATGACATCATGATGATGCATCGATGACCTCATTATTTAACGATTTAAATAAAATGGAAAGATAATGTAATATCTAAGACCTAAACATGTCCAAAACCTATTGGATGAGTGGATTTAGAACCCTTATCACCTTATCCTTGAAATAAATCAATGTGGGACCTTTAAAATCCGAATCTCTTTTGAAAATAAAGTAACATTTTGTAACTTTACAAGAGTGCCTCTCCTCTCCTCTTATAAAAGGCCCCCACCTCTACCTCCTTACCCAAACTCCCAAAGCATTTTTCTCAGCCAAACCCTTCCCATTTTGTCTCTATACTTCCCTCTATTACTCCTAGAAGCCTAACATTGGGCATAAATCTTCCCAAGAAAGCTTTTGAGCTCAAACCAAAGGGAGTTGCCTGATTTTAAGGTAATGTCTTCACTTGTGTCCTTTTGTTTTATTTTTCCTCTCCAACCCCCTAAACTCTATTTATTAATTTATTTTGTAACAACTACCGTATCTTCAATATACTAGGATGTTTTTATAATAAGGATTCTAGCTACACATACACACACCTACATCTAATGGTTAAAGAACATACAGTTTCCGGGAATGGTGAATTTCTGCCTCACGAAACGATGATTGTTCAACACTCATATAACACCTTCAAAGGTAGCCATTAAGATGAAACTATATTTATATATGATATATAATATGTTTATGTTTTACTTATGTTTCTGTATTTTTCATTTATGGCATACATTTATGGTTTCCATTATGGGTAAACGCGATATCTTCATTTTTAAGGAAGTGTGGACTACCGCCCCCTCAAAGTGATTTGATTCGTTAATACCATATGTGGTACGTATGAAGGATATATTTATTGATATTATATATGATACCATACTGGAATTAATATACTATTATGTATCATTATGTTTTAATTCCATTAAATATGAAATATAAATGGAAGTAGCGTGCATGCGTACGTACGGCTTACCGTCTCCATGAACGGTGCATTTCATTTGATAACTCTAAATGTTATGTAATATTATAAATGCATGAATATAATGGATATATATGATATATATGATATATAAATGATGAATAAAATTCTGTATATAATGATTCTTTGACCACACGAACAACTTGTAATTGTAAGAAGTCCACTTTCGACTTAAGAACCAAGTATCGGCAAAAAAACATTATTAATTAAATGATTACATAATGTCTATGACATGGTAATAAGTGATATAAAAGGAATAATTAACTTGAAAAAGGTTCTTAAGGAAGTTTAAATTAACTCAAGTTTATTATTCAGGAGATTAAAGAATGATCGAGTCAAGTCGGACCCGAGGTAAGGGATCTTACTCCTCTCTTTCTTTTTAAGTACACTCTTTTATGTCATTCCTTCTAAAGCTCATCATTCTTGTTATTGGGATGTTATTTTATATTAATCTTACTGTAATTTTTATGTTCATATGATGAGGGAACCTATTCTCTCTCATCAATCCATTTTGGACGTTTTGTGTGGCGCTGTTAGGCTGCTGAATTTTCTTAAGAGATCAAACCCCTCACTTTCTTTTAGAGTACTCTCCTTTATGTCACTTCTTTTAAACTCCTCTTTGTTATGTTGGGGGATGTTCTTTTATATTCGTCTTTATATAAACTTTATGTTAATATGATGAGAGACCATATTTGATTTCATCAATCCATTTTTTTATGTTTTATGTGGCGTCGTTAAGCTGCCGAGTTTTCGTAAGGGATTTTTCATCTCACTTTTATTCCCATGAGATTTATGCTACATTTGCCACAATTTCCTTTGAGTGGTTTATGTACTGCCCATTATTATACTCATTGTGTAATATACGTTAATTTATGAGTATTTACATCAATGTTGTATTGTCCTTCTTTCACAGGGTGCATGTCTCGAAAGATACCCATGTCGGTAAGGGAACCTTTCACCCTCCTCTTTTTGTAAAAGACTTCTTTTGTTATGTCTTTTAATTCACATAATATTATATTGGGATATGTTCTTATATATCCTTATTGATTTAAATTTTATGTCCAACTGATGAGATACCCCTTCTTATCTCTCATCAACTCATTTTCTGAATTTTTTAGTGACGCTGTTAGGCCGTCAATGTTTTTCAAGGGAACTTCTTAACCCAAATTTGATTCTTTAGGATAATCTTGTACTCCTTGAATATGTCATTCTATGAATATGTGTGAATAAACTCGGATTGTTTTACACTTAATATCCACTTATATTGGGTGTATTCATTTGTCACACATAATTATGTAATTGATTTATCCTTAAACCAAGGATACCGTCTTTGTAAGGGACTTCTTATCAATCTCCTTTAATTGAGGCATATTTCGTTTTATACACAACTTTCTTTTATAAGGTGTATAAACCCCTTTGAATTTTACTTTTATACAAAAGGAATATTTTTCTACGAAGCGTTTTACTAAACGAAAAAAATGAATTTTTTTTAACGTATGTGGTGACAACGACCTTTTCCGCCGCCGCGAGTATAATTTGGTCTTTGGCTTCCTCAACAAGCCGTAATGTTTTTAAAATAAAATAAATATCATTTACTCTTTTATGTATTTTGGTATTGAAAATGGTTTCGATAAAGGATTATATTATTTCAATATATTTAAATGATATGTTCTGATTGAAATGTGGAAATGTTATCATTCCTTTATATTGGTTTTATGTTTTATGATTTAATATTGCTACATGGACATTTGATGGGTGGTTACGTGATAAACCATATGACGGGTGGTGCCGTGAATACCAAGACCAGTGGTTACGTTATAACCTCCAATGCATTGGGTATGGAAGTCAGCCATATGGCTATTCCATTAAGTATGTATGGAAGCTGGCCGAATGGCTATTCCATTAAGTGATATGTGTGGAAGTTGACCTTATGGTTATTCCACTTAAGTATTTTTATGTCCCAATTTAACTTTATATGTTATGTGATCGTTATATGGGTTTTATGGTAATCTTTTGGTTACAGAAAGGTAAGTAATGAACTTATATTCAGTGAAGAGTTTTTTTTCCACTTCAAAAAGGTGAAAAGTATTAATTTGTTGAAGTATACATGGTTTACTTGTTGTTTTGAAAAACTAACAGTCTTCATTCTATGTGTATCCCTTAATGAGATTTTTATGCTCATCCCAAGTTTTTGGAATGTTTTTCACGGGAGTTAACGTGGAATAGGGTCAAGGATGGTATCAAGGGAAAGTCATGCTACCTAAAACATGGAACTAGACATGTTTCTTTTTAATAGTTTTTATTTTATGGAAACTTAGTAGATGTTTCTAATTTGTAATCTTTTGAGATGTAATAGTTATGTCCTAATTCTCTAAAACTCTAAACCTGAAATGATCCTCAATGTGAATTATTCATTTAATTCAATATTAAGTAAGGTTTAAGGTAGGGGCCTTATAGTTGGTATCAAAGGTCGGTTTCGATAACATTAGAGGTTAGGGTATTCTTTAATCATAAGTGACATGAACATAATGGTTAGTATTTCAGAAAGAGTCATAGTTTTTAGATAAAGTGAATGGGTAAGTATATCTTCCTCATTAGTACATGATGGTTTTGTTGTTATACTCACACTGACCCTTTTTGGTTTTAGTAAATGGCTGGATCTAGCAGGAACCAAGGTGACAGGGAATGTGAAGGAAACTGTGACAGTTTTCTGAGCGAGCAACTGAATGATATGGGTGCTGCAATGACAACTCTTTTGTTTATCCTCAACCAAGTATCTAGAGTCATGATTGACCACCTAAACCTTGGTGATTTCTATAAGGCATCATATATGCGAGAAAAAAATCCCTACGGAACTACAGGTAATAATCATAAAGGTAAGTGTGTTAAAAATCCTATGTGTCATAGATTTGGAAAGAAACACCTAGGAAAATGTTTCAAAGGGACATAAATATGCTATAGATGTGGAAATGAAGGTCATAAAGAAAGAACCTGCCATGGAAAAAGGAAGCATCAAGTTGACTCGAGGAAAGGGAAAGAAGTTCTTTATGAGGGATCAATTGAATGTTTTAAATGTGGTGTGCATGGTCATTATGCAAACACTTGTCCTATGAAGAAGTTTCTTGAATGGGATCACCAAGATCATACAAATTCTCGTTTACCAATACCTAATGCCATTCCGATTGAGGATGAAGAAACTGAAAATGACCAATCAAAGGTATGGATTATTTCACAACTATTGTTTTCCTATTTTGGAATCTTAGGATATGATTCATGATTTTGTTTGTAGGAAATAAGTATTTCAGAATAAGTTGGAAAGGAATGGTTAATGGATCATTAAGAATGTTGAATGAGTAAGAAGTCAACATATAAGGGCATCAAAAGTTATAGTGAAATTCTTAAGAGTATTAAGTCTCTTTTGATGATGGGGTTACATTAGAAGACTTTTTATAGTATGTGTAACACTGATGTTTAATATATGAAAATTTTATTCAAGGAATATTTATCTTTTCTTTTGTAAACATAGTTATAAAGAACCATTTTGGTTTATTTGATCCTTAATTTTGAGGTAATTATGGGTTACTATATGTTATGATGGAAGTGAAAGGCTTGAGATAAAATTGAGGTTTAATTATGTTATGGTTATTTTTGAGGATTTTATCTCTATTTGGGGAATGATTTGAGAATTAAATAGTTTTGTAAAAATGACAACACGCAGACCGTGTGACAACCCGTCGCGTCGGACAAAGCTATGGGAATCGAACCCACAACCAATGTGTGACTGGTATTTATCGCCTACCACTGGACTAAGTGAAGTCCCTGGTTAGTTTGACTGATTCTTTTTAGTTATATGATTTTATTAATTAATAGTAAGTTTATATTTGGTTATTTATGAAAATGATTAACCTATCATGGAGGATATGTGATTAGGTTAATTACTTTTCAATATGAGACTTTAAGAGTAACTGATGTTATTTGGAGATAGGTGTTAATTTGTACCTTGGAAGACTATGCGACTAGATCCTTCAAATAGTTGGGTTTCAATATTAGTTTGGTTTACTTTGAATTATTTTATGGACAATTTGTTTATCGAATAGTCCTCGTTGGACATTGGGTTTTGTTGGACAAATTTTGGAGATTAAGCATAGATTTTTTTTAAAGGGTTATCCTTTTCTGGATTATCTGACCTTGTACTAACCTTTTTGGTTTTGGTTTTGGTTAAAGCCTAAAGACATGGGAAGTATATAGTTCTCTTTGGTGGATTAGGTGATTCTCTAGAAGTTGATTATAACACTCTTAATGTGAACAAGTCTTCCTAAATACTCG
Source organism: Viscum album (assembly GCA_963277665.1). Classification (NCBI taxonomy): domain Eukaryota; kingdom Viridiplantae; phylum Streptophyta; class Magnoliopsida; order Santalales; family Viscaceae; genus Viscum; species Viscum album. Next base: position 849,701,793 of record OY728138.1, on the reverse strand, counting down.
CCTTTTGGAAAAAATATGAGTTTGATTAAGGAATCTAGTAAAAGTTGAAAGTCAACATGATAAGAGATTATGTTTCCTTATTGATAAATTCCTCAATAAAAAGTAACTTAAAACAAAAATGTTGTCAATTAACATTTCCTACTGGGGAATCGAATACCGTTTAACCCATCACAAGTTTTTGATTTTCTTATGGTTAACTTTTATAGACATGTTTACTATCACTCTCCCCCAAGAACATGACCCTTTTCTTTTTCTTCCATGTCCATGTATTCCTACACGGAATCCTATTATGGGTTAACTCGGGTGACCTTTTTACTTATCTTTCTTTATTTTAAAGTTATTGTTTTACCGACTCTTGTTCTGATGTGGGACTTTCAAGGATGTTTCCAAGCTCAATTTTAAAATTGCGAGGACACAATTCCCAAAAGGGGGGAAGGATGTAACACCCCAGGTAAATAAATAATATGAAATTTTTATATTTATCAATATTTGTGAATAAAATATTAATATTACTTTAAATGGGATGCTATGCTCGATGGCGTACCCAACACGCAACAACGAGTTTCTTGGGAATCTTACGTTGCACTCTAATAATAAAATAATATTATTTTAAATAGTATTTAACGCCTAGCCGTTGTAATGGCGGGAATGAACATAAATAACTAAAAAATGATTATATATGTTTGTCAAATATTTTTACTTCTTACAATAAATGTTAGAGGATTAAAAAATGCAAATGAATCCAATTTTAAGCGTAAACATTCTAATATTCTTTAAAAGGTCGATTAACCACCTTTTGACGGCGAACCTCTTTTAAATCCACTTTTTGAAATTTTTATGTGTTATATTTGACAAAATAAAAATCTTTTTTAGAATCAGGACATCAATGTTTACTTTGCATAAATTTTTTGGTATTTTTGTTCCAAAAAAGTTCATTTTTTAATGAATAGTGAAAAATGTTGTATTTTAATTCAAAACCACTTTTAATATAATTTATTTATATGATTAGATTATCTTTTGAATTGTATTTAATGTAAAATTATAATATATATTTACCATTTAATCCAATATTGGTCATTGTAATTAATTTCACTTTGAAATCGGACTTAAACTAGTGTCAATCTTTTGATACATTTTGTTTCATAAAAACAAGCTATTTGCTCTGACAGCGGGAATTAATTATTAAATTAATTGATGTGACTTATATGTTTTGAGTTTTGTAAAGTATACTTCATTTTTGAATTCAGAATATCAAATATAGCTTAGGGTGAACTTTTGGTAATTTTCTGAAAAACTTCAATTTTTGATGAATAGTGAAACCACTAAGTGGTACTTATAAAAACTGATTTTTCCTTTTAAATGAAATTTTTCCATCATTGTGTTTTGAATTTCAAAAATCCAACAAACATGGTTTTCATTAAGAAGTAAAATTTTGTTCAATGGGATTAAAATATTTTTTGGTGAATAGTAGCTTATTAAGTTTTCAATCGCGATTAGAGGTAATTAGTGTAGTTTAAGGTACCCATAATGTTTTAATAAAATTAAATGACCTAGACACATTTCCTACCCTCATTGGATATGTCATGTCTGACCACGAAAATCCATGGGTTAACTTGGGGACCCCATGGAGCTACTTTGGTTGGAAAATGACATAAATATATTTTTATTTAATGTTAATGTAAAAATGACACAAACATGAGATGTTTTACTATAACAATTTTTACATGGAGTTATACAAGTCATATCTTTGACTATAAATAGTAATTGGAAATATAAAAATATTTCCTACATTATATTATTTTTTTAAAAAAATTTAGACATTAAATAAATTAAATTATTTATGACATCATGATGATGCAGCGATGACCTCATTATTTAACGATTTAAATAAAATAGAAAGATACTGTAATATATAATACCTAAACATTTACAAAACATATTTTATGAGTGTATTTAGAACCCTTATCACCTTATACTCTAAATAAATCAATGTGGAATCTTTAAAATCCGAAACTCCTTTGAAAATCAAGTAACATTTTGTAACTTTACAAGAGTGCCCCTCCTCTCCTCTTATAAAAGGCCCCCACCTCTACCTCCTTACCCACACTCCCAAAGCCTTTGGATCGGCCAACCCCTGCCCATTTTGTCTCTCCACTTACCAATATTACTCCTAGAAGCCTCACTTTTGGCATAATTCTTCCCAAGGAAGCTTTTGAGCTCAAACCAAAGGGAGTTACTCGATTTTAAGGTAATGTCTTCACTTGTGTCCTTTTGTTTTACTTTTCCTCTCCAACCCCCTAAAATATTTTTATTAATTTCTTTTGTAACAACTCCAGTATCTTCAATGTACTAGGATGTTGTTATAATAAGTATTCGAGCTACACTTACACACACCTACATCTAATGGTTAAAGAACATACTGCTTCCGTGAATGGTGAATTTCTTCCTCACGAAACGATGATTGTTCAACACTCATATAACACCTTCAAAGGTGGCCATTAAGATGAAACTATATTTATATATGATATCTAATATGTTTATGTTTTACTTATGCTTCTTTATTTTTCATTTATGGTATACCATTTTGGTTTCCATTATGGGTAAACGCGATATCTTCATTTAAGGAAATGCGGACTACCGCCCCCTCAAAGTGATTTGATTCGTTAATACCATATGTGGTACGTATAAAGGATATTTTTAATGATATTATATATGATACCATACTGGAATTAAAATACTATTATGTATCATTATGTTTCAATTCCATTAAATATGAAATAGAAATGGAAGTAGCGTTCATGCGTACATACGACTTACTGTCTCCATGAACAGTGCATTTCATTTCTTAACTCTAAATGTTATGTAATATTATATATGCATGAATATACTGGATATATGTGATATATATGATATATACCTGATGAATACAATTCTGGATATAATGAACCTTTGACCACATGAACAACATGTAATTGTAAGAAGTCCACTTTCGACTTAAGAACCAAGTATCGACAAAACAAATATTATTAACTTAAATGATTACATAATGTCTATAACATGGTAATAAGTGATATAAAAGGAAAAATGAACTTTAAAAAGGTTCTTAAGGAAGTATAAATTAACTCAAGTTTATTATTCAGGAGATTAAAGAACGATCAAGTCAAGTCGGGCCCGAGGTAAGGGATCTTACTCCTCTCATTCTTTTTAAGTACACTCTTTTATGTCATTCCTTCTAAAGCTCATCATTCTTTTTATTGGGATGTTATTTTATCTTACTCTTACTGTAATTTTTATATTCATATGATGAGGGACCCTATTCTCTCTCATAAATCCATTTTGGATGTTTTGAGTGGCGCCGTTAGGCTGCCGAATTTTCATAAGAGATCAAACCCCTCACTTTCTTTTAAAGTACTCTCATTTATGTCACTTCTTTTAAGATCCTCTTTATTATTTTGGGGGATGTTATTTTATATTCCTCTTTCTGTAAACCTTATGTTAATATGATCAGAGACCCTATTTGATCTCATCAATCCATTTTTGTTTGTTTTATGTGGCGCCGTTAGGATGCCGAGTTTTCATAATGGATTTTTCATCTCACTTTTATTTCTGTGAGATTTATGCTACATTTGCCACAATTTCATTTGAGTGGTGTATGTACTGCCCATTATTTAACTCATTGTGTAATATGATTTCATTTATGAGTATTTACATCAATGTTGTATTGTCATTCTTTCAGGGGATGCATGTCTCGAAAGATACCCATGTCGGTAAGGGAACCTTTCACCCTCCACTTTATGTAAACGACTTCTTTTGTTATGTATTTTAATTCACATAATATTATGTTGGGATATGTTATTCTATATCCTTATTGATTTAAATTTTATTTCCAAGTGATGAGATACCCCTTCTTATCTCTCATCAACTCATTTTCTGAATTTTTTAGTGACACTGTTAGGCCGTCAAAGTTTTGCAAGGGAACTTCTTAACCCAAATTTGATTCTTTGGGATAATCTTATACTCCTTGAATATGTCATTCTATGAATATGTGTGAATAACCTCTGATTTTTTTACACTTAATATCCACTTATATTGGGTGTCTTCATTTGTCACACATAATTATGTAATTGATTTATCCTTAAACCAAGGATACCGTCTTTGTAAGGGACTTCGTCTCAATCTCCTTTCATTGAGTCATATTTCGTTTTATACACAACATTCTTTTATACGTTGTGTAAACCTATTTGACTTTTACTTTTATAAAAAAGGAATCTTTTTCTATGAATCGTTTTACTAAACGACAAAAAAGGAATGTTTTCTTAATGTACGCGGTGACAATGACTTTTTCCGCCGCCGTGAGTATTATTTGGTCTTTGGCTTCCTCAACAAGCTGTAATGTTTTTAAAATAAAATAAATACCATATACTCTATTATGTATTTTGGTATTGAAAATTGTTTTGATAAAGGATTCTATTATGTCAATATATTTAAATGATATGTTGTGATTGAAATGTGGAAATGTTATCATTCCTTTATATTGCTCTTATGTTTTATGATTTTATATTGGTACTTGGAAATTTGACGGGTGGTTACGTGATAAACCATATGACGGGTGGTGCCGTGAATACCAAGACGGGTGGTTACGTTATAACCTCCAATGCATTGGGTATGAAAGTCAGCCGTATGTCTATTCCATTAAGTATGTATGGATGTTGGCCGAATGGCTATTCCATTAAGTGATATGTGTGGAAGTCGACCTTATGGTTATTCCACTTAAGTATGTTTATGTCCCAAGTTACCTTTATATGTTATATGATCGTTATATGGGTTTTATAGTAATCTTTTGGTTACAGAAGGATAATTAATGAACTTATATTCAGTGAAGAGTTTTTTTTACTACTTCGAAAAGGTGAAAAGTATTACTTTGTTGAAGTATACATGGTTTACTTGATGTTTCGAAAAACTAATAGTATTCATTCTATGTGTATCCCTTACTGAGCTTGTTATGCTCATCCCAAGTTTTTGGAATGTTTTTCACATGACTTAATGTGGAATAGGGTCAAGGATGGGATCAAGGGAAAGTCATGCTGCCAAAAACATGTAACTAGACATGTTTCTTTTTAAGAGTTATTATTTTATGGAAACTTAGTAGAAGTTTCTACTTTTTAATCATTTGAGATGTAATAGTTATGTCCTAATTCTCTAAAACTCCAAACCTAAAAAGATCCTCAATGTGAATAATCCATTTAATTCAATATTAAGTAAGGTTTATGGAAGGGGACTTATAATAACTATGTTAACACAATATTCTATTTCCAATTACATCCTCCTTAAGGAAGAGGGATATATAAATAATGTATAAAAATATCCACCCTCCCAATAGTTTATAAAAATCATATAAACGCATAAATTATATAACTATAGAAACTAGGAACACCAAAACTATCCCGAAGGAAACATCATCATATGTCTATGGGATCTTCATAACATTTTATAATACATAAATAGACTATATTTCCCTTTTTAAACCATTGTGTGTATTAGGAGTAAAACAAAAAATAAAAATATATATACATGGTTCAAAAAAATAAGAAATATTATTTAAATATATAAAAAATAACCTACTGGTATATCATTCATGTCACAATGGAACAATATAAAAATTCATACAACCTCATGTTAAAAAATGAAAACCTATTGATAGATATTTTTAAAATAATAAACTATTTATATTCACAATTATTCAAAATAAAGTTTAATTTCAACATAATGTCTCTTGTTTCCTTATAATGTTATCTATATAAACTAACGGTGATTAGATAAAAGAGAGAATAAGTTATCGTCTATCTAATTTCTATGAATAACCTGCATAAGGGCCATCCTAGTATTAGAAACCAAATAAACATTCTATCTCAAGGGACATAATAAAAGGTAATCGAGCCTTTACCACCAAATACTACCATCCTCCATATGAAAAATTCTAATAAAATCCACTCCAAGGTCATTATTGTATAGTTTCATGGGCATTAATCCTCGATACATTACTTTATTTTACAAATTCCATTAAGAAAAAACCCACAAATTTATAGTGTGTAAAAAAATGGGAAGAGAAAAAATAGTTTTCTCTATTTTGTGTAAATTATTATCTAATAATAATAATATGAAATTTTTAATAATATAATAATAATAGAAAAAATATTAAAAAATGTTTCATAATGTTATTTAAAAAAATAACCTTATCTGTATTCATATTTTATCTATTAATAATTTATTGAAACAAAAAATTATTTATATGTGTAAAAATAATCATAAACCCATTTATACACATACAATCTCATAATAGATATATTTTCATAAAACTCATTATAAAATATTAAGTTAATAGTTTTTCTCAATTTTACAAGAATAATATATACTAAATAACTCTACTGTACAAATCATTAAATGAAAAATGAAGGGTAACAAGATTTCATAACATGAAAAAATATTTTTTGTTAGCATAAATGGATCCAAAATTACCATGCATATTTTACACATTTCTCACCTATAGTGGTTTGACTAAAATCTAAAAATTTCCCACACTATATTTTCATTCTACACAGTTTTCTAACTGTGCATAGAATTTTCATTCCGAAAAACATCAATATTTTTAAATTGTTATTAATAAAATTTTTAATATATTATTATAATGAAATTTACTAAAAGATGAAATAGTTGGGGTCACAGGTAGGATCCAAGGGATAACATTCAATGGTCCATTTCCTTCCATTTGTTTTAAAATAGTTAATTAATATCCATTAGTTAATCCTTTTGGATTTTACTAAATAATATTTCAAAAAATTCTGACAATTTTTAATGAAACTCAATAATGATGAAACCCATGACATATAATACGAGATCTAATAAAATAATTCTCTATTAAAATAATCAAAAAACATCAAATTTATCAACCACTTGAAAAAATATACAATCAAAATCTACATATAAATCACATAAACAATATTGGGTTTCCAATAGTTACAATCTCACCCATAAGAACAGTTTTTTATAACCATTAAAAGACCAAATTTAATTAATATAACATTTAAATATACCATTTATAATGTTTATAATAATTTAGTTATAAATCAAACATTCATGTACATTGGTTTTATAGAATATATATATAAATATATATGTAGGTCAAAATCTTCTTTATAACCACTAAAAAATATATTTTTACTACTCTTCTTATACCGATATTTTTTACTAAAATTTTATGCAATAATTATTTATTATATAATCATTTGAGAAATTTTAAAAGATAATTTAATCCTTATAGGAATAATCTGAAATATTTTTTTTAGTCTCTTAATGGTAATGTTGAAAAAAAAGAAAAATGAATAAAGGCCATGAATGATAAATCATAAAATAAATTAAATCGATTTCAAATTATATTGTATTTATTAAATGTCCAAAAACTATACACTTATGATAGGTCCTTAACATGACACCATAAGCTAGTGTTGTGTTTTTGAGATTTCTACACCTTTTATTGAAAATATTTCATATTCCTACAAACCTATTAAATGGAAAACTATAAATTTAATGGGAAAATAATTTTATAATTCATGAGATAATTACATAGGATCTCTTTGTAATTTCATAGTTATTATTGACTATTATTAAATATTTTTCTGGAAAATTATTCTTGGAATACTCTATTTGAAATGTTTTATTTCTTAGGTGATGCATGTATAACACGTAAATATTTCAAACAAAAGTATCAAAATTACTGATATATTCTTAAAAAATCATGAATCTGAATATTTTGGGATAAGAGAAAATTTGTGCTATTTAATTTGGATTTGATAACTCTTTTTTATCAATCACTATGGTGGCTTATGATGTGTATTATATAAAAACGATTCTTTCAATAAATTTTCATTGACATTTCAATTCCATTAACATTAACCACTATCATTATAAAATGAAACCCCATTAAAATATTTATTGGTTAATATGGATTTTAAAAAATTTAAATCATAAAAACTGAATGAAACAATGAATTATTATTCCATGAATCCAATTTATTAAATTTTAATTTTTTGGCATCTAAATCCTTAAATCTCTTTGGGGAATCTATTTTATGGTTCATTGTTAGTGAAACTTGTTTATTGTATTCTAATTATTATCATTTTTTAGGAAAATTAATGATATTTTTAAGACAACTAATAATTATTTATCAAATTATATATATAATTTTGTTTGGAATATTTTCTAGGTGAATTAATTTCATGCATTGGACATGTATTCAAATATATTTAATAGATAATAAATTGGTTTATAATAATGAATTTGTTTTTTCCTATTATTGTGAATATTTCTTATGATAAACTATTTATATTGTGGAATTAAACACATAAAATCAATATAATTAATATATGTCTATTTTATTGTATATAAATAACTTAAAATAAATGTACTGAGATAATATTTCTACATAATGTAAAATTTATTATTTTATGATATAGGACACACTATAAATTTGTGGTTATTATATATTTTTATGGTCTATTATGGGCTATATTGGGAGTTAGAGTCCAATATATGTATTTTCTATGGTGTGTCGAAATATTGGGGTTAAATTTATGATCTCATTCCCCTTTTCACTTATCCTCAACATCCTCTTGTACTTCTATTTTCTCTTATAAACATAGAGTTTTTATAAAATTTTGGTTTTACATGAAATGTGGATAACCCTGATTTTCATGGGGATTTTTGTTCTTATTGGTCAGAAGAATCGCATAAAATTTAAAACCATATCGTTTTAGGAAGGTTTTATCACTATAATAGTTTTCAGGTAGGTTTCTATATGTAATTACTCTAACATGACATGAACATGATAATTAATCGTTTATAGTTTATTTAATTCTTAAAAAATCATAATCTATTAATAATGGTTTTATATCAAAATTATTTATATTTTTATTAATGATTTTATGTTAATGGTTTTATTAAGGATTCTTCATAAAAAATTCCCCTTGTGTACATTTGTTCAATTTATGCATTCGATAAATTTTTTTTTGCAATTAGGAAGTTTTAAATTAATTTCTAAAGGATTCATTTAAAGAATTTTAATTTTGAATGAAACATTTTATGAAGATTAATTTTTTAAATGTATTTTATTTTTATTCAATAATTACTTTTCAAAAGTTTGATATTATGAACTAAAGGTGTTTGATAAAAATTATTTTATACACATAAATATTTTATCAAGTTTATAAGTGATATTTTTAGGTATGTTTTTTAATGTCATATTTTTAACCATGGTTTATATTATGTGAGGTTTAAAATAGATTATTGCAAGTGAATTGAATTATTATTGGTTATGTGATGGTCCATTGAATATTCTCCTGGTGTTGTATATAATTAAAAATATTTTTTATTAAATATTGTATGATACCAAACTTTTTTTAAGTTTTCATAGATATTTTTTATTGTAATATATTTTCCAATTTAAATTAATTTTTTTACCTTGGTGTGTGTTTTGTTGAATATTATGGAAAATGAATGAAAAGGGGCTGTGAAAAGTTGCCACGTGGTTACAGAAAATTGTGCACCCAACCCATGAAACTATACTTCCTTGGTCAATGAGGGTTCACATGTCTAGCACACAGTTTTTCAAAACATGAACCTTGATAAGACATATCGTTTACCCCCGAAAAATCTACTGCATGGTTGGAACATGGGTAAGGAAAACGATACGCCCCTAACCCGAAATCATGCAGGGTAATTTTAATTTCCCAAAAATTGGTTTTAAAATTCACTAAACCCCCAAAACATCCCCTAGTCGACTCAAAATCAATCCAACATGATTTTGGATTATTTTATATCTTTGTGATGGGATTAAATTTCATATAACCTATATTCTTTAATATTCTAATTTCAAATCAAAGATATTCTCCCCTCCTGGTATGTGGATCACATCCCGATTCTTTCACATTCATCCTCTCTTATTATATTATCCTTTTGATGGAAGTAATCCACTATTTGGTTAATCTAAACCTATTTGGTGAGATATAGATCAAGGATATAGATCTATATCTATATTCATAAGATGTTGATATCATTAATCATTATTTAAGGTTTTAGATCTGGATTCTGATTTACATTATTTCACTGTTAAAATTTTGAGATTTCCATTGAGAAATATTCATCAAAAAATTATGGCAGGTGGTCTAATATTAAATTTCTTTAGTAATAAATTATATATGTATATGTACATTTTATTATTTGTAGAATCCATTATCAATTCAAGTCTTTAATTCATTTAGCCAATGTGGCCAGTAGATGAATTGGATTTATTGATGGAATCAATAATTAATTTTGTAATTAATTATGTGGTTGATATTTTTCCTCTTAGATAAATAATTTTACAAATAACTATGAGATTTAGTGATTTGTGAATTGAGATAACTAATTGTAGACAACTTATGAGATATTGATGACATAAATTGAGATTATTAATGGTAGATTAATTATGAGATATTGATTCCATAAGTTCAGATAATTAATGGAAAATTAATTATGGGACATTGGGTTTATTACATTGAGATAATTAATTGAAGAATTAATTATGTGGTATTGAAATGGTTTACTTGAGATAATTAATTGATTAATTTATTAGTGCCTATGATGTATATAAATAGTTGGGAAATTAATTAAGTGTATTTTTTGCATAAAATAATTGTTGAATTAAAAATGAAATTTTTGTTGAATAATTAATCAATTAATTATTTATGAGCAAAAGAATGGGAACATGTTCATTCTGTTGAGAATTATAAATGTTAACATGATCATTATACTTATGATTAATGGAATGGGAATACTATCATTCTATTAAGACATATGCATTTCTATGTGTTCATTATACTAATGAGTTAATTAATAGGGACATGTTCATTCCATTGAGAAGTAAGAATGGTAACATGGTAATATTATATGTATATTTTCATATTGGTACCTTTGGATTGTATGATGTAATTTTAAATAACAAAAATAAAAGTATGTCATGATATGGCCTCACATGAGAATACTCTGGGCTCTGGCATGATCCAAAGCTGGTATTGAGATATGATATAACCAATGAATAATTCATGTTATGACATGAGTAAAAGTAAGTATTATTATATAATATTCCCTAGAAACACGTCGGGATCCTATGTGAGCTGAAAAGACATAAAGGAATGGGTTACTTTCGGAACCCTATAGTTTGTGTGGTTTAATAAAGATATGTTGTATAATGTTGTAACTATTTAATTATGAATTAAAATTTAATTATTTATATAAATGAATACACTATTTGACTGGATTTGTTTTAGTCACTATTGGTGGTGGATGAATGAGTCATACTGACACCCAACTCTGGCTACGTGATTAGTACCAGAATAAACTTTATTATTGTAAGACAGGTTTACAACCAAGTCCCTATGATATATGGATGATTTCGGGTTAGGTCATGGAGGATATAATTAGATGTGGTTTAGGACCTATATGGGATTTATTAGTGACTCTATTTTCAGTTTTCTTTTTTGATGCTGGAAACATAAGTTAGTATTTACTTGTTTATATTTTAGTTAGATATTTTATTTCTTCATAGTTTATCATGAAATATTGGTATTTTTATGGTTAATTATGACTCCATAACTTTTAACATTTCTTCTTGGTTTTACTCTGTTAAAATAGTTTATATTCTCCCCATGATTGACTTATTAGACTATAACAGTTATTTGATAGTCTCTGGTGTATGGGGAGGTGTGCTTGAGGTCATGTGACTGATTGGCTTAGGGTACCTATATGTGCCACATTGTTTGGGATGTTAAAATGTTATATTAATGGTCCAATTTTTTTATATTGCCTTTTTTATACTACTTGGAAAATATACACAGGAGACTAGGAAGATTCATTGGTTTGTTAGTGAGATTGTTCATGGGAATTGCAAACCCATGTATGGGGGAAAACCAAATAATTCAGGTTTGGGTTGTTGTTATTGTTGTTTTCTGTTAGAGTTAGGTATTATTTCACATTAGGTTTAGTTCTTGTTGTGTGGTATAGAAATTATTATTGATATATTATGATAATTGGCTTGTTTCCCAATATGTTATGAATGTTTAGTCTGTATAAATCATTCTAGGAAGTCATGATTATTTTTTCACATACATCATTTTAGGCATATATGGGGATATATGTTTTGAGTAATTTTTTTAACATATAATTTTTTCCCTTTCTATTGAAATTAAATTGAAAATGGTTCCAAAAAGTAAATTCATTGTAGTAAAATGATGAAAATGAGAATAATTGGGTGTCTAAATAAGAAAAATTACATGAGAATGCCCTTACCTATGTTAACCAAGACCTTGGTGTAGGATGGTTAAGGGTAGAGTAAGAGCCTCAGTTATGACCATGTAGAAATATTTATGGAATATAATTGTAGTAACATATTTTTCTTATTTTTCTAATGTTATTATGATAATGTTATTTTTTGTGTCCTAAAATTTGTTCTTGTCATATTAGAGATATTCCTCCATGATGATGCTCGCTGATAGCATGACCCGATGGAATGGAAAGGAATTTTCTTCTAGTGATGGTACCTGAGGCACTCATCTTTCTCAGTGAGGATGTAAGAGATTTTTTCCAATAGAAAATCACCTTCATCATGCTTTTTATGGAAAGAGACTAGGGGTGTTTTGAGAAGAACATATTAGGCCAAATAATAGAGTTTTATTTTCAACACACTCCTAGTTTTACTGTAGATGGTTGACATGAAGGATTTGACTTTTAAGTTGATTCCATTGAGATGATACATGACCATATAGAGACTCTTGTTGAGAGGAGGGTCATGTTGGATTATTATATACTATAATGATTAGCGAAGAGCTAGTGCGACGTTGAGGCGTGGACCTAATAGAAGAACGGTATGTTGTAGAAGGACATCTTAGATAAGCTCCTAGATCACTTCTACCCAGAGACATCGAGGTAGAAAAAAGTCATGGATTTCATGTGGCTAGATTTGGGTAAAATGTCCCTAAGGAACTATGATGGATGCTTTAAAGGCCTATAGTAATTTTCATTGTCTTTGATAATAGATGAGACTAATATAAAAAGATGATATCTGGATGGAATTAAGTGTGTTATTAAGTCCCAATATAACCTATTTATTTTAAATAATATTGAAAATGTGGTATATCATGCTCTCATAGCTGAGGGGATCCTAAAGAAGCCTTTGAGTTCTACATGAATTTTTTCTACTAGATGGGCATGATATAAGTTTTTTTAGATTATGATGTGACATTATGAATATTTTTGTTAGGGAAGTGGAAAACTATGTGGTTAGGTAGGAGGGTATGTTTTATATGACCTTACTAGAGTGAGTCTCCATCAGTGTGGTAGGACAATCCAATATAGTAAACATTCCCCCAGACCACTAGTGGAGTTCATCTATTTAGTATTTATGGGCCCTGAACATATGTTCTATAGGACACTACGGAAAACGGTAATTGATGGAGTGGCTATAAAAGGAAAGAATGAGGTAATGAGGTCTTCTACACCTTGTAAAAATGGAATTCGGTGTTCTATTGTTTTAGGAATTAGCGGTTTTGAATGAGGAGATCCTTGGAATGAGAACCCATATTAAAATAGTGTTGCATCTCATGGGAGTCAGGCGACATCATAGGATATAGGGGAAGGATAGTTGCAGGTGGTGTATCATACACTTATAGATAGAGATACTTGAACTTTTATAGTGATGTGTACTATTCTTGTAGATTCTAAATGTTCTACTGTCTTATTTGATACTAGTGCCTCTCATTCCATTATATCATCAGAACTTTTTATTTGTTTGAGACTATCAGTGGTATTTTCGATTAGTGTAATGACTATAGATACACAATTGGGATTGTTTTTTAGAGACATCTATGTGTGGAAAATAATGTTCTCTCAAGATTGGGGTGTATCAATTTCTCTGGTATCTCTATATTCTTGATATGTCAGGCTTCAACATAATTATGGTTATAGACTAGAAGGTATTATACCATGTACACATTGATTTTTATGGTTGGAGAGGGATAATTACATCTCATAAGGGTTACAGTCACATTCAACCTTGAGAGTGGGATATACAGGCAGGTAGGGCATGACAATTCACCCTAAAACTGGGAGATCTCAGAACCCATGTTTCTATTATTTTTCTATATTATGAAAGTGTAAAACATGATTATTTTTAAACAGTAGTGGGACGGTTTCATGATGTATTTACTAAATACTTCTTTGTGATTCTACCTTAGAGAGATGTGGAATTCATCATTGAGCTCATGTTAAGGGATGATGCAGTATCAATTAATCTGTACAGAGTGACACCAATAGAGATTCACAAGCTCATGAATTAGATGGAGGTCTTAGAGGATAAATGTTTTTTCAATCTATGACTATCGCATTGGGGATCACCTATATTTTTTGAAATGAATTCTAATGGGATTTTACGCTTTTGTGTAACTTATCAGTAGTCGAACAAAATTAATGTAAAGAACATCTTCCCTATTTTCCATATCGATGATCTTTTTGAATAATTGAGAGGACCATGTGTGTTATTAAAGATCGACTTGGGATTAGGGCATCATCAGATAAGATTTCAGATTTCTAATATATCGATTTATTCTTTAAGAAGAAATTATGTCCAATATGAGTTGGTCGTAATTCATTTTGGGTCCACAACCCACCATTTGTAATTATGTACTTGATGAATAGAATAATTCATCTGTACCTACATCAGTTAGTGGTGATATTTTTGGATAAACAATTCATGTTCTCCAAGACTCGTTATGATCACTACCAATATCTTGATATCATCTTGAGAACACATAGATAGAATCGGTAATAAGTCGATCTATCAAAGTGATTGTTTTTTTATTGATCTGTTATACTTATTAGGAGGCATCATCTAATAGGAAGGTGTGTTGGTGGAATGAGATAAGGTTTAGTCTATTATTTATTGGGGGAATCAAACTAATTTTTTTGATAACTGTATCTCTCCAGGGATAGAATGATATTATCAAAGATTCATTCAGGAATTTTCATGTCTGGAATCCCCACTTTTATGCTTGACCATAAAAGTGATAATATTTTAATAGTCACAAGATTGTGATAAATCCTTTAAGGAATTTAAGAATCATTTGCCATATTCTAAAATCATGATCCTACCCAAGATGGGTGAGGATTTCATGGTTTTGATTCATTTGGTATCAAACTCAATGTTATGTTGATGAAGGGAGATAGAGTTGTGGCATATGGGTCTCGGCTACTAATGCCAGATAGATGAAACTTCTCTATGAATAACTTCGAGCTAGCAGTAGTGGTTTAGGAATTTATTTGTTGGTTGAACTATATTTCTAGTGAAATTTTTACTATGTATAAGGATCACAAAATCATAAGGTACGTCATTTCATAGTGGGATTTAAATCACTGATAGGGGAAATGGGTTGGGTATATACAGTAACATGAAATTGAAATGGCCTATATTCCGAGAAAGAGAAATATTAATGATGAATAAATATAGAATAAATATAAAACATAGATGGTTTATGAGCCTAGTTCTGAGTGTAAAATGCTCCCATTGATGGTTAATATATACGTTGTGGTTCATGAGAGTTAGGAGAAGATGAATCTCATATAAATCTCTGGAGAGCTGACACTTTTGATCAAGATTAGAGACATGCAGTATGAGCATCCATAGTTCTTTAACATGAGGGAATGTCTTGAAGGTGGGGGGACACCTTCTGATTGGAGAATATATTTCGACGATCTCATTTGTTTCATCAATAGATATTTTTATGCCTATGATTATGCGAGAGGAAATATTTTATGGATTTGATGCTTCGAAGTGAGTGGTACTTCCATGTGTGACCAAAATGTATCGTGAACTTCAGTGAAAGTTTTGTTAGCCCTGAATGAAAAAGGAAATAGTGGGGTTCGTGACATGATGTCTCACCGTTCATCAAGTGATGATATATCATAAACAAATTTTATTTTTTCTATATCCAATTCCATTTTTGAAATGTATGTGGGATTAATTGATTATGGTTCTTATGGTGGGTCTACCAATTATTCAAGGAATAATGCTGCCATCTATGTTGTTGTGGGTCAACTTGTCAAACATCAATATTTCATTCTGATATAGGTAAAAATTCATTGTATATATGTTCAGAGTACTTTATATTTGAGAGATAGTTTATCTTCACAGAGTTCCATGAATTATTGTTTCAGATCATGACTCAGTTATTGCTTTACTATTCTGGAAGGTCATACAGAGAGCACTTGGAGTGCATGTAAAATTTAGTAAGGATTCTAAACCATAGAAATAAGGGTATTCAGAGCATTCTATAGATGCTCTTGAGGATGTGATGTAGGGGTGTGTTCATTACATTGATGGGTCTTGGGAGAGTGCATGTATTTAGTGCAGTTTTCCTATAACAACATTTTTTATGAAACTATAAAAATTGAATCATTCCTTGCTCTTTATGGTAGTCTATGTAGATCACAACTGTGATGGATTGAGTCTTGTGAGATATAGTTACTGGGAAAAAACCATGTATATGAGACATTAGAAAAGGTGCATCTTAGTCAAAAACATATGGCAACAGATCAGAGTAAATATAAATTATAAGATTATGGGTAGAGATAACCCCTAGAGATTAATAAGGTTGATCATGTATTAATTGGGTGCATCCTTCTTTTGGTTCATCACAGGATATCGAGACAGGGCATGACATTTCCTTTGTTTGTTGGACTCTCCATGATTGTGGAGAGAATCTGGATAGTGCTGTACTGATTAGATCTCATACATAAATACATCATTGTTCATGAAGTATTCAATGTATCACAAATTTTATAGTATCACCCTAAACATTCTCATGTGATCGATGCTAATCATGTCGAGCTTGATATAGATGTTTCTATTGTGGAGCATCTGATACATGTGTTAGATAACAGAGATATGGTGTTTTGGGTAAACACTATGTTGGTTGTTTGTGTATTGTGGAAGCGTGGGTATGTGTAAGTGGAGACTTGAGAAATACAAGAAGATATGAGGGCATAGTGGCCTGATCTTTATAACATAGAATCTTAAAGAAGCCCAGTAATCTATCTCAAGTATGTTATCTTATTAGGTGGAGATATTATAAGATCCCAACCTTTACTGGAGTTTTCTCGGATATGTTTTGATATATTTTCCTGATTAATTATATACCTCATTAAATGGGGTTTTACATTTTAGATTTTTGGATGAAAATTATGAATAATGGATGAAAATGGGGTTTCTCGCGGTTAGAACATAGTTAGAGAGAACTATTCTTCGATCCATATAGATTGTGAACCTTGGACAGTGAGTGTTCTCACATCTGGTGCACATTTTTTCAAATCTTGTGCCTCGAAAAGAAAAAGTGTGCACCGTAAAAATTAATAGCACATTGTTGGCATAGGGTTTAGGGAAAATCTTTACCCATTCCAAGGATACCATATTTAGTAACTTTAATTGCAAGAAAATTTGTTTTAGAATTCTCTAATGCCTCAGAACATACACTATGTGAACTAAACTCTGGGCGACATGATTTTGGATAAATTAATTTCTTTTGGAAGGGATTTATAGGACTTCCAGCCTCCATTCATCATATGCTAAATCCTGAATCAATAACCATTTATCTCCTAGTAAGTGGATCTCATCACAACAAATTCTCAGTCATCCTTCCTTCATCTCTCACCCCATTGATAGAATTGATCATTTGTTTTGAAATATGTAAACCTATTTCTGAACATCTAAAACTAGGATTATATTTCTAGTACTATATTTCTAAGATCATGATATATTTTATATTTTTAGGGTTTTAGAACCGCATTCTGACCTACATCATTGTTTAACTCAATTTTGGACCTTTCCATTGGGCGATTTTCATCAACAAATTAAGGTAGGTGCTCTAATAATAATTTCTCGTAGTGGGGATTTTGAAATGTGTATGCATGTTATAGAGTGTCTATCGTTCATTATCAATGCATTCCATAAATTGATTTAGCTAATATGAACAATTGATGAATTGGGTTTATTATTAGAAACAAAAATTATTTTGAGAATTAATTTTGAGGTTGGGGTTGTACATTTAGATAATTAATTGGAGAATTTATAATGTGATTTTGTTATTTTTGAATTAAGATTATTAGTGGTATATTAATTATGAGATATTTATTCCATGATTTAAGACAATTAAAGGTCGATTAAAATTGATATAATGATGCTATGAGTTGAGATAATTAAAAGATAGAATATTTATGGGATATTGGGGTTATTTTTTTATATAATTGATTGTATTATTAATTATGTGGTGTTGAAATGGTTGAATTATAATGATTATTTTATTATTTAATTAATACTTATGATGTACATAATTAAATTATTAATTTTATGAGGGTATTTTTTTGATAAAACAACTGTTGAATTAGTAATAAAATTGATGTTGAATAATTAATTGATGAATTAATTGTGAGTGAAATAATGGGAACTGGTCAATCTACAGATAATTATAAATGGTAAGAGGGTCATTATATTTTTGATTATAGGAATGGGAACATGGTCATTCTATTAAGAAATTTAAATTGTAAAACACACATTATAAATTTGTGAAAATGAATGGTAATATGGTCATTCTATTAACATGTAAGATTGGAAGCATGATTATATTAACTATGGATTTTTATGTTGGTAACATGGGAATTCATGTGTTAAATTTAATGAAGGAAAATATTTTTACTCTATGATATGGCCTCACTTAATAATACTTTTGGATCCCTCACGATATTAATAAGGTATTGAGATTTGATGTCACTTTTCAAAACATTAGTCTCATTCATGATTTGAATCGGGTATTAAGATATCATATATCTAAGAAACACTTTGGGCTTATACATGAGATGAAGTAGAAATAGAGGGATGGGTATCCTTGGGAACCCAATAGATTATGTGGTTTAATATAGATTAATTGTAAAATGTGATAACTATTTAACTTTTAATTATGACATAACTAACTAAATAACTACATACATTATTTGAATGGATTTGTTTTAAACACCGTTGGTGGTGTCTTGTAGAGTCATACTCACACCCTACTTATGTTTCCTTATCGGTTCCCAAATAGACATTATTGTTGTAGGCCATTTTAATGGAAAAGGCCTAGGGATGGATATCTGATTTTGGGTTAGAGATTCGAGGAGGGAACTGGTCATGGTTGGGTATCCACTAAGGATTAAATCTTTTATTTATTTTAATTTTCATTCTATAGACTTAACCCTTATAAAATTATATCATGTTTTTTAATTTAGTTGGATGTTTTATTTCCTTCTTGGTTATCATTTTAATATTGGTATTTTCTATTTTTATTCATTATTCTTCTATTTTTATTGTATTTTATTGTGTTTAATCTGATAAATTAAGGTATAATCTCTATATGGTTGACATATCAGACCTTTGTTGCTAGTTGGGAGCCTCTAGAATACAAGGAGGTATGATTGAGGTCATGTGACCTCCTGCTTTAGGGCATCAATATATAGAAAACAGGTCGAAACATTACAAATATTGTGATATATAAATAGAGAAGGGTTAATTTATTAATTTAATATTTATTGATATGTAGTTCTATTCACATGGGAGACTTTGGTATCTCAGTGGAAAATTGAAGGTGAGTTTTAATATACATATATTTTTCTCTAGATAGTTTCCCATAATTTCAGTTTTTCTCTATCTATGGGTTATAACTCTATGATGTAACAAGGATAAGTTAGGTGAATAGTCTATTCTGTTAACTATAATTAAATATGTTGTTCTGGGAAAGAGTTATAATATTTTCTTTGTTTGATCAAGGAAAATTCCATTTTGGTGATTTATTAATGATGTTATTTTATTTATGTATTGTTCTATTTCTGAATATATTTACCGTATATTTTTATTCACATAAAATAATTTTTTTGTGGTGTGTTTCTTTTAGAACCATATTCATTTGTTTTATACTCATTTCATTCTGAAATAAATCATTGTAGATTTGAAAATTGAGGGAAATAAGATATGTTTTTTCCTATGAAAAAATTAATAAATTTATCTGATAAATATATTCCATACTATCTTGTGTAATTTTTTTTAAAATGGAATTACAAATATTCTTTGTGGTATCTCGTCGAGCATTATATCACACCCTATATACACACCGTTTTGTGTTCTTAGTCTTGTAATCACTTTGTTATTTTTTTGGTCAAATAATTTAATAATTTTAGGATTGGAATGTTAACTCGATTAAGGATGTAGAAAAATTATGGAATATGAGGATATCTAGGTTACAATTTCCATTGAAGGTGTTTATTATTTCATTTAGTCGAAATATTTCATTTATTCTTTGATATCATTTAAATTTACTAGTTGTAATTATAATTTTTGCGTAATGGTTTATTAATGATATGACTTGACCCACTGGGTCCCTCCAACTAATAGTAAGCCCAATGTGACACCCCATACATGCCTCTACTAGTCCATGAGAATGTTTGTATTAATATATTGAAAAATCACACCTAATTGAGGCCTTATCCTGATATAACCTTACACACACGCACATCTCACAACCAATAAATAATATAGCGAATAAAACAAATTTTGGGAACACATTTCATTTCTTCTCTACAAGTGTCCATAAAAAATTTATAAAAATGGTAAACATAGTAAAAAATAGAAAATACATGACCAAAATCCAAATAAATGGTCCAACCTACTTAACGGGAGAGTGCATCCAAAAGAAAAATATGCACACTATCTATCTTTGGTATACTGAACCACTATTCTCCACCAACTCCTAGTCCTCCTATGACTCAAAAGAATTGTCTATCACATGAATAATATAGAATAGGAATGGAAAATTTCAAAAAAGTGGTGAGTATATAGATACCCAATAGGATTACATAAAATCAAAACCCTAAAGAATCAATTGAGAGTAAATTTTATCATATCAAAATATAGAGGGTGAAAAAGAAAATAAAATGTGAAATGTAATGTAGAAATACTCATTGGTGGTACTAAAGCATCATGTATTGTTTCATCTTGAAACACATATACTATCATTCTACCTCTTTCATTGTGAATTCCCTTCTACTCTTAATGGTCCATTAACATTATATATATTGGGGTTCCTTACACTATAAAACTGGTTGAAATAACAGACATTGGTGGTGGATCCATTTCCTATCAAATATTTATAGAATAGAGAAACTCACCTACATAGATAAATGTTCAATACCTTGGTAATGAAGTAAAAATTGATTCCTCGTTCTGAATTCAATGAGATGAAGATGTCTTCCATACTCATGCTCACATGGGAGAGATCCTTCTCATTAGTATAATTCAAGTCCCTTTGGATGAGACAACTCTCTATAAGAATTAAGAGGGAAAATAGTAACCAATATGATATTTTAAAAGTTATCAAGATGTACCTACTGTTTCAAATAAGACAGAAATGCAACTTATTTTTTTCAGTTATGTGATATTTTAATTAATCTTGATATCATTTCTGCTACTATTATAATGGTACACAGTGTGTGTTCATGTAATTTATTGGTTGTTTATATCATAATTTCCCCATATTTTTTTAAACACATCAGGTCTCATATACTCATGCAGTAACCACCACATCCATTGTGAATCCCAATAATAATTCCTACAACCCATGTTGACAAATCTGTAATATCACCGGAGGTTATATTACATACAACATTTTCATATAAAAATATACTTTTCTGGCCTCTAAAATCTTTCATTAAAAGTCCAACATAATTGAAAACCATTTATCCAATATAAATCATTTTTTATCAGCCCTAATAATACTTTATGAAATAAATTTCAAAGTTAATTCTTCTAATAATGACCTTTGGAGCCGTAGAATGAAATCACAGAATGAACCATATTCCTCTATAAAATCAATTCACATTTTAATTGGGCATGGGTTAATAATGAACAACAGATACATTAAACCATGAAACAAAAATATGGTAAAAACAAATTAGGGTCATGTTATGTGTGTCATATCTCATTGACAGAGGAATGAGAAAATTTTCAGGTTTCAAAATAATTATCAATTCATAATACTAGTGAAAAAATAATGTACATTTAACAAGGATGATATAAGGATAGATTTATAAAATAATTAATGTGTGATCGTCATGAAGAATATAATAGGGTGATAAATTAAAAAATATAAAATTCCATAACACATTCTTGGATCGATATATGGTGTATAAATATTCATCATCATTTTCATTGTTGATATACAAGAACATCCATCATCAATGAAAATACTTTGAGTAAATTTATCATTGTTCCTTGATCTGCCATCATCTGATTATGAAAAAACAGTCATGTATAGATAACACCTTCTCCTCAATCTCTTTGGGTTATGTGCCTAACACTGGAGGTTGGATCTAATGATTATTTATTGGGGGATATTATAGGTTTATTCTTAAATAAGAAAATAAATAAAAAATAAATTTTATTTATTTATTTTCATCTAATATCAACTATATACTGAACTCTATCAAAACTAAAATGGATGAAAAAAAAATCAATTCAAACATATCATAAAAACTAAATTCAAAATTCCATGAAGGATTGATACTTCTTATATGAGACACTATTTTGACATTATCAAATTATTTCTAAAAAATGCAATGCACATGAAATATTATATTTAATATTTTTAATATATATATATATATATATTGTTCCACACATGGAATATATTTATGTGGAAACTATTTTTTTGATTCCATAAATTCATTTTAATATTTTCCAATATATTATCAAAATATGAAGTTGTTACATTTTCCCTACATTTAAGGATTTTTATCCAAGAGAGTATTCACATGGTTGAGGGTACTATGATAAAAACATAGTTTCCTAATCCAATGATCTCTCCAAGAGGTTCTCAGGACTCCATTGAAAATTTTCCAGGTTAATATATCACCTATGAATGATATTCATCTGATGATATTCAATCACCAAAAGTTACTTTACGAAGGTAGATTCATTCTCAATGTATAGTTCACCCCCAACCAACGATCTATGATAATTCATGCACATATATCATCATCTGAAATGTGTTGAAGAATTCCTAATCCTATTTCAACTATCATGTAATAGATAAGATTTATTTTACCTCGATAGTTATTAATAGTGTCTTGAAAAGGTTGATAAACATAGAAGATAGCATTCCACCTCTGCCAAATATCTTCATTCAATAGTTAGGTGATACATTAACAGACCCATTGACTCAATTATTGAAAATCAATGGCCTTTACTGTCATTAAATATAATAATTTTTAGGGCTCTATAATTTCTATATCAATTTCTTGTTGATCTACAGGAACACTACCACTTCCTAAACCAAATCTGGATAAAAAATTGATGACTCTCCCTGCTCATACCAACACCATGTTAACATGTAGGACCTCCTATAAAAGGCCTAAAATGGTTCTATACAGATTTTGTAATGATATCTATCTTTTACAAAAATATCCCCCAAGGTATGATGGTCCTCTGAGATTTCGAAAAAAAATAACACAAATGCTCAATACATGTCCTCTAAGAAGAAGTGTTCTACTCAGTCTATTCATCTTTCTATTAGTGGAACATTAGGTTTGTTTAAAACTATGTCCCAAAATCCTCATGTAATTTTATATATAAATTGGATTTTTATTGTCCATTATGATCAAAAAAATCATTAATGGTAGACCCTATTATAAAACTGTATAGGGCATATACAAGCATCTCTATATCTCCGATTAACATTAATCTCAGAAGAAAAGGAAGTAGTCTTACATTGTGAGTGTGTATATGATAACCCAATTGTCATTGTGACCTCTTTCTATCCATCGAAATATCATCAATAAGTCAATGGACATTCCATACCCCCATCCACTACATAAACTCAAGGCGTTGGTGAAAACCCACTATAACCTGGTGCTCGACCTCCACTTGATAGTAGGTGTATCATATAGAGAAAAATTATGTAAAACTAACATTTCATCCAAGGCCACTAAAATTAAAACTAATCATCATTATTTTATTTTTAAAAACACTTTATTCTACTAGAGTTGTCTAAAAATCCCATAGTACCACCTTTCTCTTCATAAATGGAATAATCATTCACCCTAGAAAATTACAATGTGCAATGTAGATATTGATAATCCATCCAAAAAACACTCTATAAATATCATTTAGTGAGAGACATCACAACAAATATCTCTATGTTGTGCATCCATTTCATTATTAAGAAGTGTAGGGGCAGCCATAATTGAATAATATTATCCTACTTTTCACTCATCTACAATTGTCAATTGCAATAAGGACAACTACATCAACCCCTCTCTGAACAACTATAAATTTTATTTCACACTGAGATTGTTATCTACTAATATCCCATTTCTATGAATATAATCTATCTTAATGTCATAATCATGTTGGAACTCCGACCTTCATCTTTGCCTCAGGATGACATCATTCATAGATAATATGATCATTAGACTCTTATGATCATAATAGACATTGAATCACAATATCCTAGGATAGTAACACCAATTTCTTAAGGATAACTCCACTAATATTGGTTCCTTGTCATGGGTCGTGAAATTATTCCCATATTATCTCCACTATCATGACCCATAATAAATAAACATCTACCATTACATTAAAAAGGATCCAATCTTATAAATGGAGGAATTATAAAACTAGAAATAAAAAAATACATCTTCTAGTATTCTAAACATGAGGTTTCTCGTAAAAAAATACTAAAACACTTCGAAATAATATTGGTAGTTTTATATCTAAATGAAAAGACTCCACATTCAGGTTGAGGTACTCAAGGGTGTGGTGAATCTAGGAAAATTTATTATGAATCTCTAGTAATGTCCATCCAACCCAAGGATTCTCTATATATCTATCACACACATTAGAGGAACCCATGAAAGTACTGACTCGATATTCATTGGGAAAATTAATACCCCCCCCCCCCCCTCGAGGTGACATGTCCCAGGAAGTGGACCTCTTGATTTAATGATAGACATGTTGATAACATAAAATGAAATTATTGTACCAGGAGTATATCTATGAACATACTAAAATGCCCTGCATGACCCCCCTCTAATGATAATCATAGGATGATTTAATATATTTAATCCACAAGAAACTAATCTAGAGAAGGCTAGAAGATCTATTTTATAAGTCCCATATGAACATGTGGGGAATTAATCTAGTGAAATTGAATAAACAAGTACCTATAGTGACTATAACGACATCAAAAAAAATTAATTGATACATATTTATCCCAAAATCATAGATGGTGATAACAAAACCTTTGTTAAATATTTTAGATCCCCATATCCCCATTAATATTATAAAATTGTTCAGTTATTCTTGATAGTGGATAATCATTCATGATAGTCACCTAGATTAGGTGACAATAATACACAAATACCATCAAAATCTCATCCCCTCATTGGATATAACATTCGGGATGGACAAGCGAACATTGGGTGTGATGAATCCCATCTTTTATAGCTCATCCAATTTCACCATCCTATCTCATAGAAATATAGTGTCCATTCTATATTCTTATATAAATATAAGAATAGTCCTTGTGCACATGTTTAATTAGAATTAACTCTCCATATGGCAACATAGGCTTGGTACATCCTAGAGGAAGGAATCCTCATACTTCTCCATAACTAAAAGGAACTTGGTGCTCATAAATTTTCCTAATAAATATTTTTTATGATCTAATTAGTGGTTAATTGGATGTATCCTCCAGTACATATGAAATTTATACTAAACACAATATTACTTTTCACCAATGAAGAAAAATATCATCCCATCTTTCTAGATACTTCACATGCATATGATATGACATTAAATATTTTCATAGACTATAGAGATATGATTCGTGCCTATAATAAGATCATGTGGTCTCATAATGAATATAAAGATATCCAAGGAGAAGATCTCTCCTCTAAGAGTGATTTCACACTATTAGTATAAATTGCTAATTATTATATCTCATCCCGTAGAAGTATCTAGCCATTAGGGTAATTCTCAAGGCTCTATTGAAATCTCTGAGACAGAAATTAGCAATAATATAAGAAAATAATGACTAATAAAAATGTTTATCAAAATTGTGGATAATTTACATTAGTCATTGATCGTATCATAATCCATGTTTATATCCTCATAACTATAGGCCTCTATCACATAATATTATCTTTGTCCCTAACTAATAGCTCCCTAATCATGGAATCTGCAACCTATAGGTTTTAGGGGAGCTAGTGATTGATGATCATAAAATTGTACTTTGCGTACATCTCTCATAGAACCTTGGTCACATCCACCTTCCTTGTGGTTTCTTTACTATCATAACATCATCTTACTCAGTTCCATGCCCACTGCATGCCATAATTTTATTTCCAAAAAGTTAGAAAGTATCATAAATATTTTTTCACACATCATAGGAGTAAGATATACCATAATAATGTTATCTTAAAACTCTCAATAAACCCTATGATGCTCATCCCCATGATTTAGTCATAATATGTATGCACCTATGGTTTCATAACCTCAAATCATATCTTAATTATCTTTTAGCTGAAAACACTTCCCCATAAAAAATAATATCACTACATTACACCTAATTACCCTCATCAAATAATACCTCTTCCACAATAGATCACTATATTACCCCAAAATAGAGAGGAATTAAATGATCCTAATCACAATCGGACGTCTTTCTGAATCCCAATCTCAAAGTCACAAGCCAAGAAGTGTATTTCACAAAATTTACTCAAGGAGTAATGTAAGAGGTTATTAAATATCGATTCATTCATTATGATAATCATGATGAATTTTTTATGATTCAGAATATTTTGAGCATGTACTTCCAACAACCTCACCAGAACATACTTCTCTCTGAATAGATACTCAAACTTCTTCCAAGAGAGGGTTGCCTCATCCAAAATATGGGTAACTAGTCTCGACCATTTAATTATTGACTTCTAGAGAAATATAACTACTGACACTAGCTTATAATTTAGAGTTTAACTAAATAATGGGAATACTAACACCACTCACACTATCACTTATTATATCACCTAAGTGTATGGATCGCACAGAATCTTGGGCCAGTCTGGACCTCTAAATCTTGTGATGTGCACATAAACTCCATGAGTCATCTATAGGTATATTTAGGGACAACTTATACCAAACAAAATGGGTATAACACACACAAAAAAATCATATTTATGTTGTAATTATAATCAAAGGTTGGATGCACCACACACTATCAACCATTTTGGTGTCATGTCATGATTAGGTCCCATCATTAAGGCCTCATCACTATATGGGTAATCTTTATAATCCTTTTATGGTATATTTGGTGTCTCTCTCCAAAGATGAATACTACATTAGTCATGATAAACTATAATAAATGATGATATATGTAGATCCGAATTAATGATTAAATAAAAACCATAACACAGTACTATATAAGTCACTTAACATTGTTGGACATACAATCCCCCCCCCTTGTGTGTTGAGTCAACAACCAATTTATCCACACCGAGCGTATAGATATGTCATATTTTGTACCATAACTTGGTTACATAGATTTTAAACTAATCTATAGAAACTTTAATACATGTGACTGTGTACCCAAAAAAAATTGTAGTTGCACTATCTCCAAACATTGGTCCTAATATGGCCTATTAGTTGATATTAGTTAGTCCTAAGTCATCCCACTATTCCCAAATGGCTTGTATTAAGTTGATTGTAACACCCCAAAATTAACTATAATTGAATATTGTTAGGTGATTATTGATATTTAGACATATATCTAAGAATTGAGGCCTTATCCAAATGTATCTTTACAGATAGACACATCTCACTACCATCAAGAAATTACTTAAAAAAAACTACTCATAAGAACTCAATACAGGTTTGAACTACTGGTATTCCTCAACAGAGTTTGAAAAATAATAAAATATAGTATAAAATGGAAAAATACAGGACCAGTATCTAAATATAAGGTCCAACCTTATATAAAGGTGTCTATCTTCATGTGAAAAACCGACACCCAATCTATCTCCACTACACTACACCCCTATGATACACCTACTCCAAGTCCTCTTAAGAATCCACCAAATTTTCTATCATCTATATATGACATGACCCATGTAGTCAAAGTCCATGTATGGGTGACTATATATATACCCTATAGGATACCTTGAAATCATAATTCATAAAAACATAATATAGATTAATCAAATAAAATCACAATATATAGGGTAGAAAATTAATGATGATAGAAAAAATAATTCAAATATGATCATTGAAGTTACTCAAGCCGTAAAGTACATTATATCTTAGCTAGATATGTGTATATTGTTATTACATATGTTGACTTATGTATCCTCAATCAATATGTATATTATCTTTCCTCTTCTATTTTTGGACGATCTTTACCCAGTAAATGTGTGTGGAATAACAAACCCTAGTAAAGGATTATTTAATTTTCTGGGATATATATATCGATAAAATTATATATATTAAATAGAGGTCCCTACCCCAATAATGTAGTAGAGATACCTTAAAATATTTTAATCACATTTTAAGTGGATCTCTACCACCCTCATACTCTCATGAGTGATATTCTACACATTAGTATAATCTATGCCCTATTGGGTGAGATACCAAACTCTCTTGGGGGATTAATAGGGTAATATATGTTCCTAAAAAACATTTTAAAGTTCAATGGTAGTACAAAAAGTGTCCAATAATACACAAGACATATCTCATTATGTTAATTTTTACACATGTCTTATCATCTCATATGGAATGTTCATCCCTATATACATGGCATGTTGATGTTTCACATAGTGTAAGAGGTTAGAGAAGGCACTCAGAAAAGTGACTTAGCATGTGTTAATGTTTTCTTTTTGTGTTCTTGTAATCTTATTTTTTTTATTTACTCTAAATATTACATTTTGATTAGGTGAACTAGGGGTCACATTATGTGTAAGAAATGTACAGTGTCACGTGACATTTAAGATAATCCGGAAAACATATCTTCTACACCTAGTGTGATACATTTCATGGCTTCATTCGAAATATATACAGTGTATATCAAAATTCATAATTATTTCATAAAACATGTCAAATATCTTATAATAATGTCGTAAAAGTCTCATTGACTGTAAATGATATTTGAAATTACAGCAACCCTTGTTGGTTGATCCTTTAACATCATCAGTGGAAAGATTTCAGCCACTGTTTTCCTTAAAATAATCCTACATTAGGCCGCTAAAATACTACATACAAAAATATATTTAACCATAAACCATTTATCAACATTATTAATTATTCATATTCATTAATCCTATATCAAACCATAATCTATTACATTAATGTGCAACAATAATTTTTGGAATATGAAAATAATATCGTATAATAAATTAGCTTCCAACATAAGGTTAAATCATAGTCTAATTGAGCTCTGATAATGAATGAATTGTGGAGGGATAAATTCTTGAAATAAAATTTTAGAAGAAAGTGATGTTGTTCAAGTTATTCTTCCAATACTCCATCGATGAGATAATGATGATTTTTTGGGATTTAAAATAATTATCATTCAATAATTAAAAATAATTATTAATTGAAATTCAATAATAACAATCAATGAATGAATTTATAAGATAATTAATTCATTTTATTTGTGAAAAAATATATAATACTAAGATAATCCAATAAAACTAAAACACCATACCTCATGTTTGCTTCTCTTTTTGAGGAATAATTGTTTTTTATTTTTTTATTAGAGAGATCCAAGATCCACATCACCAATGTCAATTATTATATTATAATGATCATTGATCTTCAATCTACCTTCATCTAATCATCTAAATTATCTCTCTTGATGATGATACCTCCTCATTAATCCCCCATTGTTATGAAGCTAACCCTGGAGGATGTATTTTGTAGGGTTTAAATAGAGGCTACACTAAGTTTTGACATATATTAGAAAATAAATAATTAATAAATATATTTTATTTATTTTAATCAAATATACACTATTGAATTATCTCTTCTAAAATGTCCAAAACTAACAAAACACATGTTCCATATGGTGTAAAACAATATTCCCATATTTAATGGATTTCTCAGTATTCTTATTCAGGAATTTTTTTTAATATTATTCTATTATTTATAAAAAACATGCATGACATATTCAATTTAATATTATTTATATCTATACCATTCCATATCTATACCTATAGTTTTATGACATCTCCATACCTGACTCAAAAAAGGTTATTTAAAATTTTACAAAGTATTAAATATAAAAAACCAAATCATTTCATTATAATAGAATTTGTATTGATATCACTTATTATTTATGCAATAATTAATAGAAAATCACTCTTATTCCACTGGTCATACCCTTGGTACATGTACAGACTTAGGGAAATTGAAAATGTAACTTATTTTTGTGGCCAATTATAAAGGTATTTGTGTTTATATGCTATATCATACAACTAATTTTTCATGTTTTTGGATTTATTATAGTACTATTTCATTAAAATAATATTTAAGGAGATTTCTTTATTCTTGTGAGCCTTTTTTTCTATTTTTTAGATTTTCTTCACATAATTGGGTGATATGATCATTATATTAATTAATATATTTTTTACAAATGATTTTTGTTAAATTTATTCATTCTTGTAGAGGATTATAATGTTATTTGTTTCAATGAAATATTTTAAAACACCATGGAAATATTTTTATATTTATATTTTATTGATGTATCACACATTATGTACTATATATATCAAATAATATTGACGGGTAAACCATGTAAAAATAATATAATTCTCTATTTTTTGGTTTTTTTTACAATTATGATCAATTGGTACACAATTATGTTTTTTAAAAATATAACCATAACTTACATTGAAACTGGTGACTAAAAAGTGGTTAAAAATTTTCAAAAATTTATCACAACAACAATTCAACCATCATCATAGAATTTCAAGTCCTCAGATCTCTTCAGTTGGTATCATAGTGGGATTCTTCTTTAGTGTTCCACCAATAATAGCATTCCAATTTCGAAAAAAACTACTTAATGGTGAAACACAATTTAGTGATAAATAAGGGATTCCATACATTTTATGTTAATGTAATCCATATATAGAGGCATTGTATAGTTACTTTTCTTTTATCTTTTGTTTAAAATGTAATGGATATTATCCCATTAAGATTTACATTT
Organism: Viscum album; assembly: GCA_963277665.1. Lineage (NCBI taxonomy): Eukaryota > Viridiplantae > Streptophyta > Magnoliopsida > Santalales > Viscaceae > Viscum > Viscum album. Next base: position 849,670,381 of record OY728138.1, on the reverse strand, counting down.
ATAAAAGATTACAGTTCTTTATCTCAAACTAATAAAAAAAATTATAGATGATGTCGAATCTTGAAATTCCATATATTTTTCTCAATGAGCTTGTATCTCAAAAATATCATTGATTTTCTGTTATTGATTTGAATATAAAATAACTTCCAAATCATTTATAAAGGAGATACAATAATGAAGGAGTCTATGTGAAACATAATTTATAATGAAATTGATGATGGTTAGAAAGATAAGGATGTGTTTACTGTTTATTTTTTACATGGTCGAATATAATTTTTATTACTACTTAATATAATTTTAAAAACATTAAGGATTCTATAAAACTGTATAATTTTCCTTGAATTATTGAAAATGAGGATGATTATTGAATTTTAGTGTCATATGACCAGAACATGGATAACATATATCTCAACAAAATTCTCAGTATTTTGATCACATATGAGATATTGATGGGATCATCACTTCTGAATAAGATAAATATTAATTAATATAATTAATTTAAGTCCATATATATTTTATAAATAAATGAAAATATTATTTTCACAATATGAATATTTAAATGAGTAATAACATGCTTTATATAATGAACTTTTATCATTTTTTCATTGAGTTTATGAAGTGGGATAGAATAATACAAAAGAATGATTTTATTAATGTTATTTAGTCATATTATATTTGATAAATTTTATTTTAAGACACAAATGAATAAAAATGAATATTAAATGGATAATAAATCATATAATAATTTCTCTATGAAAAAAATAATGGGAGTCGATTATAAGAAAAGAAGAAAAAAATTATTTCGGGAAATTGAAAATTGATCTATGGGAAAAAAATAATAATCCACCTAAAAATTAATTAAACCCTTTATATAATCATAAAAATGAAATTTTTGTGTAAATATTTCATGATAAGGTTGTTTAAGATCTTATATTTCACAAATATATGGTATAAGACTCTTCTAATGATGAGAAAAATATAAATGATCAGGTAAAAGAATTTAAAAGGAGTGTGTCCAATGATTATATGTTGAAATGAACATAAATAATATTTATACATTATGGAAAAATAAAATCTCTATAAATAACTCTTTATCTAATGACCCATCTCTTGGGCCCCATGCCATGACTACTATTATCTAGAATCCCAAAGCCCAGGGGATGGATACTAGCACCAAAGTCATTATTCCAAAAGTGGGAGGATTTCACCTGAGTATCTATACACATGCACACACCTCCCATCCGTAGGTATTATAAAGTAAATCCAAGGAAACCATGAATGAAATACACTATTTAAAACACAACTAGAGTAAAATGGAAAGAAATGTATAAGGTGGAATCCCGGTCCACTATACAAGACCAAAAAAATAGTACAAAACTAAACTCTATGTCCATAAAGCTCTTCCCCCGAGAAGCCTACCAGAAGGGTAGGTGAAAGGTAGATTCTAGAATATTTAAAAGTACACCCAGTCTTTCGAATCTCAATGAACACTACCTGGTCTTGGTCCTCCCTAAAATCCATCAAAGTATTGTTCGTCTACACAAGATTGGACAAGTGCGGGAAAAGCCCATGCAGGGGTGAGTAAAACAATACTTAGTATAGGACCCATAAACCACCAGGGTAAAGAACAAGAGAAATTACACAAAGGAATTCATAGTCAACTCTACTCAGGTATATGCCCATAAATATACCATGATCATCCATATATACTTATCTAATCCACTAATAAGCATAAGTTCCAAAATTATATCAAGTTCCAGGATTATCATTGAAGGTTCAAGGTGTAACACAAGAACCATGACTACATGCTCCACGAGCTCACCATACCTAATAGCACCCATCTGAGGGATACACACGATCGAGTATAATCATAACATTCATAATGGTACGTATGAGAGAAAGTTCTCCATTGGGAACATTCAACTAGGTCCAACACTACTGCCCGACCCTAGAGGTCTGGTCATCATAGATATTCATTCAAAGAAATACTAAGGAAACCCAAGTAAAAAAGGCTCACTCCCACCACTGTACATCTAAGACGGATCCATGCTTATAACCATATAGTGAAGCCTCAGTTTCTCCTATAAGTATTAGACCACACCTCAGTCTGTCAAGGGAGAACTAGCTCCTATCTAGGAATCTCTTTCATCAAGATGATGGTAATACTCCTTGCTACAGTATCTGATATCTAAGGGAGAATCATCTCCAAATGAGGACCCATTCCCTACCGAGTTGGGGAGTTATACTCAGTGAATAGAGGACTCATTCCTTGGTATGATGTGTGACTGACAACTTTATGAGTTCATGTGTGTAGGACCCGCGTTGTGGTATTACAAGGGAGTAAATACTGTTATAATAGAGGATCCACACCTTACCCGATAAGGGATTTACAACTATATTTCATCCTAAGTGGAGTAAACACACCCTAAAATGGTAGGGGAATACTGACTCCATTATTATTTTTTCTCTATGGAGGGCCCACCCCCTACTATGTTAGGGGACTACCGACCATAGTCTAGAGGACCCGCTCTATAGAAGAGAAAGGAAGTACCGACTTTATCGTAAAACTGCATAAGAAGAACCCACTCCCTGGAACGGCAGGAGAGTGTTGAATCTTACAATAGAGTACCCTTCCATACCTGGTAGGGGTGTACCGACTCTATATGCATTTGGTATGGAGGACATGTAGCCTAGACTAATAGGGGAGTGCCGAATCTAAGGATAGACGACCTGATCCCTAGAACGATAGGGGAGTTCTGAATCTTCTTTTAAGAACTTCTCTAAGTACCGACACCCTAAAATGTGCGGAGTTTCATCTCTATAATAGAAGTGGTATTAGGAGTACTCGCATATTGTCTCATTAAGGGAGTAAATTTCCTAAAATATCATCATAAGAATCTCCCCAATTCCACCAACAGTCTGGTCATACTAGGAGAGCTTAATCTTATAAAAAAAGAAGATGTGACCCAACTTCCTTAAAAACTCACATAGAGTATCTCAGAAGCACCATTTCTTCCAAAGGGTCCTAACATCATAGATGGCTCATCAAAAATACACTCTGTTTAAAAGTAACATTCTTTTTTCTAAAACGAGGGACAATTGGCTCTGGATCTGGTCTGTCCTATTGAGGCATGCCCGGTCTGCCTAGATGGGCATGACCCGCCAGTAGAATTCCAGCCCTCCTTTGAGAGGTCCAGCTCTTTTAGATCGGACATGACACTATTGCGTCTGTTGTTCACCAAGTGGCACCATCTAGCGCTACCCCCAAATCCAACCAATCAGCATCAGCAGACCGGAATCTCCAAAAATGGCGTGACAAAGTGCGTCTCATCACGCAATGGTTCTCCATATCTATAAACCCCACGTTTAATGTCATACATTCTCTTGACCGCCGCTGAAAGAGTTTGATATCAGTCGCACCAGCACGCAGTCGCTACCGTGTGCCGTTACCAGTCACCACTGGAGCCAGTTGGTTGTTCGGCAAACCACCCAACGTTCTCTTTTGGTGCATTAATTGAATTGAAATAAGACTTTCGATCCTTTCATTGTATTCTTCACTTCCATGTCCTCATAATTCCATTGTTATCTCTTCTTCTACAATGCTCTCAATTTCCATTATCTCTCATGCTGCCTCGATCCATCCATCTTCATCATTCATCACTCCTCCACAATCGTTGCACCATGAGTGGTTGTGCATTGATAGACCGCTCATTTTCCTATGAAGAACATGAAGAACATGGAAATATGGAAGGATAAAATCAAAACAAAAAAGAGATGAATGAAACTCCACTGTCTTTTTTCACGATGTTATTCCTCTCTTGTTATAAGTTTTAAACAGAGAAAAATATAAACATGGAAAAATATGGAATATTAATTCCCCAAGAACAAGCCTAATAAAACCCCCTATAAGAACCATGATCCATGGTTCAACATGTGTGTGTTGATCCATGCTCATCGTTAAATTTAAAAATGGGGAAGATTAATTTAAAACTCAACCCCTATCGAGAGTTTGGATCTCTCGAAGTCATAGATTGAATTTTCATCACCATGTTGATCCTTGTTCCTCCCACATTAGTTGATCACAAACTGTCATCTTTTGTTATGATCTCTTTCATTTATCCCACCATCGTTGGTCGCTCACCATCCAAATCTTCATGGTTTCTCAGCAAAAACCAGCATCCTCCCCTCCCCCCGACCAGCGATCCTTGTTAAGACATTAAATAAAAAATCTTGATGTGTCATTTTTTATTACTCAATATTTTAAAGTTATTATGTTGGTTCATTAATGAAACAAAATTTTAGCTTCATTTCATTACATGCTATTTCACTTCAATGGTTTCTAGAGTTCACACACAAAAAATAAACATGTTAATTTTACATTAAATCATTTATAAAAGTACAAAACCTATGTTTTCCAATTAACCCACGCCAGTCGATGGTGAGTCCACTATTTAGTAATTTCATCATTTCGGACACAATGATGCTCTTGTATTTTTAATCCATGATCTAATTTTTGACAATTCCAAAACTATGCACCTGCGCCAAATTAATTCACTTAACAAAATAAAAAACTAACTTTCACCCTCAACTAGTTCCAGTCCGAGTTATGCTCTGCATAAGGGAACCACACCCTCACAAGCTCAAATGTAATCTAATATTTCCCATCTGAGTTACAGTTTTAGAGATATAAGGATTTAAAAATATATTAATTTTTAAATAATTATTTTATTTATGTCCTCAAATTAACTTCCATTGTTGGCCCGTGATGGCCAACATTAGGCCTTTTAAAGGAAAATCAGGCCATCATGATTTCAATAGGGCCCTCATATTTTTTATCTGAGAACTGGTTCAGAAGATAGAAAACCATGCTCACACATTTAATTAATAAATATTAAAAAATATTGGAAATCCATTTTGGCCAATTAAGGTGTCAGAATTACATATTGTCTCAGATCCTGGTCTTTGTGAAAATCCCAATTAAATTTGAAAAACAAAATCCACGGAATTTTGGGACATTACATTATCCCCACCATGAGTATTTTCATCCCAAAAAAGAAAAATCCTAAAATAAAGGGAAGAAAAATGAGTTCATCAGGGGTCTTTGTTCATCTTAAAATCGCACACCCCAGGTAACCAATGGGATCAACCACTTTCATGTCTAGCTTCTGTTAGGTCCACATCGTGCAACAATGAAAAAATGAATATTAAGTTGTGACTTCTAGGAAAAGCACTAAGAACTCTGATCTATTTGTAGTCATGGGGGTCTATAGTCTCACCCCCATGCTAACCTAACGTTGATACAAATAGAAACACATAGTTTAAATTCACCCCTAGATAAACTATGTTAAACACTCTGAAGTATTATGCCTAAAAGGATGATGCTAAAAGTAAATTTTTATTTAAGAACGAAATAGGGAAACCCATTATTGAACATTGGTTCTTACAATGCCCTTGGTCTACAAAATCCAGTGGCCACAAAACATGCGGAAACTAGAAAACTATCACACTCACTTGTGGTATTCTAGTTGAGTATGGATGGTAACCAACCAATTCACACCATGGAAACAACATGGTGTCTAACTCTACCATAGTGGAAGGTTTCTATGAATGACCATTATCAAGACTCCACCATATGCTGCCAAATATTTCCATTCAGCAGAAGTAATGCCTATTTTCACTATCATAGAATCATTGTATCAATTTCCTAAAATAGTTAATTTAGGAATGAATAGTTGTATTTCCTACTAATAATGAAGTTGTATGGTTATTATGCAATTACTAAGAGATACCGACTAAAACTCTCACCTCCACGAGTCAGGTCAGACTATCAGCACTAGTGTAGGATCAAGGGGTCTCCTCCTGAGGGAGTCTTAAAGCATGAGGTTCATGTCCACATTCCAATCGAAACCTCGAAGCCTCAAATAGAACTCACAAAAAAAGTATAACAACCAACATCATTTCCTTTTTAAATGGAGTTTCTAAAAGAAAAGACACAAATAATACCTCAAATATCTCCTCGAGATTCTTGATAATAATCCATGACAGCCTGTATCTATCCTCTCCCTCACCCTCCATCTCCCTATGCCTGTCACAGACCACCTCCTGCTACACATCAAGCTCCTCTGCCACATCCGCTGACCTATGGAAATTAATACTCCAAGCGTTGTCTCTTACAAGGAGACTCATATTCAAACTCCCTCTTAGTGGCACAACGGGATGGAAAATCCCTAGCATGGTGTCCCTAACCATTACAAGAGAAACACTACCTCTCCAATCGATGATATTCTACTTGGTGTTGCATTGGTGCCACAGACCCACATGTTTGTGTTCAGGATTGGGTATGAATCCTACAATGTGATCCTGTTTATAGTTGTCTTATATCTCTAATAGGAACCTCTACCTCATGACCTCTAATATAGGTCACATCACTCTTCTCCTCTTCCAGTTAGCTCTCATCCCTTAGGTCTCACTCTAGCACCCCCAACATACACTATAATGCTAAGGGATGCAACTGACACCATAATCCCCCATCACTCTCCCTGTTTGAAGGTCTGGTCCCTGGTGTAAGGGTCATGCACCAAATTTGTAGATTAGTGAGAATGATCAGTGAATATCACTGAGTACTCTACTACAATCATGCTTTCCTACCATAGGTGCAATAGTTCCTATATGAGGACATAGTGTAATGTTTCTAGAAATAAATCCTCCATGAATAGGTCCTCGAAGTAAATATAGGTGTGGGTTTCCTCATTGGGAGTCTGGAACACTATGCTCTACCATTTTCCTTGTAAGATTTGAAGAAGTATTGGGACCAGTAAGACCATCTGGTCAAAAGGCTTCCTCACTAGGCAAATTATTCACATAACCACCTCAATCCAATCCTCAACTACATGAGGATATGTCTCACCTCAGATGTTGGTAGGTCATGGACACTGGAACTCTTGAACTGCACTCATCATGTGTGCATCCTCCAATATATGTTCTGGTAGAAACTGCAGATCGACGGGTGGCTACATCATTGGTGCACCACCTTGAGGTAACGCCATAGATTCAGTGCCCGGAATAGAAACCTCAACTCAGGTTGGATCATCATCACGATAACATAGTAGAATCTTATATTGGTTTCATCATGGTTACATACAGAAAAAATTATATATGAAACATGGTTAATGATTATATCTAGAGAGCTGACTCAAGTAGGACAGGGAAATAACGACCATTCATACATGATGCATGTACCCTTTATTTCCTCAAAACAATTGTTTTCCTTGAATCGAGTCAGAAAGTAGGTGTTCAGAGACCTGGGGTATGGATATGTCTTCCATTGCAACAACATTGGAGTCCCAATCATAAAATCTGATGTTGAAAAACATAACATTGTTTACCAAAACCAAAAATGGAATTCCCCGGGTATTTCAGGTAGAAATGACCACTTCTGATACCAATTTTTCACGACCCATCCCCTAGGTCCCGTGCTGTAACTACCCCAAGCCCACCTCCCAATGTCCATTAGCTGGTGACTAGCACTGAAGGCACTATTCCACTAGTAGGAGGCCTTCGCCTATGTACTTATACACATGCACACAACTCCTAGAAAAATGTACTAGAATGTAAAACCAAGGAAATCATTCATGTAATCCACTTAGTAAAACACAACCAGAGTACAATATAATATAAAGTACAAGGTGGAAAGCTTGGCCAGTATACAAACCAATTAAGAGAAAAATAGTATAAAAGTAAAACACTATGTCCATGAAACTCATCTGTAGGGAAGCCTACCTGGAGGGTAGGTGAGAGTTAGTTGTCTAAAGCTATAGAAGTACACCTCGTCTGTCTGATCTCACTGAACACTACCAGGTCCTAGTTCTTCCTGGACTCTATCAAACCATTAGTCATCTGGAAGGGCACAACACGTATGGGCCAGGCCCGTGCAGGGGTGAGTAAAACAATACATAGTAGGGGACCCCGAAACATCAGAAGAAAAGAACAAGAGAAAACCACAAAGGAATGTTCTATTAGCTCTACTCAGATATATTCCCATACATACTCCATTAACATTTAGATATAACTGTCTAAGCCAATAAGAAGAATAAGGTCCTACCTTATAGTAAGTACATGGCTTATCAAAGAAGGCTCAAGGTGTAACACATGAACTAGGAGTACATACTCCACAAGCTCTCCATCCACAATAGCACTCATTCATGGGATACAATCCATCAATTATTATAATACAATTCCTAATGGTATTTAGGAGTGAACATGCTCCATCGGGAACATTCTACATGGTCCTACTTTAGTTCCCAACACTAGAGTTCTAGTCGCCGCAGCCTTGCGCCTGATTCAAGACTAAGGAAACCCAAGTATAGTAGACCACCCCCACCAATTTATATTTAAGAGGTAGCGATGCTCTTAACCATCTCATGAGACCTATGTCACGCTCATATTTAGTGGCCCACACCATAGTCCATTGAGGGATAACTATCTCCTATGTCAAAAATCTTTTTCATCAAGTGGATGGGCCCCCTCCATGCTACTATGTCCAACAACTGAGGGATATCCATCTCCATATGTGGAATCTCACCCTACCCGGTAAGAAGTGCTACTATGTTACTAGAGGACCCACACCCTGGTATGATAGGGGTGTACAGACACTATCAGTTCATGTGTGGAGGACCTATGCCCTGGTACGATAAGGTATTACTGACTCCTATAATAAGGTACTCGTACCCTACATAGTATGGGAGTACAAACACAGTTATATATCTTGTGGACGAACCACGCACTAAAACAAAATTGGAGTACCAAATCAATTATTCTTTTGCTATGGAGGACTCACACCCAATTACGTTAGGTGGGTACCGACATAAAGCTAGAGGACCTGCTCCTTAGAAGGATAGGGTAGTACCGACTTTACTGTAGCACTACGTAAGGAGTACCCACACCTTGGAACTACAGGGTAGTGTAGACTCCTAAAATATAGGATCTACTCTCTAAACAGTAGTGGAGTACCAACTCTATATGCATTAGGTATTAAGGACCCACTCCCTATTCCAATAATTGAGTACCGACTCCAAGGATAGAGGACCCTCTCCCTAACACAGAAGGGGAGTAATGACTCATCCTTTATGAACTTCTCTGAGAACCTACCCCATAAAAAATTGGGAGTCCCATCCCTACTAATAGAAAGGGATAAAGAGTATATGCGCCTAGTTTCATAAAAAGAGTAACTGAACAAAAATCTCATCATAAGAATCACCCCAATTCTACCCAAAGTTTAGCCGTTGCAGGAGAGATTACTCTTAAAAATAAAGATTGTATCCCCTAACATAATCAAAAACTCAAATAGAGTATCCCAAAATGACTGTCTTGTCCAAAATATCCCAAAATCCATGATGGATTATCAAACATAGCCTTTTTTTAGAATTTATGGGCATTTTTGTGAAATGGGGGCTAGTGGGGTCCAAGTCTGATAAGACACAGTCACACCGACCCGGCCCAAAGGGCCCTGTCTGATGGGCCAAGGATCCAGCCTAGGCCGTCACCAGAAACCCAGCCCTCCATTGAGTGGGATGACTCCTCCATATTGGACATGCCATAGCTGCGTCCATTATGCCCCTGATAATGCAAACTGGGGCCACCAATCTATCTTGCTGGTCCGCATCAGCATACCTGAATATCCACATGCCTCTTGCCCACATGAATCCGGTCACATGGAACTGCCATAGTCAATGAGGCAATTCACTACATCCAAAAACATGACAAAAGATATAGTGGGTTCTTCTGACTACCACTGTAGGTTGTCGGTCTCTATCACACTGGTACGTGGTCACCACCGCATACCACCACTGCTAAGTGTCATCACGCCAACTAGATGTTCCTCGAACTTCCAGACGTGCTCTGGTGTTCCATTCTTCGAACCGGAAGGACCCATACAATCCTTTCATTCTTTTTTTCATTATTGGGGCTCAAAACAATATTGTGATCCCTTCCTCTAGAAAGAAATAGATTTTTAGTATCTCACATTCTGCCTTGACCTTTCCATCTTCATTGTTCGTCACTCCTTTGCCTTCATTGCTCCAAGAGTGGTTGTGCAAGGACTGACCAATAATCATCCTGCAAAGAACGCAAGGAGTGCTGGATGAAGAAAACATAAAATCAAAATAGTAAATAGAGGAATGAACCCCCATTATCATTTTTCAAAATATTATTTAGTATCAATTAGATGGTTTAAACAGAGAATGAAAAAATTTAAAGACCTGGAAATTTTGTGGAAATATATTTTCATAAATACATGAGAATTTTACGAGTCTGTGAAAATTGAAGGCGGAAGCTTTTGCGGCCCTATGTGCCCGTAATCAATTTTTGGTGTTTTGTTTTGGTATATTTTGTAATCATACGAGCGGGTTTTTATAACATTCGAATTGATGCATAGAATTGAAATCTGATGGCACTATTGAACTCGCAGCGCCGATTTTTTCTTAAAGGGACATTCACTTCGATGACAGTGGGTCGAGAATTAAAGTTAGTTTTTGGGTTGTTGTGGAAAATAATAAAATAACGTGATCTTCACTTTATTTTTATTTGAGCTGCCATGTGGGTGTTTGGATGTGGGTTCCACTTAATCTATATCCTCTTTATGGAGGTTGGAAGTTGGAGGTGGGACCACCACACCTTAACCTCCCATGAGGGGTTATGGTGGTGGGGCCCACCCTAACCTAACCTCCCATGAGAGGTTACGACATGGGGACCACATAGAACTGATCCCCCTATTAATGGGAGGAGAGTAGAATCTCTCAACTCGGAACATTAATGAAAAGGATCACCTTGAACTTCTCTACCATTTATGGTACCACCACCTCTCCTTTAATTATTTGTGCCAATGCATAATTTATTATACCAAATCCTTCAAATTATTTAGGTGGATCCAATTAAATAAATTCATCCAATTTGAATATTGTTCCAATGAATTAATAAGATATCACAGTCTATTATTATTTTGGTTAGCATTTCTATTTTGGTGTAACTTGGGAGAAGAGATAAAAGCTCCCAATGAATAATGAAGAATGAATAATGAATAATGCCAACGAGGAGTGACTTTGACTTCCTTCTTCAAATACTACCGATGTGGAGCATCTTTCTCAACCGACGTGCAAGCTCGGGATTGGAAGTGTGTGAAGGATGTGAAAAACAATGACAACACTGTCTTCTTCCCTGCTACTTCGTCAACTAATGACGAACAAATGTAGGGGTTAATTTGAGTAATGCTTCTTTCCTTTTTCTCATTTTTGGCTGGAAAAGGAATCGTTGCAGAGGATGTAAAACAATTGAAGTTCATCTTTCTTACTCCTTGATGAGCCAAATATTACGACCCTAAATGCGGAGGGTGTGGGTCAAACCATCATGGATCGGACCCTCCACCATACTTATTTGTGATTATCGTCGGCATGGAGATGAGGTGACAGAACGACGATGGAAATGGACACGCTCCCCATGGCCTCCGTGAACCGTGCTACCCTCGTGGTGCTCTGACCAAACCGGCTCTGCCACATCATGCCAAACTGTGTCGCCTTCCGGTTTCTGAGCCCCGTCTCCCGTCGGCCGAGCCAACTACTAGCCCGAGCCATGTCAGCCTCTCGGCCACCCGTTGGCCTTCCTGTCGGCCTATCCTGTCACACGTTGGCCCTCCTAGCACCCTACCCGGCCACCAGCCAGCATGGCCACACCCTGCCTGGCCGCCCGTCGGCCCGCCTATTCAGCTGTCGCCCGACCTGTGTGGTCACCTCATGGCATGCCCGACCTCCTCCCGTGGGCCTGGCCGAACCATGCCACCCTCGCAGTGCTCCAACCAACCCGGCTCCGCCTCCTCGGGATGAAACGCGCAGCCCACCGGTTTCTGAACTGTGCCAGCCATGTTGTACGTCTACTGAGCCCACGACTGGCCCATGCCGCTCTGGCCTCCCTATCACCCACCACCTCGCCGGCCAACCAACCCCAGTCAACCGCCGACCTGCCTGCTGGCCTGCCCGACCGCCCGTCAACCCACCTTCTGGACTGGCCATGCACTACCTGGCCGCCTTCCATGCGCCCAGCCGAATCGCGTCGGCCCGCGTGCCCCGTACACCATATGCCACCCGAGTTTCACCCCTCGCGGTGCCTCTAGGACGAACCACTCTTACACTGATCCAAGGTCGTTCTACGCCCTCGCAACTAGTCCGCGGCCCAATGCTACTCGCGGCCTACTGGACCAGGCCCAATGGGTTGGGATGAACCCAATGGGTTATCCCAGACTAAGTCAGGTCGGGTAGGTCCGACTGGGTCGGAACGGACATAGGTTTGCTGCGACCGCCCTTTACTTTCTTTGTCCATATCGTTGGCTCCGGAAGACCATTTGTGGAATCTTCATCAGTGATGGTTTTCTTCGAGTGTGACAGTCCCTTTGAGTATACCCCACTGATGTTCAGGGTAATGTTGAGATACAGTCTGGTTGGATCGTTCATGAATCACACTGGGACCCTGGAACAAAAAGGCTAATAACACACAGACCGAGTGTCAGATTGACGCTTCGTCTGTTGCATTGAAAGACCTTATGACGTGGTGGATCATTGAGATACTTCTACATGGAACTTCATGACAATTTGAGAATTGAACAGTAGCTCGTGGAGCGGATCCTCCTGGAGACGAGCGAGCATAGCGCAGAGACCTAGTATCTAGATGAGACCTTACGACTACTGATCATTTCTACTTAGAGTGACTCAAGTAGCATAGTGGGAATCGCCTTGGTGTCGCGGAAGACCGACATTAGGGAGCGCCTTGGTGTCGCGGCAGACCCACCATACTCGATTGGAGGAGTTCCCTTGCAGGCTATGAGGGGGAGCACCTTGGTGACATGGAAGACCCACATTGGGGAGTGCCTTAGTGACACAGTAGACCCACGGTACTCGACAGAATAGTACCTCAGCAGTCCAAGGTTAGTGAGAAGTGCCTTGGTGTCGCGGCAGGCCCACTGTACTCAACAGAGGAAGAGTTCTACATCAGCTATGGTTTCTATAATTTGAATAAAAATCATGGTTGATCTGAGTCATTACCTTTTGTGTTTTCCTCATGATTGTGATGGATTACATGATATCTTAGGTATATGTATGGGCATATACCTATGTGAGGTTATCTGTTTAATTCATACTTTGTGGTTTATAATTGTCGGATTTTGTGAGACATTTAGGATCTCGGGGTCCCTACTGAGTATCATCATACACACCCCTACTCGGGCTATTCCCACACCTCGTTGTGTTGGATGTAGACGACGGACAACGTGGACTAATGCTGATAGTACCGGGACATGATGGTACCCGGAGTTGGACCATACGGCGTTACAATACACGGAGGAGACGGACGGATGTGGAGTTATGTAGAGGCTTCATGTACCTATTCATTAGGTAGTATTTCCCAGTGGACGATCCAGGAGTTGTTTTCATTTTTTTCAGTACATGTACCCTCTATTTCCTTGTACTTTACAGTTGGGATTTTATTTCCGGCCCATTTACTTTTCATCACTATTTTGTTATACAGTATTACTTGGTGTTTTTCTTCCAACTTGAACTCGTCTATGTGTGTTTCAGATTATAAAGGCAATGCCTTCCTAGTTTAGGGATTTATGTCTTTGGTGTGAGTCGCCAAACCCTGGCATATGGATGGATGGCTTGGGGTAGTCACAGAATAGGCCCCGAGGGATAGGGCATGAAAAAAAAACATGGGAAAATTAAGGAATTTTAATTCCTTAATAACTAGCCTGATAAAATCCCTCTGGCATGAATGAAGATCCATAGGTCAACTAGTGTGAGTTTATCTATGTTCATCATTAAATTTGTAAATGGGAAGAACAACATAAAACATAACCCCTACCTAGAGTTTGGATCGGTCAAAGGTATAGATTGATATTTTGTTTCCAAATTAATCCTTTTTCATCTAATATTCATAGATCGTCATATTTCGACTTCTAGTTTTATCTCATTCCTTGATACCACCACTGTATGTCATTCCCCAATGAATACTTCAAGTCTTCTCAACAAAATCCAACATCCTCCCCCTACTTTTGATCCTTACTAATCCATTAAATAGAGAATTTTTCATTACTGTTTTCTGTTATGTTGCATTACAAAGTCATTACGATGTCTCATTAATGAAACATAATTTTAGTTTTGTTGCATTACATGCCATTTCACTACAACGATTTCGAGAGTTAAAATAAAAATAAAATAAACAGGTTTATTTTATATTAATTTTTTTTGAAAATACCAAATAATATCTTTTCTGGTCTACCTATGCTGGTCAATGTTGAGTCCATTCATAGGTAATGTCAAAATTATAGAGGCAACAGTTCACTCATAGTTTCAATCTAGGAACCTGTTTAAAATATTGCAAAACTATGCACTTGCGCCATTTTAATTTTCTTAATAAAAATAAAAAACTAACTTTCACCCTTGACCCGTGTCGGTCGAGGTTAAATACCGCCTAAGGGAAACACACCCTCACGAGGTCAAAGGTACTCTATTATTTACAATATGTGTTACCTTTTAAGAGTTATAAGGATTTGAAAATAAAATAATTGTTACTTAATTATTTTATTTACATCCATAAATTATCTTCCACTATTGCCACATTCTTGCCAAGATTTGGTCCTTTCTAGGAGAATCCCACCATTTTAATTTAAACAGTTCCCTAAGATTTTTGATTTGAGCACTACATTCAAATATGGAAAAACATTCTCACACGTTTAATTAATAAAATTTAATTTTTTTTTTCAAAAATACCTTCCAGCCACTCTAGGTCATGGAATTATGTGCTGTCTCAGAGCCATGTCACATAAAAATCCTATTTCAATTTGAAAAAAAAAATCCATTGAATTTCAGGACATTTCACCTTAGCATCACATCAAAATGATATAGAAATCACTAATAAGAAAAAGAGTTACTTAAATAATGTTGTAATCCATATTTTTATGATTATTGTGAAGTATATGATCATTGATGAAATAAATTCAAAACAATAATCTAAATAATAATATTTGAACAATATTCAATTAATGTTTTTTAATCTCAAAATTACATAAATATGTTCACATTAAACTATGATTCGTCCAATAATTTATTTTTCTATATATATTATCCATTGAGATATAATATTTATAAACATAAAATCCAAACATTGTAATAATATTAAATGTATACATATATTTACAAATATAATACATAGGTATGTTAAATAATATATGTTTTGGTCAAATAAAAAATTTAATTTGTTTTGTTTGACTAAATGGATAAATGAATTTCAATTTCACCCAATATTATGTGATCAAAATTTTAAAACAAATGTTGTATAGTATGTCTAAATTTAAGATAAAATTAAAAATTTATGAAATTAATTAGAGAATTTCAAAAAAATTTAATCTTTTATAAATCATTCAATGAATATAAAGTTGTTAATAAAATATATCTAGATGTAACACATGTTTGCTGTGTATTTTTGGATTTGAATGCCACTATTAGTATTGGTGTGTGTTTGAAAATAATGTCTATTTTTGATAGAATAATATTAAATATAAAAATAAAATAAATATTACTATATTAATGGGGATATTAACCCAACTGAGTAACATATTTCATCTATAACAAGTGTAATAAATATATTAGGAAAAGAAAACAGTTTTGGATTTTGATCATACCTTCATGAGGTGTGTACAACCTAGAAATAAATTAAATAGTGTATCATTAAATTTTAATAGAAATTAAATCAAAATTGAATTTATTAGAATTATTATGAAATAATAGTTTGATTTTATAGGGATATGGTTGTTTATGATTCCTAAAATGATTTAGGAAACGAAATTTCAAGGATTATTGATATTGTTTTCTCATTTCACATGATGGATGTTAAAAAATATATTAGATGAATCAGAGCATATGATTGTGGATTTTTTAAATTTTGAAATTAAAACCCATTCCAGATTATAGATATAAAAAAAATATAAATCGTCAATTTAAACTGGAATTTAAAGTTTGTTCTTTATATAGATGTTGTGAAATAAATAATTTTATGTGTTTTATAATATTTTGATTATTAAAATGATTTTATTTTATAGAGGAACTTCATATACCCAAGTTGATATTTCTGATAACTATGTTGGGGGATTTGTTCCCAAAAAAGTTATCCTATAATTTTTTTTCTCATATAGGTTATTCACTCTGGTTAAACAATTTAACAAATAAATAGTTTTAGATAGAATAATTATAAATAATATTACATGAACCAAAGATAAAATTAATGGGTTGTTGAATGTTTATGTTTAGTTAATTAATGGTGATCTAAGGGTGGTACCCATGACACAAATACTTTATCTCATTATAGATGATATGTAATTACGGTATAAAGATATCCATAAACACTTCACATCTATCATCGTGGATTATGATAAATAAAAAGGATAAAAAATGAGTTTGAATAGTCATTAATGATCTTATTTATTCCATATCATGTTAATTGAGTTCCAAGAATGTGGATACACATTTTTATTCTCTCATGAAAAACACTTTACACATATCGGGAAGTTGTATCTCACTTTAACCTAGCGAAACTCCATTAATATATAGTATATAATAAATCATGGAATAATCCAAAAGATCATGGAATAATTTTTATTCAACATTATAACTGAAATTCATAGGTCAAATACCATTTTTACTTTTTGAAATCCTCATAAAACTCATTAAATCATTATAGTTCCTAAAAAAATTCCAAAATGAGTATTAGAATGTTAATATTTATTTCATCCTAAAAAAAGTAATGAAATATTATATCATAATAATTTCTCTATTATGACAAGGATATAGTAAAAAATTCCTTATGATTTATCTTTAAAATATATGACATTATTCTTCAAACTTCAATTTTATTAAATACACAAATTATCCTTTTATATTATACTTAATATGTGTGGTATATAAATAAATACTACAGTTTCATAAAATATATTATTACATAATTTTTTAATCCTAACTCTATTAGGCATTTCAAATTATATTCCATATATATTACAATGTAGTTTTATTTATTATATTATAGTGAATGAAATTTTATAATGATTACATACTTTTAATGTCTATATATTTCTAATTATAAACATTCTAAAAAAATTCAATAGTACCTATAAATAATAATGAATTACATTATAGTATAATATAGATGAAATAAATAAATAATGATTATAAAATTAAATAGTTTCCCTCTATTTATGGACTCAAATAATGAAGAAATTTTTTATGAAATAATGATGGAATAATAAGGCATTAATGAAGCATTATTTTGTTACAACTTTGAAGAATATTCCTAGTGTTTCTCAACATAAAACCATTATAAGAAGCATAATATACATTAATTTCCTCAATTGAATAATGATATATTATAATATAGTTCTCAAAATTCTATAAACACTTCAATAGTTTTTTTATTTTTAATCTATAAACAAATTCAAACAAATCTATAATCCTGTGAAAATTAAAAAAACATGAAAAAAATTCATACCTTGTGTATTAAGAAATAACGAAACAAATTCACCATATTCTCAAAATATGAGAGTTATGTAAACACCAAATTACTTGATAGAGTAATTCAAGTGATAGAAAAATTATACTTAGTGCATCAAAAATAATTTTTTGAAAAAGACTCATTATATACTCTTTAATATCTAAAATGAATCATTTAATCACATCGAGTCATCTTGAATATCTAATAATTTATTTTTTAAAATATACATTAAATAATAAACGAATTTTATAACGAACTCAGGTATTGTCCCTCAAGGATACTCCCTCTGAAACCATTCACACCCATTGTCTTATCCTATATTGATTAAAAGTTATTCTCTTTATTGTAATGAAACTACCAAATATTCTTCCCCTTTATAAAAAATAAAATAAAATAAAATATTTAAAATACGAACATTTTAATACTAGACATTTTATGAGATAATTTAATCACATAAAATCCCATGTTCTGAAAGGCATCCCTCATAATTGGAGTCATGTAAATATTTTTCAAATCCATAATTTATGAAACATACTCAAAGTTAATCATACCTCATTAAACCTTCTCAATAATGAAATATTATTTGATGTTAATATTTTTTATCATTAATGTTACCCTAAATTAATGAAAAAAATTATTCAACTTTTTTGTCATAGCTAATCACTAATTGATATAATAATTTGATGCCCATGTTATCAAGAAATTAATTAATTCAAATAAATTGAACTATTTATTATAATGCAACAACATATCCTTTTTTGTCCTAAGATTGATTAAATATTTTTAAGGAATACTATAAAATACATCTTAATATATAAAATAATGATCCCCAAGAAGTTGATAATAAATACCTGACATCAAAAACCTAATGATAATTTAAAAAATATAAATAACTATAGATTTTATATTTCCATAGAGTATATAATACAATAGAGTAACATTGACAATGTTCAATATATGCTACATTAAAATTAGATATGAGCTCTTTGGATTTATTTTGAATCATGCTCATAATGTAACAGTGTAAACAATGACCTATCTTGGCATTATAAAATAGAGAAAAAAATAGTAAGACTTATAATCATTTAATAATATACTCCCTTCTGATCATAATCCTTAAAAAAATTTGTGGCATTCAATATTATATTTCCCATCCTTTTTAATAACCCATGATATATTATTATTGTGAAATAAATATGTTATTTATTGTAGTAATCACTTGAAAAACCATGAAATGTATTACCTCACTAATAAATTATATTTCTATATTTTCTGAAATTTGGGAAGAACTTTTTCCCCAATATTACACTTTGTTTTTGGAAAATATAATATCAATAAAATAAAATATCAACATTAGTGAAATAACATAGTTTTCATTAGAATGAATATTTCTATCCACAATTCCTCTGATAAATTACATAATCTTAAATTGTTTATAAACAATTTATTTTCATGATTAGGGTACTTATTTATTCCCATGAATTATTCTTTTCATCTTACAAAATTATGTGTCATCGATTTTTTTATAATTCCATTTGGGTTTTCAAGGTAGACTACCTCATAAAATTTTCAATTAAAAAATTAATATTTTCAATTAACATGGAACTATTTTTATGCATAATTATATTTCTTATTATATCACTTATAGCTTCCTCTATTGGGTATATAACAAAGAAAATACTTTCAAAATAAAATTTATTGAACTTTTATAAAAATTTTCCCTTGATTTTAAGAACAAATATATTCTCCTAATCACTCTGAATATCTTTAAGTGTGTATTATATCAACAAAACAACACCTAAGTAATTTAACTAAATTTAGTTTAAGAATTCGCTAATTTTTAATGTATATGGGTAGTGATGTGTCTTTTCTGAAAAATTATTTTTACATTTTATGATTTTACCAAATATTTATTCTAATTTTAACTATACTCTACTTTTTTCAATCCCCTACTCAAATTTTTAAGTCATGTATTTAGAGATATATTTATGCTTAATTCAATGATTCCAATAATATTATCCAATCTCATGACTTATATATTTGGATCCATTAACTAAAATATTTTTATAATATATCATATTTCATTTTGAATATATAATTAATTAATTTATAAAATATAAAGAGACACTAATTTAATTTTTATTAATGAGACAAATTTCATACAAGTAAAATTATAATCAACTTTTTTGATATAATATTCTTCAATGGTTTATTCCAGGAATTTTATTTCATATACATATAGTTAGTGTGTTTATATTATATAGTATGAATTAATGTATTTTGATTTCAATTTTTTTATAATTAATTATTAGAACCATTATTAATTCCCTTTTCATTTTATTTTTTACATAACCTATTATGTAGATGGTTTCAGTTTTCCATATGAAATCTTTATTTAAGAAGGATAATATTTTAAATTGAGTTTATTTTGAAAAAATGTAATTTTTTTAATATAAATTAAATTAAATAGATATAAATATAGTTTTTAGAATAAATATAAGATATAATTTAAACAATGTGTTATTGTTTTTGTTAAATTTTTAGTGTCTTATATGGGGTGGTTTTTTCAATATCTACTCAAGGTAATGATTTGGTACGGAAAAATTAAAATCTTTTATTGATTTAATATTAATTTAACTAATTTTTTTTAATTATATATTGATTAAATATATAAAATATTTTATTTATTAGATAAAAATAAGTTTTGAGTGTTATAGAAGATATTATATATTGTGTTACGTTGGAAAAGGGTTTTTTAGACAAAATAGAGAATTCATTAACAAATGGGTTGTCAATTTTTTATTTATGTTTGGTTCTATATGAAATGAAATAATTTTATATTTATATATTGTATATAAACCAGTTTATGAATATTTATTTAAATTTCATGTATTCTAAATTCATTTCCAAATGATTATGTTTATTAATGGGTATTAAAGTAAACATTTCTCGCATCTGTTTATTTTTTTTATTATATAATATTTTTTAAAAAATATTTTTTGGGTGTATATGATCTCTATAATTCTCAAATAAATCGTTTTATTTTTTTATTTTTATGTTTTAAAATGATGAAATTATTCTTTATCTAAATAATACTCTTTTTTATGTCTTCAGATAGATTCTTACATGTTTATATATACAGAATTCTATGTAATGATATATGGAAATGGGTTTATATAGGTATAAGATCCCTAGATGATCGGCCTTGTGTGCATATTCAGTTGATTAAATTGTTGTTTGTGGCATGTGTAGGTTGTTTTTCTAGAAAGGAAAATATTAAATTAATTTTTAATCTAATAATATGATTTTATAGTATTAATTATATTATACTATAGAATAATTTTTTATAGAATAAAAGTTAATTTCATTTTATATTCCCCATTTTAGCATTTATTTAATTTTCAATTTACATTATAAATTAAAATGGGATTTATTTATTAATGATAGGATTAGAATGATATTAAATTCTATTTAATTGTTTTTGAATTGTAGTTTTTTTAAATGTCATATAATTTTAATTGTAGTTATTTTGATTCAAATATTCTCACAATAATACATGGTTTTTAGTTGTTAAAGAAATCATTTACTTATTATTAAACCCATGTAATTCTTTATTTGGATGTATGGGTATTTTTAAGAAGTTGTGTTAAGGATAGTTTAGTTTTCATCCGTTTTTATGTATACATGATGATTTTTTCACCTTATTCATGCTATTAAAATGTTTTTGATATTGATATCATTATTTTTTCATGTTATGGATTTTATTATTTATTTCTATTTTGGGTGTGATGAAATAGGGTGTTAGCATGTGTTTGGATTGAGTACCACTATGAATTTTCATATTGTATAATAATAATGTATTTCATGAAGTTAGTGTTATTTTAAAGGTATTTTTATTAAATCTCTATTCAAAGGTCAGAAAAATTCATTATATAACTAATTAAATTTATTATATAATGGTTTATTGAGAATTGATGATGAATTTTGAAATTATAATGTTGAGTTTTTGAGGTCTCAATTATATTAATACTGCGAGTAAAGGAATAACTTATAGAATTTGATAAATTTTATTAACATTGATTTTTGAATATAAAATCAAATTTATTATATGTTTTTGAGTATTTAATGTGTCTCATGAATGCTGTTATTAAAATTATGAAATTAAAACATCAACCGAGAAATTTTAGAATCTTGACTGCTTTTGAGTAGTTGTGTATAGTTTTTCAGAATATGAGCGTGAAACAAGGTAGTATAATTAATTGATTTCATTGTCCCCCTAATCATCAATACCAAATATACATTTTGTATTTCATTCTAGGTGAATTTTCATGATTAGGAACATTGTTTTTGGATCATTCCACTAATAATGTATACTCAAAAATCGCAATTTCTAACTTTAAAATTCATATAAAAAGTCACTATGGGCCCCTAGCTAAATAATAAACGTCCAAATGATTTGGAATTATAAATCTAAAATTAACAAAAAAAAAATTGATCATGTTATTAATTTAAAATATATTATTTTTAAAATTGAATTTAATTGAACGAACTAAACACGTAGCTGCAGCATAAACCAATAATTGGAATTTTAATATTATCATTTGGTAAATTTATTTGAATAATTGTAAGAATCATATTTCATTTTTTATTATGTGTTTCATAAATTATATATGGGGTAATTATATTTTTGATTTCTCACATAGTAATTAGTTTTTGATTAATTATATATTGAACCCGTGTATATTATCATAAACTATTGAAAACTAATTTAATATAAATTCATTGAAAAACTACAAAAATTTTTATTTGAATAAAATATTTATATCAATAATGTATAATTGAATAATGTTATGAAGATAGAATGTCTCACAATGGGGAAATTTATAACTCCCCATATTTATTTATTATAAATATTTTTAAAAAATTATTTTAAATGAAGGATGTGATTGTTTTAAAAAAATCAGATTTTCTCTATCTTGTAACTGATTCAATGATCATTGATTACATCCATGCACTATAGAATTTGATAGAGTGATATATGCATGGTATGGTAAATGTTCTAGAAACCATTATAGTAAACCTTACATCCTTAAAAGACTAATAAAATAGTCATATTCAATTCAAAATATTTATCGAATTTGGGTCATCATTATATAGAATTTAAAAAGGATTTTTTTTTGTTTAAAATGATTTAAATACAGAAAAAAGGTGTTTAATAATTTTTACATGGTTTATACAGTCTATAAATTCGTTTACTAGGATACATGGGATGGAATTTAAATATATAGTTTGTAGATAGTTATTTTTGAATGGACATGAGGTGGAAAATAACTGATTTTTTTCGTGATGTAACTTATTGAGGGTGGTAAAAATGTTTGAAATATAGTCATTTTATTAGGTACGGTTTGTGTTAGGTGGTGGAAATGTTGTGTTGATATAGGATCTCTTATAATCCATGTGCCAAAAGGAAATCAAAATAAATGATAAGAATCCAAATTGGGAAATATGAATGAATGTACTATAGTGAAGCATGATAATGTATGTTTGATTGAACCGTGATATAAGAAAGCTGATCATTGGTTCATTTTGGTATTATTTCTTAGTTACAAACCCAATCCATGGATTAGTACATTGTACTAATCATAGTATTGAGTTTGGATCAACCTTTTAGTTTGGTGTGGACTAGACATGTTTGGACTCTTTGGGGGTTTGTGTTATTTCCTTTATCTATATTGCCAATAATAATTTTTAAAAATTTTATTTTTTAGAAATTTTCGTGGGTTTTTGTTATTTGAGGGATAATTTTATTCTTAGTATGATAGTGGTGTTTTTAAACTAATGTGACCAAAAAATATTATGCTATCTATTTTGGTTGTTAATATTATTATTGTATTTGTTATTTTGTTATTTATCTTTTTAAAATGGGTCAAGTAGTTAAATGGGTGTTAACCCTTACATCCCATCATCTTTAGTAGATACATCAATTGTGGGTGAGGTGATGTTCTCCCATCCCTTTCATTCATCCATTTAATATAAACAATTAATGTAAAAATGTATGAATTTCATTATCTTAATTATCCTTTCTCTTCACTTTTTTTAAATATACACTTATTCTTCATATCTTCCCTCTTCCTCATTATGATATATTTTTAATTAAGGATTTTGAAAATTGAGTTTTTCTCAATGACTATGGAAACCCTAATTCATGAATTAAAATATTATCAATTTAGGTTAATATGGTCTATTA
This sequence comes from Viscum album, assembly GCA_963277665.1. Classification (NCBI taxonomy): domain Eukaryota; kingdom Viridiplantae; phylum Streptophyta; class Magnoliopsida; order Santalales; family Viscaceae; genus Viscum; species Viscum album. The sequence continues at coordinate 849,646,557 of OY728138.1, read as the reverse complement.
AATGTATGATGCACCATGTTATATATAGTCACATTGATTTATGGTTAAAAAATTAGTTATCAACCTATTATTTTTTGAAGGTTCATTTTAATGTTTTTTTAAATATTGAAAATTGATTTTATATGATTATATATACCTTGTCTAAGTGTATGAAACTATTAATACCTATAATTATTCATCGCTAAATGATGAGGTAGGTAATTTTATGATTTATCCATTACATAAAAATGGTTCTCCCTAGTTGTGTTTTTTAAATATGGAATTTATGTGTTTTTAATGTTTACATTATTATTTTATTAATTTTTTGGTTTTTTCCACACTCTAACTGATAATTGGTTCAATTAAAATACATCTTTTTTTGGATGTCTTCCCCATCTAAATGCATCCACAAGATTTGAAAAAAAAACCAAGAGAGATAAATTTCTTTTAAAATATTACATACTTACATAGTTTGATTTTAAAGTTATATAAATGTGAAAATAACACCAAATTAATTATAACATTCTATTTTTTTATATCATAAATATATATATTTTTATGAAAATATATTTTCAATATAAATTGTTATTTGTATTTTTATTTATAAAAGAAGTGTGAATTTTCATTATAAAGAAGTGATGTTTTGGTAATTTAACATCACATTACTTATACTTTATGTTTTATAATAAATTAAAATAATTATTATAATTATTTAAGCTATAATGTGAATGTTTATTTTTTATTTTGGTATATATTTATTTAGGAAAAAAGGAGTAGATTAGCATGATATTTTTCATATAAATGATTATATTAATGTTTGTTTTAAAACATATTGATACTTAATAGGATTTTATTTTAAAATAATATGTGAAATTTCTCCACTAGTTATGTTTTTTGTATTGAATTTCTGGGTACAAAAATTGGGCCTATATTGAAAAATTTTGTAGTATAGGTAATTGGATCACATAAGGTTCTCATTAAATGGTTCCATAGGAATATTTGTTATTTTCTATTTCCTTTGAATCTAATAACCTTGTACGATGATAATTATTATTATATGTATGATTTTATTTTCTTTTATAAATTGGGTGGATAATTTTTAAACTCATTAATTATAATTTATAAATTTTTTGATACATGTGTGAATTATAGAATAAGAATGTAAAATGTATATCATTAATTTATAATATTATTATTTAATCAAAAAAAAATTTATTTCTTATTTTTGAAACTAACATATGTGTTACAATTTTTAAATTGAGGGTTTAAAATCTTTTTAGTAGTCCTTATTTTTTTATACTCAGTCTATATATTTAATCCCCCATGTAAATTTTGATTTTATTTTTTTCTATATTTCATGTTCCGAAACGATTTTATCATTATTGAATGCACAACACGAGGTAATTTAAAATAAATGGGGGTAGTTGAATAAAAACATTAAACATTCATCACATAAAGATATTCAACTGTGACATAACCCACCAGGTAGATACTGGAACCAGTAGTTAGGCCGAGTGGTCAACCCCAAAGACTTCCCACAATTGTGTAAGGCCCCATCCTTAAACATTAAATAATATTGATTTAAAAAATTAATTCACATTATGGATATTTTTATGTTTATAGTTTAATATAATTAGGTCATAAAAATTACATAAAAACTCAAATATTACAAATTAGACAATTCTACTCACTATATATTTTTTCATAAAATGAAACTCTTTAAAATAAAACATGATTTATTTTTATTAAAAAAAAGTAATCATAACATTCAACTCGATGACTTCTTGTATTTAACCCATAAATATTCAATGTAGAAGAACCTTTCAAAAGCTATGGATTATCACAAAAAGATTAGTATGTTATATAACATGAGGAATGAAACTGTTAATCCATGAATATTTTAAACCCATGAAAACATTTTCAAAAAAAATCATACATTTAAACCATAAAACATAAACTCTTTAGAATAACCTATGAAATCATAAGCCTCTTGAAAACTTATTCTAAATAATAAATAATATTAGTAACATGATGCATAGATAACCTACATAAATTTTATATTACCCAGCTACATAGGAAGTAAAAATCCCGGTAACATTTGGATTACCCATCATAGTATATTCTAAAAATCACTTAGGAGAAACCGTATTGTATAACTCCATATCAATAATCAATGCATTAGTCAGATATCATATCCCCCCTCAGTTTTTCATGGAACCATCCATATACATAATCATTTACCAACAACCACAACATAATCATAACACATTAACAAGTATAAGGAAAAATTTGTATTTCCAATTTATAATAACAATATATCATTTTAAGATATTAACACAATCATTCCCTTATCAAAAAAATGTTTAGTACAAAAATACAAGAAAAAAAAATATTGTTTTAATTTTAACTCTAGAAATATTATGTCTTATAGGGGAATTGAAATAAAAAATAATGGCCATTGCGGCAGAAATGTCATTATCTCCACATACATTAAAAAACATTTTTTTGTCGTTTAGTAAAATGATTCGTATAAAGAGATTCCTTTTGAATACCCTTGAATGAAATAAAAATCCAAAAGGATTGATAAAAAACCTTGTAAAATTATGGTAGTGTATAACATAAAAATATTCCTTAATTAAAGGATATTGAGATGATGTCTTTTACCTTGAGTCCAACTTGTCACGTACAAACATCATATTCCTCTTCTTCAGTTTATCACCATTGAAGAGAACCTTAATACCTCTAAAAGGGTGTGATACCTAAAATAATGCATCAAGAATGTTAGGAGGTATTTCAGGAAGTGGTTTGAATAGATATTGGTTGATTAAATGGTTCTTAAAATGTTATAATTAGAGAAGAGTGGGTACATTTTTATAGGATATGGGAATGTAATTCTTAGAAACTCAAAAAAATTTAAATTAATATAAATAATTTTTTTAATAAAAATGAACCCCACATGACATATATCTAATATAAGATGAGTTAATTTTTAAATCCTCTCATCCAATAATTTTTTGTTATGTATTTATTTAATTTTAAACGTTATCTTTTCAATTTACCGATTATTATTCTCTTGTAATTTTAATTGTGGTAACAAAATTTCAAATATTTTGAGGCAATAAATTATACATATATGTGGTAAATTTTATATAATTTTACACTTAATGATCTTTTAGAATTTATAATACTATCTTTTTAATTTTAAATGTTTTTTTGGATTTTTATATATTTTAATATTTTAATATTTTTATAATATTTAAATTATGTCATTTTTTACACTATTCATTTCAATGGATTTATATAAAATATAAATAGAGAGATAATATAAATACAAATTTAATAGAATTATATCATTCCATAGTCACCTAGATAATTTTTGGATGGAATAAATTATGTAACATATATTTATTTTAATATTTAAAATATCTTTTATTTGATTCTTTTATTAATGAAGAAATCACCACATCATCATTGTATAAAAATTTAATTTATTTTTTTAATGTATAAATTTTTAAATAAAATACCCTGATGTAGGTAATATTTTTAAATTTCAAATTACTCTTTAGAGTTGAAGATATCACTTATATAACCCCATATTAAAATTGTATCACTAATAAAAGTCTCATTTATGATAAATTTTCCTTTACATTAAATTTAAATGTTATAAATGTCATAATCACACCCAAGAGGCTTCCAAATGACAAATTTTCATCCCAAGGGTTGTCTTAAATGGGTATATATCATCCAATAATAATATTAAAAGCATTATAGTAGTTTTATGTAATTATAATATTATTTTTACATTTGTTTACCTGATATACCATTTAACTACAGTAAATAAAAATAATTACTAATGTTACTATTCAAAATTTTCAGAAGTAAAAGGGACCAATTCACATAATTAAAACCATATAATTCAAAATATATAATCCAATTTTCCAAATTCAAAACACATAATTTTTAGATATAAATTAAAAATAAAAAACCATTAACAAAAGAAGAAAATGAGGTTTTTAAGTATACCTATCAAAAGATGGACCTGTTTTTATATACAATATAAATGTGGCATTAATTACAATGGAATAAACTGGATTAAGGTATTCAAACATCATCTAGTTACCCCTTAAAACCATGTAAAAGGATACCTTAATAATTAAATGAGTTGAAAAAAGTTGTTTGGAATTAAAATAAAGTATCTTTTTCACTATTCATTAAAAAGGAATTTCATCAGAAAAATACCAAAATTTCAACCAAAGTAATTTTTTTACCCTACACTAAATTAGAAGTTTATTTTTCTAAATATAAAATACAAAAGTGTAAAAACATTATTTTAAAATAGTTCTCCATTATATTACTGTAAAATTACCTTTTATAAATATTAGAGTATTTTATTCTTAAAACATGATTTGTTCTCATTTTAAGCCTCTAATGTTTATTAGAAGAAAGTTAAAACATTTAATAAAAATTTATAAAAATAATATAGTTAGTTTTATTTATTTCCACCAACACAACAACTAGGTGATGAATACCATTTAAAATAATAATATTAATAATGTATTATTTTTATATATATCTTGGTCTTGTTTCAAACATTATATTTTAGAGAAACCCACTATTGTGTATTGGCTATGCTATAAGAAATGACATCCCATATTGAGTTAAATAAATATCTAATTCATAAATATTAATAGATTTGAATATTTGTTAATCTATAATTAAATGGGATGTTATATGCTTCCCTGTTTTGGAAATTTCATTGTCACATTTTTATTCACCTATAAAATAAGTGGGGGTATTTCCCCTCCTAGAATTTTCATATTTCCATGATTCCTATTCAACCATATTGGTTTTTAACAAAACGGTAACCTAATTAATCACCTTATTCCTTAAAACATTTTCTCTATGGTTAAAACTCTGGACTGCCTTTTCCACATAAGAAATATTCTCTTCCATGTGAACTACTTTTGGGATCAAAACATGAGATAGATCTGACATATAACTTCGTTACATTGAAACATGAAATCATAAATTGTACATACGATAAACATAGAGGTAAATCCACTTTATAGGAAACTAATCTATCTTTCTCTGATATGTCATAGGGTGTAATGAACTATAGAGTCACCTTCCACTTCTTAACAAAATGATTCAAACTTTTCCATGGTGAATCATTGAGAAATATATGGTAACCTAACTCCAAAAAAAAGATCCTTCCTACTATTTTCTACATAACTTTTCTACATGCTCTGATATATCTTTATGTGCTTCTGAATCAACTAAACTTTTTCTACAATTTTTTCTTCCATTTCTAGCCCCATAAAGATTGATTCACCAACATCATCCCAAAAATTTGGATTTCGACACAACTTTTTATATAATGCACCAAATGGATTCATCTGTATTCTAGAATGAAAAATATTAATATAATAAAACTCATCCAAAAAAGATATTGATCCCAAATTTTATGATAATCCATTGAAATATCTTGTTGATTATCCTCTATGGTATGAATTTTCATTCTAACTACCCATATGATTGAGGATGAAAATCTATGAAGAAATTTAATCCAATTCCTAATGATTTCTTAAGGCCTTTCCAATAGTTTGAATTGTACTTGAGAATCACGATCAGATAGAATGTAGTGGAGAAACCCTTGTAACATGATTATATCATTAGGATACAATAGATAATATTGATTATATATTGTTTATCATGAATAGGTATAAAATGAGAAGCTTTAGTCCATATATCAATAATAACACAAATTTCATTGTTACCTCAAGATGTATTCGTTAATCCCACTAAGAAATCCCTGAATATATATTATCATTTCCACTCTGGTATTGGAAATGGATAAATCCACCCATTCGATATCTACCACTCTTCATTAACCTATTGAAAAGTCAAACACTTCACAATAAAATCATTAATATCTCATTTCATTGAATGCCAGTAGTATTATGTCTAAATGTCTTCTTAAGACATTTGTACTAGTAAGAAAAACTGAAAATAGAGAACTATAAGATTTAAATAACAATCCTTTATTCATCTTTGAATAAAAATTAAATCATAATCTCTACGCAAATATCAAAACACAATCTTTAATAATGTTAAATTATGGAAACGTATCCTTTGCAACCAATTCTAACTTTTTTTTTGAAATTCGTTGTCTTTCATCTGTTCTTTCATAATTCTATCTCATAGACATGATTTCACTGAAACCTAAAACAAAATCCCATAATTTCTTCCACCAAAAATAGACATTCCAATGATTATCAAATAATTAATCAAAGTGTCATGTTCCAAATGTAACATGGTTAATGTGGCCTTAATTTTCTAACTTAATGCATCATCTACTTTGTTTTCGTTTACTAGATAGTAATAAATCATGAAATCATAATACATGATTAGTTCTATTCGAACAATCTTATCTATATCATGTTCAACTATTTCTAAGTTAATATACACTTTAATTTTTTTTCATATTTTACTCCATGTGAATGATTCCTCCAAATTTTTAAAGAAAACCCAACAGTAGCTAATTCCATATCATTTGTAAAGTAATACAACTCCTGAGTTTTCAACTGACATGAATCAAAATAAATTAGCTGATCATTATAAATTAAGAAACTGCCATGTCCCTTAAATGAAGCATCACTATAGATAAAAAATTCACAATTTATTGAATGAAATTTCAAAATTCGAGCATTCAAAAATATTCTTCTTCACTCCCTAATAAAATCACCACATTCCTTTTTCCAAATGAACATAACAACCTCTCGAGTTTACACAGTCAGTGGGATATATTAAAATGTTAATTACTTAATAATACTCAGTTAATAACTTACTAAACCAATAAAACTACGAATATAGTTTATATTTTTTCATCTTGGCCATTCATCAATAATTTTTTTAGTACGATCTACAGTTATTCCATCATTAAAAAAAAGTGTTTCCATGGAATGAAATTTTATGTTTCCAAAACTCAAAATTTATAAATTTCCCATATAGTTTCTTTTCTTTTAATTATAAATTTAAAACCCTTAATTTATTTTCATTATCCTATTTACTTTTAGAATATACCAAAATACAAGAAATAAAAATAACTAAAAACATATCCATGAACTCATGGAATATTCTATTCATAATATTCCTGCACACAGAAGATGCATTAGTTATCCCATCGGTATGACTACAAATTCATAATGGCCATATCTAGTTCAAAATGTTGTCTTTAGAATTTCTGGTTCATTTATTTTCAATTGATGGTACCCCAACCTCATGTTAACCTTTGATAAATATTATGCTCCCTATAAAGTTTCAAAAAAATAAATGATATGAGGAAAACTATAATTGTTCATAAAAGTGATGTTATTCAGGGATCTATAATCAATGAAAATTCTCATTGAATCATATTTCTTTCTAATAACATTAAAGAAGCACCCCATGGTGATGTGATAGGTTTAATGAATCATTTATCTAATAATTCATACAATTTTTATTAAATTATAAATTTTAATTTGATCTATTCAGTAGGGGGTTTTGAAATTTTCATAGCATCACGAACTAAGTTAACAATAAATTCAACTTACAAATCAATTAAAATACTAGGAAACACTTTAGAAATAACATCAAGATACTCATTTACCACTAAAACATAATTAATCAGAATAGTTCCTTCTTTTCATGAATGTGTGAAAGATAACATCCATTTCAATCTATTAAAAGTTTTTGAGTTTCTTGGTATATTATCATAGGTAATACATCATTCAAGTACACAAACTGAAACTATTTCTGGAAAGAAACCAATTTATCTGTATATTAAATCATATCATAGAAAAACAGAAATCGAATCCATATCCAAAATTACATTAAACTCTAATAGAGGAAAAACAATAAGGTTTTATGTAAATTCGTTCTATAATTAATGATTGTATTATTAATATTGTTTATTTTGTCCTAAACATTTCTCTTGGAATTTTTACCATAAGATATAGATTCATTTCATGAGGTGTAATTTTCAATTTTCAAGAAAATTTATCGTAATTAAAATAATGTGTAGACCCTTATCAAACAATAAATTTTCTTAATATGAATAAAAAACAATATACCTGACACCAAATCATTTTATGACCCAAAATATTCTAAACTAGTTGTAAAGGACTTCACCCCACCTTTATGCCTATAATCTAGTTTTTTTCCATTTTTCAAATTCTTCATCAGAAACTCATTTTCATAATGACCAATCTCATTACATTTAAAAATATTCACTAATTATATATCAGATTATATCTTACCATTATCTTTTTTAGTTCAGTTACAATCCTTATATGTCATTTTATCTCGTGGGATCCGCTTAACAAAATTCAAAAGGCTTCCCCTCATGTTCTTTTTGTCACAATTTTTTCATACTATAAATATAATTTTCTTACATTTGTACTTTTATGAAAAATAAATCCATTTTTGTTCCATATTGACTCCTTATTCTTCTTATTTTCAAATAACACATGATCATTGGAAAACGTCATTTCCACTTTCTCTGTACATCAAAAAAAAAATTCAAAACATTTGAACACGTTAGATGCCAATTCCCATTGATACTTTGGATTCAATCCTTAGTAAAAAATTATTGATTTAACTATTAAGATCCTATATGAAATTTGAAGCATAAAATTCAAATCAGGTGAATTTTTCTTCATAAGAAGTCATTGAGTCATCCTCCTACCTCAATTCAAAGAATTAATTTTCCATCCTATATTGAACCTCCTACGGAAGATATTTATAAATAAACATACCTATGATTTAATCAGAATCTAGATCCTCATGCTCATCATTGTCTCTATTATTTTTAACCATCGACCACTACTAAATGGATTATCATTGATAATAGTAAACAATAAGACTAAAATATTTATTTTATGGACACCCAATGACATCAAAGATATTTTCTAGGGCATTAATCCACTCTTCATCTTGCATATGTTCAGATGATCCTCTGAATTATAGAGTATGTGGCCTCCTAAAATGCTCTACTACCAAAACGTTCTTATGTGGGTGATCTGGATGATCTCGTGTATGGATACCACCACCATTTATAGCCATATTGAACTCTCTTATCATATCAATAAATTATCTAATTTCGATTCCGACCATATTAGGTTTCTATTTTGGAATATTTTTTTCCCCTTGATTTTGTCCCATCATAGGTACCTAGTTTCCTCTAACAAAATCCATTCCAAAGAATCAACTCTTATGTGAAGCAACATGGTAATATTCAAATGATATATCATTTTTATTTGACTATAAATTATAAAACATTTATGGATATTTTATTTACAATATCCTAACCACTAAAGTTATCTAAACTGACCTCTGATACCAACTAAAAGGAACAAAACTTAAACATTATAAAATATTTATTTAAATCAAGAATTCACATTCAACATATTTTCTGGTTTGGAGTTTTATAGATATAGGACACAACTATTATATAACAACTCAATTATTACAATGGCGAAAATTCTACCCACTTTCCATTTTTTCACAAAATGAAACTCTTTATAATAAAACATGGTTTATTTTTTGTTATAAAAATAATTATGACACTCATCTTTCCTTATTTATTTATTTTACACAACCTTATTCCCTGAGAAAATCATTTTAAAGACTAGGTATGATAACAAAAATATCAGTAATGAATATAAAATAAGGCATAAAACTATTAGTTAATTGATATTTTAAAACCATGAAAACATTTTCACCAATTCATACATTTACACCCATAAAACATAAACTCTTTAGCGTACCACATGAAATTATACGGTTCCTATTAAACGTATTATAAATCATGAATCATAGTGGAAGATTTTGGCATCCATAACATACTTACATTGTATCTTTCACATCTATATAGGGAGTAACCATAATGGTTACATTTGGAATACCCTTCATAGTATAATCCCTAAGTATCAAAGGAGAAACCATATTGTTTAACGTCGTCTCGTTGCCTAATGCATTAGAGAGATATCATGGAATCACCATCCCTTAAATTATCATGGGTCCACTAGTATAAATTATGAATACCTAATAACCAAAACATAATTGTAACACATTAACAAGCATAAGGAAAAAATAGCATTTCCACATTGCAATTACAAGTTATCATTTCAAGATATTTACATAAAAAATCCCTTCACAAAACCATTTTTAAAACCAAAATAAAAGAAAAGGTAATATGGTATATTTCTATTTAAAAACTTTATGTATTATAGAGGCATCCAAAAATAAAATAATGGTCACGTTGGAGGAAATTGTTTTTTCACCACATACATTAAAAAAATTTCCTTTTATCGTTTAGTAAAATGATTCATATAAAAAAAATTTCTTTTGAAGAACATTTAATTAAATAAAAAGACAAATGGTTTTATAATACAACGTATAAGATAAAGGTGGTGTATAACATCAAAATAAGTCTTAAATGAAGTGGATTGAGATGATGTTAATTTCCTTGAGTCTGACTCATCATGTGCAATTGTTATATTCCTCTTCATTGGATGGTCACCCTAGACGAATACCTTAACACCTCTAAGATGTATGTTCTGCCTAAACAATGGGTTGAGGAACATATAGAGGTACTTTTGGAAGTGGTTTGGGTAGAAAATGGCAGAACCAAATTATTCTTGAAGTCTTAGTATTTGGAAAAAGTGGGTACCTTTTTACCGGAGTGGGGTGGGGCACCCTTGAAAACTCTTAAAATATTAAATTAATATAAATTATTTATTTAATCTTAATGACTAAAAATTGAGATATTTCAAAGATAATATTTGTATAGATTGAAATCATCTTACTAAATAATTTATTTAAATTTAACGTTTTTATTTTAATCATTGCCTTTTAAGTTTACCTTTAATTATTCTATTTTAATTTTAAAAGTTGTATCTAGTTAAATATTATGAGGATATAAATATTACTTATGGGGTAAATTTCACATAAATAGAAATTTAATTAAATTTTAATATTTATAATATTAACTTATATATTTTTAAAGAAATTTTTATTTTTTTAATATTAAATAATTTTTTATTCCAATCAAATATAAATTCTGTATGTTTTTACACTATTCATTACATTGAATTTAAATAATATCCAATATTATAAATAACTTAGAGAAAACAATTTAATAGACTTATAACATTTAATATTCGCCTATAAATTTCATGTGTGGCATAAATTATCTAATTTAATATTTATTTTAATATTTATAAGATCATTTATTTGAATCATTCACTCATAAAGGAATCATTATTCATCATTATATCATACTAAATTTTCATTATTTAATTTATAAAAATATAAATTAAATACCATGATATAGGTAATAGTTTTGTATTTATAATTACTATTTATTGTCACGATTTCACTTATATAACAAAATATTTTTAAAAAAAGTAATATGATTCTTGTTTATGATAATTTTGCCTATAAATTAAATTAAATGTTTTAAATGTCATAATCACACCCAAGTGGATTCCAAATGCCAAATATTCATACCACGGGCTTTCTTGGTCAGTAATATCTCATCCAATATTATTTGGACATGTTTTTCGGTACTTTTATATGATTATAATGTTATTTATACCTATATTTTCCAAATTTACACTTTAAATGCCGTAAATAAAATAAATTTCTAATGCTACTATTCATAATGTTAAAAAATAAAAGTTAAATATTAACATAATTGGAATATTATGATTACATATATGGAATCTATTTTACTAAATTCCAAATGAATTATTGGTAGAAATTAATTAAAATTTAATCTCATTGATTGAATAAGAAAATTGGGTTTTTTAAGTAAAACCTTCAAAATATTGACATGTTTTTATATCTAATTTAAATATGAAATTAAATCTAATTTAAAACATTGAATTAAAGAATAAAATCATAAAATAATTATACCTTGAAACAATGTAAAAGTATAACCTATTAGTTAAATTATATAAAAGGCAGTTTTGAATTAAAAATTAGTATTTTTCCATTATTAATTAAAAAATGGGTTTTATCATAAAAAAACCAAAATTTAAGCCAATGAAATTTTTATACCCTTATTCCATTAAAGAATATTATTTCTTAAAATAGAAAATATAAAATTTTATAAAAATTAATTAACAGTTGGTTCCCTATCAAAATGTGGTAAAAATACCTTATAGAAATATTAGAGTATTTTATGCTTAAAATTTGATTTATTCTCATTTTAAGCCTCCAAAATTTTTTATATGAATATAAAAATCATTTAATAAATATATTTATACAATATAGTTTTATTTTTGTTCATTCTATCAAATTAAATGGGGAGGTGATAACTACCATGTCAAATAATAATATAAATAATGTATTATTTTTCAGTATATCGTAGTCTTTTCTCCAACATAATATTATGGAGAAACCCACTATTTCATATCGGGTATTTTATCAGACATAGAATTCCATATAAAATGAAATTAATACCTAAGTCATAAATATTAATAGATATGAAAATTTATTATTCTATAATTACATGGGATGTCACAATTAGGATAGGGGTTGGTGACTAGCGCCAATAAAGAATAACAAATAATGGATGTCTTAGCCCAATGAACTAGTATAGAACAACATATCATTAAATACAAAATTAAATAAACAATAATTACTAAAAAATTCAAAATATATAATAAAATAAATTTAAATGAAACCAAAATATACTCATTAAACTAGCAGAAACTCTAGGTATAATGAAAAGAAAAACATTCCATTGTCCCAATAAATTGACCAACAGAAACAAGAGTTAGGACTCCCTCACTAATAGAAATCCTAGAACATTCATAAAAAATATCCATCATCTAATGATTCTATTAAATATAATCTCGACTAACTCTATGTCTTTTGTAGTAATCATTAATCAACTCATCATATATATAAGACAAAATAAATGTAAGAAAATCACTTATTTATGGGTGATCAAAAGCATACCCAATTAGAAACCCTAAATGAAAATAAATGAATTAACCGATGGTAAAATTTAGTTCAAATACATAGGGAGATTTAAAGACTCATATATTCCTTAAGGATTGAGGGAAAAAATCCCCATTTTACTGTCTCTCTATACCGATGTCATATGCTTCAAGTTACAGTATATTATCATGTAAACACAAAACCAATGATATATGAGTTAACCCAAATCCAAAAATCCACATCATATTTTTGAAAAATGAAAAATAGAAACATGGTATAAATTTTCAACCACATCATAATGAAATCCCTAGAATGGACCTCCTAAACATCAATGGAAAGCAGTACCTCTCTTGACACACATGACATGAAATTTGTGTAAATAATTATAACAAAAAAAAACGAAAACATAACCCCAAAACTCTACATCAATACTAGAGTTAATTAATAATATATAAATCACACTCATGGGATCTCCTAGAACAAAAAATAAAATGATCCCACAAGATGGCATGTTGTTTGGAGATTGGGATGTGTCATTTAATTTTGACTTCTACAAAAACAAATACCATAAAATCCCATCCTAAAATATAAATTTATTAAACTAACACACAATAAATATGATGAAGGATTCATTCATCAATATACAGTCATATACTAGTTGAACTAGTACTGAATCCACTGATGGTGGACCCAAACTTTACCCCATTGTAGATTTATGTACCAAATTAAATTTAAATAAAAACTATCCCTTATGGATAGTTTAACGAAAAAAGGAGTCACTAAAATTTTTTATTAATGTTGAGGACTTGTAATAATACCCACAAAATAGTTCAAATATCATCATTACCTAGGAAAACCCATAAAACATTAATAATTTATTTTTTGATGTATTTTCTATCATTATGATCACATTTTTTCTAATTTATGATCCCTAACATCTAGGAATTAGTGAAAAGGTAAAAATGGGATTTATCACATTTGGATTCTCCCTCTACATCACTATTTTTGTTTTTTTTATTATAACAGAAAATAAATGTGATTGATTACCATTTTATTAAGGCCCTAGCCTTAATCATTACTTAATATTTGGTTATTTCAATAATTCACTTTGAGGCTCTTTTCAACTTTAGAGTTCTATAGAATTAGATCATAAATCATGCATTTCATTACACATTTAAACAAGTTGGTTACATCGAAAATAGTATTCATTTTTTGACATCAATGGAAACATATTTAAAATAAAACATGGTTTTTTTATTGACACATCCTCAACACTATCTTTACATTATGTACCTTTCCCTTGACCAGTCAAAAACATTTCAAAAATGTGGGATGAGAATAAGAAGCTCAGTAAGGGGTATAAAAATATGAAAATAAAACATTAGTCCATGTATACATAAGAATAAATGAAATCATACTTTACTCATAAAACATAATCACTTTAACATACCTCATGAAAATCAAAATATTTATGAATAAATCATAGAAATCATAAGAGATAAAGGTAACTTGAGGCATTCATAACATTCTTACATAGGGAGTAACACTCATGGTTACGTTTGGAATACCCATCATTGTATATTCCCTAAATCGCTTTGGAGAAACATTTGAGTTTAACTCCATCACGTTACCCAATTCATTATAGAGCTATCTCAGGCTCACCCTCCCTTAGTTTATCATAGAACCACCCGACATTATAAGCAATTTTCAAGAACCATAACATAATCGTATCACATAAATCATGCATAAAGGAAACACAAAATTTCCATATTTTAATCACAAGATATCAATGCAACACACTGATATAATAAAAACCATTTTCAATACCAATGTAAAAGAAAAGTAAAACATGGTATTAATTTTTCATTTAAAACATTATTTCTTGTATAGGAATCCAAAACTCAAATAATGGTCATGGCGGCGGAGAAGTCGTTGTCGCCGCAAATTTAAGACCAAAAAAAATTCCTTTTCCCATTCAGTAAAACGTTCCATGTAAGAAGATTCATTTTTAATGAAATAAGAAGTAAAAAGGGTTTATTATAAAACTAATAAAATAATTTCATATATAAATTGAAGTATGGCTCAATGAAAGTAGATTGAGATGAAGTCCCTAACCTCAAGTCCGACTTGTTCTCGTTCGTTCTTTATATTCCTGAATAATAAACATAGGTCATATTTTAATTTCTTAAGGACATTCTCTAAATATTATTATTCAATTGATATCCCATATTATCATGTTATAATAATTAGTTAATTAAGTGAGTTCATATCATACGTTTTGTCGATGTTCGGTACATGAGTCAAAAATGAACTTGTTTGAAAAGAAGTTTGCATGTAGTTATAATTAAATCATATAAAGAATAATATTAATGATTTAAATATCATATATATCAATTATATATTAATTTTATACTATTCCATACCATTTGGAGATAAAAAATGAAATGCACTGTTTATGGAGACGGTAGGTCGTACGTACGAATGAACGCTACTTTCATTTATTTATCATATTAAAGGAATTATAACTTAAGGAGACAAATATATATTATAATTCCAGTATAATATATATGTTATATAGGTAACATATGTTCATTAATTACATTATTTATAAATTCCATGTTTGGCATGATCGAGCCACATCACTTGAGGGGGTGGAAGTCCACACTTCCTCATATGAAATTATCGCAGTTCCACAACATGAAAAGCATAACGATGTGATTTAGAAAATTTCAGAAGCATATAGAAAAATTAAATACAATATGTATCATATATAAATATAGTGACATCATAGTGGACACCATTGAAGGTGTTAAAAAATACTGATCAATCATTATTTCATGAGGTAGTAATTCGCCACCCACAGAAACAGTATGTTCTTTAACCATTAGACGGCAGTGTGTGTAAGCGTAGGTATAATACTTGTTATAAAAACATCCTATTATATTGAGGATACTATCTTTATTATGGTACAAATAATAATAAGATAGTGGTGAGTGAAGAATGAAAATTAAAGGAAGAAACCCGAGAAAAGGCATTACCTCTAAATCAGGTAACTCTTTTTGATTTGAGACAAAGGCTTCGTTGGAAAGACATCAGCCCAAAGTGAGGATTCTGGGAGTGAGAGGAGGATTTGGAGAGATAATATGATAAGATTTTGGACTATACAAGGGATTGAGATGTGTGGGTAAGGTGGTATAGGTTGGGGCCTTTTATAAGAGGGAGGAGGGTCACTTTTGGAATGTTGTGAAATGATACTTTATTATAAAATAATTTTTGGATTTTTAAGGTCCCAAAATGATATATTTTGAGTATATGGTTATAATAGTTCTAAATAAACCCATAAAATCGGTTTTAAAAAGACTATGTCTTAGTGTTTACCTTAACATTTCATTTTATTTAAATCGTTCATTAATGAGGTGATCACTACATCATCATGGTGTCATAAATAAATTTATTTATTTAATGTCTAAAAATTATAAAAAAATACCATGATTTATGAAATCTATTTAGATTTCCATTTACTATTTATAGTCTAATATATCATTTATTTAAACAAAATAAAATTTTTTTTACTTAGGATATACAAACCTTTGATATATTTCGCTTCATTTTAAAAAATAATGTCATAAATGTCACTATTACACCCATGTGACTCAATGGGCCCCAAAGTTCTGTAAAATGAATCTCATGGTCGAAAATGACTCAAAAAAAGGAATTGGAAAAATTTTGGGGTCATTATATATTATTATGATAATATTTTATTACCCTTAACTACACGATTACTAATTAATCACGATAATTAAAGATAATTGTCATCGTTAATATTCATAATGTCCAAAAAAGGGTCTTAATTAAATAATTTGGACCTTATGATTCCAAATATAGAATCCATTTTACCAAATTCCAAACATTGAAATTTCCATAATTAATTTAAAATTAATTCTCGTTGTCAAAACAAATAGTGTGTTTTTAAGAAACAATATATATCAAAAGATTGAGAGTTGTTTATGTCGAATTTCAAAGTGAAATTAATTATAATGACCACAATTGTATTAAATGGTAAAAATATATTCTAATTACAATTTAAAACAAATTAAAAATCTAATCTAACCATATAATTAAATTAGGTGAAAATTCAGTTTTGAAGTAAAATGAAGTATTGTTCACTATTCTTAAAAAAAACATTGTCCGAAAAATACAAAAAATTTATCCAAAGTAAATTTCAATGTCCCAATTATAAATAATAAGTTTACTTTGACAAATATAATGTATAAAAGTGTAAAAATATATATTTAAAAATATTTTTCCATCAAAAGGTGGTAAAACAATCTTTTAAAAATATTATAGTATTTTATGCTTAAGATTGGATTTATTCTCATTTTAAGCCTCTAAAACACTATCTAATTCATAAATAGACATATATATAAAAATATATTATGCTTTACTTACATGGGATGTTACATCCTTCCCCATTTAAAAAATTTCATCCCCACACTTTATTTACTTATCGAATAAGTGGGGGTATTTATCTCTCATTGCATTTTCAGATTCCCATGTTGCCTCTTCAATCATGTTGTTTTTACACAAAACCTTTACTTGATTAATCACCTTATTCTGAAAAAGTTGGTCTCTATTTTTAATAATCTAGACTGGTTATTCCTCATAAAATATATTCTCTTACAGCTGAACTACCTCTGGACTCAATACATGAGATGGATCTGGGATGTACTTCCTTAACATTGATACATGAAAAACATTATGTACCATAGATAAACTCATAGTTAAAGCCACAAGGTATGCAACTGATCCAAATATCTCCAGAATTTTGTATGGTCCAATTAACCTTGGACTAACCTTTCCTTTCTTACCAAATTGAATCACACTTTTCTATGGTGAAACATTATGGAAGACATGATCACATACCTCAAAAGAGAGATCCTTCCTCCTGTTTTCTGCATAACGTTTCTACCTGCTCTGAGATGTTCTCATGTGTTTCTGTATCAGCTAATATTTTTCTACCATCTCTTCTACCGATTATGGTCCCATCAACTTCCTTTCACCTACTTCATCCCAAAAATCTGGATTTTGACACTATTTCTCATATAGTGCCTCAAATGTCGCCATCTGTATACTGGAATGAAAATTGTTATTACAAGAAAACACAACCAATGAAAGATTTTGGACCCAAAGTCCCTAATAATCCATCGAACAAGCATGTAGCATATCCTCCAAAGTCTGAATTGTTCATTCTGACTTCCCATCTGATTGAGGATGAAAAGTGGTTCTAAAATTTAATTCAGTAACCAACGACTTCTGAAGGCCTTTCCAAAAGTAAGAAGTGAACATGGGTTCACGATCAGATTCAATGGAGTGGGGAACTCCGTGTAACCTGAATATCTCTTTAAGATACAATCGAGGAAGCTGATCTAGGGAAAAACTATCTTATATAGAAAGGAAATGAGAAGATTTAGTCAAGTGATCAACAATAACCCAGATTGCATTATTAACTCAAGGTGTCTTCGGTAATCCCACAATGATGTCCATGGATATATTCTCCCATTTTCACTCTGGCATTGGTAAAGGATAAAGCATCCCTTTCGGTAACAACATCTCTGCTTTAACCTATTGGCAAGTCAAACACATCATAGTAAAATCAGCAATATCTCTTCTCATTCCATCCCACTAGTAATACTCCTGAAGATCTCTATACATCTTAGTACTTCCGGGATGAACTGAAAATAGAGAAGTATGAGCTTAACATAACAACTCTCTCCTTGACTATGAATCACAAGGCACACACAATCTCTTCCCAAATCTCAAAACATAATCATTATCAATGATGAATTTAGGTAACATACCCTTCTAAACCAGCTCTACCTTTTTCTGCAACTCATTGTCTTGCTTCTGTACTTTCATAATTCTGTCTGATAGAGAATATTTCACTAATACCTGGAACAAATAGAATAATTTCCTACACCAACAACTTCAAATCCAAAATTCATCAAATCCTTGACCAAAGTATCACGTTCCAAATGTAACATGGTTAATGAAGCATTAATTTTTCTACTCAATGAATCTTCCACTATATTCTCTTTTCCTGGGTGGTAGTGAATCGTGCAATCATAATCCTTGATTAATTATAGTCATCTACTCTATCTCGTGTCCAATTCATTCTGAGTGAATATATACTTTAAACTTTTCTGATAATTATATATTTCACACTTTACACCATAGAAATGATGCCTCCGATTTTTTAAATAGAAGACAATAGCAACAAATTCCAAATAATGTGTATGGTAATTTTTCTCATGCGTTTTCAATTGATGTGAAGCATAAGAAATTACATGATCATTCTGCATTAGGATGCAACCAATTCCTTTCAATGATGCATCACTGTAGATAACAAACTCCCTATTTCTGGAAGGTAGTTCCAATACTGGAGCATTCACCAATCTTCTTTTCAATTTTTTAAAATAATCGTCGCATTCTTCTGTCCAGATAAAGATAACACCCTCCCAAGTTAGCTTAGTCAATGGGCTGGACAACCGTGCAAATTTTTTAACTAACCCTCAGTAATAGCTTGCCAAACCAAGAAAAGTACGATTCTCGGTTACATTTGTGGGTCTTGTACATTCTTCAACAACCTTTATTTTTGCAGGATTAATAGTTATTCCATATTTAGAAACAATGTGACCAAGGAAATATATTTTTTGTAACAAAAACTCACACTTGCTGAATTTCCCAAAAAAAATATTTTCTTTTAAGGTTTTCAAAATAACCATTAAATGAATTTCATTCTCCTATTTACATTTAGAAAACACAAAACTATCTTCTATGAAAACAACCACAAATTATCCAAGAACTCATCAAAAATTATATTCATAAGGTCCATGAATACAGTAGGTGCATTGGTAAACCCAAAAGGAATAACTACAAATTCATAATGGACATATCTTTAACGAAATGCGTTCTTTGGAATATCTTCTTCCTCTACCTTCCACTGATGGTAGCCCGATCTGATGTCAATATTTGAAAAATAATGAGCTCCTTGGAGCTGATCAAACAAATCATTGATATAAGGCAAATGATATTTGTTCTTAATAGTGATGTTATTCAAGGCTCTATAATCAATGCAAAGTCTCATTGAACCATCTTTCATTTTAAAAAATAAGACAGGATCACCCGATGGTGATGTGCTAGGTTGAATGAAACCTTTCTCTAATAAATCATGCAATTCCTCCTTCCACTCTAAAAGATCATTTTGATCCATTCGAGAAGTGTCTTTGTAATTGGATTCAAATTAGGAACTAAGTCAACACTAAATTCAACTTCCCGATCTGGTATTATTCTAGTCAACTCATCAGGAAAAACATCAGGATAGTCATTAACCATTGGAATATCATTTATCTAAGCGGTTCCTTTGTTTTCAAAAATATGTGCAAGGTAACATTCATTTCAATATATTACAAGTTTCTCAGCCTCTTGATATGTTATCAATAGTAATGTTTCATTATTGTACAAAAACTGAAAGTCTTTCTAAAAAGAAACATCTTTAGCTCAACAATAAATCTTATAATGGTAAACAGAGAGCCAATCCATACACAAGATAGCATCAAACTATACTAGAGGTAAAACAATAAGGTTTTCTAGTATATTCTTTACACGGATAAGTATAGTAAGATTCTTATAAATTATTTTTTCCTCTACATTTCCCCAGGTGTTTTTACAACAAGTTAAGGAGTCATTTCTTGAGATGGAATTCCCAATTTACTAGAAAATTTTTCAGAGATGAAAGAATGTGTAGACCCTGAATCAAATAACACATTAGCACAATCTGGAAAAAAAAAAGCACCTGATACCACTTCATTTGATGGCCCAAAATCTGCTGAAGTAGTTGCAAAGGATTTTACTACACCTTTCTACATGTAGTCTAACTGATTCCCATCATTCGAGCTCTTTGTAGAATAGTAATTTTCATAATGACCCATCTCATTTCACTTGAATCATTTCAATAAATGTAAATCAAATTTTGTCTTACCATTACCCTGATCTTTTCCAGTGCAATCACAAGCCTTATGTCCCATATTACCACATCATAAGCACTTTCTAGAATTAAAAAGACATTCCCCAGCATGATTTTTACCACATTTATCACAAACTACAAACTTAGTTTTCTTACCATCAATACTTTTTGAAAGATTATTCCCTTTCTTCTACCACCTCAGTCTCTTCTTCTGTTGGTTTTCATAGAACACTTGATCATTGGAAAACTCCATCTCCACCTTCTCAGCACATCGAACATGATTTTCATAACATTTGATCTCACGAGAAGATAATGCCCTTTGATATTTTGGCTGTAATCCTAAGTAAAATATGATTGATTTTACTATCAAGGTCTCTGATAAAATTTGATGCATACCTTTATAATCGAGTGAACTTTTCTTTACAAGTAGCCACTAAGTCATCCTCTTTCCTCAATTCTAAGAATTGTTTTTCCATCCTAAGTTGAATAGCCTTAGGGAAATATTTCTCAAAAAACATATATTTTAATACATCCCAGTCAAGATCATCAATCTCATCAGCGTCCCTGATATTTTTGACCATCTCCCACCACTGATCTACTTCACCCTCCAAATGGTAAACAAATAGTCTAACCTTTTGATTATCTTAACACCCCATGACATCAAAAATCTTCTTCAGTTCTTGAATCCACCCTTCAGTTAGCACAAGGTTAGATGATCCTCTGAATTATGGGAAATGTTACCTCATAAAATGTTCCACAACTAACATGTTCATCTATGGTTGATCTGGATGATCTCTTGCATGGATACCACCTCCATTTATTGCTTGAGTCAACTACGCCATTACTACAACAAACTATTCAATTCCAATTCCGACTATCTCAGGATGCTGATTTGGAAAGTCATTTCCTTCTGTATGTCTTCCTAGAACTGCTTCCCTGTTTCCTCTGCAGAAAACCATTTTGAACAAATATTTCTTAGATTAAGAAACATCGTAAACTTCAAATTCTCTATAATTCCAATTTTACCATAATGTGTAAAAAATATATTTTTCGATAATCAATTAATAGAATTCTAACTCCTAAAGTAATCTAAATTGATCTCTGATACCAACTATAATACCTCAGCCTTAAATATTACTTAATATTGGGTTATTTCAAGAATTCACTTTGAGGGTATTTTTAGTATTAGAGTTATAGAGAATTAGGTCATAAATCATTCTTTTCATTCCACATTTAGACAAGGTTGTTATGTCAAAAACAATATACATTTTTTCCCATCAAATGAAACTTATTTAAAATAAAACATGGTTTCATTCTTTACACTTCCCAAACACTATAATCACATAATGTACCTTTCCCATGACCTGTGAAAAACAATTCAAAAGCATGGGATGAGCATAAAAATCTCAGTGGGGGATATAGACATACCGAAAGAAAACATTAGTCCATGTCTTAATAAGAATCAACGAAATCATAATTTACTCATAAAACATAATCACTTTAACATACCTCATTAAAAACATATGATTTATGAATAACTCATATAAATCATAAGACATAAAGTTAACATGATATATTAATAACATTCTTACGTGGGGAGTAACCCTCATGGTTACATTTTGAATACCCATCACAGTATATTCCGTAAATCACTTAGAAGAAACCTTTGCGTTTAACTCGTTCTCATTACTCAATGTGTTGGAGAACTATCTCAGGCTCACCCAACCATAGTTTATCATAGAACCACCTGACTTCAAAAGAAATTCCCAAGAACCATAATATAATCGTATCACATAAAACATGCATAAAGGAAACATAACATTTACATATTTCATTCAAAAGATATCAATAAAACACATTGATATAGTCAAAAAATTATAAAAACCATTTTCAATACCAAGGTAAAATAAAAGAAAAATACGGTATTTATTTTTCATTTAAAAACATTATGTCTTGTAGAGGAAGCTGAAACTTAAATAATGGTCACGGTGGTGGAGAAGTCGGTGTCGCCGCAAAAGTAAGACAAAAACATTCCTTTTGTCATTTAGTAAAATTATTCGTGTAAAAATATTCCTTTTGAATGAAATTAAAAGTAAAAAGTTTTTATTAAAAAACTAATAAAAGAAAGTCATATATAAATTGATTTGTGCCTCAACGAAAGGAGATTGAGATGAAGTCCCTTACCTCAAGTCCGACTTGTTCTCATTCATTCTTTAAATTACTGAATAATAATCTTAGGTAAATTTATAATTGCTTAAAGACATTATGTAAATTTTTTTATTCAATTCATATCACATATTATCATATTATAATAAATAATTAATTATTTTAGTTCATAGCATATGTTTTGTCGATGTTCGGTATATGTGTCAAAATTGACCTTGTTTGAATTGAAATGCCCATGTAGTTATAAGTACGTCGTCTCCAGAATAGTATTAACTATTTAAATATCATATATATCTAGTATATATTCATTTTAAACTATTCCATAACATTTGGAGATAAAAAATAAAATGCACCATTCATGGAGACGGCAGGTCGTACGTACGCATGAGCACTACTTTCATTTCTTTGTTATATTAATGGAATTAAAACTAAATGAGATATATATATATTATAATTACAGTATAATATATATGTTATATGTAAGATAAGTTCATTAATTACATTCTTTATAAATTCCATGTTTGACATGAGCGAGTCACGTCACTTGAGGGGGCAGTAGTCCACACTTCCTCATATAAAATTATCGCAGTTCCACAACATGAAAAGAAAAACGATGTGATTTAAAAATAAAATTCTGAAGAATATAGAAAAACTAAATACTATATATATCATATATAAATAAAGTTACATCATAATGGACAACATGAAAGGTGTTAAAATAATATTGAACAATCATCGTTTCGTGAGGTAGTAATTTGCCACCCACAGAAACAGTATGTTCTTTAACCATTAGATGGTGGTGTGTGTAAGTGTAGGTAGGATCCTTATCATAACAAAATCCTAGTATATTTAGGATAATGGTGTTTTTATGGGATCAAATAATAAGAATATAGTGGTGAGTGAAGAAGGAAAATGGAACGATGAAACTAGAGAGAAGACATTACCTCTAAATCGGGTAACTCTTTTTGATTTGAGTCAAAGGATTCCATGGAAATACTTCTACCCAATGGGAGAATTCTAGGAGTAATAGATGGATGTGGAGAGATAATATGAGTATAGGTTTGATGATCCAAGAACTTTAGAGGTATGAATAAGGTGGTAGAGGTGGGGGCATTTTATAACAGGGATGAGGGTCACTCTTGGAAAGTCTTGAAATGGTACTTTATTATAAAATTATTTTCTGATTTTAAAGGTCCAATAATGATATATTTTGAGGATAAGGTGATAAGGGTTTTAAATCAACCAATAAAATAGGTTTTAGACAAGTGAAGTCTTATATTTTACCTTATCATTTCACTTTATTTAAATCGTTCATTAATGAGGTAATCACTACATCATCATCGTGTCATAAATAAATTTATTTATTTAATAACTAAAAATTATAAAAAATACCATGATGTAGGAAATCTGTTTAGCTTTACATTTACTATTTATATTCTAAGAGATAATTTATATAAAAAAATAAAAAAAATTTACTTCAGATATACAAACCTTTTTTATTTTTCTATTCTTTTAAAAAATGTCATAAATGTCATTATTACACCCATGTGAATCCATGGGCCCTCAAGTTCGATAAAAAGAATCCAATGGTCTCCCATGACTAAAAAAAGATTTTGATAGATATTGGGGTCATTTTATATTATTATGATATTATTTTATTTCCCTTAAATACCCGATTACTAATTAATCACGATAATTAAAGATGATCTTCGTAGTTGCTATTCATAATGTCAAAAAACAATAGATTCCTAATTACATAATTTGAACCTTCTAATTTAAAATATAGAATCCATTTTAACAAATTAAAAACATATAAATTGCGGTAATTAATTTAAAAATAATTCACGTTGTCAGAACAAATATCGTGTTTTTAAGAAACAATATCTATGAAAAGATTGACAATTGTTTAGGTCCAATTTCAAAGTGAAATTAATTAAAATTGACACCATTGGATTAAATTGTAAAAATATATTCTAATTAAACTTTAAAACCAATTAGAATGATAATATATACATATAATTAAATTAGATAAAATATCCAATTTGAAGTAAAATGCAGTATTTTTCACTATTTATTAAAAAATGAACAATGTCAGAAAAATACAAAAAAAATTATCCAAAGTAAATTTCAATGTAAAAATTCTAAAGAATAAGTTTATTTTGACAAAATGAGATTATAAAATTTTAAATAGTTATAATTCAAAATGGTTTTCCATTAAAAAGCGGTAAAACAATGTTCTAAAAAAATTAGAGTTTTCTATGCTTAAGATTTTATTCTCATTTTAAGCCTCTAAAACAATAACTAATTCATAAATAGTCATAGATATGAAAATATATTATTCTTCAATTACTTGGTATGTTACAATTTTTCTCTATCCAATTTAAATAAATGGGTATATAAGGAACCCACCAATAGAGTTTTCATTCTCATAGATACTTTCATAAACCACACCAATGGGTTTCATGGAGAGGAAATTTAAAATATTATGTCCTAGTCATGGCATCTGGACTATATCAAGATCATAGACTTGGGCACCAAATAATTCTCTAGAATAATAATAATAGTACATTCCATCATTATATAAACTACACTACTTCTTATAATCCATAATGGGAAGACTATTGCCTCATCGGGGAAAGGGAATACATCATGGAAGAACTCTATTCATGGATAGATGAAAAATAGAATACGTCTACATAGGAGTTCCAAACTCTATAATTTTTACATGTAATCTACACCTAGCCATAAATAATTCTCCAGTTGAGTACAAAAACACCAAGTCTTCTCGAAATGTCTGTCAAAATAATTCATTATCCCTATAAAACTTTAGAAATAAATTTACATATTAATGGTATATCTTATATAAGAGGATCATATCATGTAATTTTATATGTAATAACACTCAAAATAGAATACATAATTCTCTTATTCTTACAGAAAGGTAAAAATTTATTAAAATTCATAAAAACTATATCGATGGGATAAGTGGAAGCCCCTGAAGTATGGAATATAGTTAAACTAATAGAGATGAAATGAACCCTTGATATTCATCTTAACCTACATAAGTGAAATGTTTATATTTTTCTATTCACATTCCACATGCATAAAGGGTTGGGTTGGTGAAAACCTGGCCTAATGATCTACATCCCCACATATCGGGTGGATATGCTAGTCAAAATTTGTGTTATGGCCCCTGGTGAATGATTTTTAAGGTGCTCATGATACATAGAGGTATACCAGAGGAATAAATAAACTATATCCACCATGATACATGTATGTTTGTAATTTTTCAACAACCAATCTCCTTAAGAATTTTTGGTCAATTAGGATTAACATTTTGAGCCTATCGTTACAATTTTATAACATGAATTAATATAACATCATTTTAGATGATTATTAAATATAGTTTAAAATACAACATTCACCATGATCATAATGGTTTAGTAAAACCTAGGAATATAATCATCTTATTTCTTAAAATATAAAATATATATCTCAAAGTGTTTTCTTTCATAGTACCCTTTTTAGACATTTATTACTTAAATCCTTTTTTCAGAGCCCTACGATAATGAATATAGAAGAAAATATGATCTCAGATGATCCGTAAAGGTAAAAATGGAAGATATCAATAAATTATTATGTATAATCGTAATATAAGTATAAGTTTATGGGATTATTATCATAACATAAAATGATCATTCAAAATTATAACTAGATATAAATTCATTAATCATGCCATAAATTTTATAAATTTTAAAATTCATGAGTCAAAAGAGTATGAAATCAAAACTAATTTATAATGATACATGGTTTCACACAGTTAGGTTAATAAATAGGTTGAGGGAATACATAAAAGTATATAAAATCATTTCTGTATTCAAGGATCACTTCCTAGACTACCATAGAAGATTGGGATCACACAACATTCCCTAAATTCCATAGTTAGGGATTAATCCCAATATAATAATAGTGGATCGAGTCCATTTTGGAAATATATCCACTCCATATTTCTTTCTATAATATATATTTTGATAGAGGAGACCCTTGGTGGATTCAATTGACAGGTTTGTCTTCGGCGCCTGGGAACTTCATGAGAGGGCGACAGTGGGTCTGCTTGACAATCAGCATTTCATGATTCGGTTTTCTTCCGAGACGGGCCTCATCAAAGCATGGTTGAGTGGCCCTCGTATTTTCTATGGTTTTCATTTCTTCCTTTTTCACTGGTCTTTTGATTTCCACATGAAGCGGGATCCATCCTCTGCTGTGGTTTGGGTTAGATTTCCTACACTACCTTTACCGTTTTAAAATCCAGCCATCATTAGGGTGATTGGAAATCTGGTCGGTAGGTTTTTATGTTCTGATAGCCGAACAGAGGCGGTCTGCCACCCGGAAAATCCGCGAGTGTGTGTGGAACTGTATCCCTCAATAACTCAGTTTGATTATGATTGGATTACAATCGGTGAGGAATATCGGTGTAAACAAAGGGTGATTTATGAAAACTAGGTTGATTTTTGTTCTTCTTGCAAGCGTTTGGGTCACTCCTATGATGTTTGCTGTCAGGGGGATGTGAAGCGGAGAGAGTGAAAGAGGCTGGGTCATTCGATAGAGGCATTCCATCGGGGTGCATCATCCAGGGGAAGGTTGGAGGATGGTAGCAAGGTAAAATCTCCAGATCATGAAAAGGTTGGCATGGGATTATCAACAGGGGTACATGCGGGGGAGGTCGGGGACCCCATTTTCTCCATGCGGTGGATGATGTGCATCACGAATACGCTTCAGTGGAAGGGAAAACGTCTGTTAAGAGAATTTCTTTCACGGATTGAGTGAAGACGGCTTCTATTTCATGGGGCCTTCCACTAGTGTATGAGGTGTTCTACAGGTTGAAGAAGGATTTAGCTGGACCCTCCGATGAACTGCAGGACAAAGATCCAGTTCTGATATAGGCTTCTCAAATAGAAAATCAGTGGAATGAGAGTACAGAATTTATGGCATGCGGGGAGGTGGTTTCTCCAGCTACTCCTGACACTGTGGTTTTGTTTTCGGACAGTGGCGATGAGGGTAAGAGGAGGCAAGGAGCTTCTACGGATGATGCGAATTCAAGCAGAACTGGGAAAGTAGGGGGGCTAGTGAGCCAGACCATTATTCAATTGAGCAACTCATTCAGAAGACTTTCTGAGGTTTGTTTGAGTTTGGACCCAAACACTCGGGTTCTTCATGACTGGGTATCTGAGAAGGATCCTAATGAAGTGAACATGAAATTATTTTTGGTGTAGATTTAAGCCCGGGAAGTAATACAAGTATTAAGAGGAGGAATGGGAGGAAGGACTACTCCTCTTTACCTCCTCCTATGGAGACACAATCTTCGAAAAAGGACAACAGATTGAAAATGGATACTGAGATTCTGAGCAGTCAGATAAGAGTGGAACAGAGAGCTCAACCCTCAGAATTTCTTCTTAGCTCCGACGAAGTGGTTATTGAGCAGGTTTTACTACTTAACACTAATGAGGATGAGGTGTCTAAAATGATGGGCATGCCACTAAGAATGTCTCTTAATGAAGAGAAATACTCATGGATTGACAAGAAAGATCTAATCTTGGTGGGAGGCTTCAATAAAGGGAATAATTCCATTAAGGATTACATTCAGGTATGGGATATGATGGATTTGGATTTTGAATAGTGAACTACTGAAGTCCCCAACACCCAGGTGTCTTATTTATCCTGGAAGATTTTTAGGGAATCAGATCTTGGTAATCTCAATTTCATTTTTAATTTATCTGTTTAAGCTGCTGTTTGGTGGGTTCTTTGGAGGGTTCTCTTGTTAGAATTGTCTACTATCGATTATTTTATATATTTGGTTTTTTGGTGGAGTTTGGAGCTGTTCCAGATGGGGACCAGTGCATTAAGACTTCACTGACGCATGTCATTTGGATTGGGATGACTAAGAGGGTATGGATATTCCATTGGTACCGTTCCCGCGCTTTTCACGGGATGCTTTCCATTTGACATACATTAGTGAAGTCTTATCATCACGATGCAATTTCTGGGAGGGACAAATCTGGATTTTCAGGTTTTCTATGTTTTGGTTGATTTTGGTTTTTGTGTTGGGGGTTGTGGTTCTCACTTCCCCTCAAAGTGTTTGATAATAAAAAATTAATTTTCAGTTAGTTAATTGACACACCCAACACATATAAAAACAATATATGTTTGTTGCACAATATCCTAAAAACATTCTTCAATTACTCAGTATAACCCATCTAAAATAAATGGGCTTCAAAAATACATCATAAACATGTAAAAATAATAAATATTGGAAAATTACATGGATTTTATTATTATATCATATCCCCAATTAATAAAAAAAATTCAAATGATATTTACATATATGAAAATTTTTCATTTATAAAAACATTTGAACACTTCATTCAAAACATTGGAAAATATGCATTCCTACTATATCTTAAATACTAGCCTCTTCAAAAATATTTACAAGAACTTTTTCATTAAACTAAGAATGGTAAAATGTCAATTATTCATCAAATCATATAATGGTTATAAAGGTTGGAAAATCGGTTCATGTAATAAATGTTAAAATAAGGATTTCATTTACACTGTTGGTAAAAATTCCCAAAGAACCTTATTCAAAAAATGATCACGTATATCCTTTGAATTTATTTAAAGAAAACCTAATATATTTGAAATTTAATTTAAATTATAATTTCATTCTATAAAAGTACATTTCTGAGATAATTTTAATGATTATATACTTAGAAGAAAAAGTTCATCGAACTAAGAGGTAATACAATCGTCTTTTCATAAACAAAATCTTAATCAATTTATATACCAAATAAAGGAAAATGAAATTAAAATATGAAAAAACAACAAAATAAATAGATTAGAATAAAATATAATGGGTTTAAAGGATAATTATATTTTAATTTAATTCAATGTATATTTAACTCAGATAATCCTAAAAAGAAATGATATTTTAATATAATCATTTACCATGGGTCCCATCTTTTGAATTCGTTCTTAAGAAGAAATATAATAAATTTATATTTATTAAAAATAATACTAGAATCATATTAATGATATTTTTCAATATTATATTCCATAATAATTTCAAATTATCAATTTATTATTAATTCTTTATTAATATAAACATTCAGTTTCAAACTGGTGTGTTTTTAATGCATGTTTTCATTATAATGTCATAGTCCATGAACCTTGGTCATGGTTATATCATCTCTATAATAATAATAATGTTATAATTATCATATTTATTCATTATATAATTTTTTAAAAAATTCATAACATTTAGTGATGAAAATTAATTAGTATAACTTCATAGAGAAGTTAGTTTATAAATATCAATATATGATGTTTCCACTTTTGAAGGGATGAAAAAAAAGAATGGTAAAATGTAATTCAACATTACAAAATAAAAATTATTTATTATAAAAATAATATATTTATTATGATCAAACATATAACCAAACATGTACATAATACATGAAAAATTAATCACATCACTTTGTGGAGGTGGTATTCCACATATATGCATGAATTATCATTTTGCATAGGATGGAAAGAAGTTATAAAAAGGCTATACCATTGACATATATATATATATTATATACTGATTTCATAATTTTATCTTCATCATAGAATATATGAATGAGTTATAAGAAGAAATAAACATAAAAGTATTAAGTTATGTTGATTACCTCTTCTTAGAGAATCCTCCTTTAGATCTATTCATAATGACCCTTTGGTTGGTATTTTCAAAATACCATAACATATAAATTTTTTATAGAAGATTTTAATAGTGATTTATTATAGTATTTTAAAAAGTCTATGGATCAAAATGTCTGATGAAGTGAATGGAGAATGTGACCATTTATAAGTAAAAGAAGTGAAACTGTTTTAATTATTTAGAATATAAAAATTTAATAAAGTCACTCTCATTGAAAAGTAGTCCCAAATCAGATAAAAATGGAATATATGATGATAATATCTAAATAATTTCAAAAAATAATATTTATAAATGTTTTCCGTTCATTTAACCATTATCCCTTTATTATAACCCCTCATTTATCCCTTTAACCATTTCCCTAGTAATGAATCATTTCCACAGTTACTATAAATAATGACCAAAAATGAAAGTGGAATAATTATGAAAATTAAAATGATGATTCTAAATATGTAATCAATTTTAAAAAATAAAATTAATATAAGTGGATGAAATTCATTTTAAAATAAGTGTGAAAATCTTAATGAAAATATTTTTTATAAAAATACAATTTTTATAATAACATCTACTTTTTATCATTCTATTAACAATAATTAACATTAAATAAATATTAAAATATTTTTTTGTATTAATTCTCTATAATATTTATTAAAATAATTAATAAATTTTTGTAATACTTTATACCCTACTATAATAGGTAAACACCATATCCTAAACTGTCACACAATGCGCACTCTAAGGAACATTTAATCCTGATTATATATAAAAGTATAACATTTTAACGTCAAAATTGGATTTTAAAAAAATAGATGTTTATATATTTTAACTATATAATTTTGAAATGCTTTTCTATAGTTATATAACATATTTGTAACATTTTAGAGACTCATGTAATATTTTCCAATCAAATATATTGTTTTTGTTTTTTTATTTTAATTATTTACAATTGTGGTCAATGGTTATTTTGTAATCATTTTTGAGAGTAAAAATTAATTTTTATTATTATAAACTAATTTATATAAAAATAAATTCATTGTTAATATTATCTTAATCATAATTCTTTTTATTACAAGTATGTTTTTTCTAAAAAAAATTAATTTTATAAACATATTTCCTAAAATATATATTCACATCACATATTAAATTTCTATGATAAAAAGAAATTTATATTTAGAATAAATATGTCCCTATTACTTAATAACAGTTATTATATTTTTTATTCATTGAGAATTATATATATAGATAAAGGTGTAATTACCATGATAAAAGAATTTTTTTCAAAATAAATTATATTATTAGAGTTATATTAATTTTATATAAATAAATTATATTAATATATATTAATTATGAACTTAATTTTTTTTGGAAAAATACAAAAACATTAAAACATCCATTTAATGAATAAATAACTGTAAATTAGAATAAAAATTTTAATTTATAAATTATATTTTTCTATAACAAATGTTTTTCATATATATTTTGTTTTAATTTCAATGTAAATATAACTACATTTAAGAAATTAATTATATTAAATAGAGTCCAAATTAGGTTTTCTTTTGTAAAAATTTGGAACGAATTTTCACCATATATTTGTCGTAATAAAATAATTACATGGTTAATTTTTAATCAATATTGATACGGTTAAAAATGGTAAACATAGTATCTAATCTTTTTATTAAATTAATTGTCACATACACCTTCCAGAGATCCTTTTTAGATATGAATTTCAAACACACATGTAACTTCTATAGTTTATGTACCCAGATCACCTAACCCACCTAACACCCATGTGATTCCATTCTTACCCCTAACATAAATATAGTTTTCATGAAAATTCTCAAGTTTTTCACCTGCAAATGAGATCCCTAGAATCAATCATCTCATTTAACTCCACCCTAATGGAATTAACCAATAATCACCTTCCCCTTCACTCTAAAAATGAATCCCATGATGATCCAAAGGTTATAATGAGTCATATCAAATCATTAATAAGCTATATAGAAACGTAAGGGTTTCCATTCATTATCTTTCCTTTTTTAATTGAAATAATTTTCTTATAATGCAATTTCCACACACTTCCTTAATTTTAATGTTACAAAATTGTATCCCATTTTATGTTTTTTCAATGAGATACGACATATCACTTCTCATTATATCCTTTTTCCTATGTCATTATTTTATCGATGAATGGGATCTCATTCCACCCCTTCCACTTTCAATTACAAATAGTTGTTGTAATGTTATCATGCATGTATTTTTATGGAATTATCATCCATTTGATATATCCAAAATTCAATTTCCTATAATAAAATACTTTTATAGACCCATTATAATACAAATATTTCTTAATTTTCTGAAAAAAAAATTTTATATTTTTCATATCAATAACATCCTACTGAAGATATTATAGTGTTGATTAAGAAATTTCATGGATTTACCTTGAGGTACTCACCTAAAAAATGGTTTGCTGGATCCCTTATTCAACTATCACTCTGATGCATGATGTGTGGTTCTAATTTGATACACCATTCTAGACTATCTTAGGGGATATTCTTTGGAATATTTACGTGCTATTTATTCCCCATGATAAATGATATTCCTACCATTTTTATGGTCACCTACCACGGAAAACTACGAAAGTCAATTAAAATATTTTATTGGTAACCCTACACATTAAATGTGACTTTCACCACTTATTTATCAATATTTGTTCATAAGGGAACTTATTTTTCATTTAAAATACCCTATATATTCTGTGTTGATTATGTATTTTTTAACCATCCAATTTCTTTATTTAGATGGGTTATGATCCTTATTACCCTTTTATTAATATGGTTAAAATTGTTTGAATTTATTTTTTTGTTTTTTGAATAAATATGATTATTTTTAGGTTTCGTATGTATTTATTAATAGTCCATACTTTCTTCTATTTACTTGTTATGATCTTGTTCATCCTTTTACTAATGTCTGATAAAGTATTAGATTAATATACGTATTTATTCCAATACTAATGATTATTCGGATTTATAACCATCCAATATATTTCTTGAAAATGACCATGATAATGTTATAAATTTTTTTACATGTGGAAAGTTATTGAAATTCTTTATGTTTTCATAACTATACAGATGTTTATTAGAAAATATTATTATTATTATTTTAGTCATTTTCTCATATGATGAATTCTTTTGATGAAAAAAGTGATGGATGGGGAATAGAATTATATATCCCCTTGATGCATCAGTAGGAATTATGATATAAACATTATTATTCATGTCCATGTATACCTTCCCATAACAACCAGTAACCTTGACTATAAGTCCATGGTGTCAAAGATTGTGATTTCTTGTCTTATGGAGTGGAATTATTTTTCCAATGTTATATATTTCATCTATAAGTAATTTATTATTATAACACATTAAATATTTAAATTTTTATTCATATTTAGGTGTATATTATGATCTTTGTTTTATATTATTATGTATTCATGTTTTTTATTTAATTTTTCCTTTCACTTCTTCCATGTTCATATTAGTATATCTTCTATTATGTTCTATACTTGACCCCAAATCTGACCTCTTCCTTATTTCATTACATTATATAATAAAATATATGATAACTATATGTTATTTTTAGGGATATGGTTGAAGGGATAATAATTTTCTCAATGTGTTTATTTTTTACAATATTTTATTCAAATGAAATGTAGTTATCCATATAATCATGCAATATAATTAATCGTTGGATCTTTTGTAATCTATTTTAGTATTTACTAATAATATAATATAACTACCAGCTCTAGGATTAAATATTTCATGTTGTTACAGTTGATATTGGGTCATGATTAATAGTAACCATGGGGATTAGATGTAAAAGAATCTTAGTTTAATATAACATCTACTATGAAATAAATATAAAATTACATGGAACACTGTAGAA
Source organism: Viscum album (assembly GCA_963277665.1). Classification (NCBI taxonomy): domain Eukaryota; kingdom Viridiplantae; phylum Streptophyta; class Magnoliopsida; order Santalales; family Viscaceae; genus Viscum; species Viscum album. Next base: position 849,611,710 of record OY728138.1, on the reverse strand, counting down.
AATTTAATTGGAATTTTTTTTCATAATTAATTATAATGATCTAAAATATGACTTTTATGATATAGATATTATGAATAATTGATGTAATGTGATATGTATCAATATATGTAGTCAATGTAATGATATTCCCCATGAGAAAGTCAATGAATCTGGATTTGAAGCTAATCAAATCATAATCATATTGAGGCTATTAATCTATGATATGATAAATAATATAACGCTATTAAATATTATTATTGATCCTTAACATGATGTTATTATTTTGAAATAATTCATGTGATAATAACCTCTACCATTTAATGGATCTATTAATCAATTGGAATTTAAACAATGGATCATGTCTTTAGAGATCATCTTTCCCACATTGGGAAGTAGTTAAAATGAAAAATTCATAATTGTTTTCTATCATTTAATGGGAGATGTGGACCAATGGTGCTATAAAATTAGAAAAACTAAAGGGTAATATTTATGGAAGTCTATATATAATAAATATTTACAATGAATATAGGATGTTCTAATGGTAATAAATATTGAGGTTTTTATAGAATAATTGCTAAATCATCCACCATATTACGAAGTTGAGTTATAAATGTATCCTAGTACTAATAAGATACATATATCTCAATATCAATATATAATCAAACCATTGTAGTAGGTGTAGTTAAATTACTACAACTAGAGTTGTGTATAAATGGGTTTTTATGACTTATTGTTTTTCCTTGGGGATCCCCTAATTTATTAATGAAAAATATGGATGGGTATATATGGTTATAAATTGATTATATGGTGATAAATTAAATTAATATAAATAATAAGTATCATTTACCATGAAATGATAAATTTTTTAGTTACATAAAGGAGCCTAATACTATTTTGTTTTAAATATTGACTCCCATTATCAGTAGATAAGGTAGAAAAAGGATGACATATAGAAGAAAACATTTCAAAAAATGAATGTACATTAATATATTATAGTAATTCAATTTTGATTGAAATATTAACCTTCAATATTTATCGATCCAATGAATAGGTTGTTGATGGATTATCATGATAACTGTTTGGTTGTATTAATTATTAATATCCTGATATACTCAAGGACTAATGGAGACAATTAGAATAATTAAAAAAAATTCCTGTGATGCTTGTAATACAATAATGATATAGGAAATATAGAAAGTATTAATTTTGGCTCAATGAATCTTCTTCAAGTGTTCATATTGTCTCTAAGGATAACATAATGGTAGAATCTCTAAACTAGTTGAGATGGTATCCCGGTGTCCATCACAACCCATAATCTTATATAAAAACCAAGATAATATTGTAGTAGGGGATATTTCTGAGTTATTGTAGAAGTAATGTAGTAGGAATTTTGGGGTGTTGTAGACACTAGAATTATACCAAAAATTTGGGACTTCGGGACATTGTTTTGGGCCTACGGGATATAATAACGTCATTACACCATTCTCCTCTAGGCCATATGGTCTTCAAGCCACCTTAGTTATGTGATTCATTTATTTTTAGAATATAAGACCATAAAGTGATACAGGGAAGACCACCTAGGAGCCCACCCTTGAATAGTATTTAGAAAAAGTAGTATCCAGAAAACTATAGGTAACCATATTAGAAGAATGAGTGGGTATGGAAACTGTTATGAGTATCATGAACCTTGTAGATCTATATGGGGAAATGATACCCCACATCATTGTGAGGTGAGCAGCTAACTAGCTTCAATGATGTACATGTTAGGGAGGTTTAGTTCCATGTTAATTAGGCCTTTAGACCATCATGTGTTGGTCTATGATCCATGGAACATCAAGTTATGCACTAGGCCTTGCACCTCATAAAATACAGATCATGTAAGTGTTCCTTCTCATACCATATAAGAAGGGTGGTTATCATTAAATAAATAAATATTTCAATGTACTTTGGGCTAAGTGAATCACTAAGTGAACCTTCATAGACAAAAGATGTCATATATTTCCCTATAGATATATACATTGTCGCGAAACAAGGTCTCATGGGATTAACATGTTACTATTAATGGTTTTTTTAATAATTCACATTGTCGGCCAACCCATTTACCATATTAACATTTAAAGGGGTTATATTCACATGGTTAAGAGAATGTGATTTATGTTTTATTTAGTTTAATATGAAAATGATTAATACACTAGTAATAACATCAGGTTTAGATAATTAATGATTTGAAATATATAATGATTCATTGAATAAAATATATATTTGTTTCCTTGTGTTGAAATATTGGTTGATTACTTGTTCATCAGGGAATTAGAAAATATAATAATAGAAATATCCATCTCATTTCCTTGATCATGTAGTGATAATATATTTTTTAAAATATAGAGGCACTACCTATTTGGTGAAAGAAATGATATATATAAAAACCACATGATATCGAAATATACATTCTCTAAGAATGATATCAATATGAGGTAGAGAATATGTATGGAGATACTTGAAGATAACAATTTTTCAATACACTATTACTCCATGAAGGAAAAAAAATAGGTTTGATGTATTTAGAATGAGGGAACTCTGAATTTTGACTAGGATGATAATTAAAAAAGATTCTATATAAAGAGGTATAACAAAGATAAATATTGTGATTTTGAGGCCAGGGGAACCATCAATCATTTTACATGAAATTTTTAAACTGTAATTACTAGAAATGATAAGGAGGTCAAAATATAATGAAAATGATATAAAAAATAATATTAATGAATTAAATAATGGGTATATCATAAACATCATAAATATAGATTGACTATTGAATTTTGGAAATTGGTTATGGGATTAATTTATAATAGAGATAATAAAATAATTATTATATGAAGTGCATCTCTCAAATTTTTTTTAAACACACAGGTATCATAAATATGAATTGGGAATTAAGAGATCATTTTTTTGGGATGGTATGAAGAGAAAAATTCAGAACTATGTGATCATAATCCTAGTATACCAATAGGTAAATGCTGAAATAAAACATCATAGAGGACTCATGAAACCAATTCCAACCCATATATTTAATTGAAAAAACAATTATAATTTAATTTTTTTTTGGATTTCTGAAGACTCCATGGAAGAATGAATATAATTGGGCCATCAAGAATCACCTTACCAATAATTCACATTTTTTGTAAAAAGGGATGAACTAACCCTTGGGTAGAATTACAAGTTCTATATTAATGAAATAATAATTATTCATGGGGAATGTCTATCTATTATATCTAATCACGACCCTTCGTCTACAATGAAATTCATGATGATTTTTTAAAGTGCTATCAACACCATGTTAAATATTTGTATCACTTCTCATTACCAAATATCTAAAAATACTATCCAGGAATTAGAAGATGATCTATGATTACTTTCTATTAACATAAAATGTATGTGGGATCAGTATATTCATTTTTCGAATTTCTATACATTGATATCATCCATTTAAGAATTAATAAGAAACCATACAATGCATTGCATGGGATGATATTGAAACCCATAATTTTCATATATAAATATTACATCATATTAGATGAATATTCATTCTATAAAATTTTAAATTCATATCAGTAACATGTAGGTGTGGTATCTCTAAAAACATAGATACGTGAAAACAAATCTTATGAGATCTACGTCATCTCCCACATAGTTCATCACAACAAAAACCCATCTTAAACACATCATACACAATTATTTTCTTCATAACATACGGAAAAACATAATAATAAGTTTGTTAAAATACTTAGTAATGGTAAATAAGGAATATATCAATGATCATTTAAACATAATATTATCATAAATAGATTTTCAAAATTATCTAATAATTTGAGCATCATATATATGTTTGTATTAGATCATAAATATGAGTTAGGGCATAAAGAATCACAGTTTATAAGACATAAATCATAAATGGGTCAAAAAACATGATCCATGAGAACATAATATTGGCATAATATCATTTCATAAAATAGTTGAATAATATGTTTAATAATAATAATCATAGAAATATTATGTAAATTCTATCAACCAATATATTCATAACATGTTAGGTTTGGGATAACATCCATTGTACCTACTTTGGGATTTGGATAACATCCTATGTACCCTATTTAAGCCCGGGGATAGCATCATTTGTACCATCTTTTAGGCTTGAAATGACCTCCCATGTACCATTCGGTGTCATATAACCTTAATCATTACCCAATTCATTTTATGGATATATTATTATATACCTATAATTTACATAATCAGAAATCAACTCATATGTATTCCACAAGATCATGAAAACATTAATCAAAACATATCCAATGGAAAAGAAAATTGGTTTCACTGATATTTTATCATTATAATCATAAGCCATCTCTATAAATATTTAATATCTTATCATGTGATTATATTCCCTGAAAATGAAATTTAATTTCAACGGATGTCATCATAGATAAAAAATTTCATTAAGGGATCACTGGAACATTTATTAAAGTGGATATCATTTTTATTTTCAAATTATATATTAAAACATAAAAAATTCTCAAATATCATGAAAAACATTTTCATTAAAAATAAAAATTGTAATATTAAATTTTATAACAATATTTTTTTTTATTGTGTTGGGAAATTTATTTAATGCCATGTACCTTAAAAAGGTTCTTTTCACATTTTCAATAAAAAGTCAAAAATACCTAATTCAAAAAATGAAAGGGAGATTCCATTTATACAATTTTTGAAAAATATTTAAATAATTGGAAAATACATCAATCAATCATGAATAATATAAAATAATAGTTGATGATTTTTTAAAAAACATATATATAGAAGGAGAGTAATTTTCAAATGAGGAGAGATATAAAATAGTTTGTCATAATAAAATTAATTCTACTTAATAAGTTCTTATTTGTATAAAAATGTAAGGAAAAAATATTTTCCTAAGAAAAAAATAGAGGATTATAAAATTAGATTTATTAATCAAGAAATGATCATACAATTAACTTTTTTGTATTTTAAAGCACAAACATTCTAGATTAATGTATGTTTGAAACATAAATCTCATACATTGAGTTCGAATTTATTTGAAAACACATTAGAATCATATATAATAAATTGAAATTTAATAAAACTGAAGAGTATATATATAGAGACCCAATCATAACATACAAGGAAGTTACATTACTTTTGTGTAAAACTTAATACATGACACAAACAGACACACAATAACAGTTTTAGTTTAGTGTCATTGGAAACTCGAAACATAATCTTCTAATAATGGTGAATGATCTTCAACATATCCCATATATATGTTCCCTTTTGTTTTCTAACCTAAAACCTTTCTAAATATCCTGGGAAAATGAAAACATAAATAGGGTGTTCTCAAATTCTCAGTAGGGGTATGAATGGGGAAAATAAAACAAGCCATATACATTTGAACTGAAAAACATGAACATGATATATAAACATCAAAATCATGAGTTGTGAAATAAATCGTGGCAGTATAAAAGGCGTAGATCATAAAAGAAAATTAATCATGATAAAATAGCATTGGAATAAAACAAGTAATTGTGGAAAACCATTAAGCACATTATATGATTTCCATAGTAGCCAATGCATTGCTTCCAAGACCATCATCGTAGAGAAATTCCATTACTGAACCGGGTTTACCTAACATTCCAGCCATGTATTAATGAATTGTATTTACTTGTTTATCCAACCATTCTTATCTCATGAGATATAAATCATTACATAATGAATTTTATCGAGATATAGATCTCACCCATCTCATAATGAAATAATTATTTTGTGTGCCACAAAATAAACAGAAATCATTCATCATAACCCAACAATTAAAATGGGTTTCATAAACATCATCCTATCATAACATAATCCATATAAAAGAATGGATATAATTTCATCATAAACAAAATAAAACCATGTAAATAATAGATACATTATTCTTGAAACATAACAATATTAAAGAATGTCATCATAGATGGAAAATAGATTTGATAAAACACTTGAAATAAATTCTTGAAGAAAATATCCTTTCATCATTCAAATAATATTCTTTTATCAAAATGACCATCAATTTTAAAAGAAAATATTTTTTTTAAAAATAATAATGAAATATTTTAGAGGAATAATTATGTAAATAAGGCGTTATTAAATCGTAAAAATACATTCATGTCGTATAAGTTAAAAATACATTTTCCTTGCACTTTTAGTGAAAAGGTCAAAAAGTACCTCGTATAGTAACAAAAGAAATATTTCTTCCATTCCACATATTAAAATTCAAAAAGAGTTAACACAATGTCAATAATACATGGATGAATAGTAAAAACATTATGAAAATATTTTTTATAAATCATTGACATGGATGATAAATATAACTCCAGTAAATACTTAAGAATAAACAATCTCGGATAAGAATGAGATTGGAAAAATTATCCAATACCTTTGGTCCAATTTCTACTGTAACTATATGAAAATACTATGTAATGATTTAAATAATTTCATTGACTTATTCAAGAATCATATTCATTTTTATGATATCATATATTATTAACATACAACTTTTTATCACCCATTCATTTTCCAATTCCATGTTGAAGCAATGTTTTGGGTCAGAATATTTTCATTTATCGTACGCGTTTGGACTTTTTGTTCTTGATATTATTGATCATATCATGATTTACATACTTACATAATGTAAAAAATGATTTATATATCATATATACATTTTTTATATATATATAATAGATAGATAAATGAAATTAAATACATCGTTCATGGAGATGGTAGGTCATACGTACGCATGAACATTGTTTTCCATTCCTTATTGCCTCAAATGGAAGTATGTATATGAAATATATATATATATGAATATAACTAAATACAGAAGAAATATTATGTCATATATCTCATTTTTATTCATTATATATACTTTATAATCATTCTTGAAATGTTAACATGGAGAATGAATCTCATTGCATTGTGGAGATGGTAATCCATATGTACCCAAGAGCGAGGATATCATTCCCATAATTATTGAATGGAATTATAGTGGATGATATAGTATCTCATAATTATTATAATGTTATAATAATCATATATTGTTATTATTTCCCCCATTATACCCATCCAAGTAAGGTGGTGGTGGAACAACAGATTATACCACGACGTGTAGACGGTAAGCCCTATATACGCATGCGCGGTGATTTTATTTTTAGTAGGATGGAAAGAATGTGAAATATGGTTGTTTCATATTAATAAAAACATATCAGTATAGAAGTGATACTGGAGTTATTAATTAATAATTAAACAAATCATATAGAGAAAGTAGAAGAAGAAATAAGTTGGAAAGAATTGGTAAAGGATATTACCTCTACTACGACGCGCCTCTTCTAAACCTCATCTTAGGGCACTAAAGATAGTCTTTGATGAACTCTAGAACCTATAGTATGTTTCTAGGTAATTTTATAATGGAAATTTTCAGGTTTTGGCTCAGTTGTAAAACTCAAAATGGATTGAAGAGAAGAGGGAGGAGGTGCCCATTTATAAGAGAGTAGAGTGTCACTTTTCGAAACCTCCAAAATATTAATTTATAATAAAATCAAACCCCGCATAAAAAAATCAAATGTGACTAAAATTAGAATATGAGATATTATAGGGCTTTAACCTAATAATCCAATAAAATATAGACATGTTTTGATTTTATTTTAAACCTTATCATTTTGAATTATCCTTATTTAATCTATTTAATTTTATTTGTGGTAATAATATTCTAAATTTTAAATGGTTATAAATACTTACATATGAGTTTTATACAATCCAAAATTGGATACTTTATGAAATTGTAGACCATATAAATTTCAATTTGTAATTTGTAATTTTTTTTGGATTTTTAATCAATTTAATAATATGTTATTTTTATAAAATTTCAATAGTGTCAATTTTTACACTATTCATTTATTTGAATTTACATAAAATACAAACAGATGATAGAGTCGAAACTTAATATTTAATAGATTCATAAAATGTTATATGCATCTAGAAAATTCGTGGAGCATATTAATTAATTTATATAATATTTTTTTAATATTTATAAAACCATTTATTTGATATTTCTCTTAGTAAAATAATTACAACATTTTGGTATAATTATTTAATATACTTATTTTTTTAATAATAATTTAAAATAAAATTCTATTATGAAGATAATGTTAATATATTTTATAAGAATACATTTAGTCGAATTTATCTTCTAAAAATCCATCTTCTAAAATGATATAATAATTAAATTATGAAAGTGACAACTTTAACATCATTTAAAATAAAATAATATAAATTTCATAATATATTTCATAAGACTCCAAATGGTCCAAAAATCGACACATGGATACATGTGGTGTAGATATACACTATCAATAAGTTTTCATCATTTTTTTGGGGCTTTATATTTGTATTATTATTTTAATAAAAACTATATTATTGATTTTTCACTAAATAAATAATTTCTACATCATTAATGTATAATCTATTCAGGTAATTATATATTTCCTAAAAATTTCAAATACATTAACTTGATAAATAAAAACATTTTATATTTAAAATGAGTATTTTTAATTGAATTTATAATCTGTTCGACATTATATGAAAAATAATTTAGTTATTAATGTTTGGGGGTGACATATTTCACATTCCTTTAAAAAAAATAAATTTCAGGTCTTAATCTCATCTCAGTGGGTTCCAATAGATAAAATATCAACACATGTATATTTTAGGATGAAATATAATCATCCAATTATATTAATACAAATGTTAGGCTAATTTTATAACACTATTTTTACCCTTAATTACCAGATATACCATTAACTATGGTAAATATAATTTACAGTAGTTACTATTCATAATGTCCAAAAATAAAATTACCCTATTAACATAATTTGGACCTTATAATACCAAATATAGGATCCATTTTTCTAAATTCAACACCCAGATGTTTCAGTAATTAATTTAAATTTAATCTCATTGTTGAGAAAACAGATTTTAAAATTTAAAACATTGAAAATGACTGAAAGGTTTTTACCTATGAATTCAATGTAAAATTAGAGCTAATGTCATTAATTATATTAAATAGTAAAAATAAATTCTATTTTTACATTAAAACCATTCAATATTATAATTTAACAATATAAAATATCTCTTAGAAGAAAGTTGTTTTTAATTAAAATTTAGCATATTTTTATGATTCATCAAAATATAAAGGTTATCAGAATAATGTCGAAAATTTATCCCACGTAAATTTCTATATTCTGATTCAAAATAATAAGTTTAATTTGTCAAATTGAACTTATAATCAAATCAATAATTTTATTTAAATTGGGTGCACCATCAAAAGGTGACAAAACTGCTTTTTTTAAAAAATACTTATTTTATGATAAATTTTAATTTTGTTCTCATACCATGATCTAGGAAACATTTAAATTGAATTATAATGTTATAAAATTCAAAAATTAGTAAATAATATTCATAAAGGCTAGTTCATAATAATATAAAATGATATCATTGTTTACTGAAACTCGGTTTTGCGTACCACGCAAGCTATCGAGGAAGGTCACTCTTTCTTATAACACAAGCCAAGTATATTATTGCATATACTGCAAGCTAATATTGGTTTAGCCTTCAATAGAAGATATCAATGAAATTAAAAAGAATACATCTCATAAAATTTTAGGTTGTTACATTCTACCACCCTTAAAAAGAAATTTTCCATCAAATTTCATTGGGGTTATAAATGGTTTGATACATGAATGTTTCATTCATAGAAAAACACATTGTCAAAAGAAATACTAAAACATAATTTTAAAATGTAATGTTTGAAATATAACAGGTACCCAAATTAACTTACCATCGGGCTTCCACAAAGGATAACAAAGATGAAAACATATATATAGAATAGAAATTTTACCATCATGTTCTGATGGAGAGTTGTAGAGAACATGGCTATGAAAAAGCAAAGAATAACAAAGCCATAAATTTGTGAGGATATAAGGTACCATCTGATTCTTTAGATATGAGGGTACTAAGACAACATTTTTGGTTTTCAATATCATTTCCCTTTAATTGATGAATTTTTGCATATGGAGAAATGCTTACATGATTTCAAGTGTAATATCATAATTGGTAATTACATGTGAAATTTCCACTTCATCTCTTATTTAAAGAAATAAAGTCAAATTTGTCAGTATTAAAGTGTTAGTAGATCATGCGATATAATGATAGGACATTCCATCGGCCTTTATCAAAAAAAAGTGTTATAAAAAATTATTAAATATATATAAGTTAATCTATGGTGAGATTAACCATATATGATTCCAAAAATTTATGTATACTTCATCTATCACAACTATTAATAAACTAAAACTAATTTCTACTAACCAGGGACTTCTTGTAGGCCAGTGGTAGGTGATAATGGGTCACCGCACTTCAGTTGTGGGATTGATTCTCATAACCTTGTCTGACACGGTGGGTTTCCACCCGTCCTACTGGTTGCCCATTTTCTAAAACTACACCATTATAACATTACAGAAATAATATAAAAAATAATTCTAGCCTTAAACAATACTATCTTATGTCCATCATAATTCATTCAAAACATTATTCTTATCCCAAATACTTATGTCCAAACTCATAGTATAAAGAAAACGTTAACTAGAAAGGTCATCTACCAAGAATTGAATAACATCATTTTTCCCTAGTATATCATAAGATATATCTTGTTGGACACATTCGAAACATGTGAATACCTTAATCATGATTTCCTGAAACATGAATTACCATAGAAACTTAGTGAAAACCTGAATTCTTTCAATATTTTACACTTTCCACATACTAAAATCCCAAAAATTCTATATACTCAAACCATGATATCACTTTTTCCTTATATAAGTCATGAGCTCATTAATAATATCAAACATATTATATTCTCTTTATCCCTTCATTATCCGCATATCATCTTCTTTCCAAAAATATTTCAATCACTTTTCATGGTAATCGGTACCATATAATTATTGAAAACCACAATAAACCAATACATATATATTCCAATATTCCACGATACTGTAAATGAGATTCCACAACACTGTTTTGGAATCTCGTTACCTAAACACATAATAATTCCACCACTTTATTTTCATATTCAACATCGCCAATTGTGATCGCATGTGACTTCCCATTGTCCTTTTTGTTAAGAAGTTGTTGATTTTGATCATCGTTAACCCTTGGATTAGGGAAATGGTTATCATAAGGCCTCATTTCCATGCACATGTAGCGTTGAAGTGTTAGTGGTGCGTTCTCTATATTCTTTTATCTATTCACATCATTATCTACCTTTTTCACATTACTTTGGAACTCAGCTGCTCGATGTCCTTCTTCTCCACACTTAAAACATTTTCTAGTCCCTTTAAGATAATCTCCACTAGGCTTCTTTCCACACATTGAGCATAACGAAACATTTGTCTTCTTTTCACCATAGTTTTGAGATTTTTCCTTGAACTGCATATTTCATATCTTGTCAAAACTGTGAGATGGATATGTAACATCAAATTCCAATTCTACCTTGATAATAGAACGGATAATCTCTTCAAAGATACTAAAGTCTCTTATATCTAATGCCTTTCGAATTATTGGTTTTAAGAAACTGAAGAATTGATCAACATTACATTCATGTTAGATAATAAATCCATATGCATACTTTGCAAGAATTGTAAAATTATCTTCATATATACAAACAGATTCGTCATCCTTTTGCATAAGCTCTAGCAACTCCTTTTCTATTTTTGTTCAAAGAATATGAGGAATGTACTTATTGAAAAATAAGTTCTTGAGCTCATCCCATTAAATGGATTCAAATTAATCTTGGGGCCTTGTTTTATTAATTAGATTCCACCACTGGTCTCCATCACCTTCTATGAGGTAAACATATAGAATTAATTTTTCATGCTCCGAACAACAAAGTATGGAAAATATATTTTCAATGGAACTGATCCATTTTTTAGAAACAAGTGGATCAGAAGTCCCGTTAAAAGAATTTGGGTATTTCCTCATGAAGGACTCAATAGAATATTGTTCACTTCTCTACTCATTAGGAATTACAGGATGATTCATAGCTTGTGTAAATATAAGAATAATCGTTTCACTCCATTTCCCATAACATTTGAATGTTCAAGAGGAAAAACATTTCATTATCTACAACCCAAAATGAATAGTGTGAGTAAAAATCACACTATGAAAACAACATAATCAAGAGGGAGTACATTAAAACTCTAACATCTTAGTTTTAATCCTAGGTTATTCAATATTGTTATCAAAATTCTAGGATTTTCACCTATACTTTATACTTAAAATTATGGACATCCCTAGACATACCTTAGAAATATTTCTAGGTATCTCATTAATGTTTTCACATCATAGTTTCCAAAGGTTAACTAAAAATTTTAATTGATACCAAATATAGAGATCCAAGCTTGAAATACATGGAAATTACATTAATTTTGCGGAAAATCCCCCTCCAGTAGCATTATTCATTCAAAATATACTTGATCCCGTGAACCACTTCCCGACCACCATTGCTGAAAATAAGTGTGTCGTTGGCGAACATTTTATTGTTTTTTATCATAATTTTATATATTGAACATGGATAATTTCATATCATAATTTTATATAGTATTAATGTTATTTCATATCCATATCAATTAATACTTTTCATGTAGTTTTGGTTCACATTTTACCAAAGTTGAAAGGGGTTCATTGCCAACATAATCTTCAAATCATGAGTGGTTTTTAATGATAATAAATCTGGGAATATTGTATATATTTACCTATAAAACCCCAACCATTTTATTATTGAAATATTATTATTTATTTTTTACACATCCTCTCCAAATTTTAATTTCACCTAGTATATATATACATGATGTGACATTTGTAGAATAATTCACCCCCTCCTTTTCTTTACGATCGGGAATATTCAGCATTAATGTCAAAATTAATTTTATGAATGTCCTTATCCATGATTAAATAATTTATTATTTTTTTATTGTATTTTAGTTTCTTTAAGTTGTTTTAAAGTATTTTTTTTTTACACATTTATCATTTTGATAAAATACCCTCATTTAGCATTTTTCATGGAAACACATTCTTTAATAGTTATGAAAATTACTCTTGATAAAACTTAATTTTTTATTTTAAAATCTTTTTTTAAATTATTTTCATTTTTAATGATTTTAAAAATAAATGAGATTTTTTAATATTTTTCTAGAGTAAAATTTTTATTAAAAAATTGATTTAAAAAGGAATTTTCAATGTTGGTGTTTTTTAAAGTTATTTAATTATTATTTTTTATTCTAGAATAAATATTTTAAAATTATATTTCTTTCATAAACATTTTTTGTAATTTTTTTTGGGTTTTTATGTTTTATTATTAAAATATTTTATTAAGATAAAAATATTTTTTATGAATCATTTTCATGTACTTTTAAATAATTTAAAAGGTGATATTTATTCAATTTTTTCAAAGTCAACTTTCTAATAATTTTAAAAATGTAGTTTAACATATATGTAAATATCCTATGAAATTAATTATATTATATTCGAATATGTTCTTATGATACCATACACCTTCTTTCTCTGGATGAATGTTGAAATGTTTTAATTATGTTTTCATGAAAACTATTTCTTTCCTAAGGGTTAATTAATTGATATTTTTAACATTAATATTTTCATGTTCCCTTGAAAAAATTATGTACAATTTATTTTTATATGATGGTTGGATCCTATATATCCCTTCCAATGCATTGGAAAAACTTTATTTATCATTAGATAATTATGGAAACTGAGTGTTGATGCTCACTCTACTATGGGTATCAGTAAGTAATCCCTACTCCACTATGTTATGGGAATCATATATTGATTCATACACAATTTTTTTTATAGAATTAGTTACTAATTCCTCCAATATATTTATTGTAATAAGATAGTGATTACTACTCCACTATGTTATGGTAAAAGGAAAATTCTCCCTTATCTAACATGTTATTGAAAATAGGTAGTGATTACTAGTCCAATATTTTATGATTTATACTCTTATATTTTGGGACATTCATATGTTTTACACTATTATCATGTTTTGTTAGCTTATAAATTATATGAGGACTAGATACTTGATTTATATCTTATTATATATGTTTATTTGGTTATGATATTCTAATTTTTAATTCTTAGACTTTGATTAATTTTCCATACCTACATGCTTATCTTATAATCATTTATGATCATAAATCATTATCTCTTATTTTTACCCATACTGGACATATGAGATGAATGATTTATTATATAATCATTCCCTAGGTTATAAGGATTAATATAAGTTATGAGGAATATATTGTTTTTCAATAATGGAGAAATGTTCACATGTATCGTAAAATAAATTTTTTATGTAGATGATCCTCAAAGACATTAAACCTTCCATTGTTGGGATTTTGTGATTATTGTGGGATAAAATGTTCAAATTTTTTAAATATATATAATTATAGTAATGGGCATATCTATTCGAATGGAATTCATTTATAAATTATGTGTTTTTAGAAGTAGACCGAGTAGTACGGGTTCGGGTCACCTCAGTGATGGCGACTACCTAGGTTCCAGTAGTCTTGTGGTTTCCCACAAGACTTTTGGTGATAATTTTTGAAAAACTATGTTGAATGATTTATTATTACCATAGTGAAATCCATCCATTAAACTTTCCCTCAATCCCTAATATACCAAAAAATCAGTTATACTCTTAAAATATGTGTAAAAAACGTATCTCTGGAGCCAAACCCAATAAATAAAATTCACTATCACACCAAATTTATAATAGTAGGACCTTCCATAAATTTAAATAATATGAAATGAATATATTATTACATGATAAGTATAATAGGATATTATGGGAGAATAATCTTACTTATTTATAAGATTTTATAGAAAATTGAAATGGATATATACTACATGAGAGAAGTTCTTAAAACACTCTTTTATATGAAGATAAGATAGTGCACTTTATTAATACATGCATGATATGTAGGATGACATGATTCTGGATCAAACATATTATATATGATCTTATTGATCAATTTCAGAATGATCAGATTTATTAAACATGTAATACATACTTATCGAATAATGAAGAGGAATAAATTTGGAAGATAGATCATTGGAGAATCATGGGCTCTTTAGATTCCCCAAATGTTTTGAGTTATGTCATGGGTTCCCAATGATACTCTATTAATTATCACACTTGGGGGCTTAGTGGGTATGAGATAAAAAAGAGAAAGGTGTATGTAACCTCATATTCACATATAAATGGATGAGGGAGTTATATATAATGGATTTATATTGTACATGAATTAAAATACATGATACTTTAGGATAGTCACATACTGATTGGTTATGAGATATGTCTTTTTATAATGTTAATGAGTTGAGTGAATCAGTGTATTTATTAGTTAAATTAAAGGGTACCTACTCTATGATAGAGGTGGGAATTAAATGAAAATGATCAGACTCCTTGTTGAATTATATGGAGTATACAATAATTATGAACATTGGAGTTATATTGATGCATCCATGGTTACAAATTTTGGGGTATATCCACAGATACTTGGGCATGCGGTGATAGATCATTAGTGATATTAGATTGCGGCAGTATAGAGAACCATAAATTTTTTACCATAAAGTGAGACATATGGGATTTTTATTGGTAAAAATACCTCATGTGGACATTTTATATATTTTGGGTTGTTTTGTGGATAAAGTATGTTGAAAAATGTTTCAGAGTAGGTAAAACTAATGATTATTATTGAAGGATGTACTTTACAAGAGTTTGGATTCTGTTCAAGAAGGTTAAGAAAAGATTTTGAGAAAAGGATGGATTTTCATTCTAGTAACGAACACTCTCACATAAATTATATAGAATTATAAAAAATCATGTAGATTTTTCTAATGGATTTGTTTGATGTCAGTGTCATTTGTAAATAGAGGAAATGCATTGTCTATAATCATATATAATTGCGCAACGAGAAGATTTTTTTCTATAAATAGAGCAACAATAACTATTAACGTATAGATTGATATAGAGGTAAGTTCTATGGGATTTTATGTTTTTAATAAGTCTTATGTTAACATATTTATTATATTATTGAATCTTACATGACCATCAGTTTCATTAAGAAATATGTTACATTACATGAACTAGTGTTATGAGAATATGTTTTATGTGGAAAATATTTATGAAGAAGTAGGGTCACAATAAGCTTAATGGAATTACCTAGAAATAATATTGTAAACTCATTTTCATGATTTAAATAAAATAAGAGATTTATGACCCAAATATTACAGTGTAAAAAAGGTGACTCAACACATTATATATATCATCTGAAGTAATAGTTAGTACAATTCATCTAAGAGGGTATTGAGTTCTCATATTGTAAGATAGAAATGAGTTATTTTAGTAAATTTTAGTGAACTAGGAGGTATATCGAGTCCATTAAAATTACTATAAATAAGAGGTGAGGTTGTTTGAGAGAGGAGTAAGTTCTCCAAACATGATTATTATTGAACTAAAGGGGACAATGGGTCTTAAGAAAACATTATAAAAAACTGGGCACATAGTTATTTGTGTACATTGACACATCACAATTGTATTCCCCTTATATTTATAGAGTTTGGGTTCCCTATGTAAAAATAAATTGTGTCCCTATTTAATTACATTATCAAAACATATCTTCTATGAGGGAGAGATGTACTACAACAAATATTTAAATAAGATCATTAATTTGCGGTTATTTAAATGAAATCTACATACCATAATTCACCCCACCCCTCTCAGAGTATTTGACTTTCCTAGGGGAAACATGGGTCAGTGTGGGTAAAATTAGGATGTCTTGTGAGTGAAATTGTTCAAGAAATGATGGAATCCAGGTAGTTTAGTTCTCATTGGCCAATAATAAAGGATGTTCTATTTTAGCAGGTAAACCATCAATTTCTAGAGGTTATATCCCTTTTATTACCTGAATTATAGTATGTTTGATAACTGAATGATGATTATGTATAAAAATTGTATTACTGTAAAATTCATTATTGTAGAATGTTATTACTTTTAATAGGAGTATGATGACATGTAAAATACTATTAGGCTTAATGAAATATACTAAGTCTCAAGCGGGATACTATAAATTCATGTTGTGGAGAAAAATGAGATACATGAATATTAGATTGAGTGGATAATAGTCTAAAATAGACCATAAGAGTCAATTTTTAGTGTACAATGTATATGATTGGGTACTATGGGAATTTCACATGGATTAATATATCATTAATATGAGAGAGGATTAGTTATCACAATAATGAACAATAAGATATGTTTTTGAAGGAAGCCTGGGAAATAGGGTACCAAATAACATTATTTATAAATTGAAATTCATGATGAAAATAAAATTTTGGAGGGAACATCATTTGATTAATTTCTATTTCATACGATGGAATTATGTTTTATAACATTAAATAAAGATGAAACTTTATTAGTTTGAGAATATTTTTGGAACCAAAATAAACTGTACAAGGCCTAGATATTAAAATTTTTCACTGAATCTCTATGAGTTGCATGTTTCTCCTAATAAATTAATGGATACTTATTGAGTTTGAGAAACATTTCAGTGTGGACTTTATAATGAACCATATCATTTCATATTGGTGGGATCTGAGGAAAATTTCTCTTTGGTAGAGCTATAGATGGTGTTTTGACTTTGAAAATCTAGAATATATTTTTAGTGATTTGATATTAAAATTATCATGATTTTATATGAGTTTGGAAATTAAAGGAGAAATAAGAGGTTTTAAGAGAAATTATGAGGGTGGTGATACTATAATAGTGAAATGGAAACCATCGGGTACCCAATAGTTTTCATACGAGTAATAAAACCTCTTTGGAAAACCATTGTCATGATGGGGGATCTGGAGTAGTGGATGGTATTCTACTAGGAAATTTACAGATCCCATGTCCTTTTTTGATGAAATAATTTTAGGTATTTCATGGGTTTTAATTAAAAACCCCATTTAGGGTTTTCTTCTTCAAGATAGCTGATGGAGGTAGGAGATTCTTTCACATATCCCTTATTCCCTATTCTTCTCCTTTGTTTTAGATGATTGAGATAATCTTGGATCACACTTTAAGGTAAAGTATCCTGTTTTTGTTCCTCTTTTATTTCCATCCGTAACCTTTCTTTGATTTTGTTTAATTTGGGCTAGATATTTGGGTATTATTTCACCAGATTATGGTAAAATAAAACCATAATTAAAATATTATTGTATATATAGGATAAATTATAATTAGGGGGACAAATAAAATATTTTACATAGATTTATGTGGAATTATGTAACCTGATTATGTATTTTATATTTTTCATCTTTGGGATAAAATTAACAAATGACTCAGTTTTGAAATTAGGGTATTTTTATTATGGGGGAGAAAGATTTTTCTATAATACATTTACACTCTTTTATGTACATTTTTTTATAGTTACTTATTGTTTTTTAATGGTTTAGGTTGATTTTGGAGTTTATTATTTATTTAATTGGTTTTTTTTAAAGTTATTAATTATTCATATTATCAAAATAAAGTCCCATGGAGATTAAGGATGAGTAGAATAAGTGTGGATAATTTTGGAGTTCCATTTATGAAATGTGGTCCATAATAGTTTCCCCATTTTATATTTAACTTCATGTGTATATTGGTATGAAAGTAGGTTAGGTGTGTGAAAATTACTGAAATAAGAGATAAAAAGGCTTAAAGAGATATTGGAAAATAGGTATAACCTATCAAGGCCTTGGAGGAGATCTTTTACTTGTTTCCCTAAAAATTGAGAAACTTTATGACTACAATTATGTTATGATGTTTGTATAAAGTGGTAAAGGAAGCCTCTAAGGGTTTTTACTGTTATGTGATGACCATATATCTTAATAAGTTCATCTATAATGATATAAAATTCATTATTGAAAGCAGTGATATGACAACCCTGCTTTTTATTACAACATAAACATGCTTTATTACATAAAACTTCACTTGATACAACAAAGAAGATCGAGAGGTTTAGTGTCTTTGGGGCTTAGGATCATTACATAAAAACTTTAAACTTGAAATACAACATCCTTATTGAAAACTTCTTTTACATGACCACTACATTCCTTCGTACTTAGCATTGCATGGGATAACCTGAGGACATGCATAAGAAAAGGGTGAGCTATAAAGCCCAGTAAGGGAGTACACAATGAATAACATGAGGAGTACAATACATGTTAGGCAATAGGCATATCAATAGAGAATAAGAGATACATGAACATAAAGGCTTGATAAAGCATGATAATCATAACATGGAAATGTGGCAACAACACTTAACATTGAATTAGCATGAGCCAAGGCTCATTGCACATGGAGCATGAGTAAACCCTCATTGCACTTGAAGCACGAGTAAACCCTAGTTGCACTTGAATTAGCATCAGTCAACACTCATTTCACATGACGTATCATGATACTATACTTTACCCAATGCATTGGAGCGCTATCAGGGCGCACCCTTCTTAAACATTTCATTTCATGCATAAGTGTGCCACATGGATCATAAAACATGGATTCATAAAAAATAATCATTTATTCCACGATAAAGGAATGTGGAATTCATACATGAAACTTTACAATCAATAAGTAAATGTGCATAAAGGTGAATACCCTTGATGGAGAAATGGGCATGGTATTCACTACACAATGATATTGGCTTAGAAAATCGGTGTGATTTCGGCAGCGTAACGGCGTGACATAAGAATTCATAAAAAAAGGCTGATGAGAGAGAAAGGGGTTACTCATCATATTTACATGTAATGGACAGTAAGAAGTTCATATAGATACATGTCCCAACAATTTAAAAGGAATTTAGATTCATGATACAAAAGTATTGCTTGAATATAAAAGAGGAGAAAAAGGTTCCTTTCGGAATTTCGGCATAGTAACGGGTGTACATGGGAGGCATTTAATGAGAGAGAAAGGGGTCTCCCATCATTCAAACAATAAGAGGGAAGTATGGGAGAGGTGCGAAACCATACCCCAACATTCATAAATGAAATTAAAAGGGCAATACAACTTAAAGAAAATTGACAAAAATGAGAAAGGAAGAAAAACCCTTACTTGGAAGTGTGCTTCCAAAGGCTAGAGAGAGGCTTGTGAGAGGCTTCTTGGGAGCTTGGGGCACCTTGAGAGGATTCTAGAGAGAGTAGGGCAGAGGTTGGACGAACTTCAAGGGCTTTGAGTGAGGAGGAAGTAGGAGCTTGGGTGGGTTTATATAGGAAAGGTGAGAGAATTCTTTATTATTTAGGTTTGGGACCACTTATATTAAAATAATCCAAACCACAAACCATCCCATGGTATTTGCCCATGGTTTCTGGAAAAGGAAAGAGGAAAACAATATTTTACAAGGCCAAGGTCCGAACGTATTAAAAAATTAGGGTTGCTTATGTGGAGGTGAGTCACACTCCCATGGAAATTAATTTAAAAAGGCAAAGTGTTGAATAAGTCTTGAGGGCTCCATTAATGCTTTGAAAAGTGAGTCAAACAAACCCAAAACCTCATTATTTTAATGATAAAACATATATTGGACGAACATAAGGATTATGGTATTTTATTACATCACCATTTGGTCATTATGATGTCATAAAACACATTATATATTTAAATGGTATTTAATTTTTACCCAAAAATTTGACTGTCTCAGAAAATTATGAAAAATTCACCGTTGGATAATTTCGACGTCCTGATTCCAAAAATAATATTTATTTTATCCAAATAATTTTCTAAATATGTGAATTTTCACTTTTAAAATAAAAACCGACATTTATAAAAATTCACGGGTTTTGACAGAAATGGCCTTCAAACCTTAATAAAAAATTTTAATTGCATTCATAAAATTATAAGATCATTTATATTTAATAAAAATTAATTTAATATTAATAATAATATTTTATTAAAATATTATTTAATTCAAAAATCCTTTAATTTAATAAAATATAATTCTTAATTAAATAATAACTAAAAACACCGTTTGTACTTTAAAAACTAATTACAATGTATCAAAAATGACTAGAAATTATATTCATTATTATATACAAAAATAATGTACATGAACATGGTGCTACTTATTTGTTACATAACCCCTTAAAATAGCCGCATAAGACCTAAGGGTAAGGTGTGCGATGGTGACAGACTCTTGGGGTTGCTCGGATAACATCGCTCGAGTGGTAATCTCTATCAACTTCCATTTTTCCCGTAGACGATCACGTTCGAGCTTGACTTGATGAAGCTCAGCTTGGGCTTGGTCAAGGGCAAAGCCCAAAGACGCCACCTCCTTTCCGAGCTCCGAAAAATGGGCTTCGTAAGGGGCAATTCTACTGGATGAGGCCATCGCTTCCTTTATCTGAGTAGAAAATTGATTCGTTAAAGCCTTATATTTAAACTACCCAGATGATCACTGTTCAACGGATATAAAAGTAACGGTCACAAATCCTAAAGTAAAACTAAAAAAGTTGATATCTTATAAAAACATTTTTCATAAAGAAACATTTAACTGGATCAAGAGGGATTTTCCATTAATGAAATTTTGGGTCGTTAAAACATTCCCCCCTTAAGAAATTTCGCCCTCGAAATTTTCCTTTTCCCACACTAAAACAAATGTGGGTAACTTAGCTTCATCATATCCTCCGACTCCCAAGTTGCTTCTTCAAACTTTTGGTTTCTCCACAACACCTTGATGAGGGGCATTGTCTTATTTCGTAGAACTTTTTCTCTACGATCCAAGATCTTCACTGGTTTCTCCTCATAAGAAAGATCGTCTTCTAATTGTACCACCTCAGAAGAGAGTACATGTGAAGGGTCTGGTATGTACTTCCTTAAGAGGGATACATGGAAGACATCATGCACCTTGGCCATAGTAGGTGGAAGTGCTAGTCGATAGGCCACAGCCCCAACACGATCAAGAATCTCGAAGGGGCCGATGTACCTTGGACTTAACTTCCCTTTCTTTCCAAACCTCATGACCTTCTTCCACGGAGATATGCATAAAAACACCATGTCTCCGACTTTAAACTCAAGGTCTCGTCGACGATTATCTGCATAACTCTTCTGTCGACTTTGGGCTGCCTTGATATGCTGCTGAATGGTTTTCACCTTCTCCACCATTTCTTCGACCATTTCTGGTCCAAGCAGCTTACGTTCACCGACCTAATCCCAACATGCCGGTGTTCTACACCTTTTCCCATACAGGGCTTCATATGGTGCCATTTGGATGCTCGAGTGGAAACTATTATTATAAGAGAACTCAACTAGAGGAAGATGTTGATCCCATCCTCCTTTAAAGTACATTGAGCACGCTCTCAACATATCCTCAAGTGTTTGGATAGTCTGCTCGGATTGGCCATCAGTTTGAGGATGATAGGCCGTACTGAAGTTCAGTTCAGTATTCAGAGCATGTTGAAGACTCTTCCAAAACTTAGAGGTAAATCTTGGATCTCGGTCAGACACAATAGATAGTGGTACTCCATGCAACCGTACCACTTCTCTGATATATATCCGTGCCAGTTGATCCAAAGAGAAATCCTCTCGAATAGCAATGAAGTGTGCAGTCTTTGTAAGACGATCCACAATAACCCCGATTGCATTGTTGCTTTTGGATGTCCTTGGAAGTCCAGTGACGAAGTCCATGGTGATGTTCTCCCATTTCCATTCTGGTATGGGCAATGGTTGCATCATCCCCTTAGACTTCTGCCTCTCTGCCTTCACTTGCTGACACACCAGGCACTTTGATGTATATTCGGCGATCTCCTTCTTCGTATTATCCCACCAAAAGTTTTCTCGGAGATCACGATACATCTTTGTGCTCCCTGGGTGAATAGAGAAATTTGAACTATGTGCATCATCCAAAAGTTCCTTCTTCAGCTCCAAACTTGATGGGACACATAGTCTTTTCCCAAAAAGCACAATTCCTTCTTCATTAACATTAAACTCTGAGGATTTTCCCTTTTTGATAGCTTCCACTTTTTCTTGGATTCTCGCATCATCCTTTTGAGCATCCTTTAACCTTTCCAAAAGAGATGGTTGAGCAATCATTTGTGAAAGGATTGATGATGTTCCCTTCTTTATGATTCCCACGTCCATATTCATCAAGTCTAAGAAGATTTGATCCTTCTCAATTCTCATCATTGATAGAATTGCTGGATCCTTTCTACTTAGGGCATCCGCCACCTTGTTTGCCTTCCCAGGGTGGTAATGTATTGAACAGTCATAATCCTTTATGAGCTCTATCCATCTTCTCTGGCGCATATTAAGCTCTTTCTATGTGAATATATATTTAAGACTCTTGTGGTCAGTATATATCTCACATTTCTCTCCATAGAGATAATGCCGCCAGATTTTCAAGGCAAAGATTACCGCCGCCAACTCCAGATCATGCGTTGGATAGTTTCGCTCATGGATTTTCAACTGCCTTGAGGCATAGGATATCACTTTATCATTCTGCATCAGCACACATCCTAAGCCCTTCTTCGAAGCATCACTGAATACCACAAAAAGCTCCCCACTTGTGGGTAAAGTGAGCACAGGTGCAGTGATAAGCCTCCTTTTCAACTCCTTGAAGCTTTCTTCGCATTCATCAGTCCAAGAAAACTTTACTCCCTTTCGAGTTAGCTTGGTAAGAGGGTTGGACAATCTTGATAAGTTTCTCACAAATCGTCGATAATATCCAGCTAACCCCAAGAAGCTACGAATATCAGTTACCGATGTTGGCCTCGTCCATCCCTCAATTGCATCTGTTTTGGAGGGGTCCACAGATATCCCATTGCTTTTGATGATATGGCCCAAGAATGAGACCTCCTTCAACCAGAACTCACACTTGCTGTACTTGGCATAGAGATTCTCCTTGCGCAAAGTCTCCAGTACAGTTCTTAAATGCTCCTCATGGTCCTCCTTGGTTTTGGAGTATATTAGAATATCATCTATAAAGACTACCACAAATTTATCTAGGTAATCTCTAAAGACTCTATTCATTAAGTCCATGAATATTGCTGGAGCATTTGTGAGTCCAAAAGGCATTACTATGAATTCATAGTGCCCGTACCTTGTACGAAAAGCAGTCTTGGGGATATCTTCCTTCTTCACCCTTACTTGATAATATCCCGACCGCAAGTCGACCTTGGAGAAGTATTGAGCTCCACGCAGCTGATCAAACAAGTCATCAATTATTGGGAGAGGATACTTGTTCTTTATCGTGATTTTGTTAAGTTCACGATAATCGATGCAAAGCCGCATTGACCCATCCTTCTTCTTGACGAAGAGGACTAGTGCACCCCATGGTGATGCACTTGGGCGTATAAACCCTTCATCCAGATTCTCCTGTAGTTGTTTCTTCAGTTCTTCAAGCTCAACCATAGCCATTCTATATGGAGTCTTGGATACTAGTAGCGCCCCAGGTATAAGTTCAATTGAGAACTCAACATCTCTTCTTGGAGGAAGACCAGGAAGATCCTCGGGAAATACTTCAGCGAATTCCCTCACAATAGGCATTTCTTCAAGGGTGGTTTCTTCCTTGGACTCAATCATCTGATCCAGATATGCGTGCTCATAAGGCAGTAATATCCATGCTTGAGATGATGGAGCTAAAGGAGATTCATCTTCCTCTTGACACTTGTAAAGAATCGGGGGTCGATTCTCCATATGGAGTGTGATTTACCTCTCCCGACAATTTATGTTGGCTCTATATAAGGAAAGCCAATCCATGCCAAGAATTGCTTCAAATTCCACCAAAGGGAGTATGACGAGGTTCTCCGGGAAATTCAATCCACATATTATAACAGGGGAGGACTTATACTCATGGGATGCAATGATTGCCCCATTTTCCGTACTCACCGACATCTTTACTTCCATGATTTGTGGTGGTGCAGGGATTGTTCTACTAAACTTTTGAGATATAAAGGAATGCGTAGAACCTGAATCAAAAAGTATGTTCGCTATTCGTGAATGAATAACTAGCGTACCTGTCACCACTTCGTTGTCGGGGTTCACTTCGGCAGAAGTGATGGCAAAAGCTCTTCCTTGTTGTCTTGGAGGTTGTTGATTGCCTCCTATAACCCTTGGATTAGGGCACTGATTCGCAAAATGACCCGGTTCTTTGCATTTGAAGCATTGAACAACGCGTTGTGGTTCGAACAGAGCGTTCCTCCCCTCTTTCGCAGGCACGGGTCCTTCTTGCTGACAGTTAACAGCTAGGTGCCCTTCTCTTCCACACTTAAAGCATCTTCTTGTCCCCCTAAGGCAATTTCCAGGGTGCTTTTTTCCACACTTTTGGAAAGTGGGGTGCTTGAATTTCTTAGCGCCGTTGGATTTATCCATCGGACCATCAGCATTGAAGTCCACCTTCCGCTTCTTGTCCCCATGATACCCTTGTGATTCTCCGATCTCCATTTCAACCTTGAGGGATCATCGGACAATTTCCTCATAGCTGTCGAAGTCACGGATCGCTAATGCTTTCCGCAAGCTAGGCTTCAGCCCACCAAAGAAGAGGTCAACCTTGCATTCGGGGGTAACGACAAAGCCGGAAGCATATCGTGCAAGCCTTGTGAAGTTTGCCTCGTATGCTCCCACAGATTCCTCATCTTTCTGCTTGAGGGAAAGGAAGTCCCTTTCCATCTTAAGACGGAGGGTGCGTGGAAAATATTTATCGAAAAACATCTTCCGAAATACCTTCCATTACAAAGCCTCTATCTCCTCCTCAGGCTTCGTATTTTTGATCAACGTCCACCATTGATCAGCTTCACCCTCCATACGATAAGCCGCTAGGAGAACCTTCTCTTTTTCAGAGCATTGGAGGATGGAGAATATCTTTTCAATGGAGTTGATCCATTGTTCAGCAATCGTGGGATCGGATGATCCACTAAAAGTAGGAGGCCTTTGTCTCATGAAGCTTTCAATAGCGACTTGTTCTTTCTTAGGGGGGTTGAACGTTCCTCTTGACCAGTGTTTCTATTCAAAACTTGAGTTAGCTGAGAGAGAAGCGTGACAAAGTTCGCGATTCCCGCTCCCATTGGATTGGGCATCTCATAAGTACAATCATCACACTAATCTTCACAACGGTTGTCAGCCCGAGTTCTCCTATTACCGGCCATTGGCTGGAATAAAAGGAAAGTTAGGGGTAACACATAAAGGGTAATACAAAGACAAAAGTTGATGACTTATAAATAAACTTTAATCTCTTTAACTCATGAGTCTATAGGATTCAATCCAGGCTTTTCATGATCTTCCTTCTAACATATATC
Organism: Viscum album; assembly: GCA_963277665.1. Taxonomy (NCBI): domain Eukaryota; kingdom Viridiplantae; phylum Streptophyta; class Magnoliopsida; order Santalales; family Viscaceae; genus Viscum; species Viscum album. The sequence goes on along the minus strand of OY728138.1, from coordinate 849,585,256 downwards.
CTTAGGGGCATTTTTCCCTTAATAAGGGTTCATACTAAGATTGTGAATTTTAAAAACATATCCTCCGGGAGTGTCGTAACCAAGAGTGCAGCAAGGCCCGTTGTCGTGCACCAGTTCCCATTCGAGTCTAGCTCAAAGCGGTGTTTTCGGGTTTTACCCCTAGGATACATCTGTGCCAGAGCCGCCTCTACCTGCTCGTATCCAGACAGGGATGTATTTGTTTGATAAACCACTTACTTAGTATTTACCAAAACTTAGGGATGTTTTTATTATGCTTAGTCTTGTATCTAAGGCTTTACTAGGGTTTCCTAATCTCAAAAATAACTAAACCTATCCTTTGATACCAACTATGACAACCCTGCTTTTTATTACAACTTAAACATGCTTTATTACATAAAACTTCACTTGATACAACAAAGAAGATCGAGAGGTTTAGTGTCTTTGGGGCTTAGGATCATTACATAAAAACTTTAAACTTGAAATACAACATCCTTATTGAAAACTTCCTTTACATGACCACTACATTCCTTCGTACTTAGCATTGCATGGGATAACCTGAGGACATGCATAAGAAAAGGGTGAGCTATAAAGCCCAGTAAGGGAGTACACAATGAATAACATGAGGAGTACAATACATGTTAGGCAATAGGAATATCAATAGAGCATAAGAGAGACATGAACATAAAGGCTTGATAAAGCATGATAATCATAACGTGGAAATGTGGCAACAACACTTAACATTGAATTAGCATGAGCCAAGGCTCATTGCACATGGAGCATGAGTAAACCCTCATTGCACTTGAAGCACGAGTAAACCCTCATTGCACTTGAATTAGCATGAGTCAACACTCATTGCACATGACGTATCATGATACTATACTTTACCCAATGCATTGGAGCGCTATCAGGGAGCACCCTTCTTAAACATTTCATTTCATGCATAAGTGTGCCACATGGATCATAAAACATGGATTCATAAAACATAATCATTTATTCCACGATAAAGGAATGTGGAATTCATACATGAAACTTTACAATCAATAAGTAAATGTGCATAAAGGTGAATACCCTTGATGGAGAAATGGGAATGGTATTCACTACACAATGATATTGGCTTAGAAAATCAGTGTGATTTCGGCAGCGTAACGGCGTGACATAAGAATTCATAAAAAAAGGCTTATGAGAGAGAAAGGGGTTCCTCATCATATTTACATGTAATGGACAGTAAGAAGGTCATATAGATACATGTCCCAACAATTGAAAAGGAATTTAGATTCATGATACAAAAGTATTGCTTGAATATAAAAGAGGAGAAAAAGGTTCCTTTCGGAATTTCGGCATAGTAACGGGTGTACATGGGAGGCATTTAATGAGAGAGAAAGGGGTCTCCCATCATTCAAACAATAAGAGGGAAGTATGGGAGAGGTGCAAAACCATACCCCAACATTCATAAATGAAATTAAAAGGGCAATACAACTTAAAGAAAATTGACAAAAATGAGAAAGGAAGAAAAACCCTTACTTGGAAGTGTGCTTCCAAAGGCTAGAGAGAGGCTTGTGAGAGGCTTCTTGGGAGATTGGGGCACCTTGAGAGGATTCTAGAGAGAGTAGGGCAGAGTTTGGACGAACTTCAAGGGCTTTGAGTGAGTAGGAAGTGGGAGCTTGGGTGGGTTTATATAGGAAAGGTGAGAGAATTCTTTATTATTTAGGTTTGGGACCACTTATATTAAAATAATCCAAACCACAAACCATCCCATGGTAGTTGCCCATGGTTTCTTGAAAAGGAAAGAGGAAAACAATATTTTACAAGGCCAAGGTCCGAACTTATTAAAAAATTAGGGTTTCTTATGTGGAGGTGAGTCACACTCCCATGGAAATTAATTTAAAAAGGCAAAGTGTTGAATAAGTCTTGAGGGCTCCATTAATGCTTTGAAAAGTGAGTAAAACAAACCCAAAACCTCATTATTTTAATGATAAAACATATATTGGCCGAACATAAGGATTATGGTATTTTATTACATCACCATTTGGTCATTATGATGTCATAAAACACATTATATATTTAAATGGTATTTAATTTTTACCCAAAATTTTGACTGTCTCAGAAAATTATGAAAAATTCACCGTTGGATAATTTCGACGTCCTGATTCCAAAAATAATATTTATTTTATCCAAATAATTTTCTAAATATGTGAATTTTCACTTTTAAAATAAAAACTGACATTTATAAAAATTCACGGGTTTTGACAGAAATGGCCTTCAAACCTTAATAAAAAAATTTAATTGCATTCATAAAATTATAAGATCATTTATATTTAATAAAAATTAATTTAATATTAATAATAATATTTTATTAAAATATTATTTAATTCAAAAATACTTTAATTTAATAAAATATAATTCTTAATTAAATAATAACTAAAAACACCGTTTGTACTTTAAAAACTAATTACAATGTATCAAAAATGACTAGAAATTATATTCATTATTATATACAAAAATAATGTACATGAACATGGTGCTACTTATTTGTTACATAACCCCTTAAAATAGCCGCATAAGACCTAAGGGTAAGGTGTGCGATGGTGACAGACTCTTGGGGTTGCTCAGATAACATCGCTCGAGTGGTAATCTCTATCAACATCCATTTTTCCCGTAGACGATCACGTTAGAGCTTGACTTGATGAAGCTCAGCTTGGACTTGGTCAAGGGAAAAGCCCTAAGACGCCAACTCCTTTCCGAGCTCCGACAAATGGGCTTCGTAAGGGGCAATTCTACTGGATGAGGCCATCGCTTCCTTTGTCTGAGTAGAAAATTGGTTCGTTAAAGCCTTATATTTAAACTACCCAGATGATCACTGTTCAACGGCTATAAAAGTAACGGTCACAAATCTTAAAGTAAAACTAAAAAAGTTGATATCTTATAAAAACATTTTTCATAAAGAAACATTTAACTGGATCAAGAGGGATTTTCCATTAATGAAATTTTGGGTCGTTACAAGTGATCTATGAGTGGGTCAAGTAATAGTTTTTATTAAGTGTTGTCTAAGAAGGGATTCACCAGGAGGGGGATGACCTATGAATTTGGTTGGGATTACAGTGAGAGGTCTTTCTAGAACTTTTTTTATTATACAGTAGAATCCACCAAAGGTATACTAATGGGTTATCCTCTCAATGACTAGTATTCCTTGGGGATTCATGTTTTAGAATATTCTAAGTTGATCCTTATATGCTAATTCAATGATTAAGGGCATAATAAAGTGGTAAATGTGTTTAAATGTTACTACAAATGGGCGATTATGATCGATTTTGGGTTATGGACTACTAAGGGTAGTGTATCACATTGGATAAACAATTACTAGACTATCTTGAGACCTTTAACATCAGAATAATGATGTATAACTCAAAGTCATTTGTTATTGGAGAGGTGGCTGCCAAATTTTCTGTGATGATATTGGTATAGATGATCTACACCAAGAGTACCATGATATTTAACATAGGTGATTTGAGAGTCGATATTATCCAAGGTATAATAGAGAAATGAATTCAGATATGATGCTCAATTTATATGATGGATTATTAAATGAGGTCTATGGTTTGGTTAATGAATTACCCAATGACTGTGATTGTTTATCTTTAATTTTCATTATTGATGTGATATAATAATTGACCAGGAATATTGTTGATTATACCAATCCCTATATTCAAAAACTTACAAAGGATTGGAAATACATATTCCTTTTTTTATTTTGGGAACCAAACTCTAAGATTGGATGTAATATTAACTTGTGATATCGATACTTAAATTATAAGGTTGGATTTGTTTCCTACCAGTGAAATTGAGATAATACCTCTAGATTGGTAAGGGATACCCACAGGCGGTAAAAATATACTACCTGAGGGATAATACATTTTTCCCACATGTTATTTTAAGACATAACCTCTTGGAAGGAATTACTTTCAGGCCTATGATATTGAAAAAAATCTATAGGATGGTACATATTTCCCTTTTATTACACAAACAAATTACTAAATGGTGGGATGCAATAATTTCTAATGATGATGAGATAACACTTGTAGTACTCGATGCATTTCTAGTCTAATGACCTAAAATTCCATATTATGTTTTCCATATATAAATATTATGTTAATATCTAGTTATACATGGAAAATTTAAAAAATAAATTTTGATACATTAAAGTTAAATAATTAATTTTTACTATTATAATATGGGAATTAAATTTATAGGTATAAAAGGAAGTAACCATATTATAAAATCTAAGAAAAAATAGGGTAAAAATTGTATCATGTAGTCGAAGTCACCCTTATGAAACTCATTTTTATGAGTTTGTAAAGGAGTTTTCTTTACAAGTATTTTTACTAGACTAATACCAAGACAAACTACATCAATTAGGTTATGATAGAAATCCTATTGAAGTTAGTTCAAGCTTGTGGAAATTTATATGAGATCCATGCTAGTGGAATGACCACCCATGACATCCCCTTGAGATTAAATTATTCTTATATCTTATGAAGAGATCTCATGGAACTATACAGTTATAAATTAGTATGATTTAATCATGTATCTATTAATGTAATAAAATATTTACCATGTGTATTTTACACATTTTTCATTTTCTATTTAAAAAAATTACGTTTATTTTCAATTGCATTGATAAAATTACTAAGATCATTTTAATCTTAAAAATGTTTCTTTTTAATTTATCTTTTTAATTTAAATTATTTAATTAAATAATATTTTAAATATATTGTCTATATATATAATATAAAACCTATCTAATTGATAATTTATAGAAAATATGAGTAATAATATTTTATATTTATAAAAATTATATTACTATGAAAACATTTTTCAATATATTCCTATGTTTTTATTTAAAAGTAAAATTTTATAATTTTAATTTGAATGAATTAAATTAATTTTAAATTTTATGGAATCAATATTATCCGAGAGTAAATTTTTGAGATTTTCGTGAATTGATTTATTTTTAGGTATATAGTAAATAATATGATTTTTTACTTATATTAAAGAGTTTATAAATTTATCATTAAATAAGTAAAATTTAAAAGAGTATAAAATATTTTTCATGTCCCAAAATATATTCATGGAGAAAAATAATGTTTTTTTAATTTAGGAAACCCATTTTTAAGCTTTTTAAATTAAGTAAAATTATATTCTAATAAAAAATATTTTTAGTCTTTTTATTTTAATTAATTTTTCACAAGTTGGGTTTTAGTTTCAGATAATTTTGAAAGCATCACAACTTGTATTTGGTTAATATTAAACTAATTAATCTCAATCAAATAAATAAAATTCATAATTTTATCAAAAACATAATTCTATATTTAAAATCATAATTGAAAAAACCATCTTTAATTAGATATACAATTATTACTTAAAATTAAAAATTAAATATTTTATAAATAAAAAAATAAAATGGGTTTAATATTTTAAATTAGTATGTAAAAATTATTTAATAATATATATTTAATTTTTAATCCAAAAAAAATAAATTACCTATGTAAAAACGAATTTCCACGTTCAAAGGTAAAATTGTAAAAGTAATAAATAAAAGAGTAATAGTCTTAAAAACATGTTTAATCCATGTGTAAAAATGAATATTTTTGGGACCATTGACCTTACCTCATACCCTCTCAATTATTTTCCCCTTTGGGTCCACTTTCCATGTGAAATATGTTCGCACTTTATATTATATTGCTATATTTACAAAAATGTCATTCCTTTCACCTATAAACGGGGATAACCTCCACCCCATATGTCCACTCATTATGAAGACATAAATAAATAAATACTCTATCATTTTCTCTCATAAACTCTCTCACCATGTACTATAATCTTTTTCCCTACCAAAATACCAAGCTAAGATGCCTTAAAGTGTTAACCAAGGCAGAACAACCAAAGGGAGAGGCAATATTCTCATCTGAACTCTCTTTATTCAGTATTTCATATAACCTAGTTGAAAATATTCTATCTATAAAAGTACAATGAAAAAATTATTTTTAATTTTATCTAATTTTATTATACTAACCTAATATCCATTTTCTTTCCTCCTCTAAAACCATTTAAAAAATGAAGACGTCGTCATGCGTACATGTAGAATACCACCTCCATGAATAACATGTTATATATTTCAACATCGACTAACATGGAATAATTTGAAAATATATTAAAGTTATAAATATTATATTTATTATTCTATTAATATTATTTAATGATAATATTGTACATTCAATAAGTGATATTAATAATACACAGTCTTAGTAAATTTGAAAACCCTAAACGAACAAATCAATAAACCTTTATTAATTTGAGACCATTTTAATCAAACATAAAAAATTGTAAAAATTTTGTGATAATGCAATAATAAAATACATAAATCAGTAAAATTATATATATTATGAGGCTATATTATAATACATTTGACCATGTTTAATATACCAATAGAGTTTTATATGAATTGATTGAACTACCTCAAGTAATAGACATATAAAAAAATATTTGATAAATTAAAAAAATGATTATAATTAGACCATATATGATGAAATATATATAAATATTGTTCTTAAGGAATTTTTTTATTAAATTAATTTGACTATTTAAAAAATTGAGTACATGCACATAGAGAATAAAGTCCAAAGTTAAGGGATTATTTGAACCACCCTCATTACTTTTGGGTAACATGTTATCTTTATTTATCTAAATTTCTTAAAATAATTATCATTTATTTATTCTGTATATATGTTACATAAATATATAAATATTTTACAATGACTTTATTTCTTTGGGATAATACATGTTTTAGGTTTCTATCAAAATTCACTCCTTTAAGTAGACCTGATCTAAGAGAACTTCACTATTTTTTATTCCATTCCAGGTACCGAAACTATAATATATTTTTATCCATGAATGGTTATGAAAACTATATTAATTTTATTTAAATATATTTTCCTTCAATTATATTTTAATGGAAATTATAATCCTATTTCTTCATTAAAATATCATTCACCCATTTTATAAAGCATCGACTAAGTTTTTCATTTTTTATTATTAATTTTCCTAACCATATCATGATGTTTTTCTCATTACAGATCAATGTGGAAGAAATTTTTTTCATTAATCAAATATAAATGTCCAAAATAATTTAATTCAATCATTTATTTGGAATACTTATGATTTATACTTCAGTTAATATTTTATAAAATATTATGATTACCACTTTCTTCTCACTGGTTTAATCTTTCTTAGATTAATTTTCTCATGTGTAATGAATATTCATATATCCATCTAAAGAATTGGATAATGATTTAATCTCATGAGATACCTTATATCGTTCCTAATAAATTTCTTGACCACACTATTATGTTGTCTTGGCTGTGATCATTTTCTTATGTTTGTGATGTCATGTTCTATATTATTAAAAAATATTTATATTCCATTAAATTATGGTATATTTCATTATTCCTTGTTTCTATGATTATATCACATTATTTTACAAGATATATTCTTGTCCATTTGAGATCTCATGTTTTTCTATCATGACTTATGGTCAACTCTTATCATTCCATGTTCTTTTTAATAAGATATTTATAACCTACCCATGTTTTCTAATATTCTTATGATCTAACCCGTGATGACATGTAGATATGTTTTTCCTTGATAAGTGTTTGACCTCACCCATTTCTTATGTTTTTATTCCACAAGTTATAAAGATGAGTATAGCTTATGTGAAGTCCAGAAGGGATTCTAGTGTGGCTCAACTATAGAGAAATGTCCACAAGTTTTTTAAAGAAAATTATACATGTATCTAGTCCTTAAAGACTCTAATGCTTTAATTATTGGGATTATGATATTACTATGATTTTTAATTCCTATTTTAGGAAAATGATGATAAATATATTTTTATTTACCTTGGTACATCTCTCTTGGTATCCATGCTAGTATTTAAAGCAAGTTCATTATCACTTCACCCAAGAGTGTGGGTATAGGGGGGATCACCTAGGATAACATTATCAGTATTTTCTATATTACACTAACAATACCTAATGTTACATGATATAATTTAAATACTTGTAATTATAGTTAGATGAATCACTGTGTAATTTTTGATACTTTTAAAATAATATTGTGTTGAGATTTATGGAAACATGGTAAGTTCATGATGATTCAACATGTATGATATACAATATGGGTTACTAATTTCATATTATATTGTACATGAACTCACATATATATATAGATAGATATTAAGACCCATTGGTGGTAATCTACTGATTCATGTTCTCAAACTACGCACATTAACAATGATGGTTTTGTAAAATTTATGTTTGATGTGATATTTATAGTGTAATACCTAGAACAAATAGTTAGTGGGATTAACTTAACAAGGAAGTGAATATATTTATAATGATATTCTAAGGACTTGAAGTGATATGTAATTTATTATGTTTAATCTTTTTAGTATGTTCACTATGAATTATTTACCCATTGTGAAATCTATTTCTATGATGTATAAATGTATGACATGATAGGGGATCAATTAATTATTACAAGAACATGATATTTCTAGTATTTTGCATTATAAATGAAAAAATATTATATTGATGTTGTCAAATAATTTATATGCGGGTCATGATTCAATGTTTTTGTTTTCTTATGATATCAAGGATATAATCTCCCAATGAAATATTATCCCACTATCTCCATTGGTCAAAAAAACTATAGCATATGTGGATGCCTAATGTCATGTGGTATTCCTTCATAATTAATTTTATAGATAAATATTATCTGAAGAAATTGAAATAAAGATAAAATATATACATAATGTTTTTTTGGGATATATTGATATTTGAAGGAAGAGATAAATTGACTATATAGTTTTTATTGAGAAAACCCAATGTTTTTTATGTGTTAATTTCAATCTATAAATTTATACCAAAATTAGATAGTAGTGGGTGGCTCTAAACTGGTTCAACCATTTGTTTGGATAATATAGATGAATTCCTTAATAATTTACAATGGCAGAGGGTTATATTTAGGGGCGAGAAAACCCATTATTTTCTATCTATTTTGTCATAAGTTTATTAGGCATGAGTGGTATATATTTTCGTCAATATCATCTTAATAATTTTCCATACAATGAGTAATATTTGTGTGCTATGAAATATGATGTATATTTATTTAGTTCGTTAAATTATTTTATTTTAATATTAATTAGTTTGTGTTCTTATATTTATATTTAATTCTTAATTAATTTTCTTTTCATACTTATATTCAATTTTTTTAATTGATAAATAACATTTTAGAATGTGGAGTAGATTAATTAAAGTTATTATTTACCTTGTAATGAGTTTGAGTAATCTATTTTTAAATATTATTTTGATTTTATTAAATTATTAAATTAATCTACATTCAAAATCATGATAAAAAATTAATTTAATAATTTAGAGATAAAACACTAAATCATAGATTCAATTAGATTTTATTTTGATGAAAACATATTATTCATTAGGATATTGTAATTATAATAATTTTAGAACTTTATATTTATAATTCTTAACATGATTTTATATTTAATGTTTTTATTTAGTTATTTGGTCTTTAATCATGTTTTCATTGGTTTTAAAAAATATCTATCACATTAATATTATTAAATTTTGAATTTATGTATTATTCAAATGACCACATTTTATCTAAGATATTGACATCAAATTGATCATTTTCTATTATTTTATCAGTTTGTGAAATGGAGTGGTTTTGTTATAAATTTTTATAAACTAATTTACCACTTGGAACTAATGAAACCTTAAGGGTGGTAAAAAGTTTTCCATAAAATATGTTAAAAAAATAACTCTTCATGGTAGGATTTATAAAACACTCAAAAATGAAACCTTAATGTTTAAGGGTCAAGAGAAAAACATAAATATTAAACTTTATAGATTCATGAATATCTATCATACTAACCATCATAGTATAAAACTCCTTTTATAAGCCTCAAGGACAATCCTTGACGGATCCATCGAGTCTCCTCTATTAATTTGAATTTTTCATAACTACTTGAGTAATTTCAACCATTGAAAATATGGTATCACATTACTTTATATATAAAAAAATAATTCAACATTAAAATGATTCACATTACTATAACAAAACCTCTTTGAAGAATCATAAAATGATGTTTAATTGATATAATATAACTTTAAGTATAAGAGAAACAATGGTTTTATATAATATCATACATCACAATTTTATCCACAAAAAATGTTAAAAAAAACATTAGTTGCATCGTAGACATAAAAAACAATGCTAAAACCATAATGCTTTCCATTTTTTGATTATTAGTATACAACTTCATTAATCTCCCACTTTTACTAAATCCTTATCGACTTTATGCATATTTCAACTTATTTAATATCATATGAAATAATCTATACATTTGGGGTGGTAGCTGAGTGGTTAACACACACCTTTATCCTACACAAAACCTGAGATCAAATACTGGTAGAGAGATATTTTTGGGTTAATATAGAAGAAAATATAGCGTTAATGATTGGCATAAACTATTTATCATATTTTGGACTTCAATCCATTGGTTTGGGAAAAAGGGCCATATGGCCTTTAGGTTACCGTTGGCCTTCCTTCCACATGGCCTCTTGGCCACCTTTGGCCTCTGAGTGTTGAAATTTCTAGACATAGAAACATGAATCTTTGTACGAAGACCACACGGTAGTAGGCTTTAGAAGAGGATTTCTGGAAAAGTAACATCTACCAATGTAAATCTAACCATATTGGAATCATGATAGGGTATGGAAATCGACAATGGTACCATGAACCATCAAACATTTCTGAGGGAAATGTTAACTGACCTACCATTAAATGTGGGGATCTAGCTACCTTCAATGATGTAGATACTGGAAAGGGATAGGTCCAGTCTAGTCAGGTTTTTTGGAATTATTGTCATGTTCTAGGCCTTGTGTATTTGGGCCTCCGAGTCATGTATTGGGCCATATTCTTCTAGGCCTACAGGTCATGTATAGAATCCCTATCAACCCTATTTAAAAGGTATTATCCAAAAAATAAATAACAATATAAGGAATTAAGGACATTTATCCATATATAATAATCTATGAAACCATATCTAAAACTAATTTTTCATATCCTACCAAAAAAATCTCAAAAATCTATCATTAATCTCTCATTATTTTATAGAAATTTTTTTGTAAAAACTAATCCTCAATCATTATTAATTTTTTATGACTCCATGGTCTATTTTATCATTGAAAATGACTATGAATTCACAATATATAATTTTATGTAAGAAGTAACCCATAGAAAAGTGTCAGTGCTACTCAAAATATAAAGTGATTTAATAGTGATCTTAATCAAACTCATGTATCTTTATACCTATGTCTAACAGATCTATCATTTAAATTATGTATAATCATATAATTAATTTTTACATGACATAAATTTTTATCAGGAGACATAATACATGGCAATATTGTATAATCTGAATCATATATTCTTGATTAGTTGAGTAAATATCAAATAAAGATAAATAAATAAATCTTACATTATATGACCATGTTGATTATTACATAACATTTCATTCACTTTTTTGGATAGGTAAATATTATTAAACTTATCTAGGTACCTCCATACACTTCTTCAACCTTATTCAATAAGGATCCTGATGTCATACCCATTATATAGAAAGAAAAAGACCATATTGATTAAGAAAAACATACTATAAGATCAAAATCATTCCCCAAAACCCATTTATTACCTTAACCACAAGGACATATGTATAAAACCATGTTACTTTAATGGCATATTTTTATAATATTTTTTTAATCATCTTGAGTTTTTAGGGGTTTCAGGATAGATATTTTTAATGTTTTAAAAGTATATAAGGGTTATAAAGTTAGATCACATGCTTAGTAAATTGCACGGAGGATTATTGGGTATTCAGTGTGTGCCAAACATTTACCACATAGTTTAGTAAATCTTCTAGGTTAACCATAAATGTTTCTTCGTAATTTGTTTTAGAAATTTATGATTTCCAAATTTTATTTTTTTAAACCCTTTTCTATTTCCTCCCTCTCACCCCATCCATTGTGCGACCCTCCCTTATCCAAGCCTCCTTAGATGTGCACATCCCTCCCTCCATTATCTTCAATTCCTAGTGATCCCAACATTATTCACTCAGGATTCTAGGTTGCAACACCATGGTGATTACTCCTCTTCAATTATTCTTCTATTTATGCCTTCTTTTCATCCCTATTTCTATACTTGATTCAACCAAACCCTATATGTTCCACATTAACCATATTTTTTTGTCTTTCTTATGTCTAGGGTTTGTGATCCCATTTATGGGTTTTATTTAATCCCATTATTTATGTATTTTACCATAAACTATTGATTTGAGGTTGGATTACCCATTCCCATTTTTTTAGTTTTAAAATCATGATTTTTTGTGGTATTAACTTAGATTTAAATTTTTTAATGATAGTATTTTATAATGTTTAACATTAATTAAAAGTAAAATCATGTTTTAATTTATTTTTTATAATAAAAATAAATTCCATAAATTTATAACATGTTAGAAATCTATTTTATTAAACTACATATGGAAGTTTTTTATTAAATTAAATGAATGCCTCTTTAAATGTTTTATTGAAAATTTTAAAGACATTTTTGGATGTTCAAATTTTTTCACAAATTTTTTACTTGTCTTTTCAAGTGTTACACAAAATTACAATGATTTATTAATTATTTATAAGTTATATTTAAATATAAAGTTATATTTTCAAATTATTTGTCACTATTTAGGTTATGAATTAAATTAGAAAGTGTCGTTTTGGGTTTTTTATTATATTTTAACTTAAAATATGTGATTCATTAATTAATTTACAGATGGTTAAAGGTAGATGGTTTTGGAAAAACATTATAGAATTTGATATCTCAATATTGTGTTTAAATATTAGTTTGAAATAAAATTTAAAACAATTAAGTATTTACTTGGTATCCAGAGTCCTTTTATTTTAGATAAAGGCTTATTTGTAACTTTTTGATGTTTTATAAATAGTGTGTGTATGGGAAAAACTTTTTATCCCTTGGTTGAATTGTGATCCCCAAGGGGTATATTTTTTTATTTTTATTTTTATCTGTTATGGCTTAAGTTGAATTTTTTATATTAATAAAGAAATTGAAAATGGGATATTTCATGTCACAATATAATAAGTGATATGAGATTTTATAATTTTTATTTTATTGATGCTTTTGATTTACCACCTTATATAGATTGATATTCATGGGGATCATAGAAATATAATTTTGTCATGCAATAAATTTCTATTTATTCATGATGAAATGAAATATATACCCTATGGTGTAAAATATCATATAAGATGTGCTATTGGAGAGACTAATTCAGAGTGAATTAGGTTATTATAGACTTAGAATGCATTTAAATTCCAAATATGTTTCTAAAATGATTAATTCTAGGGCCTAATAATGATATGTTTAGGAATTGCCAATTTGTACATGATGATTATCCTTATAGAACATCCCTTGATTGATTTGAACACATAAAACCATGTATTCTACTTGATTGTACTTTCTATTTTCTAATGTAGTGTCATGTTTATTTTCTATGGTATTATTGAATTTGTATTTTTTTTTATTAAAATTATACCAAACGGTTTAAAAGGAGTTTTTTTTACAATGTGACTTAAAAAATGGATTAAAATGTTTTTTTTGATTTAAAAATGGACTATTCCAGAGAAACATCTTAAGAGTGATAGATTTTATTTAAGAAGAATAGAAAATGGAAGTTTCTAAAGTGCTATTAATTTGATACTTGTATTCCATGAGATTTTATTAAAAACCATATTTTGTAGTTTTATTTCAAATTATATTTAAAAAATTATTTAAATATAAGTTTTCTATATTCAAAGGTGGATTGTGTAATATTAATCTTTTTTATGCTTATGCATATAATATATAAATTAAAGGTTCATGGTTCAACTTCTGACCACTCTTATAGAATTTATTTGTTTGTGTATTTTAGGTTAGTTGTTTGTTATATTTTTTTAGTTTTATTACTGTATCAACAAAGTAGGCCTTTACCACTTATTTATGGTTATTGGTGCAACCAAATAATATACAGGGATAATGGGGATACATATGGTGACTATTTTTATAGAGAGATATTGTATTGGGTAGATGGAATTTCAATTAATTTAAATTATTCAATTTTTTATTCACATGGTTATTTTGTATATCTGATTTGGGATGGACATATGATGTATGGATGAGTCATTGTGGATTTTCTAGTGAAATTACAACTATTATGTAACATTTATTTAAGGGTGTAATAATTCCAACTTCTTGTATCTAATACCATGGTGGTGTTTTATAGCCTATGTGGACATGGAACACCAATCAGGTTAGTGGGGAGTTAGGTTTGGGGCTAGTTCAAGTGATAGCCTGGGCTGGTTCAATACAAATGGTATCAGATCCTAGTTTCAATAATGTAGTACTATGATTATGAGTAACTTGTTTTTAAATTAGTGGTGTCATTATAGTATGGTGATAGGATGGTCTTCAAAAATCAGGTGGTTGGTTGCGTGCCAATTTATGATCACTACCCATCATGAGGACACTTGAGACACCATGGCTAGTTGGGATTTGAATTTTATGTTTGAAATAATAGTCAATCACAATTGTTGATATTTTGATCTCCATAAGTATGGGGTGAGTTAGTATAGATTTTGTGTTGAATTTTGGGGTAAAAATGGAAACTAGATCTGTTGATTAAGGTCAATTTTCATGACCTTCTAAATTATGAAATGACCACAAACTTTATATTTGATATATTCTAAGAGTCTTTACAGGATTTTTCATTGCCCATCAAACCATGTGGTCATGTTAAGCATGATTATGCACCCAATTTAGTTTTTATATTTATACTTCCTTAGATAAGAACCTAGTGATGGGAGTGGATTTATGGGAGAATTTTTTTATGAAATATTTTTTATTTTGGTATACCTTTAGTTGTGTTCATTTTGTGAAACTTGTTTTGAATTGGAAAATAATATTTTCGGAAATATTGGTTTTCAAACTAGTTTTGGGTGGTTGTTTGAAAATGGATTTTTTATTTTATGAGATTACAAAATTAATTATATTTTTTCTAAAAAGGGAGTTTAAGGATGTTTTTTAGAAAGTGTGTGTGTTGGTTGTATTAGTTGTGTGAATTTTGGATTGTTTTTCAAATATTATTGGAGTTTTTTAATAATATGTGGTGTTTTTAAAATGTATTCACAACTGAATAAAATCAGTTTTTAAAAATATTTTTATTGATTAATTGTACATTAAAATTTTAAGAAAATGGTTAGTGATGTTTTTTTCAAGGGGACTTGGGTGTTTAGTTTCAAGAAAATGCGGTTTCTATGTTTGATTGATGTTCTGTGTTCTATTGGAATTAATATTTTAGATTTTTCTATTAGTTATTGTGGAACTCATTGGTTTGACGTATGATACATGAACTAGTAGACTTTATGTCTCATGATATTTAAATGCTTCAACCCAGGAAGGTCATAGAATAGGTTAAATTTTTTATCTACGAGGATAATGTTTAGAGTTATTATCTTAATAAAATTGGTTTGGTTCTATTAGTTTGTAAACATAACAAGATTCAAAACCGAGTAGTAAGGCTAATTTTTTTCACATAGACCCGGATCAATATTTATTGAATAATTAGTCATCATACATGTGTTGTGACATAGGTTCATCATATATTCATTAAAATAATCAAGAAAAGTATTATAGGATATTGTAGAATTGTTTCTAGGGATCACACAATGTTTGGGTGGATTTCATTTTAGTGTATTGGAATTCAGTATGAGATTTTGAGGTATATTTGATTTGGTTGTAATTTTGGTGATTTTATGTGGGATCTTATGAGATGTTTATTTTTTTTAGGTTCTTATGCCTCAATTGAAATAATTTCTCTTGTGATTTTCATTTTGGAGATAATGAATTGGAATTTTTTTTCATGGATTAAAGATTGAAACCTTATATAGAATAGTGGGGATCTAAAATAGATTCCTTTCCATTATTCTTGTGTCAGAGAGAGTTGTATTTTTTGGATTCCCCATTTGTGGAACTAAACAAGTGAGGTTCCATGTTTCCCTCCATTCTAGTTCCTCAATCCAAGGTTCAATTTATATTTTTCCATGTTGGAGTTTTTTATTTTTAGGTTTTATTTACATAGTAATTGATTTTTATTTTTTGGTTGTATTTTTTGGGAGTCCTTAGGATTTTATTGTCTCCTTTATAGAGTGTTGATCTCGTCTCTTGGATGGATGTTTTGGTTGATTGAAAATTTGTGGGTTCATTATATGTTTTTTGGAAGTTCTTATTTTTTGTGTGTGTCTTCTAGGGGGTATTTGTTGTTTTCCCACTATTTTAGATAAATTATAAATTGTGAGGAGGCCTTAATGGATCTCGATGATTGTGAGGTTTTTTTTACTTTTATAGTTAGTTGAATTTGTTCTTTGGGAAATTGGATCCACATGTGGATGTACTTCATTTTTTTCTCTTACCACATGTTGTGCATGATTCTACCGAACCATAGGGTTTCTATATTGACCTAATTTTTAGTTCTTTCTTATGGATAGGGTTGTGATCCCATTTTTGAGTTTCTTTGATCCAGTTATTGATATCTTGGACCCTGCACCAATTATTAATGTTATGTTTTACCATGTATAAAAGTTTTAATTTTATAAGCATGAATTTATTGGGTGTTAAATTGTGTTTTAATATTACAATGATAATATTTAATATTTATAACCATTAATTGAATGTAAAAAAATGAAATATTTTTTTATTACAAGGTTGATAATTTCTTAATTTCATAACATGTGGGAATTGTTTTTATCAAACTACACACTCCCATTGTATATTAAATTAAATTATTGGATATTTCAAAATTATATTGAAATTTTTAAAGATGTTTTAGATATTAATTTTTTTCAGAGTTTTTACATTTAATTTCATGTGTTTATTAAATATATAGTACTGATTTATTATTTAAAGGTTTTATTTAAATGAACTATGACATTAGTAAATGATTTGGCCTCCTTTGGCTTAATAATTAATTTATAATGTGCTTTTTTGAGATTTTGTGTATTTTTAATTGAAAAATTTTTATTCATTGATTAATTTAAAAATGGTTCAAGGTGGATGGTTTTTTAAAAAACGTTTGGTAATAGATTTTAAAAGTTTAGTTTTAAAGTATAGTTTGAAATGGAATTTCAAATCATTATGGAATTATTTAGAATATCGAGTCCTTTATATTTTAAACTAACATCCATTTAGAACTTTTGGATTGTTTATAAATGTTGTGTGAGTATGTAGGAATCCCTATTGAGGACCTAGTTCAATTGTGACCCCATAAGGGGACATTTGTTTTTGATCTGATATGAATTTTGGACTAAGGGGAATATTCAATATCATGAATGTCACACTGATATTTCAATTTTTAGTAATTTGTTTTTTATTTATAGTATTTATCCTTATACATAGATTTTTTGGGTTTTTTTATTTAAAATTTGATATTTATGGGGAAATATGGAATGAAAAATGATTAACCCATGGTTAGAGAAAATAGTGTACCAACCCTAGAAAACAATATTTGTTTAGTTAGTGGCACTAGTTCACCTGTATGGCCAGAAAATGTTTTTGAAAATGATGAATACAAATTATACGATAAGACATTTGAACCATAGGAAGACACATTGTTTGTCAAATAATTTTGAAAACCATGAAGCCAAACAAAAATTCAAAATAATTAAAATTCATAAACTACCCCTGGCCGGATCTTACACCTTACACCCCTTAATTTCCCATTCCCAACCCTCCCAACTCTAGATAAAACATCCATCTCCTCATCTCCCCTATTATCTCTATTTTTGGGGATTTTTGTCTTGGTTATTCAAGAAACATCCAAGTAAGTGGCTCCTCTCATTTTCCTTTAGTTTCTTCACCCTTCCTTCTCATGTTTCATCCCACCCAGTGGTTGTGATGACCTATAGTTGTTCTAATATGAACTAAATGGCATGATATTTGATGTTTATTATTTTTATTGATTCTATATGATCTCATATCCTATTGTATTGTGGTTCCCAACTAGTTCTCGATGATTTTAGGTGAAATGGTTGGTGGTTTCATATTGTTCCATTGTTTTACAACCTAAATATGATATCTTGAAAATCTGACCATTTTTTAAATAGTGTTGTGTATATGAATGGGTTATTTAATAGGAAAATTTATGTGTGTACAATGTTTTGAAATTTATTTCTTTAATGGTATTGGTTCGTGAAATTATGTTTCAGTGTGTGAAGGTTATGCATACATTGAAAGAGGATTTTTATGACTTATAAAAAGGGAAGAAGCACTTGGAATCCTAGGGTACCAAGGTATGAATACTAGGAAAATTGTGATACATGACGTTGCATGGATTTGGAATATCCTCCCAAGTAGGATTATACTACATTACTAACTAAAAAAAGTGTTATGATGGTTATGGATCAGGGAAAATCAATGATATATTTATGGTTTGATCATTAAGAGTATGAGGATATTAGGTTACCAAAAATAATAGCTACTTAGGGACTATCCATGGTTATTATGTTTGTATTTTACCTATTCATTAGTTTTACAATTTTTCTTTACTTATATTATAAAGTCTAAATCTTGTTTAAATCAAATAATTTCTTTCATTTTAAAAAACTAGAATCTTTTATTTATCTTATAATGGCTATGCATGAAGCACTTACGGAGGGATCCTACCTGAAATGTGACATCATAACCTACATAAACCCATTTGGTGTATTTTGATAATGTTTTTTCTAAATCAAATAAAATATTGGATTCATATTATGGTATAGGGTACTCTTTCTGGTTGAATTTGGGACAGGTGTTAGCGGTTAAATGATAGGTGGTTAACCTATGTAACACAAAAAGATTGGTGGACCTTTTCCTGGTCCCAATTTTAATTTTTCATTTTGGAACGTTACCATGGATGCAATCCATTAATGTTTTGGATGTTTCATCTATTTAATTCTTATTATGGATAAATATTATAATGATAAATTTATATGATTCTTATTGTGTTGGTAAAATAACTCCCAAAGGTGTTCTTGGATGCACATGCAATAGTTTTTATCCCATGGGGATCCAGAATACCCTTCAAGCCCTGCTGTGGGCTTGGTCAGGTATTAGTTTAGATGGTATCCTAGTTCGGTATATGAAAAAATGGAATCGTAGGAGGTTTTCCTCTTTCATTGGGTCTTGTTATTTGGGATAAGTATTTATAGATATGATCTAGTAATATTGGAGCATGAGGTTCTGTTTTTGAGTGGAATGTCTGGCCAACCCACATTGTGATAGGCCTTGGGTCATAATGGGATGTTGTGAATTTGGGCCGACTCCTTCATATGGTGTAATATAAGGGTAGTAGACTGGGCATGGGAACCAAGGTAGGGTGGTATAGTTTGAGTTATTATGATTTAATGTTGATATATGTAAATTTTTTTTATTATGTTTTTTCCTTGATTTAAGTGTTTTGATTTATTTATGATTCATTTTATTGTTTTCTCTGACTTGTGTATTATCAAAAATCATTGGAGACCTCTTGTATAACCACAAGGGGAAGATAGAGAGAGTTATCCACTGGAAAACACACCATTTGGTCAGAGACATATAGAGTTAGTGGTTTGAGATATCCAAGCCCTGGATCATAGAATGGAATTCGGTATATCTCAAAGTTACGGAAGTTGAACTAGGTAAATATAAGGATAAATAACAATAGTTTATTAGGCATAAGCGTACGTCTTTTCCGGTAAGTACGGACCCCCCCAGAATATTATGATTTAGTGGAAAAAATCAATAGAATTTTTGAGTGCTTTGGAACTCTTGAAGCTGTTGAAGTGAAGTGTGATGATATTATATTGGAGGGCCCTAGTCAAATATTATGGGAGACCATGGTTTAGGTTGGGTAGAATGAGGAAATAGGGGAGAAGTATCTTAAAGTATCTTTTATCAAAAAATTTACCTTAGATATTTACCCTTTCCAATTCATGGGTGTTGATGACCCATCTACTGGGGAATCATTCAGTGATTAAATATGCCAACGACATTACATAGATGAGTCACATTACTTCATATATAATCACCAATGATAGTTTAATGGCCTGATGGTTTGAAATAGAATTAGTACCATATATTTGATCTCAAGTATTCACTATTAAATTAAATAAAAATACTAAGTTCATCTATTAGGCTTTAATAATAAAAATTTACTAGGTAGGTATTTTAGGTATGATTAGGATTCCTTCAACATATGAACAATGTGGAAATGGATCATCTGAAAAGAAATAGATGTAAGAAGAGAAAAAGAAAAAAGGGTGGTCTTATTTTTGCATATCTACCCTATTTATCGTCATTGAAAACTACAGGTGTTGGGATTATTGTGTGCCTTCAGTGTGAAAGGCCATGCATGTGCTATCTACATGTCAATCCCCACTCAAGGCTTGAAATTTTTTGTAATCTTAATCTATCTATTGATTTTTGTAAGAATATTCTTCCCTCTAATAGTTTTGATGGGTCTATAGATACCACTGAATCTATTGCTCAATATTATTATTCTTGGTCCATGAGATATCGCTATGGTAGATGTGGTGTCAAGTCTAGATCATCTAATGTGTAAAGTCATCTCATTGTGGATCTATAGGTTAGTAGTAGACCTCAGACCCAAAAAATAATGTATAATCTATATACAACAGATCATAAATCGATGGAGTGTGATGTTTTCCCATCATAGTCAGAGGTATTATTCATGTTACATCATCAATTGTAATATCCTTATTCAATAACGACACTTCACACTATTTTGTATATTATAAGCTTTTTGATTTACTAGAACTCTTGATTGATATTATGCATTATTCTATGGATCTGGTTACACCTCCTGGTCAGAGGAAAGAACAGGTTTATTGATTCTCATCTTGTTCTGTCTATTTGTCAAAAGTTGAGATGAAGTGGTAATTACTTGTTTTAGAGATGGAACTATTTTATGCAATCCTAGACATGAAATGGTTACAATTTTTCAGGGGCCACATTGATTTCTATCTTCATAAGGTTTCCTTCTTATCCAAAGATTAGGGAACTCAATTCTACTATAAATAATGGGATTCACAGTCATGATGAGTAGGACCTACACTTATAAAGTAGGGTATACTTTCTTATCAGGTATCATCCCTCTTATTGAGAGCTAAAAGAGAAGGATTAAATAGTGGGTTACATTCTATGGTTCATAAGTTTTATAAAGTGCTCCAAATGGTTGTATCAGGCTTATCTTAGGAGAGAGGCATAGATTTTAACATTGATTTGGTTTAAGGGACACAACCTATATCTCTACCTTCATATTGAATGTCCCATACGAAGTTTATAGAGTAATAGAATTGTATTGATGATTTCGAATTCAAGGGATTAATTCATCTGAGCATGTCTCTATGGGTCTCTCTGGTTCTTTTTTCCTTGAACTTCTATGGATGGCTTCATCTTTGTATCAACCTCCAAAAGAGAAATTAAGTCATGAACAAGAATAAATACCAATTTATCCATATTTATAATCCTTTTTAAAAAATCAAATGTGTAAAATGTTTTTAAAAATCTGAACTATATTCTGGGTATCACCAAGTTAGCATAAGAGAAGATAATGTTCCCAAGACTGATTTCAAAGAAAATACAACAACTTTAAATATTTGGTAGTACTATTCGGATTAACGAATTATATTGTGTTTTTCATGTCCTTATTAATTTCTACAGATACCTTGATTCCTTAATTGTGGTGTTTATTTATGACATTATGGTTTACTTAGAAATTTAAAAGAAACATGGAAAACAATTTTGGATCATTCTGTGAACATTTTAAGACCATCATTTCTTTTATAAATAATTGAAATGTTTTTTTGTTATTTTAGAACTCAAGTTTTAGGGTCTTTTGATATTGTAACTTGGGGATTAATTTATCTTGATATGTTAAATGTAGTGATTCGATTGGAAGAGATGAGGAATGTTTTTGAAATAATAAGTTTTTTGGGCCTGGTGAGGTACTATAAGCAATTCATTAAAGACTTATCAAATCACATTAACAATGGAGGATCAGACCTGAACATGGGTAAGGTTTTGTTGGATATAGAAATTTTATGTGTATTTTTAGAACCTCAGGTGGTGGTTGGAATCAACCATGGTCCTAATCTCTCTTATTGTAGGTCAGGGTTATGTTGTCTTCAAGGATGCATTGGGAATGGTATTGAGCTATGTTCTTATACATGGTGTCATGGTGGTGGAGTATAGCTCTCAAAAACTCTGGATACATGAGAAGAAAAACTAGACCTATGAGCTTGAGCTCATGTATGTGATTCATTCCCTTACATTCCAGAACCACTCTATTTCTGGGAATATTTTTACAGCCTACTCAAACCACAAACACATATTCTATATCTTTTCCGTAATATATTTAATACTTAAGTATAGATGGTGGATATAGTATCATTATGTGTTCAATTTCTACATAATATATACTCCATGGAAAGGGAACACAATTTCTAATTCCCTATGAAGTAAGTTTTCAACATAGGCTTAAAGGAGTCTAGTAGTTAGTGGAATCTTATGTTGATTTTTTTTTGGATTTACAAAAAAGAGAAGGAAGAAAAGGTGTGATTTTTTATCTTATATGGAGTTTATTATTTATATTATAGATCCAATCTAGAAAGATAATCCAAATGATAAGTTGTGTCATCATTCCAATCATATTCTAAATTGGGGGGAGGTACTCATTGAGAGGTCCTTACAAATTGAAGGAATTATTTTTTAGAGGATATTATATTACATTGTTTTCACTAATAAATTTGGTAATGTAGGATTCTCACATGTTATAATGGGATATCCATCTTGGTTACATCAAGATATTATATGACATAGGGCATTGTTTTTGGTAGTCAAGTATAAGACATGATATCATTAATTCTTTTTATTGATGTTATACTTGATAAGAAGTCAACGAAATGAATCAGAGGCCTTCAGGATTAATCTAGCCTCTCCCCATTTCTACCTAGTAGTGGAATGAGGGAAACATGTATTTTGTTATCGGATTAACCCATAAACCCTAGGAAAGTAATTCAATTTAGGTGTTTATTGATCTTTTAACCAAATATGTCCATTTTATATTGATCAAAGACACCATCAAAGTGAAGGAGCTGAGAAAGTTGTATGTCTAAGAGATCATGATTATGTATTGTGATCCATAAACTATTATTTCTGATAGGGACCCACATATAACCTCTCAGTTTTCGTAATGCCTCTATAAGTCAATGGGGTCACAAGTCAATATTATAATGACATATTATCCCTAAAAATATGTAAAAACAAAGTTAAAACCCCATTATTTAGAAGACATTATTCATGATTTCATGTTAGATTTTGGTGATATATGGATTAACACATAGGGTTGTTGAATTTTTCTATAAAAATAGTTACCAATCCTTGAAAAATAGTAATCTCTTTTAATCTCTATATGTCCAGAACTATCCATCCACTTGATTATATAAAAAATATTTTGAGACTTCATGGGTGGGATCAAGAATCAAGAAATAAATAAAAAATATCCAAATGATTAGGAATTTCTAGATGACGGCCCAGATTCATTACATTTTATATGATGATAACCAAAACTGAACCTTGGATTTACCTGTGAGTGAACAAGTGTATCTAAATGTGACACATTTTTTTTGTAATTCACTACATTTTGAAGAAATTAAAGATTTCTCTAAGTTGCATCAAACCATTCAGGATCACTGAGTGTATTAGTGAGGTTTCATACATCTCAACATTTCCTTATCAATTGATTTTGATTCAAAATATTTTCATTTATCCCAGTTGAAAAAGTATAACCCATATCACTCATATATGTTTAATTTGGAAGAGATTAATCTATAACCCAAATTATTAGTGAATAATAAGACAATATGAATTTAATGATCTGACCCCTTCCACCTCCAAATTTACCCATTTCTGACACTCACAGCTTTAAGAATTCTACCCTCTCCTACTATCACCTCTTGGAAACATATTTATGGTATTTTTTCCATGGTTCTTCATGAAACATCAAATAATGTGACTACTATCCTTTTCCTTTGGTTCTTTATCCCTTACATCTCGTGTCTCATCCCACCTAGTGGTTCTGACCACCAAGGATTGGTCTAATCGAAATTTTATAGCCTAAGGTTTGATTATTATAGTTTATCCTTGATTATATAGGAACCCATATCTTTTTGGAATTCAATTCCCAACCAATTCTTAGTCAATTCAAGGGAAAAGTTAAGTTGTTTCATTTTGTACCATTATTTTTTAACCTAAATATGCTTGATTTGAAATCTAACCATTTTTATGTTGAGTTGTGTATGTGAATGGGTGATTTCAATGGTGAATTTGTGTGTGTGAAATGTTTTGAAATTAATTTTACCTATGGAAATGATTGGAGAAATTGTACTATGACATGTGATGATTTTTCATCTGTTGAAAGAATATTTTTATCACATGAAAAAATGGGGAATGAACTTGGGAATCATAGGTACCTAGGTTGGTAGACTAGGACAAGTATTCTAGATGATATTGTAGGGATTTGGTCTATTATCCCTAGAAAGATTACACTACAAAAATAAAAAAATACTTTGATGTGATGGTTATGGATTATAAAAGGGAATAAATATATTTATAGATTTATAATATAGAGTATGAGGATCCTAGGTCCCTATTAACCCTATCTACATATGGATTTCCCATGGTGCTTATATTTGTTTTGTACCTACACATTAGTTTTCCATTTTATTTACTTATATTTTAAAGTTTAAATCATGATTAAATCAAACTTTTAATTTATTTTAAAATAAATAGAATCTTTTATTTATCTTATAATGGATATGCTGGAAAATAGTTTTGGGATCCTACTGGGAATGAGAGATCACACCCAACATAAACCCAATGGGTGAACAAATATCTTTTTTTCCGACTCAGGTAAAAGTAAATCTTTATATGGTGGTGGAGAGTACTATTTATAGTGTAATTTTAGGTAATGTGTTGGTAGTTACATGACGTGTGGTGAAAGCTTGTGTAATAATGATATTAGTAGCTCTTTTAGTGTTCGAATGGCCCAAAGGCCTTCTTGTTTTGTATTACAGATAATCCCCCTTTTAAGGGTTGAAAGGGTTCCCTTACATGACCTGTAGGACCAAGGCACAAAGCTCGACATGACCCAAAGGCCAATAAATGACCCGAAGGCCCAGAGG
The DNA here is from genome assembly GCA_963277665.1 of Viscum album. Taxonomy (NCBI): domain Eukaryota; kingdom Viridiplantae; phylum Streptophyta; class Magnoliopsida; order Santalales; family Viscaceae; genus Viscum; species Viscum album. Next base: position 849,559,802 of record OY728138.1, on the reverse strand, counting down.
CATTCTAGGCCCATTACATGACCCATAGGCCCAACCCTCTTGAACTGCCCCTCCCCAGCTTCTGCATCATTGATCTCCTAGATCCCCACCTTGAATTGTTGATTGGATATCATTTCCTCGTACAAATCTACATGGTGGTAGGTCTCGATGGTAGTTTCTCTACCCTCTCATTATTCCAATCTGGTTATCTCTACATCTGATAACTACTACTCTTTCTATGATCCTCTTCTGGGTCCTACTCTCTGGGAACTGGGCTACTTCATGGTCTCTATGGCCCGAATTCCTAGAGTCCTGAAGGCGTTTGATAACCTGAATGCCAGGAGACCCATAGGCCCAAAATGGTGGCCCGATGTCCCAAATCAGTTGAATAGTTCTAGCTACTATAGTACTGAATAGTACCTACTATAATACATTCTACAATACCTACTACAGTACCCATAAATTTTCCTACACCCATTTTTGAACCCGAGTCTCTTGGATTCCAAGTATGAGCCCTTACCACCCGGGTACGGTCTCGTCGGCTATTAGCACTTTTATTATACCCCATTCTTTTTTGTTCATTTTGGTACTTGACTATGGATTTAATCCCTTAAAATTGTTTTTTTTTCTTTTTTTATTGTCCTTGTTATGGATTAATTTTACAATGTTAAATATTTATATGAGTTATTATGATCGTAAAATCATTCCCAAAAGGTGTTCCTTGATTTCCATGTACTAGTTTCTAGACCACGAGGACTATGAATTCCCTTTGGGCCAGGTCACATGCTAGCCCAAGTGCTGGTTTGGGTGAAAAACTAGGCTCGATCAGGATAATAAATAAAATATTAAAGGTTCTATTTATTTCAAGGTAATAGGAAGTGAGATTAGATTTCTTACTTTAATAATATTTCTTCTTGTTATTTCTCACCAACTACTGATTTACATGTATAGGGATCCTAGGTTTCTTAGTGAGAGATGAGAGATGTTTTTATATAGTCTCGATGAAACATACTAGAAACCTAATGGTGTAAGAGACCATAGAGTGTGTATATGAAGTGAGAACAACTAAGAGTGAAATGAGTTTTTATATACTTATGAATTCATTGATAGGCTTTTAGATGGTTTTAAACTGATTAAATCTATGGATGCCTCACTTGATGTTTAAAAATTACCCATCTTTACTTGATGATTCTTCATAGTGACCTTCCTTCCTTTTGTCCCCTCATTTTATTAGAACTCATGGTATCATATATTCCCCATTATTACACATTATCTTTTTGTTTGTGGATATATGGTTATGTACTATAATATTCATTCATTTTAATAGTTTTAGTAAAATTATTCCGAAGTGTTTAAAAATGGCATGTTTTATAAAAGGGACTTAAAAATGGGTAAAAATAAATGTTTAGATTTTAAAAAGACATTTGGATAAGGAACAATAATTTGAGTGATTATTTTTGGTTTAATAATTGAATGAAATCAATTTTAAATGGTTATGTATGTGGTACGTGAATTCGAAGAGTTTTATTGAAATAATAAATTTTATAATTGCATTTTAAAACAGATTAAAATGTAAATTTAACTAAATTTTTTTCATGTGGTATGATTGGAGGTGACCTGCTAATATTTTTTATATTAATGCCTATCATATTTCAGTTTTCGGTTCTTGGTTTATCTTATAACCACTATTAAAATGTTTATTGATTTTTGGAATTGAGCTTAGTTGTTTAATTAAATAATTTAGTTTTCATTCTAAATCAGCAATGTAAGTCTTATTTTATTTTAGTTATGATTATTATATTATACACATTATAAATGTGGAGATTGGGGATACATGTTGTAACTTTTTCTTTAGAGGTTGATGGGGGTGAGTATAGTGAATATTATTTTCTTAAAATATTCAATTTTTAATAGAGGTTTTCTTATTTTTGTATGCGTAATTTTTTTGTGAACATCCAACATATAGAAATTTCATATTATAACTTTGGGTGAAAGTATTATTATGAAATAACTCTATTTTAAGGGGGAAATTATTTCCATTTTTTGTTTCTGACATGTGGGATCATTTTTTTGGACAATGAAAATCAAGAAACCCCCTCTGGTTAGTGGGGAGTTGGGTCAAATTTCAGTTCATGTGGAATCCCAAACTAATTAATTACACAAGTATAAGTATGGTATAAAATTATTAATTTCCACATGTGATGTAAATTATTAACCTATGTTAATGAGAAATACTATGAAACCTATACTTGTTGAATAGTTATGACATAATTTATGATATTCAATGTGATATACTTAGTTGATAAATCCAGAACACAATTCTATATCTGTGTATCATGATTCAACTCCATATCTCATAATTAACCCCTACCCACATTGACCAGAACATCTCATCACATATTATACCTTTATATGATGTCCATAAACCTGATATAAGTTAACTATTTAAATCTAAGAGGATAATTATTGTAAAAACCTTGATCTAGATACCCATAAAGTACTTGAATTAGACAACCACTAACCTCAAGAGCATTCCTTAATCCCATGGGGCTCGTGGCTTAAATAAAGAATCTGAGTTTAATTTTATTTAATAATTTACCCAATTATAATTCTTAATCATGTTATTAGTAGTTTTTTTCTTGATAATATAGAATTACACATTTTACACTATATGTTTCAAAAAAATAAAAATTAAAACTTATTCACTATATAAAATAACTTATATTCCTATAGAAACTCATAGAAATGTATAACATAAAAACTAACTATAGGAAATATAATAAAATATATTAAATAAAAACCAATAAAATAAAAAATAAAACTTTCCAACCAAAATAAGTATTAATAAAACTAAATTAATAACCATATGCACATGGCTATATACCGAACACTCCAATAACCCATGGAGTCCAAAAGAAATTATTGAAAAATTAATTCTTATAAAGATCAGGATATATCTAGTAAATTATTAGTATACTTATGAGTATCTGAAATAAAATAAGTGAAAATAAATGTCCCCTAAAGTACACATAAAATATGTTAGTATGAAGACTTAGTAGGACACCACCAATAGTCTCTCAAATCACATAGTGAATTAATAGACGTATTAATGTAACATATTTAAAAATTGTAAATAGTTATTTATATAACAGTCAAAGCCTATTAGAGACCAATAATAGAATATTTCCATAGATAAATATTTTTTATAGCAGATAACTCTCTATAAAATGGGGGTCCATACATGTACATACATTCTTTGATCCTAGCTCAAAAATTGAGAAATATGAAATATAATGAAGTTAGGTTATAATATATATAACTTAGGAAATATAGTCCTATATAACATGTTCAGTAAACCTTGCATCTTATCATTTTTATAAAGGGGAATGTGTATAAATAGTTAAGGTATTATTACACCCCAACCAATTTCTACCATCATATCCATTACACGTTGACATACCTGATTAAGAAATCTATAATAATAATATAACAATTTATATAGGATCAGTATAAGAAGGTAGTATATACACATACATACAACACCAAATATAATAATAATTCAATGATAAAAGTGATAGTTTCTTAATTAGTAGGTTAATAAATTGACAAGGTACAATATAAAGATCTATTAAACATACAATATCAAACCAAATGAGGCATTAATAATAGAATGGTTGATAATTAAGACATGTTAATGTCAACCAAACATTGTATAATCCGTTATTAATACATATGAGAAGTAAAATAACATGGAACTATATATGACATAAAATAAAAGGTAAACCAAATAAAAGGTACGTAATAACAAACATCTGAGAGAGTATGTTTATATAAGTATCACTTAATGCAACTAAACCTTAATTAAATAAATTATTTATGTAAAACACTTTATTGTTTTATATATATATATATATATCAATTTATTAATTTAACATTTTATTTAAATACTAATTTTAAAACATAACTCTTTATTAAAAAAAATTACAACTCTTGTTACAGATATCTAAAGTATATTTTTAAACCCATTTTAACATTTTACTCATCCTCAAAAACAAATGTAACTAATACTTCTAAAATATAGATTTGAAATGGAAAAGTGAGTTCTTGAAAAACATATCAATGAAGAATAAAATTGCCCAAGATACAATTTTAAAAAGATAAAATATAGTTTTTTATATAAAACCAATTCTATACGAATTTTTTATACACTTAGTACTAATAAAAAAATTAAATTCAGTTTAGAAACCAAGCATGTTAAAGAAGAAAAGTTGAAGAACTAACTCATTTATTACCAATTAATCAAACCCATGAATTAACTCATCACTAATGAAATTATTAACCAAAGTTAATTATTTTTCATTAAATTATAATTCATTTTGTAATTAGTGTAAATAAATTATTTTATTTATAAAAAATAGATAACGTAAGGGAGAATTCATTACTAAGGTATATTCATAAAATTTAATAATTTTTTTATAAAAACTCAATTGATATATACATTAATTATTCAAGATAGAATAACAAAAGTATGGAAAAATATAATATTACATTCATAATCTAAATCTCAATATAAGAGAACATTCATCTTAATTTACCAAAATTACTTTAACTGACATAACTAGAACATATGCCAAATAATATTATTTTTATGATTTATAAAATGATATAGAACATTTTATAATTTCTACACATGAGCCATTATTAATTAAAGAATATCTATATTTAAATAATACATAATAAAATTTCAAATTCATTAATAATGGAAATGGGAACATTAAAAAATGATTAATAAAATATATAGAAGAAATTAAGTAGAAAAAATGTAATGTATTCAAATTAGACATGGATAAAAGGAATTTACTAAATTTTACCATTGATATTATAACTTATATTATAACATTTAAAACAATTTAATAAAATTAAGAAGAGGAAATAACGTCACCATACTTAGGAGAAATTATTTAAATCAAACATTAACAACACTAACATTTTTATTCTAAAAATTATAAAATAAACGTGAATAAAAAGTGTGAGGGTCAATATACATAATCCCCCCATATTGTATTCTATGTATTGGTGGTGTTGAGAGATATTTTTGAGGTGTTCCAAAAGATAAAGATGATTTTTGGTCTTTTTGGAGGCCACCATACCCTGGTCGTGGGCATGGTTTTGGCAGTTATAAATTTTACATAGATTCATGAGTGTGGGGTCAACTTTTTTTCCATAGTTATTTAGAGGATAGATATTGAGTTATCCATTTAGTACTAGGATACACCAAAGTGAGAAAAATGGCCTACTCGACCATTTTAGAAGTAATTTTACATGGAGTGTCCACATATTGGAACAAGTGATGGGGGAATTCCTTAGGAATCCTACTATGTTAGCTCTGTTTCTTGGATGGTATCCTTATGAAAAATGGCTAGTGTGGTGATCTCCACACCATAGTCCTTGGTGAGGTGAGGAGAAGATGAACAATTTACTATCACTACACCATGATGTCTAATTGTTTTGGGAATATTTTAGTCGAAACTCCCTAGTACACATAGTGTCTAAGGCTATGGTGATGGTGAAAATTATTTGATGTGAGTTTTAAAAAATGTAGAAATTTCAGGATTAAAGTCCTGAATTCCTATGCTATTCATTGATCGACCTCACCAAAATCATTTTGAAGACCCCCACACTATGGTGGGGGATTTCTATGACCACTTTTTTAAAAGTGGCATCCGAAAATCCTTAGTTTATTTTTTCTTTTTCCCCTAGGCCCTGGTCTACCCCTTGACCTCTCATCACCATCCAACCACACTTCTTGGGAAATTGAACACCTTGGTTCATCTGAATTGAAGTGTCACAAATCCAGGTACCCTTATGTCTCTTATTTTATTTTTTCAGATTTTTATTCATTATATAGGTTTGTTTTGGGGTGTATATTCTATTTTGGGTTGGAAATCATTTAAGTCTTTATGGTACCTTTCCTTGCTTAGGTTTTAGTGGTGTTTCCTTTCGTGGTCACAGATTCATTATTATCTGTTATTTCTTTGAGAATTTTGAACTTCCGATTAATGTAGGGTATCCTTGTTTTATCATTATTTTATATGAATATATAGAAATTTCATGATTTATTACTACCTTGGGTGTATAGTATAGATAGAATCAAGAATATAAATAATTATCTTAACATAAAATTGAATGGAATGAGAGTTTTCACATGATTTAAATTATTTTTTCTATACTAAATATGACATTATATTTTCTTTTATTGATGAAAGTAAAGGTTATTGGGAAAATTATTTATTTTTTGGATTTTAATTTTTTTATCATGTTGTGACTCTTTTCTTGAACACATCATTCATAAAAGGAAAAATAATTTATTTATGAATAATGAATCAATTTCCCATATAAACATATATTTATATGAAAATTACATTATAAATTGATTATATAATGTATAGGAGTCCCTTTTTAAACCTAAATTTCCATATATGTTGATGTTGTAATGTGATTATATTTGTTGATGTGGTAGCTACAAATTGGGTGTGCTTATATAAACGTTTTTGAGGATTTTTTAGTGATGGTAGTGACCAGATTGAGTATGATGTATGTTGTTGGATTAATCATGGTTATTTTTTTGTGAAAGTAGATGTGAAATGGTTAAAATTTGACGATATGGTTATGGTTGACATGTATATTGGATTTTATGTGGTTTTTTGTGGTAGTATCCTAGTAGATATGGAATGGAATACTAACAATGAAGTTAAAATGATATAGAAAGGAATTTAAATAATTATAGGATGAAATCAATGTGTGATAATTAGATTGACGAGTTGAATGATAAATGAACTCATAAAATTAAATATTAAATGAATTTATTAAACAATGAGAGTTTTATAAAAAACATGTAAATATATAAATTGGTTAACTTAAAGGTAATATGAATTAGGACCCATGAGTGTATTTTTAGTGGGGTGTGTTTCATTAATAGTGGTAGTAGTTAATATAAAGGGTCGTCAGATGTTGTAGTGGGGTTATAAAGTATGCTAGTGGTTTTTTTTGTGTAAACACATAGATTGGGTATTATTTGTTAAGTATTTATCTTGAATATTCATATTATTTATATATTCACCCCACCCATGCTGGATTACCCTACCCATACCCAAATGTTTTGGTTCTATGTCTTATCCCCGACATCCAAGTTCGTGCTGAAATGGATGGTTTAATGTAACCTCTTACCTTATCTTCCTTTAATAGTGGTAATGGTGTTGGAATGAAATAACACACCACGGGTTACAACATAATTTGTGTTCTAAGCTAGTTTGGCACTGGGATATAGGAATTCCACCTCATATACGAAAGGGTAGAAAATAACAATGAGGGTTTGATTAGGTGAGAGTGGGGATACTATACATTTTATAAATCATAATAATAGAGGTTTATATGTATATATCATAACAAAAAAGGACTAGAACAACAGATGGAATGAAATAAAACATATGAGAAGCATAATAAACAATAGTACTAATCATAATCCCAATTGAATAAGACTACATGTAGATAAATAGTCACATAATATGAAGACAATTCATATAAATAAGATTATCATGGTAACCCTTAGTGACAAATATAGGTACATATATAAACAAACATTAAAGAAGGAACAACTCAATAAAGAGGAACCACCAAGTCCACAACCATCCATCCCAAGAAAAAATATGACGCTGATCATGAAGGCCTACCTCCCAATCCAAATCCCTTACATTATCTCAAAAAATAATGATTATATACATCTCATGGGGAGCACATATGGTGTGAATATGAACTCAGTAGGCCACCACCAATGTGTACCTATCATACATCTATAATTATACATGACTGTGAAAAATATTTAAAGAATAGTAATCACACAAACATTTAAATTGTAACCTTTTCCACTTTTGATCAACATCCACAAGTGATAATTTACATGATTCAAACAATTCTGAAATATCTTTAAACACGTGCCACCAAAAATATATGACATACTATACATTTTTTCATATATATTTGAAATGTTGAGGAACCATAGATTTTTTCCTGATCATCCCCTAAAGAATATCATAATAGGAGAACCCTTAGGTTCCTCCCATGAACATGTCACCGACTCTTTGTAACATTTCACATCTCATATGGAATCAATAGAGTAATTAGTGTCCTGATGCAATGCCTATCAATATGTCCCAAGTCCCTCAGAATTCATACAAAAGTCACCATCTTCCCAATATCCCGACATCTTGAATAATAAAAAGATCCATCCTCCAATATATAATAAATCATCATCAGCAAAACATCATAAAATCAAAAAGAACAATGGTGTCTTTCTTTCTTTAATATTGGCTGATAGACCCTATGTATAACAGTGAGTCTCATCCCCCACCCGATGGTCCGAAAACCATCACTCTTGGGTCCATTACCATTATCCATAGATTTTTATGGTGAGAACCTTCTTCATAACTAATGTTCAACACCATACCCTATGTCACAAAATATAGGGAGGCCTCCACCCATAATGAGTGGACAAAACCACCTCAACTAATTCCCATATCTGTGTACATGACCTCAATGAAACATCGATTAACAACATTGAGTAGAAATTAGAAACATTATCCAAGACACATTATCTATCACCTCATGACCTTGGGACTAAGTCACAAAGTCCATATGGTCAAAACCATCTCATGTATCGCAGGCCATATCACCTCATCCTTTTGATCCAAATCACCTCATTCATCTTTGGATGATCCTAACTTGAAGAACCATGCCGCCTTATTGTTGGTGATCAACATCACCTCAAATACGTGGGTTCTGCTTGCCACATTCTTGTGGAACCATATCAATCATATAAAAATTTAATTAATAAAATAAACATAACAAACTTAACCTTACCAAATTTTAAAAATCCCCTTACTCATCCTAGCATGTATAATTATTCTTTAGAATTCTCAGTGAGACCCCATGAAATTTATTAATCAATTAAAATGTAGTAATTAATTTATCTGGGGCTTCAATCAGTAAATTAAATGTGTGTAAATTGAAAAACACCCCCAAGAACATATAAAATTAATAATAAATTTAGATACCACCTACCTTATAGACATATGATATCACTCATCAAATATTGAACTTTAGCTCGAGAAAAACTGAGAGAAAAAAGTGTTTTAGAAAAACACAATTAAAATAAAAAAAAGAGATTGCACATATATGGAATACTATATGGTGTGGTAATCAAGAAGAATAATTAAGTGGATTTAAGGACTTACATCTATGATTCCATGAGAAAAGATGGTTTTAAATTCAGATTATGATTATAGGAAGAGGTTCAACACTTAGGGAGAGCGAAAAGGGGGTTCTATAGTTTTTGAAGGAGATGATTATGAATGTGAGGAAGAAAAATTGGATGATAAAATTAAAAGGAAGTAGGGTTAGAAAGGTTATTTGAAGTGTTTTAATGAGGATCATGGTTATGTCTTATGGTTTGGTTAACATTGCGCCAACTGTGTGCACTCACTATCTAGACGGTCACCCCTTTGAAACTGGTAAAATGGTTTGGACACATGTTTTGTCTAGACTGTGCACCTTCCATGAAAACCTACTATAGAATTTGTACTAAGTGTTTGGGATAGGCCGCATAGTTTTTTAAATAATTTTATCTCCCTAAAAACCCTTTTAGAAGGGCTTTAGTCCCCCACATAGTTTCTCCTTGGAGGCTGAATAGTTAAATCTAATCATGCACCTCTGTCTTCACACTCTAAAAATGGGTCTTCGGGTCTGGTAGCACCCAAAAACAATTGGAACCCTCGAGGAACTTGATGAGTCTTAAAACCCATCTAAAAAACCTCAAATATTTCAATCTCTTGATACTAGGTTCTGAATTAAAGATCTTATGTTAGTCTTCTCACCAAAATAAAAATTAAGAAAGTTCTATAAATTTCACCCACTAAAAAACCAGGGACATTACAATATCCCCACCTTATAATAGATCATTGTTGATATATCAGGCTTTACCCAGTGATGGTCCCAAATAAAACCATCTCATTGAATGAAACAGTTGTACCTCAGTTATTTAAGTCAAATACTAAATCTCATTGTGGTTCTCCACACCTTAAGAATTAGCTAACTAGTCACTAAGGACACAAAATTCAACATTCCAAAGGTCCATCAACTATCCATGGAGATAAAATTCCTCCCATGAAATACCTTCATCCTCGGATCTCATCAGGTGATAAATAAATACATGTTTCATACATGGAACACATCAATTATTTCATCTCATCAAATGAATATTCCATAACCATTCCATATTGGACAATCATCATACACACATATCATCAAATGACCATAAGTCCTATATCTCAACAGATGATCAAAATAACCCACATTATACATACACACACACACACACACACACACAAACACATCATTGTTATGATTTCTATGCACCTCATTCAACTCACACATCGTATAGATTCCCACATACTAAACAATGCCTCATTAGTCTAAAAATAGTACATGTGCACATAGTGCCCCAAAACTATCCAGTAAAAAACAAAAGGGACAAACCAAAAATCATGGTGTACCTATAATCGTTGTCAGATCCATGGACTACTCTAAACCTGCATGGTCAACAATATTCACCTGTTCCAAAGCTCGAATACCAAAGGATTGAATTACTAATGGTGATACACCAGCAATTGACCACTAAACCCACTGATGGGATTCTTTATCTCTACCATGATCTGCAGGTGTAGTTGAATCCTAGATACCATCTCCCAGTATCACTCCCATTCTTTCCTTTGATCCCTTAGTCTGACCTCATCCCTTGCCCTCATATTTATGTAATGTATTCCAATAAAACTTCTCTAAATTCCCCAACTGACCAAATTCATGAAACTCCTTTGGACCCGCTCACACTGAGTTTGAACATTCCACTACTGTAGCCCATTGGAATAACACCATCAAAGAACAACTCATTGGTGGACGACTAGACTCTCTAGCTTGACTAACCTACTTAAAATACCGATGGTCTCACTTATTTATCCAGAAGTATCACCACTAAGATAACCTAAAGTTCTCATTTGGGTCGAATACGTCCATTCTATCAAGTTTCACTTCGATATTAGAACCTGATTGAATACCTCTAATAATAATGTCATCAAAAACATATTCACCTGCGACTTGATGGCATGCCACTGGACAAACATAAATCACCTCACTCGAGCGATTTCTTTTCCCACCATAGAAGGTAAAAAAATAGGACATGTATGAGAAATTTTATTTATAATCCATGATAGATGTATCCCCCTATTGAACATTCATAAACTCATAGGCTCTATCTCTCCTCAACGTCTTTTGGATGAAGTGGTCAAAGAACCTCATCTCGAAATCCTTCCAAACCATCCCCTTATGATTATCAGTCTATACCTATAAATCCCATTAGCACAATAATAGTCCCTTGTTCATATTAGTATTCAGATTCACCCTCGGACCATGGGGTTTCTTAATATAATAAAAAATAGTCTTTACCAACTTGATCAAGTTCTCTACACCATATGGTCCACCCTCACAAAGAAATAATAGTGGGTGATGAAATTGGAACTCTCGCATCTGATATGTCACAGATGGCATAGCTCCATGATCTCCATGGTGAACACTCAAAATGACACGTACCCTGCTCACCCTGTTCTACTCATCTAGACATGGCCCATAATCTTCCATATTTTGCGGATACACCGTATATACCAGAACCTTCAGCTATATCTCATGATCAGCTATAACCTCATGTGCCTCATCCCAACCATTAGGAGCCTCATCCCATGCATGATCATGTGGTACCATATCTCCTCCCTCATAACGCTCCATCATAATCCATCTAGGCGGAATCATGATGAAGACAAAATATGATGGTAAAACATCTATATCAATATATATAGATCATATATAGGTAAAATTGAAATATGTTACACATCTTACCTCACATACACTCCCCTATATCACCCATTTCATGTGACATCCAGCCTCATGGACCCTTAATGACTCATATCAGAGTCATAAATCTTATATCATGTATATCAATTTGGGGTTTCTAATTAGAATCCCACAAAAAATATTAAGTAGAAAAACATTTTTATCTTATTTTTTAACTCTTTAGAAAACTCACCCCTTTTACCATTTTTGCCCACTATAAATTGAGTTGAAACTATTTATATTATATATGAATAGAATCACATATTGATCTGATCAGAAACCACATGTCTCGGCTGGCAGAGTAGAATTCCACTAAAAATCTAAGCAAGAAAACAATGTTTTCATACTTTGGTAACACTTTAAATAGACTAACCCCTCTAAGAACATTCCATGTTCCTAGGGAATATCATAATAAAAACAAACCTCATATGAGATTAATTTCATATCTTGAGGCATAAATAATCCTCCATTTCTATATCAGTCATAGTGTCAAACCACACAATCCAATAACATCACATCCAATTACATCACTCAAGGAAGAATTCAATCAACTATAAAAGTGAAAATCCAAACAGTAATTTCCACCCCTAGAAAGTTTTTATATCCCTCGTGCATGGGGATACATGCACCAAAACACAAGCTCGTTACCATGTTCTGACTACATCATAGTCTTCGGTGTTCCGTATCCCAAATAGTAAGAAAAAAGGAAAAGAAACTCCTATGATACCATTTTTAGCACCCCGGCCCAGTTTTTCACTTAATCTAATTCTATAATCCGATGTTACACTAGGTATTTGACATGCCACACCATATGATAAATGATACTGAATAGAAACGAGTGTCTGATTATGTGATAGTGGGGCTGAATATACCCTCTATTAGTGGTAATAATAGTGGTCTATATGTATATAACATAGTGAAAGAAGGACCATAACAACAAAAGAAACAAAATAAAACACAACCTAAGAATATTAAACTAAAATAGTAATCATAATTTGAAAGTCATAATACCATATTAAGATAAATAAAAATGTCATAAAAATCCATTTCATACAATGAATATAATAAAGGTCCCTCGTGGCAGACCATATGGGTACATATATAAAAAAATCATAAAATGAGGTCCATCTTGATGTAGAGGAACCGCCTAGACCACTACCTTCCATCCCATGAAAAATAAATAAAACCCTAATCATAATGCTCGATATCTCGAGCCTGATACCTAATCTGATCTCAAAGCCACAAAGCCTACATGCATTCTGAGGGGACCATATAGTGTGTGAGTATGAACTCAGTAGGCCAACACTAAAATGTTCCTGCATTAAAACCATAATTATACAAGTTTTTTAAAATATAAATATAAAAATCATCACACACACATTTAAATAATATCCCACTCCACTTCTGCTCAATAACCTCAAGTTACTATTTACCTAGATTATCCAATGTTGAAATATACCTGAACACATGACCCAAAATATACATGTAGTATATAATACATGTATGAATATATATACTTATAGTGGATAGGACCCATGGCTTAGTTGCTAGGCATCCACTGAAGAAAATCTTACCTGGTGAACCCTTAGGTTCCACCCATGATCATGTAACCAAAACCTCATTCCATTCAACACCTACTATTCCACCAATAAAGTAACCAATGTTTCAAATACTTTTCCATCAATATATCCCTGATACCTATAACATATATATAAAAGTCACCATCAACTCAATAAACCGACGTACTGAGGCACTATGAGGTCTATCCTCCAATATATAATACATCACCATTAGTTCAATAGCCCGATGTCTCAAGTCACTATGATATATATCCTCCCATAATCTTGGCACATCAGACCCAAGTATAACAGTGAGCCTCATCACAAAAAAATGGTCTCAACACCATCACTTGTGGGTACATCACCAATATCAATGGATTTCTAGGGACATAACCTCCACCATAACTAAGGGTAAACACAATTCATAAAGTCACAAAATCTATAGAGGCCTCTATCCACAAAGAGTGGAAAAAACCACCTCAACTGAGTTGTATCTATGTCAAAATGAATCTAACAGAGAATAGGCCAAAAACGATGACAATTAATCACCAATATTCCCTAAGCCACCTCATTTTTAACCTTCTTCCCCTATGACCACATCACTATGACTACATGGTCAAAACCATCTAAATTTCAGCAAGCCATTCCCACACCCTAATAACCTCCTCACCTTAATTAGATGACCATGTTACCTTAACCTAGTGATCATAATCACCCCATGTATGTAGGTCCAAGGCCAACCTAATTAACCATTCCACCATAGTCACGGTGATCAACATCACCTCCACGCCTCATTCCATGACCGTCACATTCCTGTAAAACCATAGTAGTTATATAACAATTTAACTAATCGAAGACTAAAAAACATACCCACATTCCAAGTTGGTCAAAATACCATTACCTGAAATAGCATGTTTTATTATACTATTTCATGCTCAACGAAATATGATGACATTTATTAATAAATAAAAGGAAAGCATTAATTTATCTAGGGTATCACTATGTTAGTCCAACATGTGTAATTAGGAATGAACCCAAAACCACCCATAAAACTAAGGTTAAATCTAGCAACCATTTACCTTAAACTTATATTCACTCACTCATTGAATATCATCCTGTAACTTGATTCAAAAGATGATAAAACAGAGTTTTAGACAGACGCCCCGAAAATTGGGCAATAGAGCTCGCACAGATCTAACATACCATATAGCTATATAAAAAATAAGGAGAAGTAAGAAAATTTATGGACTTACCACTATTTTTCCAACACACCTAAAAATGTTCAATTCAGAGTATGATCAGAGGAGGAGTTTCAAATCCAAGGGATAGGGAAAAGGGGGTTCCAGTACTAATGGAGGAGAGGAGAATTTGTGGGAGATAGAGAAATATGATGAGAAAATTAAAATTAAGGAAGTGTAAATATTTAATTTTACACTTTTTAAATAGACACATGGTTAAGTCGCATAGTTTGGATAATCATGAACCACCCATTCACAGTCACATTAAAAACAGTCAATACTCTAAAAGAGGATTCATAGTTAGACTACACGGTTTTTCCAGACCGTTCACTAACCATAAAAAACTACCACCTAAGATTCTCTAAGTTAGTCTGTTAGTCTGTAAAATTTAGTAAACTATGTAAATCCCATAAAAACCATTTAGAAGTATTGTACCCAACCTTACCATTCCTCCTTGGAGGAAACACTGTTAAATCTAACCATGTTCCTTTGATTGAACATTCTTAAAAATTGGTATTTGAGACCATATAAACCCAAAACCCATCTAAACCCTGAGGCACTTGATGATCATTAAAACCCATACAGAAAATACTTTGAGAATTTAGACATGTGATATTAGGTTCTAATGTTCCGATTTGATGTTTTTTTCCCACCAAACTAAAAATTGAAAAAGGTTGGTAATTTCAACCTACTCAAAAAACCAAGTAAATTACATAGATAGTGGTCTAGATTCCTAGTGATGATGATAACTGGTGGTTGATATTCTTAATTATGATTATGTTTTGTTTTAGAGATGACCTATAATGATGAGATGCGATATATAGTGACTGTCACATGTGGTAAGAGGAGGAAATAAGGTTTACGTCCTTCACATTATTAAAACCATACTTACCTGATTACATGATGATGTTGATATGTGGATATAGAATAATGATATAATGGGATGATTGGTATTATTAGGGTGTGGTAGGTAGGTTTGTGTCCTAACCCACATCAAATATTGATGGATATATGGTGTTATAGTATGGAAGGGATGAGATCACATGATGTCTAATGTTACAAAATGAGAGTGGAAAAATAGTTTGGGAGAGCTTACAGAAAAAAATTTATTATATTTATTTCAATGATATGTTAATATTCAAGAATGATTTATTTGGTGAGTGTTACCTAAAGAGTTTGGTATGGATATCTAACCAGTTTAATGGATTATTGATTATTCTATTTATAAATTAGTTTATTAGTATTCTCTTTTCACATTTAATGAGAGGCCTTTGGTATGATCCTAATAATTATACATGTTATGAACACATTGTATATTTATATATTATGTATCCAAGAGGATTTTTGGGACTAATATGGACATTACTATAATGGGTGTTGGATCTATTGTTGAGTTGCACCTATAGGGTTTACCTTTTTTTACTCACTTGGAGAATTTTTTTTTGTTTATCTGACACTGTTCATGAATTGTTAGAATATTTGGTTTCATTTCTTTTAATATTATGTAATGGAGTTTTTAATATCTTAATATAATATCTATTAATCATATATTTTTAATATTGGGTGTAATTCCTTACATATATGTTATTTTTTTACATGTAGTGTTAGTCACCAACTCAATACCTACTAGAGATTGGTCATGAGGGTCATTATATATCTTTATTCATTGCCAGTCCAGGAAGGATATCTTTAGAGGGAATGAGTAGTAATGGATTGGTATTAGATGCATTATTTGATAGATATAAATAATAATAGGTTTAGGTACTTTGAAGTATTTCATAGTTTGATATATAAATGGTGATAACAATGATTAGTTCATGACATTGGTTAGGGAGACCAGTTAGGACACAAGATTTTAGGGGCCCCCATGATTTGATGTAAGGATGTTGAGATTTTGGAATGTCCAAGTGAAGTAGAAAATTTTTTTAGGGTAGAGAACAAGGGGAGTAAAATGAATCATGTTTTTTTTGTTCTTGTGGCTGATTTGGATATTTTTTGGAAATTGAAATGAATATAATCAAAAAAATATTGAAAATTGTATTCTATTAGGATTATGGATTCCCTTGTGTTTCATAGAATCGATCTTGGTCGTTATCATCAAGCTTTTTATGAAACAGATGTTTAACATTTTGATCTAGTTGATCATCAGAGGGTTGATCTGATAGAGCAGGATGAGGCATGATATTGGACCTTATTCTATTTTCATTGAAATAGATAAGCAACATATAAAAGGGTTATCTATGAATTGAAAAAAGATAATTGGTTGTATAATCTCAAGATTTTTTTATAAATTTATAGATCTAGTTGAGTTTTGGGTTTCTTTGGTTGTTAGACAAATTTTAGGGGTAGAGCATAATTGGTGGGTGTTGTAATTTGGTGATCAGAAAAAGGTGGATGTTTGATGGGTTGATTTTTATAAATAGATATATCTAGATTTATTTCCATTTATGATGAAAAAAATAAATATATAAGATATTATCTAACATTATTGGTATATTCTAATCATGAAATATATTTATATTATGTTAAAGGAACTTTTGAGTTTCTCCCCTAAGCTATTTCCAGATAGAAAGTATGTAGATTGACTTCTAGAGGAGTTGTTGCATCCAATGTTTAGATATACGATCACCCAATTAACTATTACTATGTACTTGGTTGTGAAAAATAATATTTATGTGATCAAGTTTGTGCACCATTAGGGAGGAAATCCTTGAGAGTGATAAAAAAGGGTATCTTTAGGAGTAGAGATTTAGGTAGTGGATTATGGATGTTGGGGCCTTTGAGGTCCTGAAAGGTTGGAATCCAAACCCATATGTCATACTTAAACCATTATGTGGTTGGTAGTGTTCACATATCTATAGAGATAATTCTATTTTCATTATAAATTTATAGAGGTGATATCACAATAAGGTTTTTTTGCTATATACATAGGGAGGTTTTCATGGTATGAATGGACAAACCCCTTTTCCGTGATAAAATATATTACATGTAAGAAAATATCATTAGTAGGGGCCACCAAATTTTTTTAGAGACTATTTTAGCATGATATAGTTTAGTCGAGAAGATATAGAGCTTTTTTAGGTTATCCCATTTATAGTCGCAGTCCATAGGGACCAAGACCTAAGAATGGATATATAATATTTAGAAAACAAGATAATGGATATGGGCATGGTCAGATGCATTCAATAGAGGTTCCAACATTAGATATTACATATGTTTTCTGTGAGATGATATATTTTTCATCTGACTTATTTTTTCCTTTTTTGATTATGGAGATTCACACTCCTTCATTTACCCTACTTTGTTCGATGCATTGGACTAGATGTTGATCATATTCTGTTTCCCTTGGTTTTATCCTCACCTGTTGGTGGTTAGAATATCTTTCATGATGTGTGTGAAGGATTCTGACTAGTGATGGGGTAAAACAAGTGGGGTGGGGGATTTATACGTTTTTAGATACATCCATACAATCATATCCTTATAATGGATTGTCTATATTCAATGTATGTAGTTTTTGATTATTTACATAAGTTTGTTTTGTTTTCAGATATGGAAATCTAGTGAGTGGTGTTTGTAGGAGAGATATGTTATTGAATGTGTGATTAGTGAGTGAATTTTTTACCATATTTGGAAGATATTTCAGTGGGTGAAAAGGTAGTGTAGGATGATACTTTAATTAAGGAGATTCTAGATGTATTCTTGGACGAGGTTGTGACACTAACCCCTTGACATAACATCGAGTTTGGAATATAGTAACTACTGGGATAATATATAATTTCAATGGCTCTTTATTATATGTCACCCATTGAGTGGTGGTATTTGTGGATTTATATTGATGATATGACGTT
Source organism: Viscum album (assembly GCA_963277665.1). Classification (NCBI taxonomy): domain Eukaryota; kingdom Viridiplantae; phylum Streptophyta; class Magnoliopsida; order Santalales; family Viscaceae; genus Viscum; species Viscum album. The sequence goes on along the minus strand of OY728138.1, from coordinate 849,541,184 downwards.
GAAGAGTTTAATCCATCCCAGTTTGTCTCATTGGTTTTCTTTGGTGTTTTTAGTAATAAAGAAGACTATGGTATGATATTTTTCAAAAAATAATAGAGGTTGAATATACTAATAGTAAATAATAACTTATCTATATTGATTATTGATGAACTATTTATGAAATTTAATGTATCCAGTTAGTTTCTGATGATATCTCTATGGTTTCGGTATCATCAAAAGAGGGTAAATATGAGGATATCATGAATAATTCCTTCAGTTAAACATATAGGAACTAAGTGTTTTTTGTTATGATATTCAATGTCACGAATATTCTATATGTCTTCATGGGGATTATAGAATCAATGTTTTTAAATCTCTAGGAACAGTTTAAGGTCATTATCATCAAAATATTCCTTATACACTCAAGGATTGTGGAGGAGAATGATGAGAATCGTAGAGTTTTCCTAGAGATTCTTCAACACCAATAACTCTATAAAACGATATCCAAGTGCATGATTTGGATGTTAGAAGTTCATTTAATTAGTCATGTTGTGTTTCAGTATGGTGTAACTAGGGAACTGTCAAAGATAGACGCATTTGTTTATGGGGAATCCCATAAGAACTTGGATGAGAATCACAAATTCATTGGTCTTATCAGCTATTACTGGAGTATTTTTTAATTCATCTTAGACTATATACTTTTTAACCACATTGACCCATAAGGACCACAATTTAATTTGGATTTATTATTTTTGGATATATTTGGACTACCTGAAGGAGAATTTGGTCCGCACCCTAGTACTTCTATTATAAGAGGAAGGGGTGATATTCTTGTTATCTATGATGCTTCACATATTGGTCTAGGATGTGTCATAATGAATAAAAGGGTGATGATATCTATTGTTCTGTAAATATATTAATCCATGAGTGAAAATATAAAACCCATGATCTATACCTACCAACAATAGTGTTTTTCTCTGAAATTGTGGTGATATTACCTCATCGGTAGTTCTTTTTGTTCTTCACAGACTATAAGAGTCTATAGTATGTTTTATCTAAGTGAGATATGAATATATGATAGTGTAGGTGGATTATGTTTCTCTAATATTATGATTTTGATATCTCCTAAACCCTAGGGATATTAAATTTCATGGTTGATGTGATGATTATAAATTTTTGAGGATATGTAATTCATTAGTTTAGTTATGCTTGAAATGTGGTAAAAGTAATTGTAACAAAGCATCTAGACATAGATGAGGTTAGTGTAAGAGGTTGTATTTATCATATGTGTGTAGAGTCATCTTTAATATATAAGGTTAATATGTTTCATCTAGGAGAATAAAAAGGTAGATTTGATGCAAGACAATGTTGGCCATGGGGATGCTATAATGGGGTGGTAAAATGATTTCCAAAATCAGTTGTTGTTTCAGAGGAGGTTTTTATTTCTATTCTCTATGTATGAGGAAGTCCTATGTGTGTTTTATATATCAACCTAAGTGAACTATCTAGGTGTTTCTAATATTTATTGTGTCTTGATTAGGTAGATTTGGTAGCTTGGGAAGATGTGGTTAGTTGTGGAGTTCATAGAATGGTGTATGGGTTGCCAAAAAGTGAAAGATGTGCACCATATTAATAGTGATTTATTACAGCCTTTAGATTTCCTTATCTATAAGTGGGAGTGAAATTTTATGGATTTCATCACAATGTTACCCTAGGCCTAGAGAGGGTCTAATGAAATATGGGTGATTATGAAATATTTGATAAAGTCATGCCACTTTTTGTTGATCTATGACTCAAGTTACATGGATTCTCTTGTGAGGTAGTTTATGGATAAATTTTTACAAATTTATAAGGTATCAAGGATAATTATTTTTTATTGGGATTATCACGTTTCCTCATAATATTTAAAAATATTATCTCATTATTTTGGCTATTATTTATTTCATAACACTAATTTTGACCCCCAAATGGATATGCACATGGAGTGGACCATCCATACGTTGTGGGAAATGTTTTCGTCTTGCATATTTGATTTTTTAATATTGTAAAGTAATTAACCTTTATTGGTTTTTACTATAATAATAAATGTTACTAATATATTTTAATATATATATCTGAGTTATTTAATAAGAATAATTATCATTCTCTATTGTACTGGATAAAGGTTACGGATTTAGTATTCCTTGGTCCCAATATGGTAAAGAACATGATAGAAAAGATCTAGATGGGTTGAGAGTGGATAAAGGTAGTGAATGACCATAATAATACCTATGTTAATATGAAGTTAATCCCCCTGAATGTTTTGTTTAGAGACCATGTGTTCTTGAGGGTTTCCCCTCGTTATGGGAAGTGGAGGATTTCATGATAGAGTAAGGTTTCTCCCAGATTTTTCAAGCCTTTCACAGTATTGGATCCTCTTTACGAGGGGGAATATTAGTTGGTTATACCACCATGGATTGAAAAGATCCACGATATCTTCCAAATGTATTATCTCTTCTAGTATCTTCAATATGACTCCAATATCATTAAATGGGGAGAGTTTGATTTGAGTATGATGCGACGTTCATGGAGTGACTAGTTGAGATCCCGGAACATCAAGAGAAGGTTCTACGTGGGCGATTTATCCTTATATTTGAGGTATATTGGAGGCAATATTTCATAGAGGAAAGTACTCGAGTGCTAGAGATGTAGATTCATACATACTATCCCAATTTTTTTGATCATTGGTTTTGTTTTTTTCTTCGATGCTGCAACACATAGTCTGTTTATTATTTATAAAATTTGTATTCTTACAATTACTAGTCATTCTTTATTGGTGGTTGTTTTGGGGTTGTAAGTAGACTCCTTACAGGTTTCTCATGGGATAATTTTTCAGACCCTTCCCTTTCCCTTTGAAATTTTTTGTTTTGTTTTGACTAACTAGGATGATAATTGTTTGAGAAGTATCTAATGTGAGGGTCTTTATTCCTATATCCCTTCAAATGATTATATGTATTTGTGGTTTTCTTATGGATTTTTGAAGTGTTATAGAGTCTACATATAAGTATTGGTCATTTTAAAGGTTACCATGACATGGTTTTCGATGCAATTTTGTCTTTTTTGATGTTATCTTGGATATTTATGTATGTGGTAGGCGGTTTTGGACATGGATATTTGAAGGTTGGCCATGGAAATGGTTGTTTAGTGTTTTGATACACCATAGAAAGAGAAATGGCTTGGTTTTTTGTTTTGTAGGGAATTTCATGTCTATTTTCCACCTATTGTAAATATGATGGATGAGAATGTCGTAGGGATCCTTTTATATTGGTATTGGTTCTTGGGTGGTATCCCTTTGATAAATGGGATGTGTGGTGATCACCATGGTGTAGTCTTCGTCTAGGGGAGGGGATAATGACCAATATCTTAGTCCTATTCTATAGTGACTAGTAATGGCAGGAATTTGGGGGCCAAAATTCCCTTATCCATTTTAGGGAAAAGACCTTGGTGATGGTCAAAATGGTTTTATGTGTGTTTTAAAATATGTAGAAATCAAGGGTCCAATGTTTGGTGTTTTGGATATTTGATTTTTTTCATCCTAACCAAGGGTTTTTTTGAGATTCCCCACACTATTGTGAGGGATTTCAAAGAAACCATTAATATAATGGGTTTCCAAGCTTCCTTGGCCAGTTTTTTATTCTTATCTCGAGCCCTAGTTGACCCCTTAACCTTTCATCACCCCTATACACACCTATTGGATGTTTAAAAACCTTAGTTAATCTATATAAATGTCTCATGAATAAAGGAAACCCTCTTTATACTATCTACTTTTTTATCATTAGTATTTTTCCACATGGATTTTTGTTTTCGTGGAGATCCTTTTTTGGAGTTGGAAATTGAGCAAGGTAGTATAGTAACATCTCATTCTTAACTTTCTATGTTGTTTCCTTTTATGTTGGTTTATTTATGATCATCCATTATTGCATGGAGACCACTGAACTTATGATTACAGTAGAGAATATTCATTATATCCTTATTTTATGTGAATCTATGGAAAAGTCATGCTTGTTTCCTCCCTTGGGTGGATGAAATGGTTGGACTTAAGAAGATAAATAATTTTTTGATCATTAAATTGGGAGGGGTGTGATTCTTCACTTGTGTTTAATTATTTTTTGATATTTTTTATGATTTTATACTTACTCGTTGATATTATTGTAAATCGTGATTATTGGGAACATAGTTTATGTTGTGTCTATTTTGATTTGCGGACCTTATTGTGACTCATTTCCTGATCACAAAATACATAAAATGATATGAACCTATATAATTCTAATGAATAAGTTTCCAATATTAATTTGGATTGTTATTAAATTTCCTTACTAAGAGATGATGAAATGTATTGGAAGGCCATATGAAACCAAATTTATTATAGAAGTCATAGTTTAAATGTGATGATATATTTTGATAATTTTGTTGTAAATCTAGGGTGTTATTTGAACCTTGTTGAGGTTTTTATGGTGATGGGGGTTACTAGTTCATGTATGGGGTGTTTCTGGGGATGAGTTATGGTGCTTGGATAAAGGAAATAGATGTATAGGGGTTGTAAATTTCTGAACTAGTTTTCATTGGTAGCTATATGGGATGTTATGTGGTGTGTTTGTGGTGGTAGACTTGTAGTAATGGTATGGGGTGTTAATGCTAAAACTGAAATGTAATGGGAAGTATGCTAAATAAGTGTGGTATGAAAGCAATTTGTGATAATTTTCCTAATTATTAAAATTATTAATAATTTTATAGCGTTAAATATTAAATGAACGGATTAACAATTGAGAGTAGTTTGAAAAGTTGTAAATTTATAAATTTGATAACATGAAAATGGAATCTGAATTGTGGCTTGTGTGTGGATAGTTTGTGTGGTGTGTTGTATTATTAGTGATAGATTTTGAGAGAAATTGTTTTGAGTTGTTGTGGTGGTGTTATGGGGTTTTCTAGTTGTGTTTAATGTGAAACTATAGGTTTTATATTTTGTGTAATCTATTTATCCTTGAATATTAATATATATATAATCTCCTCAGGACATGAATATACTTACCAACACCCAAATGTTTTTGGTTTTTTTCCCAAATATCCATGTTCATGGTGAAATAGATGACTAGATACCCCCTATTCATTTCACTTAATTCAGCAATGGTTATGGAAATGGATGGTGGTGTAGATGCTTAGTGATAATATAGATAGGTGGTGTAGATTCCTAATGATGATTAAAACTTATGTTGGAGATCCCCAATGATGATGATGATGAAATATGTGGTCGTGGATAAGCATGTTAGAAAGAGGGAACAATGTTGATGTCCATCATGTTCATGGTAACCCACTTCCTTATTATGTGATAAGGTTGTGATATGGATACTGACAGATTATATCATGATATTCCAGAACATTCAAGGGTGGTTTATGTGGGGATGTTCCCCGACCCACATGAGAGATGGATGGATATATGATGAAATCTTATGGATGGGATAAGAGTACAATAAATATAACATTGGGGAATAAGTGTTTAAAATTAGTGGGGGAGTGGTTTTTGGGTTCCTTTTCTTATATTTCACTCGATGAAATTTTAATATACTTGGATTAGTTATTTGGTGAGTGTACCATGGTGAGGTTATGGTAGACATATTATTTATTTATGTGATTCATAGTACTACTATTTATCCATTAGTGCATTAGCATATTCATTTCACATTTACATGAGAGAAATTGGGTATTATTCTATTGAGTATAAATTTTATTCTCATGATATGTATATATAAACTATTTTTTAGGCTTCTAAGAGGATTATAGAGACCGAACATGAAATTAGTAGCTTGGGAGTTAGAGATGTTGGTTTTTTGTCATAAGGTTTAAATTTTTTATAATTACTTTTAGATATTAATTATGTTTACTTGACATTAGTCGTGAATTGTGGAATGGTTTCATTTCTTTTTTAATATTATGTGATGTAGTTGTTAGGTGGTTGATATATTATCTTCTAACCCTATATAAATAATACTGTGGGTAGTGACTCCCTCATGTCGGACTTTTACACTCTTGGTTCTAGTTTCCAACCTGACTCATACTGGGGGTGTGACTATGGATTCATGTCTCTCTTCCTTCAATAAACTCCCTAGAGGGGATCCTTTGAAGGGAGGTGGTCATGAAAACAATTATTTCTTAAAATGAAATGTCCATATGAATATAAGTCAAGATATAAAGAAGGGAAGGATGGGCCAAAAAACATTACCCATGTTCATATAAAATCTCATCAAAAAAATAACTTGATATATCAAAGTATTTTTGAAAACTACCAAATAATAATTCCAAAATATATTGTTAACCATTTTTATTTGTTGAGAAAAAAAGTTATAGGCATATCCTAAACACAACATAAATAAACTCATGGTGATTCGAGACCACCTACCAAAAAAATCAATAAAGACATATAAATATAACAATGACCACTAAATAACTCCTAAAAATATTAAATTAAATTTACTATAATAAATTTAACTCATTTACATAATCAAAATAAACCATAAATAACTAAAACACAACGAAAACCTATGTGAAAAAAATCCTAAAATATATCAAAAATTATAAACACCAAAATAACTATTTAAATATGTAATAAAATCATGAAATTTCCTTATATAATAATGAAATACATAAATAAATAATACCACTACTTATTTAAATCAATACAATCATGAACATAAATCAAATAATCTACCCATGCTTCCATCAATAAAAAAATCCCTAAGACATTAATTGATTTTACCGTGCATTGGTGAAATAAAAGAAATAATTTCTATTACCCTTACAAATAATTGATGATAAGAAATATAAAACAATGAAGAATAAAAATAAATATAGGTCACACCTTGGATTTATAGATGAGAATAACTAGTAGAATCCTTGGATCAAGGGTATAAGTGGGATGGAAGAAGGAATGAAAGAGAGGGAGCTCTCTAATTGTTTGTATGGCTTGGAGGGGAAAATATTAAGGTCGAATCAAATTAGTTGTTAAAATTATTAATGGCGAAAATTCTAAAAATCCCAAAAAATATAACAATGATACCCGAGGTACATGATAGACACCCACCAGATACCCAATGACACTTTGGTAGCTATTATCTTTCATGACCTGTCCCCCGGGGCTAGTGTCGAGACTACCCCAATCCCACCTTCCATAGGCCATGGGCTGATGACTAGCACCTAAAGGAAGATTCCCTAGAATTGGGGAGGAATTTCTTTTATAACCTGTAAACTCATGTAACCAGGCATACAAACAAGTTACGAACACAAGCAAACTATATAACCAAAAGAGCACTGAAAGTAAAAAATGGGCCGGAATACAAGACCAATATTAAAGGTAAAAGTACAACTGAAATACAATACAACTGAAGAAAGATAAAATACATATACTAGATCATCCTCTGAGGTTACTACCTGAAGGGTAGGTACATATCGCCTCCTCAGCACACCACATCCACCCGTCTCTTCTACGAACCAACACGCCATATGGTACACCTCGGGGTACCATCCAGACCTGATACACTCTGCCTCGATCAATGTTGTATGTCGTCTTCACCAAACACAATGAAGTGCGAACATAACCCATGTAGGGGTGAGTATTACAATACTCATTAGGGACCCCGAGACCCTTAAGGGCTCACAAAATCAAAAAATTATAAACCACAAAGTATGAAATCAAAAGATTACCCTACTTAGGTATACGACAATACATATACCTGAGTTTTCCAGTAATCAATCTCAATCATGAGGGAAACAAAGAGATACTGACTCAGATAACACTAGGTATATCTTTAGGTATGGTAGAAGAAGTGATTAGATATAAATACTGAATCATCTTATTTCGTTAAGAGGCTATACTGTTAACCTACATAGAATCAATAGGAGCTGACACACAGAGGGTCACTGAAGCTGATCCACAAATTATTTCTAGGAGCTGATTCACACAGGATCGGAAGGAGACGACCCACACAAGATCACTAGGAGCTGACCCACACATGTTCACTTGAGCTGAACCACACAGGATCGCTCGGATCTGACTCACACAGGATCGCTAGGAGCTAACCCACACATGATCGCTAGAGCTGACCCACATAGGATCCCCAGGAGCTGACCCACGGAGGATTTCTAATAGATGACCCACAAATGATTGCTAGGAGGTGACCCACATAGTATCTCTAGGATCTGACCCGCACAGGATAGCTTCGAGCTGACCTACATAGGATAGTTAGGAGTACTCTTCTCATCATAGATGGTTACTGGGTTTCCAGACTAGGATTTCTCATCTCTGGGAGAGTCTGTTCCCCAAGCCACTGGTCAATTTTACAACTACCAAGATTTACCATAATGAAGTATCTAAAGGTTTTCCATGTCATAGTGGTCTCAACGCAATAGACGGTGCATCAATCAGATGCCTAGTCTCTGAGTTGTTAGCCTTTTAGTCCCTGGGGCCCATTTGGATTCATGTTCAATCTAACCTAACCGTACCCCATCATAATACAAAACTCTAGTGGGGTATACTCAATGGAAACTTCTCGCTACGAGGTTTCTAGGGAAACTAATGGCTTGTCAAACAAACGTCAGGTGACAAAGTTATAGCCAAAAGAACATAAATGGTTCATAGTCGATCTGAGTCTGGTCTGACAGGATCAGACCGACCTGACCTGACCCGGTCTAGGTCGACCAGGCCCGAACCACTGGGTCTAGCGGGACTCGCTGGGAGGCCCGGCTTGTTGGGTTCGGCCCGGCCTGCTGGGTCCATCCCGGCCCGCACTGGGCGGCCCGGCCCGCTGGATGGTCCGACAGGCCACGAGGTGTCGCGGAGGGCCGCGTGTGGCCGCAAGTCCATGGAGGGTCGTTGAGGGTATGAGCCCATGGGGTGGCTCGGCCGGGGCAGTTTGGCCAAGAGGGCGGCCGCGGATTGAACATGATGGCGACGACGGCTCGGACAGCGGCTCGGCCAGGTGATGGTGGCTTGGCCTGGATGGCGGCGGTAGCTCAGACGACGAGAGTTGCTCGGGTGGCGGCTCGGGTGGCGGCTCGCTCCGGGTGGTGGCGGTGGCTCGGCTTAGCAGAGGTGGCACGGGCATCTCGTCCACAGATGGTCTGGAGCGGCGGAGGCTGCGGGCAGCGGAGCCCCGGAGGCGGTGGTGTCTGCGGGCGGCAGAGTACCATTGCCTTCGTTGCCTTTATCCATTGTGAAGAACACGCCAAAGAAGAAAAATGGTGGAGGTTTCGGGCAGTGTTTGTTTGGCCTGCACCATCCGCATTAGAGCGGTAGAAAGTAATTCAAAAAATTGACTCATGAAACTGTATGAAGATATTTAAAAACATCAATCCCCACAACACTCGTCAATCTCTATTCCCAATCCAACAAAAAAATTAGAAGGGGAGAACATGGGAATTGATAATCATATTGAAATATACCCCTACCTTGGATTGTTTATTGACGTTGGCGTGAGATGGAAGTTGAAGATGTTGATGTTCATCTCATCCGCCACACGCCTCCATTCCCGGGCTCGTGAATCGGTTCGTCGTAGTCGAAGACGTTCCTCGTTGGAGGGTGTCCTGAGGAAAAAGTTGATGTCGGCATTCTTCGTTTGAGGAGTATTCTTCGTGGAAGAAGTGTAATATTCCAAGGGGTCTCCTCTCACAATTCCACCAAAAAATGAAAGAGGTGCCAATATAATTGACATAAAGGATCAATTATGTTCCCACAACCAAGTTGGCATAAATAATGTACCGTGTTAGCACATTTAATTATTTCAATTAATTGTACCAATTTTATGACTCAATTTAATGGGAGGGTTGGAATATTGGGGAGTTTGGTGTTTCTCTCCACTAAGACGGGTCGGGTGGTCCCCGCCTTTAAAATTCAAATTGGGGGTTTAGGCTCAGGTGGTCCCCCGTACTATAACATCACAAGGGAGGTTTAGATCCATTGTTCCACACCTCTTAACATTCCAAGGGTGGTTTGGTTCTGGTGGTCCCCACCTCCCAACATCCACATAGATGTTTCTAATAAAATTAAATTGTTACACAATTTTTTTTTATTTTTTTCATGAAAAACCAAAAAACTAGCATTCACTCTCAACCAACTACCTTCGACCTAAAAGTATCTTTAACCGAATACCGGCATTGTGAGTTCAACGGTGCCCTCATATTTCAATTCCAAGCACTGATTCAAAGTTTATAAAATCCCAATCGTACATTTACTGAACGTACCTGATGAAAAGTTCATAAATTTATTTCGGGGACACCGATCCTCGGAATCACCCACAGTCAATTTTTTCAGAATCATAAAATTCCTATGTATTTTAAAAAAATTACTTGAACATTCTAGGTCTTTACATTCTCCCCACCTTAGGGCTTTACGTCCTCGTAATCCACAACTCAGACTAAGGGAACAAGTGGGGGTACTGAGCACGAATCTGAGTCTTATTCTCCTGTTCTCTCTCATAGAGGTTCTTGTTATTCCAAAGAACGCACACTAGATTTATCGACTGCCATGTTGGACCTGATCCTGTCAATCCTCAATCTCAATTAAAACCTCTGAAAACATCTCCCCATCGTTGATTTCTATCTCTCCATGGTCGATGATGTGAGAAGGGTTGTTCATGTATCTCCTCAGCTGGGATACGTCGAAGATGTTGTGCACCCGGTGCAACTATGGTGGAAGAGCTAAGTGGTATTCCACCACGCCTATTCAACTGAGGACCTGAAATGGTCTGATGAAACTCTGATATAACTATCCGCCTCGACTAAATCTTTGCAAACCTCATCGAGGTGAGACCCGTAGAATGACATGGTCACTATCCTCGAACTATAGAGGTCTCTGTCTCCTGTTGGAATATAACTTATGCTTGCTCTGTGCAGTATTCATCCGCTCCGAGATGATCTGCACCTTATCTGTGGTAGCTCGTACCATCTCTGGTCTCACGAGTGCTGACTCCTCTCGGTCAGTCCAGCATAATGTTGATCTGTAAAGTCGCACGTATAATGACTCAAAAGGTGTTATTCAAATGGTGGAGTGATATTTGTTGTTGTACAAAAACTTCCCCGAAGTCAAGGGATCCTCCCAGCTATGACTGAAGTCAAGGACACAATCACGCATAATTTCATTGTGGGTCTGAATGGTCTGCTCAGTCTGGCCATCCGTCTGAGGACGGAAGGCAGTGCTCAAACAAAGCTACATCACGAACGCCTCCTGCAATCCCTTCTATATCCAGGATGTAAAACGTGAATCACGGTCGGATAAAATCGTCAAGGGTATTCCATGTAGCCGTACAATCTCCTACACATAGATTCATCCCAAGATCACTATTGAACCCTACTCTCTGATCGGTAGGAAGTGGGCCGACATGGTGATTCGGTTGACGATCACCCAGATAGAGTCATGACCTATAGATTTACGTGGAAGTCCTATCATGAAGTCCATGGATATCCCATCCCCCTTCAACTCTGGGACCTCTAAAGGCTGAACCAAGCCTGCTATTGCCTGATGCTCTGCCTTCACTTGCAGACAAGTGAGGCACCGAGAGACAAACTCTGCAACTACTTTCTTCATTCCTGGCCACCAGTGTTTTCATCAGAGATCCCGGTACATCATCGCCACTCTTAGATGCCTCGCTAGAGGGGATTTGTGGAACTACCTCAACACTTTATTCTAAAGTGACACTGATACCATGATACGTCCTCTGAAGAGGATTATCTGCTCCCCACCTTCAAGAAAATCCATTAGGTGCCTATCCTATGGATATCTGAGCACGTCATGTCTCGCGGTCAGTGTCCCCATGTTGTGCCTCCCTAACTTGCTGAAGAAGTGGGGGAGTGATTGTAAGAGACTAAAGGAAGGTTTCTCAATCACGTTTCACAATGGATATATGCAAAGTGGCCAGCTGCTCCGTCGCCTCACCTAGAATCTATATACCAGATCTCCTGTTCAGTGAATCTTCAACAATGTTCCCCTTCCCAAGAGTATAGACTATCTCATTGTCATAGTCTTGGAAGAACTCAAGTTGACGTAACTGTATCAGGTTAAGTTCCTTCTAAGAGAAGATATACCTCAGACTCTTGTGATTAGAGTACACTGTAAAACGTTCACCCATCAGATAGTTCTGCCACATCTTCATGGAAAAGACCACTACTGCTAACTCCAGGTCATGGGTAGATTAGTTCTGCTCATGCTATCATAGATGTTGAGAGCCAAAAGTGATCACTGCACGCTCCTGCATCAGGACACATCCAATCCCGGTCCCTGATGCGTCGTAGTAAACTACGTATCCTACGCCCTCCTATGGTACCCTCAAGATGGGAGGCACTAGTCAGCCTATGCCCCATCTCCTGAAAAATCTGATGGCATCTCTACGACCACACGAAGGGTTTCCCTTTCTTCTTCAACGCTGAAAGTGGTGCTGAAACTCTAGAGAAATATGGTACATACCTCTTGTATTATACAACCAAACCCAGGAAACTTCGTATCTTGATCGCACTCCTAGGTTGCTCCAGAGTAAGTACCGCTTAAATCTTCACTGGACCCACTACAACTCCAACCACTGATATGACTTGTCCCAAAAAATGAACCTCTAAAATCTAGAATTGGCACTTCAAGAGATTACCATAAAGCTGGTGCTCTTGGAGTGTGTCTAGTAATACCTGTAAATGATAGGCATGCTTCTCCTCAGTAGCTGATTAGATTAGAATGACATCAATAAAGACTACTAAAAAGCGATAAAGGTATGGCTGAAAGATCCTATTCATGTGTCCGAGGAACATGGTTGGAGTGTTGGTTACACCGAATGGCATAACCAAGATCTCGTAGTGGTCGTACCGATATCTGAAAGTCCTCTTCTGCACATCCTCATCTCAGACTCTGAGCTGGTGGTTACCTGATCTGAGGTCTATCATCGACAACCACCATGCTCCCTTCAGTTGATCAAAGAGGTCTTCAATCCTTGGAATTGGGTACTTTTTCTTCACGGTCACCTAGCTCAGGTGCTGATATTTAACACAAATCCTCAAGCACCCATCCGCCTTCTTGGTGAATAGTATTGGGGCTGCCCAAGGAGAAACACTAGGCCGAATGAAAACTTTACCCTATATGTTCTCCAGTTGTACCCGCAGATCACGAAATATGCTGGAGTAGATATCGGTGTCGTCTCGGGGTACAAGTCAATGTAAAAGTCCACCTCTCTGTGATGAGTTAGACCCGAGACATCATTAAGGAAAAAATTTGTGTACTGGTCCACCACTACAAGATAATTCAGACTCTCCACAACAACCGCTCTGAGGGTAAGGCTAGCCAACTGATGAGTGATCAGCTTCACTCTTTTCTGGGTTAGTCCATCCTATGCTTCAAAGGCTTCCTTCTCACTGGTGAAGTTAAACCTGGTCCCATTAGTGCAGACACACTGTAATTTGTGCTTAATACAGTCAATCTGAGCATGGACTGTAGATAACCAGTCCATACACAAGATGATGTCATAAGGCCTTGATGCCACTACTAGGAGATCCCAACCTAAGATCTCGCCTACTATATTATGTTTAAACGACCGTAACTAGAGTTAATCATCGAATTCTCTCCCATAGGAGTCTCTAACCGTAAGGATCACTCCAACAGCTCCATCAGAATCTCCAAGATCTGAACGAGGGCAGTGGAAATAAAAGAATTATTGGAACATGTGTCTATAAGTACTGCATCTAAGGTGGAGTAGACACAAATTGTACCTCGTATCATCTCCAGAGCACCATGATCGCAAGTCTCATCTTCCTAGAGCTAAGCTCACCCCTATCCACTAGCTCCCTACAGGTTGGGTGGACCTCTTGGTGGTGGTGGTGGTAACATCTCGAATCACCGCCCACCACCAGCAGCATGAACATATCCTCTGCAAAATCCACCTACTCCTTATAGACCTCCTCGGTCGAACCTCTGTCTCTTCTTGGGCGGTCCCTCGACTGTCTACTAATCATCCGAACGGCAGGTTGAACAGTCACGAGCCATGTGACCCTGCCTGCTGCATGCGTAACTCTGCCTGCTCCATGCATGTCTATATCTGCCATGGGTGCTGCACCCAATCGATCATGAATACTATTGTTGTCCACCTGTAGGTATGGTCCTCTTTGACATCTTTTAAGTCTGTCTACTTCCAGCTGCAGAAGACTCTTCTATGTGACGACTAGGGGTGGGTCTCGCTGCTGATGATTGCTCAGCAAGGAAAATCTCCTCCAAGAGGGCTCTCTCTAACACCCCTGCCTGCATCGGGATGCTTAGTGAGATCATCTAATCCATAATCTCTTGCCTGATCCCCTGCTCGAAGGTTCGGTCCCTGAAGAATGGTTCCCTCACCATAGCTGTGTAGTAGTGTGAGAGGTCGATGAACCTCGCTGAGTATTGAGCCACAGTCATGATGCCTAGTTGTAGATGAATAAGCTCTTATATGCGCACTGCATGAAGATTCACCGGGAAAAACTCTACCCAAAACTGGCTCTTGATGTCTTCCAAGAGAAGAGTCACCTCATCGTGAACCTATAGCATCAAGCTCCACCATCTGCCTGATGCTGCATGTAGAAGGCTGACAACAAGGATCTGCATGATATGAGAAAGTGTCCCATCTAGCCTAAAAACTCTCACCACGGCCTCCATCCAATCCTCATCCACTTGTGTGTTCATCTATCCCCTGAAGCTCGGTGGCCTCTAGAGATGGAAATTGTGAAACGCACTCAAGCAGTACACACTCTCTACTACTGGGGCTAGTGGCATCAGTTTCCCAATCGATAATGGTACCACTGGTGCCTTCGCTGGAAGAGGGCCTTGCACCGAGGATTTGTCGCTCGGTGGGCTATCAGTGCGTACTACTCTCGGAACGCTAGCTGGCTATCTTCGTGAATGAATCTTGAAAATAAATAGGTGCGCCATGGTCAATAAGATATACCTAGTGAGCGGACTCAAAAGATCACCGAGAAAAACTCTTCAAAACACACACATAATCTTTTTTTTCGTTCACCGAGTCAGAAATCAGAAGTCAAGGTACTGGTGTATGGATACATCAGTCACCGCACCAACACTAGATCCCCAAAACTGATAACAACACTCACTACACTTAACAATATTTATGTTAAAAAATAAGATCCAAGTCTTATGTTCGGTGGTAGAACCGACTCCTCTGATACCAATTTGTCACGACCCGTCCCCCGAGGCCCAAGCCGAGACTACCCAAAGCCCACCTTCTATAGGATAGGGGCTGGTGAATAGCACCAAAAGGCATATTACATAGAATATGGGAGGTATTGCCTTTATAACTTGTTAACTCACGTAACCATGAACACAATAAGTTATTAACATAAGGAAAATGTATAACCAAAAGAGTAATAAAAGTAAAAATGGGTTGGAATACAAGACCAACAGTAAAGGGACAAGTACAACTCGAATAAAATATAACTAAAGAAAGAGAAAATACAACTATTGGATCGTTCTCCGAGGTTCCCACCTGAAGGGTAGGTACATATCACCTGATCAGCATTCCATATCCACATGTCTCCTCTGCATACTAACACATCATATGATCCACCTCCAGGTACCATCCAAACCTAGTACTCTCAGCCTCGATCAATGTTATCCATCATCTGCACCAAACAAAACAATGTGCGGGCATAGCCTATGCAGGGGTGAGTATTATAATACTCAGTAGGGATCCCGAGACCCTCAAGGTCACACAAAATCCATCAAGGATACACCACAAAGTATGAAATCAATAGATAACCATACTTACGTATATTCCCATACATATACATGAGTTTTCAAGTAATCCATATCAATCATGAAGAAAACACAGAGAAACTAACTCATCTCACACAAGGTATATCTTTAGGTTTGGTAGAGTAGGTGATTATTTATAAATACTGAATCATCTTATTCCGTAAAGAGGCTCTGCTTCTAACCTATAGAGATTCTCTAGGAGCTAACCCACACATGATCGCATGGTTCTGACCTACATAAGATCATTGGAGCTGACCCACACATGATCGCTAGGAGATGACCCACACATGATCACTAGGAGCTCACCCACACAGGATAGATGGAGCTGACCCACACCGGATCGCTCGAAGCTGAACCACACATGATCCCTAGGAGATGACCCACACATAATCACTATGAGATGACCCAAAAGGGATAACTAGGATCTGACCTGCATAGGATAGCTTGGAGCTGACCCGCACAGGATATCTAGAAGCACTCTTCTCATCACAGCTCTCTACTGGGTTTCTGCACTAGGCTTGCTCATCTTCGAGAGATTCCATTCCCCAAGCCACTGGTTGATTATCAAACTACCACGATGTGCCACAAAGAAGTATCTAAAAGTTCCTCCACTTCATATAATTCTCAACACAACATACGGTGCATCAATCGGATGCCCGATCTATGAGTTATTATCCTTTTAATCTCGGGGCCCGGTTAGATTCATGCTCGATCCAACCTGACCATACCACATCATAATATAATACTCTAGTGGGGTATACTCAAAGGTACCTTATCGCTTTCAGTTTTCCAGCACCACTGAAGGTTCATCAAATGGATGTCTGGTGCCATCGTTATGGCGAAAAGAGCGTAAATGGGTCGTAGTGGGTCTGGGTCCGGCATGACCTAGTCAGACCGACCGAGCCAAACCAGCTGAGTCTGTCTCGGCTCGCTGGGCGGCCCAGCCCGTTGGACGGTCTGGAAGGCTGCAAGGGGCCGTGGAGGGCCGCAGGTGGCCGCGAGGCCGTGGAGGATCGTAGAGGGCGTGAGGCAACAGGGTGGCTTGGCCGGGTTGGATTGTCTAGAAGGGTGGCGATGGCTCGACCCGGATGGTGATGATGGCGCGGGCGATGTCTCGGCCCGGCAGTGATGCTTGGGTGATGACTCAGCCTAGACAACGGTGGCGGCGGCTCAACCTGGACGGTGGATGAGGCTCAGCTCAATAACTCGGCCCAGAAGGCTGCTGCGGCGACGTCTTGGCCCTGACAGGTCGACTAGGTGGCAGTGGCAGCTTGGCTCAGCGGCTCGACTCGGCCGCGTCGGCCTGGGCGGCTCAGCCGCAGACGATGCGGAGCGGCGGAGGCCGCTGGATCTGCGAGGTGGCATGACAAGGCAGCTATCGGTGGAGTGCCATGGGGCGTGGAGAACATTTTCGGCAGTGGTCGCGGGCATCGGAGTCAGCTGCAGTGGTGGATGTGGGCGTCAGTGGTTGTGGGTGGAGATGGCTATAGGGGGTGGAGTGCCGATGCCTTTTTTCCTTCGTCTCCTTCGTCCATTGTGAATAACACACCAAAAAAACATAACGAAGAAGGGGTCAGGCAGTTTTTGTTGGTCCTGCACCCTCCGCATTATATCAGTAGCAAGAGGTTCAAAAAACTGAATCATGAATGTGTATGAAGATATTTAAAAACATCAATCCCCACAACCCTCATCAATCTCTATTCCCAATCCTGCAAAATAATTATAAGGGGAGAACATGTGAAGTGATAATCATATAGAAATAAACCCCTTCCGTGGATTTTTTTTTGGCGTTGTCACGAGAAGAAAGTTGAAGTTATCGACATTCGTCTTGTCCGCTACACACCTCCAATCCTAGGCTCGTGTGCTGGTTCGTCATAGTTGAAGACATTCCTCGTTGGAGGGTGTCCTGAGGAAAAATTTGAATTCAGTGTTCTTCATTGGAGGAGAATTCTTCATGGAATAAGTTTAACCCTCCAAGGGTTCTCCTCTCACAATTCCACCCAAAAATGAAAGAGGTTCCAATATAATTAACTTAAAGGATTTATTATGTTCGCACAACCAAGTTGGCATAATTAATGTACCGCATTGGCATAATTAATTAGCTCAATTAATTGGCCCAATTTAATGGCTCAATTTAATGGGAGGGTTGGAATATTGGGGAGTTGGGAGGTTTATACCCATTAAGAGGGGTCAGGTGGTCCACACCTCTAAAATTCAAATTGGGGGTTTATGCTCAGGTGGTCCCCACCACCATAACCTCACAAGGGAATTTTAGTTCCGTTGGACCCCACCTATTAAACTTCAAAGGTTGGTTTAGTTCTGGTGGTCCCCACCTCCAAACATCAACATGGGTGTTTCAAATAAAAATAAATTGTTACAAAATTTTATTTTTATTTTATTCTTTCACAAAAAACCCAGAAACTATCTTTCACTCTCGACCAACTTCCGTCGAGGTGAAAGTATCTTTAAGTGAATATTGGAACTGCAAGTTCAACGGTGCCCTCAAATTTCAATTTCGATCACCTGTTGAAATGTTATAAAAACTCGCTCCTACAATTACTAAACGTACCAGAAGAAAAGTACAGAAATTCATTCCAGGCACTCCGGGCCTCAGAATCACACGCCATCAATTTTTGTGGAATCGTAAAATTCTGATATACTTTTAAAAAAATTACGTGGAAATTTTGGGTCTTTAAACTATCCCACTAGATTCCTCACTCGTCACTTAGTGAAATACGATTAGGTATCTAATGGACACATTCATCCAACAACATACAATTTTCATTCTATTAAATCCAGAAATTCTAAAATTTAGATTTTGTACTCATCTCACCATCTCAAATACACATTCTAAATATCATGAAACAAAAAAAATAACCACTGTTCTGATAGGATTCCAAAAATTCAAACAATCCCATGTTTTCATTACTTTAATTCCCATAATTATACCTAATATCCATCTTTAATTATTTCAATATGACACATATCACAAAAAATTTCCATAATTGGAATTTTAGCCCAAAAAACATAACCAATCATTTATACAAGATCTAGTACATGTACCAAGAACCAATTAATAAATCACACGTCAATATAGATCCTTAATTTTTAAATACACTATTTATGAATGGATCCTAATATAGTGAAAAAACTAAATTAATAACACACAAATATTATAAATGTAGACTAACATTCTAAAATTCCACAAAAAATCAGCAACTAAAACATCAATATTTTCTCGGTGCTCCCCACTATAAGAATAATCTAATGCTTAATTTTTCTATCATACAACTAAATTACAATTTTATAAATATATGATATTATAAAAACAATTTTATATAGAACTAAATATTATTTTAGAATCATATATCATGTTGTTTTTCCAATAACACATGATTTGAAAAATATAAATTTATTATAAAAACAAATTTAATAAAACACTTTCTAGTTTTCTCTTGAAAATCCATTTTGAAATTAAAATACATTAATAAATAATAGTTTTAATTTAATTTTAATTAATAATAGGTATCACATAATTATATATATATATATATAAACAAATACGTTATTTGAACATGGAAAGGATACCCCTAATTACATGATTATAAATACATACCATAAAAAAATTATAGTAATATTATTATAACCCACGAAACCCAAAGTGGGTGGGGAGTCTGATTTAAGGTATTTCATAATTAATTTTTTTTTTCTCAATTACCAAAACCATTGGATATCATCCCTTCATAATAACGTAACTATTAAATATTTTATATCCTTATTTTATGATCTGATCAAATTTGAAACATTGATATATAAATCTAAATCACACAATACACACAGATTTTACTTGGTTCACCCTCATTGGGATATATCCTATGATTATAAACATGTTATTGTTCCCTTGTAGAAAATATGTAATATAAATCACTATTTTAGTGGGAAAAAGTTTTAGGTAAATTCCTTACTCTGTAAGGCTCACTGCTTGCAAATATTTAGGTGAATTCGCTCCTCACTAAGCCTCATTACATATATGAATGTTTAAGGAATAACTCATTACAACCTAAGGGTCACTCTATTATTTTACTTCTTTTAGTTATCCAGAAGATATTATTTTATATAATTTTAAGTAGTATCTTATTTTATCTACATGAATTTCAAACAACGTTGAGTAGTTATAATCTACATCGTCACTCCAAATGTGATGATCCAATATATACCATAGGCTTCTCCAAATGACATAGCTATATATAATCAACTCATTATGATAAGTCTTAAATCAACGATCTTTAAAGATACATAAAAAATATAGCTAAAATAATTCTATCATAGGAATTATCCACTTATTAATATTTTTAAACACACACAAAAAATCCACACTTTCATACCCTAACTTTAATGGAATTCAATGCCACAAAAATTCAATCATCTTTTCATTAAAATATACAATGAATCTCACGTCTCTGAGAACCTCTATTCTTAATTATCTCTTCATAGAATACTCAATTCCTCTTCTATCTATTCTCTATTTTATTTTAGTCTATATAGATGGTTTGAATATATGTTCATATTTTTAAAATCAAATTCAAAATTCATTCTTTAAGCAACTAAAAACTTCCTCTATTTCAAACCTATCCATTATATTGTTCCTATGGGAATTAAAACCTTATATATTTAAACAAGTAGTTAATGGTCAATTTAAAACTACTAAAAAATCTTCATGACAATTAAAAGTCACTAAAACTATACAAAATATCCATATTTCAGTAGTCATGGTGGGATTAGTTTCATTAAAACATGTTTAAATTATATATTCATCAATATTTTTCTTTATATATCTATTTAATCATATCATCATATATAAATTAATGAAATTATCTTTAATTATGTTTAAAAAATCATATATATTGACTATCATAACCGTCATCATTTATTCATGATTTTAATACCATAACATGGTTCCTTTAATCATGGAGTGACCTATCAATATTAGTTTTATATAGTTCAATATATTCTTCATGTCAAGAAAAATTTTAGTGTGACTCGGTTCCATGGTATGATAATATTTAAATACATATAACAACTATGATCCACCAATATATCATTAAATACATGACATTTATCTCACAACTTGAGCAATTCTTCACCTCAAATAAAATAAATGAAAAAATCATTATACAAGGGCCATAACCGTTTCAATTGGGACTTTTCCAATTTTAGATATATTTTTCTTATAATTAATTTACATATAATCCATATCTGTATTTAGAGATTGTACATTCACTCTTTTGTATTCCATTGTGGTTCACCACTATGTTGTGTTTCAAAATAGAGATAAACCCTTACATATCCCAAGTAGTTCAATAATTTTCTATATTTTAAAACTCAATCTATTCTACACCGGTTACCCTAACGTATATAAATTATAGTCCCACACAATAATTTTTCTAGTCATATGAAACATCAAAAACTATATGTATCAATTTCTTGGATTTTTTTATAATAGAGTCTTCTCAACACTACTTCCTCATGGGTATAAGTATTTATCGATTTTCAATAAATGTATAAATCTAAAAAAATAAAACTAGGATTCATCTCAACCTTCTCTAACAAATTTCAAACCATCTCATACATAAATAAACATTTAGAAACCAACTCAATCTTCTTCTAAAAATATAATCCAAACTTCTTAAAATATCCTGAAACTCTAATCCCACAAATCAATGACACCATCGCCATGAATGGATCCTTTGTACATCATACTTAATCACACCTATATGTATTCAATAATTTCTTGTATGCTCATGCTCCATGCATGTCTACAAAAAAGATCATATCATCTCATAATATATCAATGTATACAAACAAATCCATACTTTAGATGTTTCAATTCAATACAACTCACAGATTCATCAATATTCAATGCTTTTCAATAAAGAAACTGCCAACCACCTACATCAATATTCAATTATTTTCAATAAATTCAACATATGGCCTGCTTGTTGCAAAAAATACATTACCAAATAGACAATTAGTTGCATTATCAAGAATCCTAACAATATAAAAATTCTACTATTATATGACATTGCAAGGAAAAACTATTGGTAGAAATTCTCACTATGTATGGGATATATAATAAATTCTATTACATCATTATGTAAGAAATTAATCATCACAATAAATAAATTACTTAAATATAAATGAATAGTAAATAGAAAAAAATATTACTCATAAATTATTTTAATTAATTACACATCACCTAATAATGTATTTAATAAAAAACTATTTACTTTATTAATTGATTATAATTAATTAAATACCATTATAGGTGACCATAATAATAAAAAGTATGCACATTTCCTATGATTATCCATATAAATGATGAATAAAAAATATTTGAACTGGATCATGGTCGAGCTCTATAATTCTTCTTGATATTTTCCAAATATAACATCAATATACATAAATTAATAACTCACTCATACCTATGAAACATAGATCAAACACCCAAACATCCCTAAGAGCTTATGTTTCATCCATATCCATGTTGGGTAGACAAACATATGGTGTAACCCTTAGGTCATGAAATACTATATTATTTTTAATTAATCCCAAAATAATCCAAAACCCTTATTTGACAACACTTGTAATGAATCTGATCCCAATACCTAAAAATACCCAAAATAGAATTTTATTGAACCTAAGCGTATTCCACAATACCCTTGGGCTGGTAACTAGTAATGAGGGATTTAGTTTATAGTTGGGGAAAAATTTACCCTCTTAAATTATTTCATCATGTCTTAATCGATTTTTTAAAGAATCTATAATAATCCATTCGTACATTAACTATTTCTAAAAAATATGTCATGTTCACTAGTCAGAAAACCTTGTATATCAATGATATCTTGAAAACGTGTATGATTATATTACAAGACTATATTTTTATTCTAATAAAATATAAAAAAAACAATTATATAAAAACATGAAAAATTCCAACATAAATAAGATTCAATAATTCTAAATAATAAAAGGCGTGATAATAAATATATGAAATAAACTCGTCCATCCAGAGATAGACTCTTGTGATCCAAAACCTCATGGATTCCAAAACATGGTACTAAAAAATACAGGTCTAGAAATATTAGGATACCTCAAATCAGATATCTATATACTGGTAAATACCTAAAACAAAAAAGTGAAACTTCATGTCCACCAAAATGAACATGTATGGTGCAAGTATGAAGACTAAGTAGGACACCACCAACAATATTAAATATCGCAAAATGAATAAATATATGCATGAATCTTACATGTATGCACATTTACATACAAATATATTAATTTTTCTAATAGACTACAATCAATGTTTAATAGTAACAATTAATAAAAAAAATCATGGAACAACATTTACTATAATAAATAACTATTTAAACCAAGAGGATATATACCTATACACACCTTCATCGAGCCTAGATCAGAATCTTAGGAAAAGTGATTCATGTATACCAATTTAGAATAATGTAGGATAATTTACCTTTGGGAAGGTGACATTTATAATAATTAAAAGAAACATTTCATCCCATTCAGTTTCTAACAACATATCATTCACTAGTTAGTATACTTTCTTTTGTATACTACCATAGTAATTCATCGTTTTATAAGGACTCAATATTACAAGGTAGTAAATAAATATGTGTATAAAACAAAATATAATAATATAATGATATAACTCAAGGCTATAAGTGATCAAGTCATAATGAGTAGGTCAATGAATTGATAATCTATAACATGAAGATCAATAAAATATTGTAGTATCAATTCAAACAAGGCACTAACCATATAATGGTAGTTAACTAAGTCACTCAAATGATAAGAAATCATATCATAATTATTATTTAATACATATAAGCAATATTATAAACATGACACTATACAAAACGTACAAATAAATGTAAACCATATATAAGGAAAGTCATAACCAACAACCAAGTGAGTGTGTCTATATAAGTACAAATTAATTAAATTAAATATAGATTCAAGATCCATTTTATGTCGAAAATTTTGTTGATATATATATATAGAGAATTTTTACTTTCAAAATTTATTTTTGATTTAAATAATATATTTTCCCTTAACACTTTATCAAAATAAATTGAAACTCATGTTATATATATTTGAGGTATATTTTTAAATCCTTATCAAAACTAAACACTTCATTAAATAAAAATATAACCTGTTTTGGTAAAACAAAGGTTTTAATTAGAAAATAGATTTTTAAATAAACATATTAAATAAGAATAAACTTATATAAGATAAAAATTTCAAAATAAAAAAAACTATAAATTAAAATAGTTTACACTAAACCAATTACATGCTCAGTACATTATAAAAAATTAATTAATTCTCATAAAATTATATGTTTTGTTTAGAAACTAAATAATTTAAATACATAAAAAAATTAATAACCAAATCCTTTATTCCCACTCAATCAATCGCAACCAATACCTTGTCACAAATTTAATATTTTAATTAAGTTAATTTATTGTTTTTTGAATTATATTTTAGTTCTGTATAAGTGTAAAGGAACAAATTACTTATTTAAACATGATATTAAAAATAATGGGGGCATAATTGACTAATGTATAATAAAATATTTAATGATTTAGTTTTGAAAACTCAATTTATTTATACTATAATGGGTCAAGATAGCATATTATAAGTATGAACCAAATATTAAATTCTTTTCCTGACCCAAAAACTAATACAAGGCAAATTCATGTTACATTTGAAAAGTTTTCCATGTGACTTAACCTATAAATGTGAAAAAATATCATTTTATGTATTTTAATACTATTTTTATCATTAAAAAATTTATATAATTGAACCTCCATAAATAAAATCCTATAAATATTTAAATAATATATATATCCTCTAAATAACTAAAAAATGGGAACTAAAATAATGAAAAATTGTTAACAAACATTAGGGAAGAACCACAACACAAAAGATCCAATGTGATAAAATCAGACATGGAAAACCAAGGAATTACTAGAACGTCCTTTCACAATATAACATATATTATAACCTATAATAATTTGTAAGGAAGTTAATACAAATAAATACATCTCTATTATTTAGAATAATAATGAAAATTAATCATTAAAAATAACTACATGTTTATTATAAATATTAAAAAATTGAGATGGATGACAAGGATGTCTTATAATTAATAGTCCACATGACTATAAATAAAAATTTCAAGAAGGGTTTGATGATATAAAAACCAGAAATTTTTGTAAATTTATATTGAAAACCATTTTCTTGATAAGTCAAAATACGATTAAAAAATACACAGTCATAATTAAAAAATATTTGTTTAATATTTTTTATTAATTAAAAAAATAGAAATCATATCCTAAGAATAACCAAAATAAACATAAAGAGGTTCAATAACACTACTATAAAATATACAAGATGATCTCTTCGCACTCAAATGATCATCGAACAATACCTAAAACCATTGATTCAATTTACCATAATTAATTTAACTAAAGTACATGATCACCATAGACTAATAATAACCAAAACTCAAATAAAAAATTTAAGAAAAACTCCTAAAATACATCAAACATTACAAAAAACTAAATTACTAATCATCTCCAACATAAAAACTGACATTATCTATCTGTAATCTAGAATTATATAAGATAAATGATACCATATGTACCTTGTATAAAAAACTAATAGATGAGAAGCAAGAAACCCATATATTCTTCATTTAATAATGAAAATGACATCCCTAATACAAATATTTATTTATCCATCCCTTGATGAAATAAAACACAAAATTTATAATAGAATTGATAAAAAATAATTTTTAATTTAGATAAAAAGAAAAAATGGAGAGAAAATTTATTTTTTTCTCTATATTAGTTGAAGAAACCCTCATGAAACATATTTGAATTATGTGTATAATAAGGAGGGAATAAATAATCCAAGACATTTAGATATCCCCTTATTAAAATGGATTATATAGTAATGGGATGATGGAAACTCTAATTAGTGGTTTAAATTATTAAGGTAGAAAATAAAAAAAGGTCCCTGAAATAAAAAAATAACTAGGCACCATTGGGTACTCGATAAACCCCCACCATCCATCCTGCAAAAATCTAGTGTGTACTGTGACAGGACATGGCCTATCTGGGCCCCACATGATCTAGAGGTATGTAATATATGCAACCCATAGCCTACCTCCAATATTTTAGGGTCTAGTGACTAGCACAAAGAAAGAATAACTTGCTTGTGAGGACTTAGAATATAAAAACATGCAACATATATGTAACTCCAGTGGAAAAAGTAATAATCAATCACCCATATTTTATAAAAATATTTAAACTACATAAAAAATTAATGAATAAGAAAATATTTATCCAATCAAACTATATATGTTAAATCCCTAGAATAAAATATATACAAAAAATAAATTTAATAAAAAATTGGACATATGTGAGGGATAACACCTTCTCATGGTAATAAATCCTTGGAGTAGATCACAAAAATAAAACCAGATACCAAATACAACAAAAAATAACATGTAAGAATAATCCCACACAAGCTTCACCATCTATATATACACTAAATTCATTTTCATGATATGCATCATCTTCATAGATAGAATAATAAGTTAACTGAAAATATGACAAAAATAAGAAAAAAGAAGGAACCACAAATATGCCTAATAGATAGAAAACCTAGGGACTATGTAAGTAACCATAATCATATCTTATATCCACTATGGATCACACCATGTATGTAACTAGAGAAAATCGTATTAGGGAAATTTACACACAATCATATATTAATAGCCAGGATATAATGTATATCTCAAAGTTAACTAAGTATGCCTAATATACCATTGGACCTAAAACTAATGAACTAAATAACTCCCAAATATTACCACTCAACCTCTTTAAACTCATGGTGGGTAACCATACCTCATTAATATGTAAATAATTGTTTACAGTGTCACTGAACCAACTGATGAAGGACCGTTACCTCATCTCAACTGAGGTTTCCTACTCCATTAGTCATACCGAGGAACCTTAAATCATCAATGTATATTATAATGATGGGGATACCAATTCCTATTTAGGATACTCACCTTTATGGGATTAATAGAGTACGAACTCCATGGTTGAAGTGTGTAGAGGTACCTTATCCTATAAAAAAGTGTTCCTCCGTGGCGTAATAAACTCTATAACGCATGGGGGGATACCTTGGTATTATTATTCCATTAGAATTTTTACTATCCCAAAAACCACTCTAAATGTATCTCCCTCACCACCTTATCATCTATAGGAAGTTGAAAAAACCCAAACAACCGAAGATCACTTAAAAACCCAAGAAATAAATATACCCACACCATGAAGTTCAATACCAAAAAATGTAATGAAAAAAAAATTTCTTTTTGATTATATCACTAGGGAATAAATATATGAATTATGATAATTACATATAAATTATATAACATGTAATTATAATAGACACAACATGGGAGCCTCGAGAAGAGTGTTTAATGTAATACCACTATATAGTTATCCATTTATTTTATACAAAATTTATAATTATGATGAAATTTTCTTTAATGTAATACCACTATCTAGTTATCCATTTATTTTATATATAACTTTTCATTATGATTACATTACATGTTCATCCAAAAATGTTAGTCAATCGTATACCTTGATACCCATTTTCATGTGAATTAACCATGCATGATGTTTTCCCCCAAACACTATGTCTATGTAACATGGGTTATTTGGTGTGTATACTGCCAGAAGTTGATCCATGAATCTCTATATATGGAATGTGATATTCAAATATATTCAATGTACATCAAATAGAGAATCTGATCATGTTCACAAGTGTTCAGGATGTTTTTTTAGACCAACATATCATATCCACTGGCTAAATTTTTTGTGTGTGTGTGGAAAAGTAAATAGTTTGGTGTTTATAAGTTTACATTTCAAGTCATAATCACCTAGTATCCCTACTTTAGTATGAACGCCACTTCATGCTTCTTACCCCTCTGTTAGGTCATGCCATCTCTACCTCTACTGATATAATTCACCATACATATATAAGAAGATCCACAATGTTATAATGCCTTAATCCCATCACCTATTCAAATCTTTTAGGATTCAATTTCCATATGAACCCATCATATCTATCTAAACCATCACCTTTAGTTTTTTTGTGGAACTGAAATGACAATAAAGGGAAAAAGAGATAGAGGAATATGGATAATGATGGTCAATATGAGATATGTCCACCAAAATTATAATTAACAATCCCATTCATTGAATGAAATTAGATATGGTAATAATTCAAAGATAATCTAATATATGATAGTGTTGTAGCACTAATGAGTATTTTGTGATGGATGTATCTATATATAAAGTTTAAATTTTTTGAATAATAATTATCCACAAATCAATAGTAATATATTTGAAAAAATAATCAAATGATTTCTCCTAGCTCTTAAGTTACAATAGTAATTCCAACAATAATGACTTTATATTAATGAATTTAAAATTAAAAAGAAATAATAATGATTCATATAATATAGTAATATTTCATTACCCAGTGGATATAATAGGAAATAATTTATTCATTCATTCACCATCTTATTAAATATTAAATTTAATCCCAAAATCATCACCATATACATAAATAATTAAACCCCCCCCCTCATAAATCCCTTACTATATCTAGGGTTTTATCTCTATTGGTTTTGGAAAACTCTTAGTGGGGGGTGGGTAAGGAAAAATTTATATCCAATTATTAGGAAAATCATTTAAATAATATCAAAGACCCAAAATATCTCGATCTGAATCCCAATACCCATAAATAAAAAATTTTACCACAATGTGGTAAAAAAATCTATTTAGGATGAAACTATGGTGTTGTAAATGATATATTGGTATCCATTTAGAATATATCATTACTCTCACATGATGAATAAATATTTATTTGTTAAATAAATATAAAATATTCTTTAAAATTTTACTATATTATTGACACAAAAAAGTTCATCCTAATTGTAAAAATCATATCCCAAGATCAATGAAATGGTCAAAAAAAATTCTAAGATCATATGTTATATTAAATTTTACATTTTACAATTTTTTAAGGTTCAGGGCTCAAATTAACAAGAATAAATTCAGCACTACTCAAGGAAAACCTAGGTAAATATAACCCCACCCCACCCCACCCCCCCATTAAACCTATTCAAACCTTAAAATAAAGTTAACTAATGGAACTAAACCGGATGACTCATAAGATAACATCATGTTTATGGATGAATTACCTTCATACAAACTTTATTCAACTTTAGAGGAACCTGTTTAATGTGAACATGAAATATAAATGATATCGAAAAAATTAATATTTCCATCACTTTTATTCAAGCTCTTCTTCTTTTTTGTGGGAATGATCAACTCAAGTCTGATCTTGTGAAACTCCTCACGAAAAGCATAAACACACATTGAATGAATCCTTACAATATTACTCACCCACAACCCATCTTATTCAACTATAATTCATATAAAAAATTGAGGTAAAACAATGAACCATAGATACCCACTCTAAAATGGGTTTTAAATAAGGGTACCTTATGCTGTAGCATTACACTGCCTTACTTTAAAGAGAGATCTAGATAAATTTCATGTGAGGATAGTCTATCCATTCCAAAATTCATTACTATTCATAATAAGGATAATAATTCTACAATGACTATTGAATATCCAAAAGGTAAAAATATTATCACGGTTTTCTTCTACTATTTTTTATTTACTACAAAGTGTACATACTAATTTTTCTAGCATAAAGAAAAAGTAAAAAAACTACCCCTAAATTAATCTTTCCTGACTAATATAAATCACACATCTACACTTACAACTACAAACAAGAGTATATACACATCCATATAGGACATGGTAAGTTTTTTATCACTCTTCAAGAATGATACATATGATAAAATCTAGAAAATGATTCTAGAATCCTCAAACCACTATGAAACTAAAATTTATCTTGTTGGAGACCTATTCTACCACAATCAAAAGTGGGTGGTCCAAACCTATTCAGATAAACCTACTTTTATGGATTAAAAACACATGAAAACACCTTTCCAAACATGAGTGGCCCAAACTAGAACTTATAGAGTAACAACCTACACCATATAGATTACAATTATACATAATTACATTTAATGAATGATTAGTTAGTCCTAAACCACCAAGGATCCATACCCCCATATGATAACCATATGATAATATTATTTATCATTGTACCGTGAATGAGACACATGTGAATTCCACCATCCAACCTTATAAGGGTATGATAAGCTCTCTACCATTAGATAATCCACTTGGTTCATCACCTAATAATATCTGGTTCTCGAAGACCCTAATCTAATGCCTCCAAACATGGCATGTCACTTGATGAGGAGTGTAGGGACCACCACCACCACCACTGATTGAAGGAATTATTCATTTCCCTCTTCTATCAAAACTTTTTTCATCAAGGTTAACCACTCAGATTACTCCACTATTATCTATGAAAAAATAACTAATTAATGGCACAAACTATCATACAATTATTGGGATACATCAATTATATAATATATCACAAATCTAAACCTTTGAGAGGATAAACAGAATAAATCTAGATATCTAATGTGTTGAAGTTTTACTTTGATTGTTCACTATTGATCTAATTCTCTCAATATAATCCAAAAAATTGAAAAATACTCATCATATTCATCCTTTAATCCATATTAAAATTTGATTCCATCAATCCAAACGAACAAAACCAGTTCATGGGTCTCATTACCACGTTATGGATGGTTATACCTTTAAACAACACTATTAGAAACAACCATTTTATTTTGAGATACCCAAGTGATTTAATTAATATTTTATAATTACAAACATAAGGATGATAATATCCAGACCTAACATCAATTTTCAAGAACCACTATGCTTATTTTCACTAGTCAAAGGTAGGTACATCTGTTCTAAAAAATCCTTTCTCCAAAAGTATTTACAAATGAACCACTAACTACTTGAGATTAATTAGTATACTCAACATTCTATATTTTTTTTGTGTATACCAAAAATAATATGTAATACAAAAATAAATCTTTCAATAAAGGTAACTTTGGAATTTTTTCTCGATAAACACGAACATATTCTCTAAAAAATATAAGAAAATACTCCAGTATAACAACCTTGACATATAAATATAATATCTCTAACTAGTGGGTGATTAGTTTCAACTCACTATGGGTTGTCCCAACATTTCCTGGCCGAGGGAACTACTCACCATTGGAGATGAATCATGACTCATTCAATCATCAACATAACACCTTGAAATGAAATCAATACATCCATTCTTGGAATGAAAATAAGTGGTATATAACAAGTATTATGTCATATGATCCGATATACTCTAAGATGAAACACCATTAAATTCACCTCTCTGTTGAGAATAAGATCACAATATCTTCATAATTGAGTTATAGGGTGATCATTATCCGTAGGAGTCCCATGCTGTAAAGGTTGGGATTATGGAACTATTAATTATATAAACAAAGAGTATTACAAAATAAGTAAACAATCTATGAATTTATACATCAAATATAACTTCCAAGATATTTGATAATATATTTATGAACATTTAAAAAATAAATATTAAATTTTTTTAAAATGTTGTTTGCTTACAGTATTACAAAACATTTAAATGATACTAAATTAGAATGCTAAAAATATCCAAGTTAATAACCTATAATAAAAAATATTTAAAGAATATCGTTAACCAATTTAATATCTTCTCATAATAATATTTTCATAAATATTATACATACAATTTTATGTTAAGTCATATTTCCAATATCTCAAGTTGTTCCTTTATGAGAAATATTAAAACAGTTGAAAATTATACACACACATATATATATAATATAATAATGAAAGGTTTGATTTATTATGGATGATCAAGAATATATGAATCAAGAAATTTTATGAATGTTCATAATCATAGAAGAATACTCATGGGAAAATACTCACAAAAGAATTATTTAAGGTGGATTGACAGAATGTGTGAAAATAAACTAGAACCTTGGGATTGATTTCTTCGCAGAAGAGTCGCCACATGGAAGGTTGTTGTATGGTAGCACCAATAAAAATATATTGATTATCATTGTGGAATATTAACCTAAAATTGAATACAAATTAGGGTATATGAATTCATTTAAGAATGTATTATTTTGAATACACAAAACATCCATCGTGTACTAATTGATCTCATAGTCGAACCCCATGATCGATCTATCTTCCATTGAGAATGTATGTATGTGATAGGAACATGAAAAAATAATGTGAAATGTAACATAAATCATCCAAAAAACGATGAAAATACATTTTATTTTGTAAGATATACATACCTATATAAACATGGATGGATAAACAGCCAATGTATTGTTCTTCATGTATGTGGTATAAACGTAATCCATTCAAGAGGGGTTAGTGCAATTGGGTTTTAGAGAATAATAGTCATAGTCGAACTAACTTGTGGATCAAAGCTCTATGTGTTGTTAAATGAATGGATTCGCAATGGTCAAATAAGATAACAAAGAATAGTTAAATATAATTCTTTCGGTTTATACTATAATGCATGGATTCACACAACATGAAATGGTGGAAGCATTCATAACATATTTTCATATATAGATACATCAACATGTATTACTGAGATATGTGTAACAATGTATAAAATATTTTTTTTATGTGGGAAGACTCTAAACAGTTCTTGGATGAACATAAAAATGTCACCACAAAGAAGATACCAGAAGAAAGGTTGGTTAAGTGTATATTTAAGGTAATTCACGAAATGATGAAGTAAAACATGTGGAATAACAAGTGGAGTCAGAATAAGACATTTCCCATCGTAGGATGAGAAATAACAACAACATGGATGATTAAACTGGTACAAGTATAGATGAAGTATACACAAAAGATCTAAAATTTTAAAGGAACTAAAATATAAAATTTTATAAGAATTGACATTTGGTATTTAAAATTGTGAAATAATAAAACTATTGTATAAAAAATAAAAAACATGAAGTAATAATAATAAAAATATGAATAGTACTATAATTTTTTTAATACAATTTTAGAAACCTTTATTAACACATCCAATTATAATTAATGAAAACATTTAAATTATTTTTATCAATACTCAAATTCTATAACAAACCCAAGCATCTCATAAATAAAAATTACATCTTAATATAATAACATTCTTAAATAATATAATGATCTAAGTTAGAATCATTTAGTTTTAGTGCATTTGGATACTTAGAGACAAAAAAAGATTATCCATAAGTGAGCAACATCATATCCCACTATGTTTTCCATAACTAACACCCTTATTAGACATATAATAGATAATACATTTCATCATAAATTGGGAAAAGGAAACATAATAAAGGGTTACATCAAATGCACATTAAGGGTAAAAAGTTTTATATCATCATATAATGAGCTTAAGCTTATGAGAACATTAGAAAAACATTTAGAAACTGTACACAACATATCATAGATCACAAACCATAGTGGTAGTTGATAAGACATGAATCTTACTGGAATTAAAGAACATGAACCGTGGGAGTATAACATTTACATAAGGAATAAATTTGTTTCATACATATAAGAATATAAAATCATTTATTTAGAATTTCAAGGACCATTCCCAAGACTATCTAAGTGTATGGGTTCACTCCTCAAAACATCATACTAGTCAAGGTTCACTATCAAGAATATTAAGTGGATAGAGTCCCTTATGGAACTGGGTTCACTCCCTATTCTTGTCCTATTTTATCTCATGAGATATCAATATATACCCAATGTATTGCATGGGGATATTGGTCCCACCCATCTGAGTTATAATGTAACCACCATCCTTAGTTATAACGTAACCACTATCATTGGATAAAATTTATCCACCATATTATAATGAAAATGTAACGCCCCGACCCCAGCTACCCAGAGTCGGTGCATTAATTACATAACATTGGCATGATCACAAGAAAGATCAAATCCCGAAAGACCGATTGGTTTAGTAGCCTTGGAAACACTAGATATATTCATAAGTTTTACATTACATTTCAAAGTGAAAAACTAATACAACAACATAATGTTTCCACAATCCACACTATTAACCCCTCATAATATCCCTGCAAGTCATTCATAAATTACTTCTTCACTACCTGGGAAAAATAAAACATAGAAAAGGGGTGAGCTCAAATGCCCAGTAAGGATAACAATATAGCGGAACATTCAAAATAAGCATAAACATTTAAGGCAATGAATTACTAAAACAAAATCCTTTTAAAATTGAACTTCAACATAGTATGGCAAAAGTAAAATGAAATAATGCCATTTACTTGTTCACATGGATATTCTACTAATCGAATAATCACATGCAATATCAAAAACCACTTTCATAATGTTGGAATGCATAATGCCAGACTATCATAACCACATAGCCAAGGCCTCGTGCCAAGACTAAAAATAAGATTTTGTCAAGGCCTTGTGCCAAGACACTAGTTTGTCTCATGAGACCTACCGATGCATCGAGGAGCTATAGCGGGCTCCACCCGTCACTTATTAAGTCCAATGCATTCCCATATGAAAAGGTTTAAACATAACATAAACATTCGTATTAAAACTAGCATACGAAATGTCAATACTTTCACAATAAACTATGAATGGTATAAAAATAGCACATCCACAGTCAAACATATCACAAAACCTTCAATACAATATAGAAGTTTTGTATCATAATAAATCAACTTCAAATAATCTTAAAATCCATCAAAGGATGTTGACATAGATGAAATCAAAATTCTTTTTAAAGAAATATCTCCTTTTATTTTGAAATTATTTAAGATCCATATAAAATAAAACATTTTCTTTGAAAATATTCTTATAAGCTTGTAAGGAAAGCTTTAAAGATTTTATAACGGCGTAAAATAACCGCACCCGCCGTATAAGTTAAAAAAAACATTCTTACCTCAATTCCGTCGAAAAGGTTAAAAAGGACCTTGTTTTGAAAACGACGGAAAGATTCCTTTATAAACCTCTTATAAAAAGTCAAACAAGGGTATAAATGACTTTAACCCATATTCTTGTAAATAGTAAAAATGTTTTGAAATACATTTCGAAGAAACATGGATGTGGATGATAACGAGATCCCAGTAGATTATTACGTATAAACAACCTCGGATAAAGAAGAGATTGTGAAATAACCCTTACCTTGTACTTTTCCTTGGTTGGGGTAGGTTAACCTCCTGTATAATGGTGAAATAATTTTTATTAAATTATACAAGAATCATATATATTAATATGATATCATATATGATCTTTTAACATTGATTTATTAATAATATCTTAGAATTATCATCGTTTCGGGTGTTAACTTACTCATTTTCTTTTATGTGTTTTGTTACATAAGCCATGTTTGTTGTATCTTATTCATATCCAGAATGATATCAAGTCCTTAAACATCATTTTTAAATCATAAAATGATAATTATACTTGAATGGATACGATGGAGAATGAATCTCATCGCGTTCGTGGAGACGGTAGTCCGTACGTACGCACGAGCGACAATATCATTCTTTTGATATTAAAATAATATATAAATGAATGGTATATCATATATACAGAATCATTAACATGTTATATTTATTATTTACATGAGTTACACATCATTATTATACCCATCCAAATAATATTATATTGAATAACAATTACACCACGACGTGGAGACGGTAAGCCGTACGTACGCACGTATGGTGACATGTTATTCAAAGGGTGGATAGAATACTGAATATGGTTGTACCATACTTATAATAACATCACAGTATATGTGAGATACTGGAGTTATTATTTTAGAATGGTAAGAACAAAGGAAGAAGAAGTGGAAGAAGAAATGAACTTAGAAAAGGGTGGTGAAATCATTACCTCTTCTTCGGGTTCTTCCTTTTGATTTGATCAAAAGGGCTCCTTAGGTTGGCTTTCTGATCAAACTAAGGCCTCTAGGTTGTAGTGAGGGATGTTGGGAGAGTATTTGGGCAGAGTTTGGCCGAACCAAAAGGCTTTGAAGGTGTGAAGAAAAGAGAAGGAGGAGTGCCCTTTTATAAGAGGGGTGAGGGGAACCTTTGGAAAAGCTAGAAATATTAATTTATAATAAATTCATATTAGGTTTCTAATGGCTCCAAAGTTGATTATTCAAAGGTTAAGGTGGGGATAGGTCGAAAAACACTCAACCAATAGAATTTAGACAGGTTTGGGTACTTATATTAACCTTATCTTTAAGTATTAACTCTAAGTTAATTAGTTTCACTTTTACAATGTCTCTTTGTATTTTTATATAATATGGTTAATAAACTTACTATATACATCCAAGCGACCCCCAAGTGGTCCATTAATGATTAACCTATCATAATATAAGTCTCTTGGCCGAACCTTAGATTTTTAGGAATTTAATATCAATTAATAATATAATATTTGTTTTAAGAACTCTTTTATGTCAATTTTGACACTATTCAATAGTTGATTTTTGT
Organism: Viscum album; assembly: GCA_963277665.1. NCBI lineage: Eukaryota > Viridiplantae > Streptophyta > Magnoliopsida > Santalales > Viscaceae > Viscum > Viscum album. The sequence continues at coordinate 849,504,720 of OY728138.1, read as the reverse complement.
GAAACTCATAACAGATTGATTACTTAGAACAAAGTCAATTAAATCAATCCTAATATCTCATATTATCCTAGAAAATTAGTTTAATTCATTAAAAGTTTCATATTATATTTATTTGGGTATTTATAATATCAATTATTTTAATTTTTCACTATAATAGTAATTACTGCATCATCATTGTGTCATAAATAAAATAAATTATTTAATGTCTAAAAATTATAAATAAAACATCATTATGTAGGAAATCGTTTTATCTTTCTAATTAATATTTATAATCGAAAATCCAACATGTATAACCCTATGTAAAAATTGTTCTTCTAAAAGATGTATGCTTGTGTCATTTTTGTATTCATTTTGACTTAATTAAAATAAAGTGTCATTATCACTTACAAGTGGATCCATGGGGTCCCAAAATAGACCCAAAGATGCCCATGGTCGACTATGTATCAACCAATAGGGTTAGGACACGTTTTAGGGTAATTTAGTATTATTATAATATTATTTTTTTAACCCTTATTTACCGGATTTACCCTTAACCATGGTAAATAAAATATTTACCGCAGTAATTATTCAAAATGTCTAAAAATAAAAGTTACCTATTTACACAATTTTAACATCCTGATTCCAAATATGGAATCCATTTTTCTAAATTCAAAACACAGAAGTGGCAGAAATTAATTTAAAATTAATTTCCGCTGTCAAAACAAAAAGCGTGTTTTTAAGAGATAATAACTACCAAAAGATTGACACTTGTTTATGTTCGGTTTAATTGTAAAATTATGTCCAATGACCAACATTATACTAAATGGTAAAAATATATTCTAAATATACTTTAAAACCACTCAAATTCATAATTTATCACTATTACTTATTTTGATTAAAAAAGTTGTTTTTAATTAAAATCTAGTAATTTTCACTATTCATCAAAATATGAAAGTTATCCGAAAAGTACCAAAATTTCACCTTAGGCTAAATTCGATATTCCGAGTCCAAAAATGAAGTCCATTTTCAAATATAAAATATATATAATTTCAAAAATTAGGTATTACTATTCACAACGGCTAGTTTAATTAGTTGTGGTGTGTGTTAGAACTCAAGGTTGCGTACAACACACGCTATCGCATTATTCAAAGGGAAACGTACCGTAGAAGCTTGGGGTGTTACATTCTCCCCTCCTTCAAATAATTGCGTCCTCGCAATTTCTAGGGTATTACTGCATAAAAAGACTCGGGTGGTTCTTCATCATAAGTTCCTCGGGTTCCCACGTTGCCTCTTCCATCTTATGATTCCTCCACAAAACTTTTACCAGACGCGTCGTCCGGTTTCTCAGCACTTGTTCTCTCGTATCAAGAATCTTGATGGGCTCTTCTCAATAAGACAGATCGGGTTCCAGTTCTAAATCTTCATAGGTGAGTACATGCGTTGGGTCAGGCATGTATTTCCTCAACAGAGATACGTGGAATACATCGTGAACTTTGGAGAGACTTGGCGGCATTGCCAATCGGTAAGCTACAGCGCCAATTCGTTCTAGAATTTCGAAAGGTCCGATGTACCTGGGACTCAATTTACCTTTCTTACCAAAACGTATGACTCCCTTCCACGGAGATACCTTCAGGAAAACATGATCACCGACTTGAAATTCCAAATCCTTCCTTCGATTATCAGCATAGCTCTTCTGCCTACTTTGAGCTACTTTGATGTGATTTTGGATTACTTTCACCTTTTCCACCGTTTCCTCCACCAGTTCTGGGCCTACAAGTTTTCTTTCACCAACGTCATCCCAACAGGTTGGTGTACGGCATCTCTTTCCGTATAACGCTTCATATGGTGCCATCTGAATACTCGAATGGAAGCTATTGTTATAGGAAAATTCTACCAGAGGTAAATATTGATCCCACATACCCTGAAAATCAAGTGAGCAAGATCTCAACATGTCTTCTAAGGTTTGAATAGTCCGTTCTGATTGTCCGTCTGTCTGAGGGTGGTAAGCAGTGCTCAAATGAAGTTCAGTATCCAGGGATTTCTGAAGACTTTTCCAGAATCTTGAAGTAAAACGGGGATCACGATCAGAAACAATCGATAGGGGTACACCATGAAGTCTCACAACTTCATTAATGTATAGTCTTGCTAGACGTTCCAGGGGTAGATCTTCTCTTATAGCAAGAAAATGTGCTGACTTGGTAAGACGATCAACAATAACCCATATTGCATCGTTCCTTCTAGGAGTCTTTGGTAGCCCCATGACAAAGTCCATCGTAATATTGTCCCATTTCCACTCCGGTATGGGAAGAGGTTGCATGACTCCTCCAGGCTGTTGCCTTCCAGCTTTCACTTGTTGACAAACCATACATCTTGACACAAAATCAGCAATCTCCCTCTTCATGTTGTCCCACAAAAAATGTTCCTTCAAATCTCTATACATTTTGGTGCTCCCAGGGTGTATAGAGAAATTGGAACTATGAGCATCATCCAACAATTCCCTTTTCAGATCAGGTAAATCGGGAACACAAAGTCTCTTCCCGAATTTCAAAATTCCATCTTCATACACAAAGTCTCTCAATCTCCCATCATTCACAACTTTAATCTTCTTTTGTAATTCTTCATCATCAGTCTGAGAACTCTTAATCCTTTCTAGTAAAGATGGTTTGGCAACCATTTGAAAAAGCATTGATGTTTCACCTTCCCTGGTTATTCCCATGTCCATCTTCACTAGCTCCATGATAATTGGATCCCTTTCAATTCTCATATTGTTCAAAACTCCATTGTCTTTTCTACTCAAAGCATCTGCCACCTTGTTTGCCTTCCCTGGGTGGTAGTGTATCGTACAATCATAATCCTTGAGTAATTCAAGCCATCTCCTTTGCCTCATGTTGAGTTCTTTTTGTGAGAAAATATACTTCAAACTCTTGTGATCAGTATAAATCTCACATTTTTCACCATAGAGGTAGTGCCTCCATATTTTCAAAGCAAAGATCACTGCTGCTAACTCGAGATCATGAGTAGGATAGTTTTGTTCATGAATTTTCAACTGTCGTGATGCATAGGCAATAACTCTATCATTCTGCATAAGGACACAGCCAAGTCCTTTCTTCGATGCATCACTATAAATAACGAACCCATCATTCCCCGATGGTAGAGTCAATATAGGAGCATTGACTAATCTTCTCTTCAGTTCTTCGAAACATTCTTCACACTCTTTTGTCCAAACAAATTTAACCCCTTTACGTGTGAGCTTCGTTAATGGGTTAGCCAATCGGGCAAAATTCTGGACTAAACGTCGATAATAACCTGCCAAACCAATAAAACTACGTACCTCAGTTATACTCGTAGGTGCTGGCCATTCTTGGATTGCTTTGGTCTTAGAAGGATCAACAGAGATTCCATCTTTAGAGACAATATGGCCAAGAAAAGAAATCTCCTGAAGCCAGAATTCACACTTGCTAAACTTCCCATATAATTCATGCCTCCTTAGAGTCTTCAAGATAATGCGCAAGTGATTTTCATGATCTTCGTAGGTTTTGGAGTATACCAAGATATCATCAATAAATACCACCACAAATTCATCGAGATACTCCATGAAAACTCTATTCATTAGATCCATGAATACAGATGGTGCATTAGTCAATCCAAACGGCATTACAGTAAACTCGTAATGCCCATACCTGGTTCGAAATGCTGTTTTCGGAATGTCTTCCTTCTTCACACACAACTGATGGTATCCAGATCGAAGGTCAATCTTTGAAAAGTATTGAGCTCCATGCAGTTGGTCAAATAAATCATCAATACGAGGTAGGGGATACTTGTTCTTTATTGTTATAGCATTGATCTCCCTGTAGTCGATACATAACCTCATAGATCCATCTTTCTTTTTAACAAAAAGAACAGGGGCTCCCCATGGAGAAACACTAGGGCGAATAAATCCCTTATTACTCAATTCCTCTAGTTGTTTCTTTAGTTCGACTAACTCTACAGTGGCCATTCTATAAGGGGTCTTCGATATAGGCCTTGATCCAGGAATCAAATCAATAGAAAACTCAACTTCTCGTTCTGGAGGATGTCCAGGTAAATCTTCCGGAAATACATCTACAAATTCTTTCACAACAGGTACATCCTCTATTTGAACATTCCTTTCCTCACCGATAGTTACTTCATTCTCTTCCTCCCCAATAATTGAATTAAGTTGAGCTACTGGGGGTGGGTCTAAATAAGAATTAGGTGGTGACGATTCTGCTCTAAAAATAAGGTGCTCCTTATCATTATCATCAAGAATCGTAACCTCTTTCTTCTTACAATAAATCTTCGCATAATAGTCCGAAAGCCAGTCCATACCGAGGATTATATCAAACTCAATCATAGGTATGACGATGAAATCAGCAGATAAAGAAAATTTATGTGCTCTAATGGGGACTGATTCACAAAACTTTGTTGCAACGATACTTCCCTTAGGAGTTTTAACTGACAACTCCCTTATTAAATCAAATTGGAAATATCTAATTTTCTTAGCAAACTGGGAAGATATGAAACAATGCGATGATCCAGAATCAAATAATGCATTTGCTAAACTTGAGGAAACCATTAAATTACCTGCCACCACGTCTTTCGGAGCTTCTACCTCAGCAGTAGTGATAGCATAAGCCTGGCCTTGATCCCTTGGCCTTTTCTGAGGTAAGTTCTCCTGACGCTTAGGACATGCATTTTCATAATGCCCCATCTCCCTGCAATTGTAGCACTGAACGTTGGTGGCTTCCTTCTTCCCCTTGCAATCATGAGCTTGGTGGCCTTTTTCACCACACTTATAACAGACTCCCATTCCCTTCAGGCAAGCACCGGGGTGTTTCTTCCCGCACTTACCACAAGATGGATATTCAACCTTTCCCTTCTTCCCCTTATTTCCATTCCCAGATTGATCAGCAGGTCTCTTCTTCTCTTGCTTTGCTTTAAAGTCATAAGACTTAGAGAATTCCTTTTCGGTCTTTATAGCACATGAGACAATGTCTTCGTACGATGAAAAGGATTGTGAGACTAATGCTCGACGGAGAAATGGTTTTAACCCATCAAAGAAACGATCAATCTTACTTCTTGGGTTGCGAATATAATCACCAGCGTACCTCGCTAACCTTGTAAAGTTAGCCTCATACTTTGTGACATTCTCATCCCCCTTTTGTCTCAGACTCAGAAATTGCCTTTCCATATCTGCTCGATGGTCGCGAGGGAAGTATTTTTCTAAAAACAGCTCTTTGAACTCCCTCCACTCCATATTTGACACTTCATCATCTTCTTTCGTATTTTGAATCAATGACCACCATTGATCAGCATCTCCAGTGAGGCGGTAAACTGCCATGATAACTTTTTCCCTTTCACTGCTCCCCAAAGCCTGAAATATTTTCTCTAGGGAAAATATCCATTGCTCAGCTACTAAGGGATTTGTATTCCCATTGAACGTTGGTGGTTGTTGCCTCATGAATCGATCTAACATTGATCCTCCACGCTGCGGATCAGGGTGCTCCATACGGGTAAGGTTATTATTCATAACCTGAGTAAGTTGTCCCAGTATGGTGATTAGCTGATCAGCACCAGTTGCATCACCAGCCCCACTATAATTATCTTGAGAAGGAGGGCAATCCCTACATGGAGTGCGTGCATTGATACGGTTTCCATTTCTTCCACTAGGCGCCATTTCTAAACAATGGCATAAACTAGATCAGTTTATGAATCAAAATACATAATCCCATACTTATAAAACACTTAGCATAAATTGAACTATTTATGGATATAATCCATAATCATAAAAATGTTTTCTTTGAGGAAGTATATACTCATAAAACCTTCATAATGATTTGTAAAGATAGTGAGAGTTATCCTAAGCATATCCCCCGGGAGTGTCGTAACCAAGAGTGCAGCAAGGCCCGTTGTCGTGCACCAGTTCCCGTTCGAGTCTAGCTCAAAGCGGTGTTTTCGGGTTTTACCCCTAGGTACATCTGTGCCAGAGCCGCCTCTACCTGCTCATATCCAGACAGGGATGTATTGCTCGGAAAACTCACAAAATCTCTACAATACCAAAATTCTAGGAAGTTCTTCTATACTAATCCTCAAAGTTCATCTTAGGTCTACGTGCTCTAATCAGAGTTTATCTAAATCTAGTTTCCAAGGTTTGTACTAAACTTCCTCTGAAACCAACTGTAATGCCCCGACCCCAGCTACCCAGAGTCGGTGCATTAATTACATAACATTGGCATGATCACAAGAAAGATCAAATCCCGAAAGACCGATTGGTTTAGTAGCCTTGGAAACACTAGATATATTCATAAGTTTTACATTACATTTCAAAGTGAAAAACTAATACAACAACATAATGTTTCCACAATCCACACTATTAACCCCTCATAATATCCCTGCAAGTCATTCATAAATTACTTCTTCACTACCTGGGAAAAATAAAACATAGAAAAGGGGTGAGCTCAAATGCCCAGTAAGGATAACAATATAGCGGAACATTCAAAATAAGCATAAACATTTAAGGCAATGAATTACTAAAACAAAAGCCTTTTAAAATTGAACTTCAACATAGTATGGCAAAAGTAAAATGAAATAATGCCATTTACTTGTTCACATGGATATTCTACTAATCGAATAATCACATGCAATATCAAAAACCACTTTCATAATGTTGGAATGCATAATGCCAGACTATCATAACCACATAGCCAAGGCCTCGTGCCAAGACTAAAAATAAGATTTTGTCAAGGCCTTGTGCCAAGACACTAGTTTGTCTCATGAGACCTACCGATGCATCGAGGAGCTATAGCGGGCTCCACCCGTCACTTATTAAGTCCAATGCATTCCCATATGAAAAGGTTTAAACATAACATAAACATTCGTATTAAAACTAGCATACGAAATGTCAATACTTTCACAATAAACTATGAATGGTATAAAAATAGCACATCCACAGTCAAACATATCACAAAACCTTCAATACAATATAGAAGTTTTGTATCATAATAAATCAACTTCAAATAATCTTAAAATCCATCAAAGGATGTTGACATAGATGAAATCAAAATTCTTTTTAAAGAAATATCTCCTTTTATTTTGAAATCATTTAAGATCCATATAAAATAAAACATTTTCTTTGAAAATATTCTTATAAGCTTGTAAGGAAAGCTTTAAAGATTTTATAACGGCGTAAAATAACCGCACCCGCCGTATAAGTTAAAAAAAACATTCTTACCTCAATTCCGTCGAAAAGGTTAAAAAGGACCTTGTTTTGAAAACGACGGAAAGATTCCTTTATAAACCTCTTATAAAAAGTCAAACAAGGGTATAAATGACTTTAACCCATATTCTTGTAAATAGTAAAAATGTTTTGAAATACATTTCGAAGAAACATGGATGTGGATGATAACGAGATCCCAGTAGATTATTACGTATAAACAACCTCGGATAAAGAAGAGATTGTGAAATAACCCTTACCTTGTACTTTTCCTTGGTTGGGGTAGGTTAACCTCCTGTATAATGGTGAAATAATTGTTATTAAATTATACAAGAATCATATATATTAATATGATATCATATATGATCTTTTAACATTGATTTATTAATAATATCTTAGAATTATCATCGTTTCGGGTGTTAACTTACTCATTTTCTTTTATGTGTTTTGTTACATAAGCCATGTTTGTTGTATCTTATTCATATCCAGAATGATATCAAGTCCTTAAACATCATTTTTAAATCATAAAATGATAATTATACTTGAATGGATACGATGGAGAATGAATCTCATCGCGTTCGTGGAGACGGTAGTCCGTACGTACGCACGAGCGACAATATCATTCTTTTGATATTAAAATAATATATAAATGAATGGTATATCATATATACAGAATCATTAACATGTTATATTTATTATTTACATGAGTTACACATCATTATTATACCCATCCAAATAATATTATATTGAATAACAATTACACCACGACGTGGAGACGGTAAGCCGTACGTACGCACGTATGGTGACATGTTATTCAAAGGGTGGATAGAATACTGAATATGGTTGTACCATACTTATAATAACATCACAGTATATGTGAGATACTGGAGTTATTATTTTAGAATGGTAAGAACAAAGGAAGAAGAAGTGGAAGAAGAAATGAACTTAGAAAAGGGTGGTGAAATCATTACCTCTTCTTCGGGTTCTTCCTTTTGATTTGATCAAAAGGGCTCCTTAGGTTGGCTTTCTGATCAAACTAAGGCCTCTAGGTTGTAGTGAGGGATGTTGGGAGAGTATTTGGGCAGAGTTTGGCCGAACCAAAAGGCTTTGAAGGTGTGAAGAAAAGAGAAGGAGGAGTGCCCTTTTATAAGAGGGGTGAGGGGCACCTTTGGAAAAGCTAGAAATATTAATTTATAATAAATTAATATTCGGTTTCTAATGGCTCAAAAGTTGATTATTCAAAGGTTAAGGTGGGGATAGGTCGAAAAACACTCAACCAATAGAATTTAGACAGGTTTGGGTACTTATATTAACCTTATCTTTAAGTATTAACTCTAAGTTAATTAGTTTCACTTTTACAATGTCTCTTTGTATTTTTATATAATATGGTTAATAAACTTACTATATACATCCAAGCGACCCCCAAGTGGTCCATTAATGATTAAACTATCATAATATAAGTCTCTTGGCCGAACCTTAGATTTTTAGGAATTTAATATCAATTAATAATATAATATTTGTTTTAAGAACTCTTTTATGTCAATTTTGACACTATTCAATAGTTGATTTTTGTGAAACTCATAAAAGATTGATTACTTAGAACAAAGTCAATTAAATCAATCCAAATATCTCATATTATCCTAGAAAATTAGTTTAATTCATTAAAAGTTTCATATTATATTTATTTGGGTATTTATAATATCAATTATTTTAATTTTTCACTATAATAGTAATTACTGCATCATCATTGTGTCATAAATAAAATAAAATATTTAATGTCTAAAAATTATAAATAAAACATCATTATGTAGGAAATCTTTTTATCTTTCTAATTAATATTTATAATCGAAAATCCAACATGTATAACCCTATGTAAAAATTGTTCTTCTAAAAGATGTATGCTTGTGTCATTTTTGTATTCATTTTGACTTAATTAAAATAAAGTGTCATTATCACTTACAAGTGGATCCAAGGGGTCCCAAAATAGACCCAAAGATGCCCATGGTCGACTATGTATCAACCAATAGGGTTAGGACACGTTTTAGGGTAATTTAGTATTATTATAATATTATTTTTTTAACCCTTATTTACCGGATTTACCCTTAACCATGGTAAATAAAATATTTACCGCAGTAATTATTCAAAATGTCTAAAAATAAAAGTTACCTATTTACACAATTTGAACATCCTGATTCCAAATATGGAATCCATTTTTCTAAATTCAAAACACAGAAGTGGCAGAAATTAATTTAAAATTAATTCCCGCTGTCAAAACAAAAAGCGTGTTTTTAAGAGATAATAACTACCAAAAGATTGACACTTGTTTATGTTCGGTTTAATTGTAAAATTATGTCCAATGACCAACATTATATTAAATGGTAAAACTATATTCTAAATATACTTTAAAACCACTCAAATTCATAATTTATCACTATTACTTATTTTGATTAAAAAAGTTGTTTTTAATTAAAATCTAGTAATTTTCACTATTCATCAAAATATGAAAGTTATCCGAAAAGTACCAAAATTTCACCTTAGGCTAAATTCGATATTCCGAGTCCAAAAATGAAGTCCATTTTCAAATATAAAATATATATAATTTCAAAAATTAGGTATTACTATTCACAACGGCTAGTTTAATTAGTTGTGGTGTGTGTTAGAACTCGAGGTTGCGTACAACACACGCTATCGCATTATTCAAAGGGAAACGTACCGTAGAAGCTTGGGGTGTTACAGAAAATCATACATATATGTTCAACATGATCATAAAAATTTCATCATATTTTAACCCATGAAAATAAATGGGTTTCATAAAAATTTCATCATACCCTAACCTGTGGAAAATAAAAAAGTTTTATAATCATTTAATCATTTAATCATAGTATAAGCAATAAAAAATAATTAGTTTTTATAAGAATCATTTCATCATAAGTATAAACCATTCATATAAATAATATGAATGGTATCCTTGGATCATATCCTTATTTTTTCATATGTAACGTTGAAGGATTCCAACATAGATGGAAAATGATTTTGAATGATCACTTATAACATTTCATGAGGAAAATATATTTTCTACTTTTAAAATTGATTTTTAAAACAGAAAACATTTTCAAAATATTTTTCATTAAAAATATCTATTTCAACATATAAATGAAGCTTTAAAAATCATTTAAATATTTCATATGGAAAATATCCTTTCCATTATGATTTTTTAAAACAAAAAATTGATAAAACATTTTATAAATCCTTTTATTTTAAAAGAATATTTGAATCATTTGATGTATTATTTAATATAATATATACTCATGATGTTGGAAAATTCTATTCATGTAGTACATTATTAAAAAAAAGATTAATTTCACATTTTTGTTAAAATAAAAATCATGAATTTTTGGAAAATTACATGAAGATACTATTCAAAACAATTTTTAAAATTTAAAATATGGTTAAAAATGAATTTAATAAATATTTTTAATAATTTTAAAAACATTTTTTATATAAAACATGATTTTGGAAGAAAAAGGATTTTCGACTGAAGAGAGAAATAAAGTGTATTTTTCTTGAAAACATTATTTTAAACTCACAAGTACATAATGTGATGTAAATAAAGGAAAAACATGTAATATGATTAAAAAACCAATGGAGAAAAATATTGATGATTTTTTTGAGAGATAGATCATAAAATTTTATCATCATAAACATAATCATAAACAACCTTGATAAACGATGTGATCGTATCATAAAACACATACCACGTTGGTAACATTGAATCATAAGCCCCACGAAAAAATATTATTAAATGAAAAAATATAATATCATTAGAATAAATAAATTAATGATATTACATTTCAAAGAATATGTTTATACACCTCATGAAAGAAGATACTTTCATAAAAAATTATTTCTCAAAGAAGGGATGTTGAGACAAAATCCCTTATCCCTTTGGTATCATTTCACCTATAAACCCCATGAAAGATATATAATCAAAAGGATATGTAAATCATAATAATTGTTTTTAAAATAGTTATAAAATAGATTCATGGGTTGTATATATACCACATAAAAGGAATATATAGTGAATATGTAATGTCCCTTATAGAAGTAAAAAAAGTGAGAGGGAAACCCCTTACTGCAAGTCTCAACTTCTTTCATCCATGTTAAAACCTCATATATAAAACATATAAGTACATTATAAATAGATTAATTATAATTATTATATATATATATCATACCATATATAATTTATTATGATAATTTAATACACGTTTATTAACAATTCAATTTTAAAAGCATGTTTTGGGTAATAACAGATTTGTTTTTCATGTATGTCTTTACTTTTTTATTGATCCTTTTAAATTGATCATGGATCCATAATTTAAAAAATTATAACCATGATATAAATTTAATATATATTTATTATATATTTATTTATAATAATCCATAAATGTTTAAGATATAAATTGAAATACACCATTTATGGAGATAGTAGGCCATTCATATGCATAAATACTATTTCCATTATCTTTAATGATTGAATAAAATAAATATAAATTATATATTAAAAGTATAGATTAATTTTTATGTCAAGTATATCACATATTATTATTTAATTATGTAATTATTACATTCCGTTCAAAGTATATATGATAATGAATTACATCGCTTTGCGAGGCCATAGTACTCCGAACACACAAGAGATGTTATCGTATCCCCAAAAGAATGTAATGTTAGAAGGTATATGTTGTAAAATTTTTATAAAAGTATAAATATACTAAAAATAGAATAATTTTTCACTTAATATATCCATATTAGCATCTATATAAAAAATAAAAAACACATCACATCGGTTCGTGAGGTGGTAGTCTATCGTACTCACGAGCGATTTTATTGTTTTCCAACTAGTTGCAAGGTAAGAAGGTAGATGCGGTATTATAATTAAAAAGGTATAATAACATCATAAATATAAAATTTAAAAATTAATTACATTGTTATATCCATCCATGAGAGGTTGTGATGGAAAATGAGTAACAAAGGCTCACAAGGCAGTAACCCACCGTACACATGAATTCTGATTTAATATAAGATTTTATGGAAGTAGAAATAGATATAGGTTATTACATTAACATAATAACATATAATTAGAGGATTTTTTACTTTTGATATTATTTTATCATATTTAGAAATTTTTTAAGTAGTTATAGGAATAAGTAAAATAAAAATATATAGTTAAAAAGTTTACCTCTTATTTAGACAACCTCATTAGGTTTTACCTAAAGCCATCCTAGATTGGGACTATGATATCAATAAGAAATATATGATGTGGGGGTTGATGTAAGGAATATTTTTTTAGATAATATTTGATACAAATTTCTATGAAAGTGTTAATAGGAGAGGAGAGGAGGTAGACTTTTATAAGTGAGGTGAGTGGCACACGTGAAATATTTGAAAATAAAAAAGTGTACCCATGTTTTTTACATTAAAAAGGGATAAAAAAATGTTTCAATATAGACATTTAGTTGTTATAATGTCTAAATATTAAAATATAATGGGTTTTGGAAAATTTTATAGGTCATTTTAGCCCTATCATTTTAGTTAATCCCCCTGTAAATCCATTATTACCTTAACTGCTGTAAATAATTTTTATAGTTTTTTACTATTCATCATGGTAGTAAATTTAGTTGATATTATTAGATAATATAAATTAGTTTTATTTCAAATATTTAATATATTTTTGTAAATAAAACTCATATAATTGGAAAATGTTAATTTAAAATTAATCCCACATATCCAATGAGAAAGAAGGTTTTAAATGAGAAAAGTTTAAATTTTTTAAAAAATTTGAATATAAAAATATAATATGAATTTGACTAAAATGAGATAAACTCTATTAATAGATATATAAGTGAAATAATGTAAATTTCAAAACCATAATATAATAATTTTAATGTTTTCAAAAGAATTAAATAAAATGAAAATTCTTAGTAAAAAGCAGTATTTTTCGATATTCATCAAAACTTTTATCATTTAAAAAACTTATAAAAACAAAACTACAATTTAATTTTGAAATATTGTTTTAAAAAAAATTATTTTTTCAAATAAATATCCTAAATTTGTAAAAAAATAATTTTAAAACATGTTATCAAAAGGGGACAAAACTTTTTTTTAGAAAAATATATTTTGTAAGCATTAAATTGGCATTATTCTTATCAATTATCTATAAAATAGATAATATGATTGTTAAAAATTTTATTGAATATATAATATATAATATCAATTAAAATCATTTATGAAATTTATTAGATTAATTTATTAATGTAAAACATGTTAGAGCACATAAAATAGTTTTTTTAGAAAAATATTTCCTTTTTTAATATTGTGTTTACTTTTATTTTTTTTAATTGGTGACCATGTAATTAATTTTATATACATGTATAAATAATATATTTTCATAATATATTTTATCTTATTTTTATCTTCCATTATAATGTCTTCGGGAAAACTATCATATTAAATAAAAATATTTTAATACTATGTCGCGTTTCATTTATACTCGGTGTTGTGTGTAATGCAAGATGAAATCAATGTTATATGTAACACTATAAAAACATAGTATTTCATGCAACATAAGATAATATTATTCTTGTGGGTGAAAAAATATAATATAAGTTTTTTGTGTAAGGTAATATAAACACAATGTTTCAAATAATGAAAAATATCAAAAAGATTAAATTTGTTTGAAAAAAATATTTCCCAAAATATTTGGGAATTAAATTATACCCCGTAAATAAATTATTTCCTCTCAATTTGAACCAATGCTCCATCAAAATGGTTTAACATATGGAAATAAAATTTTGGGGAAAACCAAATCGTAAAAACTTTAATAAAACCTCTTATTGAAATGAAAGAAATGGATGGGTGAAAGTCACTTAGAGTTACACATAACTTGGTTTCCATATAGAAGAAAATTGGTGGAAAGTGAAAACATTGACATACAAGAGAAAAATAACACCCAAGTACTGATGGAGTGTGATAAAAAATGTCCTTGAGAATGTTAACAAACAAAAAATACATAAATATTTGATAGGATAAAAGATCCTTAATTAATCCTAAATAATGGTAAATGTACAAAAAAAATTCAAAATACTTTACTTAATGTTGAATAATATTCAGAATAATATATACTTATATTGGTTCATTCCATTTCTTAAGAACAAGATCATCCTTTGGTTTCAGCTTGATGAATTTCCACTTCATCTATTACTATAAGAGAAGGATTTATCTTGTATGCAGCACAAAATGTTAATAGGATCAATAAAATAATGACAATACATTCATATTATATCTAGTTATTATAAAAAATTAACATAGGTTATCCAATATGCATTAATATAACCTTATCCACAGTTCAAAATAAACCATTTGTTAAATGGATAAACATTTAACCCTTCAAAAATTCAAAATTTATAATGAAGGTCACTAAATTTATGAACATAAACAGAACATTAATACTCCAAATATCATAATGTAGATATTGATTGTCACATATGAAATATATTAATACATTAGTCATATATTTTCTTAAAACATGGTAATAAGCATAATTACTATAAAACATTAATTTAAACATAAATAAAAACTCATTCATGAATAAAACCACAAATTACTTAATATTTTATAAAAATACAATAATTCTATAAACTTCATCAATGATAACATAAACTACTTTTCCACAAATCATTAATTATTTCCAATGTCATTAATAATATAAAATTTAATGTATTCTTATCCATCATGTATTTATCCCAATAATATTACCTCTAAATTAAGAATATTTTAAGGGTTATCTTCCCTTAATCATGTGTTTCCATAAAATAATGTCCTTCCATTTAATCACTTTTTTAGGTCATCAAATCCATTTAACATATTATTTTAAATCATTAATAAAAATTTTATACTGAAAAATGAAAATAAATTTCATGATAAATATAACATAATTCTTGAATTTCAATACATTAACACTTAAATAATCCCACATTCTTCTCAAAACATTATCTTGGATTTATCATCTTATTCCATTATATTTCATTCCTATAGTATGGGATATGAATCATGTCGTAATATTAATAAACCTTAATTAAATCAATCTTATTATGTTTAATATAAAAAATCTCTTTAGAATGTTCCATAACATTTTTATTCATTCTGTATTCTATTCTTCATAAAAAGTATAACCATTACTCATAAAAACATAGTGGTTTTTTGATGATATTTTCCTCTAGGGAATTTTTTTTTTCATAATTCCCATACATGACACATTTGAATCATTCATCAGTCGATAATACTTTATCAATACCATTTTTCCTATCGACTATGCTAATCACAATTTTCGTTTTCCCTCAGAAATTGCTTACTATATATCATTATTCTCCATAAAAACATCTTACCATTAATTTTAGAAATTCCCTATAGTTTCTATTCTCACATTCTAAACATATAATAAAATTAATCTTCTTTCCTCTATGGTCTCCTCCACCCAAAATCTCAATAAACTATATCATTATATTATTTGGTGAGTCTAATAGTTGGTTATGTTTAAATTTATTATCAATCCACAATAATATCGTGTTACTTTATTTTAGGTGTTTTGACCCATTGATTTGACCATCCTTTGGTCAGATCTCTTCATTGGTCGTTTATAGTGTTTTTTGGAGTATTTTGAAGGTTTCTATGAAAATGCTTGTTTGTTGCACGGTTCAAAAAACCAAGAATAGAAACCATTAAAACTCTATTCATTCCAAGAAGGGGTCACATGGTTGGCTCATAGTTAAACTAAACTTAAAGTGTAACAATGAAGCTATTATAGTGTCTCTGTTTAGGGTGCATAGTTAATCACACGGTTATTACTAACATTTTGACCTAACCCAAGAAATCATGAGGATGGTTTTTAATGCCATAAAATGTAATTAATATCAAAAAAACACCACTAATTAACCATGAAATCATCCAATTAAAACCTAATTAGATCCATTGGATTTTTGGATCCCTCTAGAGGAATTTTACCCCAACCCATCTCTTGGCAGATCGAAGTCCCGATCAAAGCGATGATCCACTTCCAGTAAGTTCATCTCCTCTCTTCCTATAATCACTCATATTATTTTGAATTTTTTATTACAATAGGTTATGATTTATTTGTTTTCCATTGAATCATGGTTTATTAATGTGTAATTTTTTATGTATAGTATTTTCTATCTTCTTTAGATATCCCTCTTCATAGATTCAGTGATTTTTATTAGAGGAAATACATCTCAAATCAATTGTGGTTAGATTCTAGATTTTACATGTAGTGGTTTCTATGTTTTTCTTCCATATTTTAATTCCTTGTTTCTTAAGAATTTATAGATATGTGTTTCTTAATTTATCATAATTTTTCTATGAAAGTTTTCTTTTAAATTCCTTTGGAAAGAGTCATTGACCCTCTTGTCCTTGAGTTTAACATGACATGAATTGAGTGGATATGATCTTGATCTATCTCACCTTTTGTGATTTTTTGAATTCCAGGATTGTTTTGATTTATTTTAAAATTCCATTTAATGGAGTATTTGGTGAATATATGGGATTTTTATAAAAAATATTCAAAAAATTATTGCCTTGATTTTAATAAAATTAGTTGAACTATTTGATGTTTTATAAATAGTTTCAGATTCTTAAATTTTAAAAATGGCCAAGAACAATCATTGAATTATGTTTCCATTGTTTTGAAATGGTAATTGTTAGGTAATTTGAAAATAGTTGTATATTCACATGTGAATAGGGTATAAACCCTTATTTTAAATATATATTAAGAATTTATTAATTATGAATCTTCCTTGAATGACTTTAGGGTGTTTTGAATGAAATTTTTGATTTAAAGTCTGATTTGGAATTACCATGATGTTTTGTTAGAGGAGTAAGATATGAACACCCCTTTTAAAGGATGAAATTTCGTATATGTTATTTATTGAATTGTTGATGTTTGACAGCCCGATTGAGACTTTATGATGATCCTATTTTATAGTAAAAGCTTATTGAAATTGTCTTCATTCTTATAATTCCCATTGATTGGTGTTAAAAATTTATTATTTACTTTGAGGGAGCTTGAGGGTGAGGTTCAGATGTTATTTTAGGGAATATTCACATGATTTAAATGTTTAGGTCCTAATCCCATGATTGATATTGATTAGGATACTCGTTGAAATCCTTATAACTTGATTATTACACTCACCACTATTACTAGCCATGGTAACCTTTTGTAGTTAGAGGATAAGACCTAGAAATATTATTTTATAGTGGACTCACACCCCATATAATGGATCTAATGATAATATTAATGGTTCATGATATGGATGTTCAACCAGGAATGTGAGTGTGCATGAAACTAGTTTGTTTGAGACCTATGAGACTGTATGTAATCCCGATGATCAATCATGATGTATTATTATTATCTCGATTGTGGTGGAATCATTATTATATCTATTTTTTACCCATGAAATATGAATACATTATAATTGATACAAGATAGTTTTCCTTATCACTACATGGATACAAAGTTTCCTAGATTGATTGATTCTTTCTCTTGATTTATATGTTAATTTTTTTGAATTACTTAGATGTTATTTTATTATCTCTAGTAAAACTCTTGATATCAGGTACATTTTCTTTTTTTATATGAATCTATCTTGACAAACGGTTTTCAAATATTTTCATGAAATTTTTTTATTTTTCTATGGTGAAATGGAATGTTTTAAAGGATTGGTTTGATAAATGATTTTAAAACGTTTAAAACTCTATTTTTAAACTAAAATTATAACTCACTTTATTTTAATCTGCTTTGATACTATTTATATTACCTTATAAAGTAAATTCATATAATATTTGGTGGGATCCTACTAGGATCTATAGCTCACACCATTCTTGTACTATATGGTGTTTTAGCCTCTATGTTATTTTAGAAGGTGTTCAAACTCTCATATTCCTTTATGGGTTTGTTCATAGGTCACCGAGGGATGGTAACATAGGATATTTTGGGTGTTCATGGAACACTATAAGATGGGTGTTTGTTGTTTGTAAACATTTATTTTTTATAGCGTTTCTTAATACTTTGAGTTGTATGTACTGATTTGTTTATATGACATTCTTTCAACAGTGTAAATTGAATATTATTTCTATTGTGGGAGAAATCATTCCCAAAGGTTAATTATGGATTCCTAGGGTATTTTCACCATCCCATGAAGATCAAGAATTCTCTTTAGGTTGGTGGTGAAATGAATTTGATGTCGGTTTAGATAGAATTATGGTATGATTCATCACAAATTGTATCAAAGTAGTTATTTACAAGAAAGGAATTACTTCTCATTGAAAGAACTTATATTATTTTGGTTGAATCATTGTATAAAGTATTTGAAGAATGTTTTGAGATTCAAGATGTATTTTTTGAATAGGTTCTTGATCACCACTTATTCATGCTGATACTTGAGTTTCTAGTGAAAGTATGGACTTAATTATTTTTTTATTTATTGGTTTCATGAAGATAAATGGGTTATGGATTACTTATGATATTATATTATATTTTTGAAATGTATTAGGAAGTTTAGGATAGAAAAAAAAACATGACCATAACTACACTATGAATTTATTATATGGTAAACTATAAGGGATTAGTGTGACTGTTCTAGAAGTCAATTTATGAGTTATTATAAGTTTAGTGTGTGGTTTACCATCCCATGAAACCAAACCATGAACAGTTCTACCTTAACTCTAAACATGGTTTGCTATATTTTTTTCTTCAAAATAACCCCACTAAAGTGTGGTTAGTTTGGAGGGTTATTATTTTCATTGTAAATCGTTGGGATTGAAAATTTCAAGAACTTGTATAGTTGTTTTGTCTTTAATCACTTTGTTGTTTATTTTTAATACTTTGTGAAAACTAAATTTGTAGATTAAAAAATATTTATTGAGACCTTTGAGATTTATTTTAGATAAAATATCATGTTTTCTTATGATGTGTTTTTTTATGAAGAAATTATTTTCAAGGAAAATTTCGCGGTGTTCTAAATAATTTTTTATAAATAAATTTTTGTTTTTAATTGATTTAAAATGAGAATGGTTTTGGAAATTGTAAAATGGGTTTTTTTTTACTGTGAAATAATTTCGATGATATGGTAAAGTATTTTTGAAAACTATCATCAATTTATAACAATATTCTTTATTTTGAAAGGAAAGAGTAATGTTACATAAAATTTGAAATCATGTGCCCATTTAAATCTATGATACATTGTTAAATGTAGGTTGTGTACTTTATTTGAAAAAAATTATTCTACATTTGAGTTCATATTGATTTTTATGTTGATATACCTTTGTTTTGTGATGTTTAAAAATGTCTCCCAAAATTTTCTTCATGAAAGATAGAACATCCATTCTTATGTCTAGTTTTCAGAGTGTTCATTCGTGTTTGCTAGATGTGTTATCTCTCATCAATGATTCTACCCAAACTCCATATTGAGTGTTTCAGCTAGAGATCATCCGTAATTTATACCCAATATTTGACTTATTGTATTATTATACCCTTTCTTATAAAGGTTAATGAGGTTCTGTTTTGGTAGTAATGTGGATTGAAAATTTTGATGTTATATTTGATTCTCTCAATACACATGATGCTCTACGAGTCTAGTCTTTCAATTATTTATTTGATTAACCTAGACAAGAGTGGTTTTATGTTTTTATTCCATATTTTTTATATGAAATAATGCCTTGATAATTCTTAATTCTATTCTTTATTCATTGGTTGTATTGCGAGGAAGTAGAGAATGAGAAATTTACCATGTTCTTTGATTTCATTCATGTTGAGCTACTAGTTGTGGAGTATTAAATGAAATTCTATATTTTGATATGTTTATTACCTGATCTTGTTGACAATGACTTCTATAAGGATATATACTTTAGTAAATGTATTCTCACATATGTTAAACCTCCAAGACTACGGTTAGGTTGATCTCTTCTTTAGAGAAGCACAATAGGGATTTTCTTGATGAAGCGGTGCTAGTGAGACAACATAAAGGGAATAATTCATCATTAATGGTTGAGTAAAGAAAATATATTTAGGGAAATAATATTCCATAGATTTGTTTTTCAGTTTGGAGGAAATGTTCATTTAAGAGGTTGAATTTAAAATATATAATGTATTTTAGATGGTGTAGTCGTTTGTGTCACCTTAAGAGGTTCTGTAATTTGGGTGACTAGAAAGGTTTGTTTCAGTTGGGGATCATCAACTTCTAACTATGGGACAATATATGCATCGGGATAATAGGTCTCCAAGAATATGACTTAGAGTGATGATTTTCAAGAGGTGGAGGAGCTTTCGGTTTTTAGATGTAAATAATATTGATAAAAATCATTGTTTCTATTGTAAGATTATAAATTGTATGGGTTTTTCCTTATTATGTCATGTTTATTTTTGGAACCTTATTTTTTGGAACATTTTTGAGTGATATCTTATAGTTTTTTTTGGTCATTTTTATATTGATGATGTGATAATGTTTTTTTTTGAGATGTTTAGGGGTTTATTATTCATTGAAAACCCTTCCATTTCCTTCCATGGGTGACTCACTATGGTCTATGTTAGATACTATTTATTTTGATTATTTCTTCTTGGAATCCTCTTGTTTTTACTTTGATGGTTAGAGATAAGTTTTTATAGTTTTGAAGATATACCTTGAGAGAGTGTAGTGCCCCATTGTGCACTAACTTGGATGTCATATCTCTTTATGGTTATAATTGGATAGACCTTGGGAATATACTAATGTAACTAGAAATATGTGGATTTTTTATGGATGAGGCACTGAGAGGAACTAGTGTATTTTTTATTTGATCATCATGGGGTGAGGCATGGTGTGGAAAATCATATGTTACTATTGAGTGCGTACCCATGGTAGAAATCACTATTTGTTATATGACTCTCTTTTGAATGTTTTATCATAGATAGATGATGTGGGAATTATTTCTTAAATAAATCATGAGTTGTTAGGATGTGTTATTATTTTAAGTCTTTTAGTGTCATCCCTTATGTGTTCTCCTTGTAGAGTTTTTAAACAGTATTCTTAGGATCAAATTGGAATTATTTTTTTGTGTTAAATTTTTTTTGGAATCATTAAATAGTCGGGAAACCAATGCCATTTCTCCATTCCTTATTTGGTTTGGATAAGTCTGATAATATTGGTGGGTTGATATTAAAGTTATGGGTGACGTCTGCCTTTAGGGGAGTATCTCTTTTAGATTGTAGACCGTCCACCTCACAAGATGAGTAAGGGAGCCCTTATGTCATATTATTCTATATTTTGTAATGAAAGATTTTTTGGGGATTCAAATATCTATGTTTGGGTGGTTTTAACATCTTAATAATTGATTTTAGGTGTTTTGACCCATTTATTTTTGTATCCTTTGATTGGATCACTTTGTTGGTTGTTTGCATTGTTTTTCAGAGTTTTGTTTGATGGTTTTGGGCCTATTTATGGTTAGAGAATGGTTTAAAAAACCATGAATTCAAGACATTCGACCTTTAAAGTATCCCAAATGGGTAGGCATGGGTGGAACATGTTTAAAATAACCATGTAGTATAAATTTGATGTTATTCCATTCACCCTATTTGGGGAACATAGTTAGGAACACTTTTAGCACTAACTGTGAGACCTAACCTAGGAAACAATCTTGATGGGTTTTAATGATTTGAAAATTGTAATTAAAATCCTATAAACCCATAAATTAACCCTAAAATCCTCTCAATAAAACCATATTCTATCCATTGGGTTTTGGGATCCCTTTAATGATTTTATTCTCTCCAAACCACATATCTTCGTTGATGAAAGTGCCAGTCGAAGTGGTGATCCTCTTCATAAAATTTATTCTATAATTAGACTTCAGTATCAATTTTTATTTTTATTTTTTATTATAAGTTTTTATTATGGCATTTTTTTCCATTGGATCATGGTTTATTGATATGTAATTGTGGATCTAGGGTCTCTTCCCTTTTCTCCCAAGATCCCTCTTCCTAGATTCAGTGATTTCTATGAGAGGTGACATATATCTGATCTTTTGTGGTTGAATTTCGGATTTCCCAAGTTGGTGTATCTATAATTTTCCTTATTCCTATAATTAATTGTTTTTTGATAATTAATAGATACAAGTTTCTAAATTTCTAACACATGTTATATGAATGTTTTTTCTTAAATTTTTAATGATTTCTTCTTTGTACCTTTTCTATTTGTAACACCCCAAGCTTCTACGGTATGTTTCCCTTTGAATAATGTGATAGCGTGTGTTGTACGCAACCTCGAGTTCTAACACACACCACAACTAATTAAACTAGCCGTTGTGAATAGTAATACCTAATTTTTGAAATTATATATATTTTATATTTGAAAATGGACTTCATTTTTGGACTCGGAATATCGAATTTAGCCTAAGGTGAAATTTTGGTACTTTTCGGATAACTTTCATATTTTGATGAATAGTGAAAATTACTAAATTTTAATTAAAAACAACTTTTTTAATCAAAATAAGTAATAGTGATAAATTATGAATTTGAGTGGTTTTAAAGTATATTTAGAATATATTTTTACCATTTAATATAATGTTGGTCATTGGACATAATTTTACAATTAAACCGAACATAAACAAGTGTCAATCTTTTGGTAGTTATTATCTCTTAAAAACACGCTTTTTGTTTTGACAGCGGGAATTAATTTTAAATTAATTTCTGCCACTTCTGTGTTTTGAATTTAGAAAAATGGATTCCATATTTGGAATCAGGATGTTCAAATTGTGTAAATAGGTAACTTTTATTTTTAGACATTTTGAATAATTACTGCGGTAAATATTTTATTTACCATGGTTAAGGGTAAATCCGGTAAATAAGGGTTAAAAAAAATAATATTATAATAATACTAAATTACCCTAAAACGTGTCTTAACCCTATTGGTTGATACATAGTCGACCATGGGCATCTTTGAGTCTATTTTGGGACCCCATGGATCCACTTGTAAGTGATAATGACACTTTATTTTAATTAAGTCAAAATGAATACAAAAATGACACAAGCATACATCTTTTAGAAGAACAATTTTTACATAGGGTTATACATGTTGGATTTTCGATTATAAATATTAATTAGAAATATAAAAAGATTTCCTACATAATGATGTTTTATTTATAATTTTTAGACATTAAATAATTTATTTTATTTATGACACAATGATGATGCAGTAATTACTATTATAGTGAAAAATTAAAATAATTGATATTATAAATACCCAAATAAATATAATATGAAACTTTTAATGAATTAAACTAATTTTCTAGGATAATATGAGATATTAGGATTGATTTAATTGACTTTGTTCTAAGTAATCAATCTGTTATGAGTTTCACAAAAATCAACTATTGAATAGTGTCAAAATTGACATAAAACAGTTCTTAAAACAAATATTATATTATTAATTGATATTAAATTCCTAAAAATCTAAGGTTCGGCCAAGAGACTTATATTATGATAGGTTAATCATTAATGGACCACTTGGGGGTCGCTTGGATGTATATAGTAAGTTTATTAACCATATTATATAAAAATACAAAGAGACATTGTAAAAGTGAAACTAATTAACTTAGAGTTAATACTTAAAGATAAGGTTAATATAAGTACCCAAACCTGTCTAAATTCTATTGGTTGAGTGTTTTTCGACCTATCCCCACCATAACCTTTGAATAATCAACTTTGGAGCCATTAGAAACCGAATATGAATTTATTATAAATTAATATTTCTAGCTTTTCCAAAGGTGCCCCTCACCCCTCTTATAAAAGGGCACTCCTCCTTCTCTTTTCTTCACACCTTCAAAGCCTTTTGGTTCGGCCAAACTCTGCCCAAATACTCTCCCAACATCCCTCACTACAACCTAGAGGCCTTAGTTTGATCAGAAAGCCAACCTAAGGAGCCCTTTTGATCAAATCAAAAGGAAGAACCCGAAGAAGAGGTAATGATTTCACCACCCTTTTCTAAGTTCATTTCTTCTTCCACTTCTTATTCCTTTGTTCTTACCATTCTAAAATAATAACTCCAGTATCTCACATATACTGTGATGTTATTATAAGTATGGTACAACCATATTCAGTATTCTATCCACCCTTTGAATAACATGTCACCATACGTGCGTACGTACGGCTTACCGTCTCCACGTCGTGGTGTAATTGTTATTCAATATAATATTATTTGGATGGGTATAATAATGATGTGTAACTCATGTAAATAATAAATATAACATGTTAATGATTCTGTATATATGATATACCATTCATTTATATATTATTTTAATATCAAAAGAATGATATTGTCGCTCGTGCGTACGTACGGACTACCGTCTCCACGAACGCGATGAGATTCATTCTCCATCGTATCCATTCAAGTATAATTATCATTTTATGATTTAAAAATGATGTTTAAGGACTTGATATCATTCTGGATATGAATAAGATACAACAAACATGGCTTATGTAACAAAACACATAAAAGAAAATGAGTAAGTTAACACCCGAAACAATGATAATTCTAAGATATTATTAATAAATCAATGTTAAAAGATCATATATGATATCATATTAATATATATGATTCTTGTATAATTTAATAACAATTATTTCACCATTATACAGGAGGTTAACCTACCCCAACCAAGGAAAAGTACAAGGTAAGGGTTATTTCACAATCTCTTCTTTATCCGAGGTTGTTTATACGTAATAATCTACTGGGATCTCGTTATCATCCACATCCATGTTTCTTCGAAATGTATTTCAAAACATTTTTACTATTTACAAGAATATGGGTTAAAGTCATTTATACCCTTGTTTGACTTTTTATAAGAGGTTTATAAAGGAATCTTTCCGTCGTTTTTAAAACAAGGTCCTTTTTAACCTTTTCGACGGAATTGAGGTAAGAATGTTTTTTTTAACTTATACGGCGGGTGCGGTTATTTTACGCCGTTATAAAATCTTTAAAGCTTTCCTTACAAGCTTATAAGAATATTTTCAAAGAAAATGTTTTATTTTATATGGATCTTAAATGATTTCAAAATAAAAGGAGATATTTCTTTAAAAAGAATTTTGATTTCATCTATGTCAACATCCTTTGATGGATTTTAAGATTATTTGAAGTTGATTTATTATGATACAAAACTTCTATATTGTATTGAAGGTTTTGTGATATGTTTGACTGTGGATGTGCTATTTTTATACCATTCATAGTTTATTGTGAAAGTATTGACATTTCGTATGCTAGTTTTAATACGAATGTTTATGTTATGTTTAAACCTTTTCATATGGGAATGCATTGGACTTAATAAGTGACGGGTGGAGCCCGCTATAGCTCCTCGATGCATCGGTAGGTCTCATGAGACAAACTAGTGTCTTGGCACAAGGCCTTGACAAAATCTTATTTTTAGTCTTGGCACGAGGCCTTGGCTATGTGGTTATGATAGTCTGGCATTATGCATTCCAACATTATGAAAGTGGTTTTTGATATTTCATGTGATTATTCGATTAGTAGAATATCCATGTGAACAAGTAAATGGCATTATTTCATTTTACTTTTGCCATACTATGTTGAAGTTCAATTTTAAAAGGCTTTTGTTTTAGTAATTCATTGCCTTAAATGTTTATGCTTATTTTGAATGTTCCGCTATATTGTTATCCTTACTGGGCATTTGAGCTCACCCCTTTTCTATGTTTTATTTTTCCCAGGTAGTGAAGAAGTAATTTATGAATGACTTGCAGGGATATTATGAGGGGTTAATAGTGTGGATTGTGGAAACATTATGTTGTTGTATTAGTTTTTCACTTTGAAATGTAATGTAAAACTTATGAATATATCTAGTGTTTCCAAGGCTACTAAACCAATCGGTCTTTCGGGATTTGATCTTTCTTGTGATCATGCCAATGTTATGTAATTAATGCACCGACTCTGGGTAGCTGGGGTCGGGGCGTTACAGTTGGTATCAGAGGAAGTTTAGTACAAACCTTGGAAACTAGATTTAGATAAACTCTGATTAGAGCACGTAGACCTAAGATGAACTTTGAGGATTAGTATAGAAGAACTTCCTAGAATTTTGGTATTGTAGAGATTTTGTGAGTTTTCCGAGCAATACATCCCTGTCTGGATACGAGCAGGTAGAGGCGGCTCTGGCACAGATGTACCTAGGGGTAAAACCCGAAAACACCTCTTTGAGCTAGACTCGAACGGGAACTGGTGCACGACAACGGGCCTTGCTGCACTCTTGGTTACGACACTCCCGGGGGATATGCTTAGGATAACTCTCATTATCTTTACAAATAATTATGAAGGGTTTATGAGTATATACTTCCTCAAAGAAAACATTTTTATGATTATGGATTATATCCATAAATAGTTCAATTTATGTTAAGTGTTTTATAAGTATGGGATTATGTATTTTGATTCATAAACTGATCTAGTTTATGCCATTGTTTAGAAATGGTGCCTAGTGGAAGAAATGGAAACCGTATCAATGCACGCACTCCATATAGGGATTTCCCTCCTGCTCAAGATAATTATAGTGGGGCTGGTGATGCAACTGGTGCTGATCAGCTAATCACCATACTGGGACAACTTACTCAGGTTATGAATAATAACCTTACCCGTATGGAGCACCCTGATCCGCAGCGTGGAGGATCAATGTTAGATCGATTCATGAGGCAACAACCACCAACGTTCAATGGGAATACAAATCCCTTAGTAGCTGAGCAATGGATATTTTCCCTAGAGAAAATATTTCAGGCTTTGGGGAGCAGTGAAAGGGAAAAAGTTATCATGGCAGTTTACCGCCTCACTGGAGATGCTGATCAATGGTGGTCATTGATTCAAAATACGAAAGAAGATGATGAAGTGTCAAATATGGAGTGGAGGGAGTTCAAAGAGCTGTTTTTAGAAAAATACTTCCCTCGCGACCATCGAGCAGATATGGAAAGGCAATTTCTGAGTCTGAGACAAAAGGAGGATGAGGATGTCACAAAGTATGAGGCTAACTTTACAAGGTTAGCGAGGTACGCTGGTGATTATATTCGCAACCCAAGAAGTAAGATTGATCGTTTCTTTGATGGGTTAAAACCATTTCTCCGTCGAGCATTAGTCTCACAATCCTTTTCATCGTACGAAGACATTGTCTCATGTGCTATAAAGACCGAAAAGGAATTCTCTAAGTCTTATGACTTTAAAGCAAAGCAAGAGAAGAAGAGACCTACTGATCAATCTGGGAATGGAAATAAGGGGAAGAAGGGAAAGGTTGAATATACATCTTGTGGTAAGTGCGGGAAGAAACACCCCGGTGCTTGCCTGAAGGGAATGGGAGTCTGTTACAAGTGTGGTGAAAAAGGCCACCAAGCTCATGATTGCAAGGGGAAGAAGGAAGCCACCAACGTTCAGTGCTACAATTGCAGGGAGATGGGGCATTATGCAAATGCATGTCCTAAGCGTCAGGAGAACTTACCTCAGAAAAGGCCAAGGGATCAAGGCCAGGCTTTTGCTATCACTACTGCTGAGGTAGAAGCTCCGAAAGACGTGGTGGAAGGTAATTTAATGGTTTCCTCAAGTTTAGCAAATGCATTATTTGATTCTGGATCATCGCATTGTTTCATATCTTCCCAGTTTGCTAAGAAAATTAGATATTTCCAATTTGATTTAATAAGGGAGTTGTCAGTTAAAACTCCTAAGGGAAGTATCGTTGCAACAAAGTTTTGTGAATCAGTCCCCATTAGAGCACATAAATTTTCTTTATCTGCTGATTTCATCGTCATACCTATGATTGAGTTTGATATAATCCTCGGTATGGACTGGCTTTCGGACTATGATGCGAAGATTTATTGTAAGAAGAAAGAGGTTACGATTCTTGATGATAATGATAAGGAGCACCTTATTTTTAGAGCAGAATCGTCACCACCTAATTCTTATTTAGACCCACCCCCAGTAGCTCAACTTAATTCAATTATTGGGGAGGAAGAGAATGAAGTAACTATCGGTGAGGAAAGGAATGTTCAAATAGAGGATGTACCTGTTGTGAAAGAATTTGTAGATGTATTTCCGGAAGATTTACCTGGACATCCTCCAGAACGAGAAGTTGAGTTTTCTATTGATTTGATTCCTGGATCAAGGCCTATATCGAAGACCCCTTATAGAATGGCCACTGTAGAGTTAGTCGAACTAAAGAAACAACTAGAGGAATTGAGTAATAAGGGATTTATTCGCCCTAGTGTTTCTCCATGGGGAGCCCCTGTTCTTTTTGTTAAAAAGAAAGATGGATCTATGAGGTTATGTATCGACTACAGGGAGATCAATGCTATAACAATAAAGAACAAGTATCCCCTACCTCGTATTGATGATTTATTTGACCAACTGCATGGAGCTCAATACTTTTCAAAGATTGACCTTCGATCTGGATACCATCAGTTGTGTGTGAAGAAGGAAGACATTCCGAAAACAGCATTTCGAACCAGGTATGGGCATTACGAGTTTACTGTAATGCCGTTTGGATTGACTAATGCACCATCTGTATTCATGGATCTAATGAATAGAGTTTTCAAGGAGTATCTCGATGAATTTGTGGTGGTATTTATTGATGATATCTTGGTATACTCCAAAACCTACGAAGATCATGAAAATCACTTGCGCATTATCTTGAAGACTCTAAGGAGGCATGAATTATATGGGAAGTTTAGCAAGTGTGAATTCTGGCTTCAGGAGATTTCTTTTCTTGGCCATATTGTCTCTAAAGATGGAATCTCTGTTGATCCTTCTAAGACCAAAGCAATCCAAGAATGGCCAGCACCTACGAGTATAACTGAGGTACGTAGTTTTATTGGTTTGGCAGGTTATTATCGACGTTTCGTCCAGAATTTTGCCCGATTGGCTAACCCATTAACGAAGCTCACACGTAAAGGGGTTAAATTTGTTTGGACAAAAGAGTGTGAAGAATGTTTCGAAGAACTGAAGAGAAGATTAGTCAATGCTCCTATATTGACTCTACCATCGGGGAATGATGGGTTCGTTATTTATAGTGATGCATCGAAGAAAGGACTTGGCTGTGTCCTTATGCAGAATGATAGAGTTATTGCCTATGCATCACGACAGTTGAAAATTCATGAACAAAACTATCCTACTCATGATCTCGAGTTAGCAGCAGTGATCTTTGCTTTGAAAATATGGAGGCACTACCTCTATGGTGAAAAATGTGAGATTTATACTGATCACAAGAGTTTGAAGTATATTTTCTCACAAAAAGAACTCAACATGAGGCAAAGGAGATGGCTTGAATTACTCAAGGATTATGATTGTACGATACACTACCACCCAGGGAAGGCAAACAAGGTGGCAGATGCTTTGAGTAGAAAAGACAATGGAGTTTTGAACAATATGAGAATTGAAAGGGATCCAATTATCATGGAGCTAGTGAAGATGGACATGGGAATAACCAGGGAAGGTGAAACATCAATGCTTTTTCAAATGGTTGCCAAACCATCTTTACTAGAAAGGATTAAGAGTTCTCAGACTGATGATGAAGAATTACAAAAGAAGATTAAAGTTGTGAATGATGGGAGATTGAGAGACTTTGTGTATGAAGATGGAATTTTGAAATTCGGGAAGAGACTTTGTGTTCCCGATTTACCTGATCTGAAAAGGGAATTGTTGGATGATGCTCATAGTTCCAATTTCTCTATACACCCTGGGAGCACCAAAATGTATAGAGATTTGAAGGAACATTTTTGGTGGGACAACATGAAGAGGGAGATTGCTGATTTTGTGTCAAGATGTATGGTTTGTCAACAAGTGAAAGCTGGAAGGCAACAGCCTGGAGGAGTCATGCAACCTCTTCCCATACCGGAGTGGAAATGGGACAATATTACGATGGACTTTGTCATGGGGCTACCAAAGACTCCTAGAAGGAACGATGCAATATGGGTTATTGTTGATCGTCTTACCAAGTCAGCACATTTTCTTGCTATAAGAGAAGATCTACCCCTGGAACGTCTAGCAAGACTATACATTAATGAAGTTGTGAGACTTCATGGTGTACCCCTATCGATTGTTTCTGATCGTGATCCCCGTTTTACTTCAAGATTCTGGAAAAGTCTTCAGAAATCCCTGGATACTGAACTTCATTTGAGCACTGCTTACCACCCTCAGACAGACGGACAATCAGAACGGACTATTCAAACCTTAGAAGACATGTTGAGATCTTGCTCACTTGATTTTCAGGGTATGTGGGATCAATATTTACCTCTGGTAGAATTTTCCTATAACAATAGCTTCCATTCGAGTATTCAGATGGCACCATATGAAGCGTTATACGGAAAGAGATGCCGTACACCAACCTGTTGGGATGACGTTGGTGAAAGAAAACTTGTAGGCCCAGAACTGGTGGAGGAAACGGTGGAAAAGGTGAAAGTAATCCAAAATCACATCAAAGTAGCTCAAAGTAGGCAGAAGAGCTATGCCGATAATCGAAGGAAGGATTTGGAATTTCAAGTCGGTGATCATGTTTTCCTGAAGGTATCTCCGTGGAAGGGAGTCATACGTTTTGGTAAGAAAGGTAAATTGAGTCCCAGGTACATCGGACCTTTCGAAATTCTAGAACGAATTGGCGCTGTAGCTTACCGATTGGCAATGCCGCCAAGTCTCTCCAAAGTTCACGATGTATTCCACGTATCTCTGTTGAGGAAATACATGCCTGACCCAACGCATGTACTCACCTATGAAGATTTAGAACTGGAACCCGATCTGTCTTATTGCGAAGAGCCCATCAAGATTCTTGATACGAGAGAACAAGTGCTGAGAAACCGGACGACGCGTCTGGTAAAAGTTTTGTGGAGGAATCATAAGATGGAAGAGGCAACGTGGGAACCCGAGGAACTTATGATGAAGAACCACCCGAGTCTTTTTATGCAGTAATACCCTAGAAATTGCGAGGACGCAATTATTTGAAGGAGGGGAGAATGTAACACCCCAAGCTTCTACGGTACGTTTCCCTTTGAATAATGCGATAGCGTGTGTTGTACGCAACCTCGAGTTCTAACACACACCACAACTAATTAAACTAGCCGTTGTGAATAGTAATACCTAATTTTTGAAATTATATATATTTTATATTTGAAAATGGACTTCATTTTTGGACTCGGAATATCGAATTTAGCCTAAGGTGAAATTTTGGTACTTTTCGGATAACTTTCATATTTTGATGAATAGTGAAAATTACTAGATTTTAATTAAAAACAACTTTTTTAATCAAAATAAGTAATAGTGATAAATTATGAATTTGAGTGGTTTTAAAGTATATTTAGAATATATTTTTACCATTTAGTATAATTTTGGTCATTGGACATAATTTTACAATTAAACCGAACATAAACAAGTGTCAATCTTTTGGTAGTTATTATCTCTTAAAAACACGCTTTTTGTTTTGACAGCGGGAATTAATTTTAAATTAATTTCTTCCACTTCTGTGTTTTGAATTTAGAAAAATGGATTCCATATTTGGAATCAGGATGTTCAAATTGTGTAAATAGGTAACTTTTATTTTTAGACATTTTGAATAATTACTGCGGTAAATATTTTATTTACCATGGTTAAGGGTAAATCCGGTAAATAAGGGTTAAAAAAATAATATTATAATAATACTAAATTACCCTAAAACGTGTCCTAACCCTATTGGTTGATACATAGTCGACCATGGGCATCTTTGGGTCTATTTTGGGACCCCATGGATCCACTTGTAAGTGATAATGACACTTTATTTTAATTAAGTCAAAATGAATACAAAAATGACACAAGCATACATCTTTTAGAAGAACAATTTTTACATAGGGTTATACATGTTGGATTTTCGATTATAAATATTAATTAGAAAGATAAAACGATTTCCTACATAATGATGTTTTATTTATAATTTTTAGACATTAAATAATTTATTTTATTTATGACACAATGATGATGCAGTAATTACTATTATAGTGAAAAATTAAAATAATTGATATTATAAATACCCAAATAAATATAATATGAAACTTTTAATGAATTAAACTAATTTTCTAGGATAATATGAGATATTAGGATTGATTTAATTGACTTTGTTCTAAGTAATCAATCTGTTATGAGTTTCACAAAAATCAACTATTGAATAGTGTCAAAATTGACATAAAAGAGTTCTTAAAAAAAATATTATATTATTAATTGATATTAAATTCCTAAAAATCTAAGGTTCGGCCAAGAGACTTATATTATGATAGGTTAATCATTAATGGACCACTTGGGGGTCTCTTGGATGTATATAGTAAGTTTATTAACCATATTATATAAAAATACAAAGAGACATTGTAAAAGTGAAACTAATTAACTTAGAGTTAATACTTAAAGATAAGGTTAATATAAGTACCCAAAACTGTCTAAATTCTATTGGTTGAGTGTTTTTCGACCTATCCCCACCTTAAACTTTGAATAATCAACTTTGGAGCCATTAGAAACCGAATATGAATTTATTATAAATTAATATTTCTAGCTTTTCCAAAGGTTCCCCTCACCCCTCTTATAAAAGGGCACTCCTCCTTCTCTTTTCTTCACACCTTCAAAGCCTTTTGGTTCGGCCAAACTCTGCCCAAATACTCTCCCAACATCCCTCACTACAACCTAGAGGCCTTAGTTTGATCAGAAAGCCAACCTAAGGAGCCCTTTTGATCAAATCAAAAGGAAGAACCCGAAGAAGAGGTAATGATTTCACCACCCTTTTCTAAGTTCATTTCTTCTTCCACTTCTTCTTCCTTTGTTCTTACCATTCTAAAATAATAACTCCAGTATCTCACATATACTGTGATGTTATTATAAGTATGGTACAACCATATTCAGTATTCTATCCACCCTTTGAATAACATGTCACCATACGTGCGTACGTACGGCTTACCGTCTCCACGTCGTGGTGTAATTGTTATTCAATATAATATTATTTGGATGGGTATAATAATGATGTGTAACTCATGTAAATAATAAATATAACATGTTAATGATTCTGTATATATGATATACCATTCATTTATATATTATTTTAATATCAAAAGAATGATATTGTCGCTCGTGCGTACGTACGGACTACCGTCTCCACGAACGCGATAAGATTCATTCTCCATCGTATCCATTCAAGTATAATTATCATTTTATGATTTAAAAATGATGTTTAAGGACTTGATATCATTCTGGATATGAATAAGATACAACAAACATGGCTTATGTAACAAAACACATAAAAGAAAATGAGTAAGTTAACACCCGAAACGATGATAATTCTAAGATATTATTAATAAATCAATGTTAAAAGATCATATATGATATCATATTAATATATATGATTCTTGTATAATTTAATAACAATTATTTCACCATTATACAGGAGGTTAACCTACCCCAACCAAGGAAAAGTACAAGGTAAGGGTTATTTCACAATCTCTTCTTTATCCGAGGTTGTTTATACGTAATAATCTACTGGGATCTCGTTATCATCCACATCCATGTTTCTTCGAAATGTATTTCAAAACATTTTTACTATTTACAAGAATATGGGTTAAAGTCATTTATACCCTTGTTTGACTTTTTATAAGAGGTTTATAAAGGAATCTTTCCGTCGTTTTCAAAACAAGGTCCTTTTTAACCTTTTCGACGGAATTGAGGTAAGAATGTTTTCTTTAACTTATACGGCGGGTGCGGTTATTTTACGCCGTTATAAAATCTTTAAAGCTTTCCTTACAAGCTTATAAGAATATTTTCAAAGAAAATGTTTTATTTTATATGGATCTTAAATGATTTCAAAATAAAAGGAGATATTTCTTTAAAAAGAATTTTGATTTCATCTATGTCAACATCCTTTGATGGATTTTAAGATTATTTGAAGTTGATTTATTATGATACAAAACTTCTATATTGTATTGAAGGTTTTGTGATATGTTTGACTGTGGATGTGCTATTTTTATACCATTCATAGTTTATTGTGAAAGTATTAACATTTCGTATGCTAGTTTTAATACGAATGTTTATGTTATGTTTAAACCTTTTCATATGGGAATGCATTGGACTTAATAAGTGACGGGTGGAGCCCGCTATAGCTCCTCGATGCATCGGTAGGTCTCATGAGACAAACTAGTGTCTTGGCACAAGGCCTTGACAAAATCTTATTTTTAGTCTTGGCACGAGGCCTTGGCTATGTGGTTATGATAGTCTGGCATTATGCATTCCAACATTATGAAAGTGGTTTTTGATATTGCATGTGATTATTCGATTAGTAGAATATCCATGTGAACAAGTAAATGGCATTATTTCATTTTACTTTTGCCATACTATGTTGAAGTTCAATTTTAAAAGGCTTTTGTTTTAGTAATTCATTGCCTTAAATGTTTATGCTTATTTTGAATGTTCCGCTATATTGTTATCCTTACTGGGCATTTGAGCTCACCCCTTTTCTATGTTTTATTTTTCCCAGGTAGTGAAGAAGTAATTTATGAATGACTTGCAGGGATATTATGAGGGGTTAATAGTGTGGATTGTGGAAACATTATGTTGTTGTATTAGTTTTTCACTTTGAAATGTAATGTAAAACTTATGAATATATCTAGTGTTTCCAAGGCTACTAAACCAATCGGTCTTTCGGGATTTGATCTTTCTTGTGATCATGCAAATGTTATGTAATTAATGCACCGACTCTGGGTAGCTGGGGTCGGGGCGTTACACTATTTTAATTGAACATGGCATGAATTGAATGGTTATGATCTGGATATCTCTCACCTTTTTGTAATTTTTTAAATTCCATGATTTTTTGGATTTATTTTTCAAGGAAATTGAAAGCTTTATTTTGTGAAATTGAGGGATTCAGACCATGTTTTTATTCCTAATATGAAATAACATTATTTGATTGAAATGTGTTATACTATTTTATGTTTTATAAATATTTTTAAATGATTAAATTTTTTAATTGAACAAAATACATATTTTAATGATGTTACCCCTTTTTTAAAATGGATGTTCCTACGTAATTTGAAAATATAAATTTATTCATCTATAAAGAGTGTCTAGACCAATGTTTTTAATTAATATTAAGTATTTTTAAATTTTGAAACTTCCTTGAATTAATTTCAGATATTTTGAATGAAATGATTGATTTAATGTCCCATTTGGCATTACCACGTTTATTTGTAAATGGAAGTAGTTATGAGAACCCTTTTTATGGTTGAAATTGAATAAAATGTTTTTAATTGAAATTTTGATGTTTGATAGCTCAGTAGGAACTTTTTGAGGACCCTATATTTTAATAATAAATTATTTTAATTTTAATGAAACTTTTTATTTCCATTGATGGGTGTTAGAAAAGGGATTATTTACATTGAGAGAGGTTAGGGTAGAGAGTTAAATGTGATTTGAGGTCATGTTCCCATGATTGAAATATTGATGGAATGATTCCATGATTGATATTGATAAGGATACTATTATGATCCTCATAAATTGATTATCTTACTCACTTATTTGACTAGTTAAGGGAACCTTGGTAGATAGATGAGATGACCTAGATGTATTCTTTTCTAGTGGAATCATACCTTATCTGATGGATCCATAGAGATCATGAATGGTTTAGGATATCGATGGTCAATCATGCTGTATTTTATTTTCTTAACTATGAGGGAATCACTATAATATTATATTTGTACCCAGGAAATCAAAATACATGGTACTCGATGAAAGATACTGTTCACTATCACTCCTTGGAATTGAATTTTTCTTGCTTGAATGATTATTTCTCTTGATTGATCTATTTCATTATGTGATGTACCTTGTCTCTATTTTATTGAATCTTATACAACACTTATTATTATGTGTATGTTCTTAA
This sequence comes from Viscum album, assembly GCA_963277665.1. NCBI lineage: Eukaryota > Viridiplantae > Streptophyta > Magnoliopsida > Santalales > Viscaceae > Viscum > Viscum album. The sequence continues at coordinate 849,468,509 of OY728138.1, read as the reverse complement.
TTTTGTTTCCTAATATGAATTTAACTATTGAAATGATTATCAATGATTTTGAATAAAAATATTAGTTTTTAAATAATAAAATGGAAGGTTTTATATTTTTGGTTGATAAATTAAGTTTAAATGTTTATAAATATATTTTTTATACTAATATTCATACTATATTATTTTTATTCCTCTATTAAAATATTTTAATTACCTTTTTTAGTGGTTATATATAATATTTGGTTGAATCCTACTAGGATATATAGCTCAGACCCTGCTTGTAAGTTTTCATGGTTTCATATTATATGTTCTAATAGAATGTTATAATAATCTCTTATTTATTTTTGGTTTCAAGATTAGGTGACTGAGGGTGGGAAACATGGGACATGGTGGGTGGTTATGGAGCATTGGGAGGGGTATGAATTTATTTTTTCAGTGATGTTTCAATATAATACTTTGATTATTGTTTTCTATTGAGGGGTAAATCATTACTAAATGTTACTTTTTGATAACCAGGTTTTTTTCTTGGACAATGGAGATTGTTAAATCTCTTTCGGCTTGTGGAGAATTGACTTAGATATTAGTTTATATTGAATATGAGTTGGTTCGTCAAATATATCTTTATAATTAATTAAGAATACTCAAAATATCCATTACTCTTATCATTATCCCATTTTTTATTATTAACACAATTTATATCACATTTAATATTAATCATATTCCTTATGGTTCACTCTATTGACTAAAACCAAAGAGCATAGCATGTGAAAAAATATTCCTAGTGGGAAACCACATAATCATGTAAATGAATTTTAGGATGTCTAAATTCTTAAATATTATTTACAATATATAGTACTTTATGTTTAAACTAAGTCATCCATATTCACCATCTATTTAAATCCTTCATAATGGTTTTTAAATAGTTTCTTGAATTTTTAAACCATATCCCCCAAGAGTGTTAAACTAGGCATGTAGTAAGGAATTTTTATCATACACTTGGTGATGATTAATTCTATATCAATGTTCCCTTTTCATTGTTATTACCCCTAATTACCTCAATTATAGATCAACATACACTTTTAGTATCAATATAGGTATGCGATTTCTTAAAAACTACTTTCTTTATAATTAGCAAAATTACATAGAATTTTCCTATATTTTAACTCATCCTTTTAATTATACTTATACATTTCCATAAAATTATCCTTATAAATAACCCTAAGGATATCACTAATTTTTTTATCATCATAGTTTCCAGAATATAGATAAACTGTTATATAATACCAACAGTAACATCCTCAAACTTTTCATACTAAAATATTACATATTATTAGATGAATATTCATTTCATAACATAACAATCCCCACAAAAATCATTTAGGTTTAGTGCCTCTGGAAACTTTAACACCTAAATAATGGTCCATAGGTGATCTACATTCACTCCAACTAAGTTACCTATAACTAGAATAGTTATTAGGAATATCATAGATAATACATTTCATCATAACCTAGGGAAAGGAAACCAAACAAAGGGTGATCTCGTATTCCCAGTAAGGTTAAAAAAGGGATATATCAACCTATCAAGAGAATAATGGTATGAGAACATGAGAATAAAATATGAAAACCATACCATGCATATAATTTATTATAAACATCTGTGGTGGAATAAATACTAGTAGTTCATAAGACATGAATCATAATGGAAAGAAATATCATGAACCATGGGGACATAACTTTGGAATAAGTCATATATTTTTTCCCATACATAGAAGAATAGAAAATCATTTCCTTAGTAGAGTAAGTATTATATCAAAGACTATTATATGGGAATGGGTTCTATAGAGACCCAAGCATGACGTACATGGACATTACATAAATTTTTTAGAATAATTAATACATAAAAAGAACCAACAATAAAGGACTATAATAGTTTAGTGTCATTGGAAACTTGGACATAATCTTCTAATCATAGTGAAAGATCTTCAACATCTCCCATAAAGAACTTACCTTCTTATTTTCATACCTAAAACGTTTTTTTAAATCCTGTGGAAAAAGAAAACATAAAAATGGTGAGCTCAAATTCTTAGTAAGCATATGCATAGAGAAAATTAAACAAACCATATACATTTGAACATGAAAAAAACATGAACATAAAGTCTAAATATCAAAATCATGAGTTGTGAAATTAATCATGGCAGTACATAAGGCATAGATCGTAGTGGAACATCAATAATGATAAAATAGAATGGGAATAAAACATGTAATTGTGTAAAAACATTAAGTACATGATATTACAACCATAGTAGACAATGCATTGCTGCCAAGACCATCATAGTGGACAAATTCAATTTTTGAACTGGGTTTACTTGTCGTCCCAGCCCTGTATTACTAAACCGGATTCACTTGTCGTTCCAGCCATGTCTATCTAATGAGATATAAATCTTTACCCAATGCATTGGGGGTATATGTAGATTCCACCCATCTCATAATGAAATCATTCTTAATTGTTCCACAAAATAAACATAAATCATTCATCATAACCTAAAGAATAAAATGGGTTTCATAAACATCATCCCATCTTAACATAATACATATAAAAAATGGATATAATTTCATTATAAGAAAAGTGAAACCATGTAAATCATAGAGGAATTATACGTGAAACATAAACATATGAAATAATGTCATCTTAGTTAGAAAATGGTTTTGATAAAACACTTGAAATGAATTCTTTATGAAAATATCCTTTCTTCTTCATAATCATTTTCTTTTCACAAAATGCAATGCAATTTTAAAGGCAAAGGATTTTGTTGAAAATAGTCATGAAAAATTATGGAGAAAGATTCCTGAAAATAAGGCATTATAAAACTGTAAAAATCCATTCATGCCGTATAAGTTAAAAAAACATCCTCCTCTTACTTTTAACGGAAAAGTCAAAAAGTGCCACGTATGGTAAACAAAGGCAAGATTCCTTCCGTAACACAAAGTAAAAGTCAACATGGGTAAACATGAATTTAAAAATACATATAATAATGTTAAACACTTTATGAAAACATTTTTATGGACATGTATGAAAAATATAACCCCATTAAATACTTACGAATAAACAATATTGGATATGGAAGAGATTGGAATAATTATCCCTTTCGTTATGTCCAATTTCTTCTGTATGTTTCTGAAAATCCAATAAAGTGGTTTTAAACTTATTATTAACTTGTAAAAGAACCATAATAATACTAATGATATCATATATTATTCACTTATGACTTTATATTACCTGTTATTTTGTCAATTCCTTGTTAAAGCAGCATTTTGGGTAAAATCGTTTCATTTATCATACGTATTTGGACTTGTTGTTCTTGATATTATTAATTATATCTTGATTTACATAAATCCAAAATTTAAATCATGATTTATATATAACATATATATTCATCATATAAATATATATGGTATATCAATAAATGGAATGAAATACACCATTCATGGAAATGGTAGGTCGTACATACGCATGAACGCTGTATTCGTTTCCTTATTGAATTAAATGGAATTAATTAAATGAAAAATATATTCACATAAATAGAGTATCATTATTATTTCATACCTTTCACGATTATTTATTATATATACTTTATAATCATTCTTGAATGGTTAACATGGAGAATGAATCTCATCATGTCATGGAGACTGTAATCCGTACGTAGGCACGAGCGATGATATCGTTCCCATAATTATTGAATGGAATTGGGGTGGATTATATAATATATCAGAAAAATTATGATGTTATAATAAAAATATATAGTTATTATTTACACCATTATACCCATCCAAGTAAGGTGGTGGTAGAAAAACAGATTACACCATGGCGTAGAGACGGTATTCTGTACATATGCACACACGGTGATTTCGTTTTCCGTAAGATGAAAAGAAGGTGAAATAGGTTTGTTTCATATTTATAATATAATATAAGTATATTAGTGATAATGATTTTATTACTTTATGATGAAACAAATAAGTAAGAGGGTGTAGAATAAGAATGAAATTTGAAAGAATCGGTAGAAGAGATTACTTCTTCCTCGGCGTGCCTCTTTTAAACTTCTTCTTAGAGCACTATAGTTGGTCTTTTGATAAGATCAGAACCTCTATGATATAACTAGATATGTTGAGAAGAGAAATGGGCAGAGTTTTTTCGATCTTGATGGCTCAAATTTGAGTTAATAGGAGAGGGTGGAGGTGCCCTTTTATAAGGGAGGAGAGGGTCACTTTGGGAAACCTCTAAAATATTAATTTATAATAAACCCAAACCCCACATAAAAAGTTAAAAAGAGAATATAATATGGATATTTGATAATATGGGGTTTTAATATCATCAAAAAATTAAATTTAGACATGTTTTGTGTAACACCCCGAGCTTCCACTATACGCTTCTCTTTCAATAATGCAATAGCTTGCATTGTACGCAAGTTCGAGTTCTAACACACCGCGACTAATCAAAGTAGTCGTTATGAATAGGAGTACTCACTTTTTAAAATTATGGAAATATTATATTTCAATATGGACTTCATTTTTGTATTCGTAATATCGAAATTATCCAAAGTTGAATTTTTTGTAAATTTCTGAGAACTTCCAATTTTTATGAATAGTGAAAAATACTTAAAAACAACTTTTTTAATCAAAGTATTTTTTAGTGATAAATTATAATATTAAGTGATTTTAAATTATAATTAGAATATATTTTTACTATTTTATCCAATGGTGATCATTAGAATTAATTTCACTTTGAATTTGGACATAAACAATGGTCAATCTTTTGATATATATTGTTTCTTAAAAACACGCTATTTGTTGTGACAACGGGAATTAATTATAAAATTAATTAATTCAAATTATATGTTTGGAATTTTGTAAAAATAGACATCATTTTTGGATTCGGAATATCAATTATATCTTAGGTTGAAATTTTGGCATTGTTCTGACAAACTTCAATTTATGATGAATAGTGAAATCACTAAGTGGTAGTTAAATAACTGATTTTTCGTTTAAATGAAATATTACCACTTCTATGATGTGATTTTCAAAACTCTGACATACATGGTTTTCATTAGGATGTAAAATTTGGTTCAATGAGATTAAAATAATTTTTTGGTGAATAGTAACTTTTAAGTTTAATTAATCGCGATTAAAGGTAATTAGTGAAATTTAAGGTAAAAATAGTATTATAAAAATATGGAATGACCTTTACACTTGTCCAAAAACTATTGGATGTGTCATGGCCGACCAAGAAAATCACTGGGTCTACTTGGGGACCCCATGGAGCCACTTTGGTAGGAAAATGACATTAATAACTTTTTATTTAATGTTAAAATAAAAAGGTCACAAACAAGAGTTGTTTTACTAAAACAATTTTTAAATGGGGTTATACAAGTCATATTTTTGACTATAAATATTAATTACAAAGATAAAAATATTTCCTACATCATCATAATTTTTGTATAATTTTTAGACATTAAATAAATTAAATTATTTATGACACCATGATGATGCAGCGATTACCTCAATAATTATCGATTTAAGTAAAATGAAACGATAATGTAAAATCCAAGGCTTAAACTTGTCATAAACCTATTGGATGAGTAGATTTAGAACCCTTATCACCTTATACTATAATTATAGAATTGTGGGACATTTATAATCTGAAAAGAATTGTATAATAAAGTAATATTTCATTACATTCCAAGAGTGCCCCTCCTCTCCACTTATAAAAGGCCCCCACCACTACCACCTTACTCACACTTTCAAAGACTTTTGGCTCGGACAACGTCTTGCCAAATACTCTCCCAACTTCCCTCACTTACTCCTAGAAGCCTCACTGTGGGAAGAATTCTTCCCAAGGAAGCCTTTGGCTCAAATCAAAAGAGTTACCCAATTTTAAGGTAATGTCTTCTCTTATGTTATTTTATTTTATTTTGCTTATCCAAACCCCTAAACTCTTTTTATTCCTTTCTTTTGTAACAACACCAGTATCCTAAATATACTAGGATGTTTTTATAATGAGTATTGGAGCTACACTTACACACACCTACATCTAATGGTTAAATAACATATGGTTTATGTGGATGGCGAATTCCTGCCTCACGAAACGATGATTGTTCAACACTCATATAACACCTTCAAAGGTGGCCATTAAGATGTCACTATATTTTTATATGATATATAATATGTTTATGTTTTACTTAAGCTTCTGTATTTTTCATTTATGGAATACCTTTATGATTTCCATTATGGGTAAACGCGATAATTTCATTTTAGGAAGTGCGGACTACCGCCCCCTCAAAGTGATTTGAATCATTAATGCCATATGTGGGATGTATAAAGGATGGAGTAAATGGTATTATACATTATATTATACTGGAATTATATTATACCTTTATATAATTATAACATCATTCCATTAAATACGAAATAGAAATGAAAGTAGCGTTCTTGCGTACGTACGTCTTACCGTCTCCATGAACGGTGCATTTTATTTCTTACATCTAAATTTTATGTAATATTATAAATTCATGTATATACTGGATATATATGATATATATGATATCTACATCATGAACATAATTCTGGATATAATGGTAATATCACCACATGAACAACTAGTAATTATAAGAATTTTATTTTTGACTCAAGTACCTAAGATCGACAAAATGTCCGTTATAAACTTAAATAATTACATAAAGTTCAAAACATGGTAATAAGGGAAATAAAAGGAATAATTAACATGAAAAAGGTTCTTAAGTAAATATAAATTAACTCTAGTTTATTATTCAGGAGGTTAAAGAACGGTCGAGTCAGGACAGGACGCAAGGTAAGGGAACTTCTTAACCCAATTTCCATTCATTGGGTTAATCTCCTACATTCAAATTATTTCATGATATTATTATGTACTATCTTGTATTTGTAATTTATTTATGTTTACTTATAGTGAATACACGTAATAAATCTATTTTATTTTAAAAAATGATCTTTTTAAGGACTTCGTCTCAATCTCCTTTCATTGAGGCATATTTGGTTTTATACACAACTTTCTTTTATACAGTGTATAAACCCCTTTGACTTTTACGTTTATTCAAAAGGAATATTTTTTATACGAATCGTTTTACTAAACGACAAAACGAGAATGTTTTTCTTTCCGTACATTTGCAGCGGCAATTACTTCTCCGCCGCCGTGACCATTATTTGAGTTTCGGCTTCCTCTACAAGCCATCACTTTTTTTTAATGAAAAATAAATACAAAGTTTTAACTTTCTTTTATTATGGTATTGAAAATGGTTTTGAAAGTGTTTTTATTATATCAATGTGTTGTATTGAAATCTTGTGATTGAAATGTGGAAATGTTATGTTTCCTTTATGCATGTTTTATGTGATACGATTATGTTATAGTTTATGATATGTTTAAACCTATTCATATGAGGAATGCATCGGACTTAATAAGTGACGGGTGGAGCCCTCTATAGCTCCTCGATGCATCTGTAGGTCTCATGAGACAAAATAGTTTCTTGGCACGAGGCCTTCATAAAATCTTATTTGTGTTCTTGGCACGAGGCCTTGGCTACGTGGTTATGATAGTCTGGCATTATGCATTCCATCATTATGAAAGTGGTTATTGATATTGCATGTGATTATTTGACCAGTAGAATATCCATGTGAAAAAGTAAATGGAATTATCTCATTTTACTTTTTCCAAATTATGTTGAAGTTCAAGTTTAGAAGGCTTTTGTTTTAGTTATACATTGCCTTAAATGTTTATGTTTATTGATGAAAGCTTCTGCTATATTGTTATCCTTACTGAGCATCTGAGCTCACCCCTTTCAATGTTTTAATATTTTCCAGGATGTGAAGAATTATTTTATGAATGACCTACAGGGATAGTTAGAAGAGGATATGAGTGTGGACTATGAAGACTTTGTTATTAGTTTTTTTACTTTATGAAGTAATGAAAGACTTATTAATGTATCTAGTGTTTCCAAGGCTACTAAACTAATCGGTCTTTCGAGACTTGATCTTTTGTGATCATGCCAATGTTACGAAGTAATGCACCGACTCAGGGTAGTTGGGGTCGGGGCGTTATAGTTGGTATCAGAGGTATTTTAGTACTAAACTTGGAAGCTAGATTTAGATAAACTCTGATTAGATCACATAGCCCAAAGATATACTTTGAGGATTAGTATAGAAAAACATCATAGAATTTTGTTGTTGTATAGATTTTGTAAGTTTTCCGAGCAATACATCCCTGTCTGGATATGAGCAGGTAGAGGAGGCTCTGGCACAGATGTACCTAGGGATAAAACCCGAAAACAACTCTTTGAGCTAGACTCGAACGGGAACTGGTGCACGACAACGGGCCTTGTTGTACTCTTGGTTACGACACTCCCGAGGGATATGCTTAGGATAATTCTCGTTTTCATTACAAACCACTATGAAGGGTTATGAGTATATACTTCCTCAAGGAAATTTTTTTCATGATTATGGATTATATCCATAAGTCATTCAATATAAATTAATTATTTTACAAGTTTGGAATTATTCATTTCAATTCATAAACTAACCTAGTTTATGCCATTGTATAGAAATGGGGCCCAGTGGAAGGAATGTGAACTCCAGCAATACGTATGATCCAAAGCGTAAGAAGGATCATATCTTTCACGGTATTAAGCCAACATTTAGAATGGAAATAATCTCCCATGTGTTCTCAACATATGAAGAAATAGTATCATGTGTTAATAAGATAAGTAAATAATTCTCTAAGTCTTATGGATTTGAAGGGAAGAAAGAGAAGAAAAGGATGGAAGAGAGAATGATGGAAAAAGGGATGTGGGAAAAGAAGAATTTTCCAATATGTGATAACTGTGGGAAGAAACACCTTGGAACTTGCCTGAAGGGAATAGGAGTTTGTTATAAGTGTGGATAAAAAGGAAACAAAGTGCGTGACTGCAAGGGTAAGAAAAAGGTTTCAAATGTACAATGCTTCATTTGCAAGGAGTGGGGACACTATGCAAACCAATGTCCAAATCATCATAGTATGCCCCAAATGATGTTATTGGATAATAATCAAGTTATGATACTACCACATATGAGGAGGAATGATTAGAGTTCTTATTTTTTTATTAAATAATTTTGTCATTTGAGTGTTGTATCAATGATGTACTGGTTATAATAATTATGGAGTATATAAGGATTGTACTGCAGTACTATTTCATCAAGGACTTGAGATTGTGTGGAACCAAGAAAATTGACTCCACAGCAGGTTAAAGTTTTGGAAAATATATGGTTGATAGAATGATAAACCATAATATGGTTCTGATACCGAGATAGTGATTTTGGAATAATACATGATTGATTTGGATAAATTATATTGGATATTATTAACTTCCTTGAAACTTTTAAATGATTTGTATACATTTTTGGATAGAAGGAGTATATCTAGTATTCTATAAGGAAAAGGGATCATTGGTAATTGCAGTGTTTTAAAAGAATACATGATGAAGGTTTTCACATGTTGTTACGCAGAAAAAAGGATCTTCATTATGTTTACCTTCCATATAAAATTTGGACTGTGAGTTGGACAGAAGTATTTTGGATAACTATAAAGGTTGTAATGGATTATATTTTACATTGGATACTATTGTTAAGGTTATTTTTGGATATTTATAAAAAGGACAACACGCAGACTGAGTGACAACCCATCGCGTCGGACAAAGCTGTGGAAATCGAACCCACAACCATAGTGCGATTGGGATTAATTGCCTACCACTGGACTACGTGAAGTCCCTGGTTATTACAAAATAGTTTTTCTAATCTAAATGGTATGTGTTAATATTTTGAACCTTGTACGATTAGGATAAATATAATATTTTTTATTTCTATTATCTTTTTGAGTGAAAGATGAGGTTGTGGTAGAAATTAGTTGAAGGTTGAAACTCTACTTGTCAAGCATAAATATATATATACCTATCTTTTATTCTATGAATAAATTAATTCATAAACTTTAGTAAAGGGATAATAAAACAAAAAAAATGTGTTATCCTAATACCTTATGTCTTGTTGAACTTATAATATTTTAAATCAACATGGATTGAAGGCTTTGAGGCCCTCAATTTGACACTTGTTTGTGATTGATGACCTCAATCACTCCCTACAAATATTTACGTTTTTCCTCCAATTATATGTCTCTAATTTCCACCAATTTTCTCCTTATTGAGATCATAATTTGGTGGTGACTTTTTGATTTCCTATTCCCTCTTATTAAGGACAAATTTTATTAACCTTATTTCTGATGTGGGTTTTCCAAAAAGATATTTTCTATTTTCAACCTTTTATTTTCAAAGAAAAATTTCAAATTGCGAGGACGCAATTTATTGAAGGAGGGGAGAATGTAACACCCCAAGATTCCACTATACGCTTCTCTTTCAATAATTCAATAGCTTGCATTGTACGCAAGTTCGAGTTCTAACACACCGCGACTAATCAAAGTAGCCGTTATGAATAGTAATACCCACTTTTTAAAATTATATAAATCTTATATTTCAATATGGACTTCATTTTTGTATTCGTAATATCGAAATTATCCAAAGTTGAATTTTTTATAATTTTCTGAGAACATCCAATTTTTATGAATAGTGAAAAATACTTAAAAACAACTTTTTTAATCAAAGTATTTTATAGTGATAAATTATAATATTAAGTGATTTTAAATTATAATTAGAATATATTTTTACTATTTTATCCAATGGTGATCATTATAATTAATTTCACTTTGAATTTGGACATAAACAAAGATCAATCTTTTGATATATATTATTTCTTAAAAACACGCTCTTTGTTGTGACAGTGGGAATTAATTATAAAATTAATTAATGCAACTTATATTTTTGGAATTTTGTAAAATAGACATCATTTTTGGATTCGGAATATCAATTATAGCTTAGGGTGAAATTTTGGCATTGTTCTGAAAAACATCAATTTTTGATGAATAGTGAAACCACTAAGTGGTAGTTAAATAACTGAATTTTTGTTTAAATGAAATATTACCACTTCTGTGATTTGATTTTCAAAACTCCAACATACATGGTTGTCATTAGGAAGTAAAATGTGGTTCAATGAGATTAAAATAATTTTTTGGTGAATAGTAACTTTTAAGTTTAATAAATCGCGATTAAGGGTAATTAGTGAAATTTAAGGTAAAATAGTATTATAAAAATATGGAATGACTTTTACACTTTTCCAACCACTATTGGATGTGTCATGGCCGACCAAGGCAATTAATGGGTCAACTTGGGGACCCCATGGATCCACTTTGGTAGGAAAAGGACATAAATAACTTTTTATTTAATGTTAAAATAAAAAGGTCACAAACAAGAGTTGTTTTACTAAAACAATTTTTAAATGGGGTTATAAAAATCATATTTTTGACTATAAATATTCATTAGAAAGATACAAATATTTCCTACATCATCATAATTTTTTTTATAATTTTTAGACATTAAATAAAGTAAATTATTTATGACACCATGATGATGCAGCGATTACCTCATTAATTAACGATTTAAGTAAAATGAAAAGATAATGTAAACTCCAAGGCTTAAACTTGTCAGAAACCTATTGGATGAGTTTATTTCTAACCCTTTTCACCTTATCCTTGAATTATAGAAGTGTGGGACCTTTATAATCCGAAAATCATTTTATAATAAAGTAATATTTCATTACATTCCAAGAGTGCCCCTCCTCTCCACTTATAAAAGGCCCCCACCACTACCCCCTTACTCACACTTTGAATGCCTTTTGGCTCCGACAACCTCTGCCCAAATACTCTCCCAACTTCCCTCCCTTACTCCTAGAAGCCTCACTTTGGGCAGAATTCTTCCCAAGGAAGCCTTTGGCTCAAATCAAAAGAGTTACCCAATTTTAAGTTAGTGAGTTCTCTTATGTTATTTTGTTTTATTTTGCTTATCCAAACCCATAAACTCTTTTTATTACTTTATTTTGTAACAACACAAGTATACTAAATATACTAGGATGTTTTTATAATTATTATTCGAGCTACACTTACACACACCTACATTTAATGGTTAAAGAACATACGGTTTCTGTGGATGGCGAATTCCTGCCTCACGAAACGATGATTGTTTAACACTCATATAACACCTTAAAAGGTGTCCATTAAGATGTCACTATATTTATATATGATATATAATATGTTTATGTTTTACTTAAGCTTATGTATTTTTAATTTATGGCATAACTTTATGATTTCCATTATGGGTAAACGCGATAATTTCATTTTAGGAAATGCGGACTACCGCCCCCTCAAAGTGATTTGAATCGTTAATGCCATATGTGGGATCTATAGAGGATGGAGTAAATGGTATTATAAATTATATTATACTGGAATTATATTATACCTTTATATAATTATAACATCATTCCATTAAATATGAAATAGAAATGAAAGTAGCGTTCATGCGTACGTACGACTTACCGTCTCCATGAACGGTGAATTTCATTTCTTACATCTAAATGTTATGTACTATTATAAATGCATGTATATACTTGATATATATGATATATATGATATCTACATCATGATCATAATTCTGGATATAATGGATATATCACCACATGAACAACTTGTAATTATAAGAATTTTATTTTTGACTCAAGTACCTAAGATCGACAAAATGACCGTTATAAACTTAAATAATTACATAATGTTCATAACATGGTAATAAGGGATATAAAAGGAATAATGAACATGAAAAAGGTTCTTAAGTAAATAGAAATTAACTCTAGTTTATTATTCATGAGGTTAAAGAACGGTCGAGTCAGGACAGGACGCAAGCTAAGGGAACTTCTTAACCCAGTTTCCATTCATTGGGTTAATCTCATACTTTCAAATTATTTCATGATATTATTATGTATTATCTTGTATTTGTAATTTATTTATGTGTAATTATAGTAAATACACATAATAGATCTATTTTATTTTAAAAAATGATCTTTTTAAGGACTTCGTCTCAATCTCCTTTCATTGAGGCATATTTAGTTTTATACACAACTTTCTTTTATACGGTGTATAAACCCCTTTGACTTTTACATTTATTCAAAAGGAATATTTTTTATACGAATCATTTTACTAAAAAACAAAACGGGAATGTTTTTCTTTCCGTAGATATGCGGCGACAACGACTTCTCTGTCGCCGTGACCATTATTTGAGTTTCATCTTCCTCTCCAAGCCATCACTATTTTTTAATGAAAAATAAATACAAAGTTTTAACATTCTTTTATTTTGGTATTTAAAATTGTTTTGAAAGTGTTTTTATTATATCAATGTGTTGTATTGATATCTTGTGATTGAAATGTGGAAATGTTATGTTTCCTTTATGCATGTTTTATGTGATACGATTATGTTATGGTTTATGATATCTTTAAACCTATTCATATGAGGAATGAATTGGACATAACAAGTGATGGGTGGAGCCCACTATAGCTCCTAGATGCATCGGTAGGTCTCTTGAGACAAACTAGTGTCTTGGCACGAGGCCTTGACAAAATCTTATTTGTGGTCTTGGCACGATGCCTTGGCTACGTGGTTATGATAGTCTGGCATTATGCATTCCGTCATTATGAAAGTGGTTATTGATATTTCATGTGATTATTAGACCAGTAGAATATCTATGTGAAGAAGTAAATGGCATTATCTCATTTTACTCTTGCCATATTATGTTGATGTTCAAGTTTAGAAGGCTTTTGTTTTAGTTATACATTGCCTTAAATGTTTATGTCTATTGATGAAAGCTTCCGTTATATTGTTATCCTTACTGAGAATCTGAGCTCATCCCTTTCAATGTTTTAATATTTTCCAGGATGTGAAGAAGTATTTTATGAATGACCTACAGGGATAGTCAGAAGAGGATATGAGTTTGGACTATGAAGACTTTGTTATTAGTTTTTTTACTTTGAGAAGTAATGAAAGACTTATGAATGTATCTAGTGTTTCCAAGGCTACTAAACTAATCAGTCTTTTGAGACTTGATATTTTTTTATCATTCCAATGTTACGAAGTAATGCACCGACTCTGGGTAGCTGGGGTCGGGGCGTTACATTTTGATTTTATTTTAAACCTTATCATTTTTATTTATCCTTATTTAATCTATTTAATTTTATTTGTGGTAATAATGTTATAAATTTTATATGGTTATAAATACTTACTTATGTGTTGTTAATTATACCTAATTTTATAATTTATGACATGTTATATCATATAAATTATAATTTGTAATTTTTAAATATATTTGTGATTTTTGAACAATTTAATAATATAAAATATCAATTGTGTCAATTTTGACAGAATTCATTTATTTGAATTTAAATAAAATCCAAAGAGAATATATTTTCTAAATAACCTATTTATTAGATTACTAAAAACTCATATTAATCTATAAAATTAGTGGATTATATTAAGTGGTTCATATAATATTTATTTTAATACTTTTAATAACATCTATTTGATATTTCTCTTTATAAAATAATTAATAAATAATTTTTGTATAATTATTTAATATACATATTTGTTGTATAAAAATTAAAACTAAAATACTATGATAAATATAAATATAATATATTTCATTAGAATACTTTTAGTCTAATTTATCTTCTAAAAAACCCACTTTAAAATTTTTATCTTTATTAAAGTATGAAGGTGAAAACTTTGACATCATTTAAAATAAAATAATATAAATTTCCTAATCCATTTTATAAAGCTCCCAATGGTCCCTAATTAGACCCTTGGATGATTAGGGTATATATATACTCTAAAAATAATGTTTGGTCATGTTTTTAGTCCTTTTAATGGGAATTATTATTGTAATAAAAACTATATTATTGATTTTTTACTATATAAATAATTTCTGCATCATTAATGTATAAGCTATTAAGGTAATAAAATATCTATTAAAAATTACAAATAAATTACCATAACAAATAAAAAAATATCTTTAAAATTAGTATTTATAATCGAATTTATTTCCTGTATAAACTTATATTAAAAATACTTTAATTATTAAAGTTTGAGTGACACATATTTCACTTTCTTTAAAATAAAATAAATTAAAGGTCTTAATCACATCAAAGTGGGTTCCAATGGATTCCATTTTGACCCAAATATAAATTAAGACGAAATATAATCATCCAATTATATTAATACAAGTGTTTGGGTAATTTTATAATATTATATTTACCCTTAATTACCTGAATTAACTTTAACTATGGTAAATAAAATTTACCATTGTTACTATTCATAGTTCCCAAAAATAAAAAGTAGCCTATTAACATAATTTGGACCCACTGAATAAAAAATATGGAATCCATTTTTAAAAATTCAAAACACAGATGTTGTAGTGATTAATTTAAAATTAATCCTGTTGTTAAGAAAACGGGTTTTAAAAGTTAAAACACTGTCAAAGATTGAAATGTTTTTACCTATGAATTCAATATAAAATTAATGATAATTAAATGAATTATATTAAATGGTTAAAATATATTCTAATTATACTTTAAAAATATTCAATATTATAATTTAACCATATAAATTATCTTGATGAAAAATGTTGTTTTTAATTAAAATTTAGCATATTTTTAATATTCATCAAAATAAGAAACTTATCAGAAAAATATCAAAAATTTATCCAAAGTAAATTTGTATATACTTATTCTAAAGAATAATTATATATTGTCAAATTGAACTTATATACATGTAAAAACAAGATTTAATGTGGGTTCTCCATCAAAAGGTTGCAATATTGCATTTTTTTTAAAATACTCATTTTACCCAAAACAATTATTTGGTTCTCCTACCATGTTCTATAAAATGTGTCAGATGAATTATTATGTCATAAAATTAAAAATTTAGTAACTACTATTAATAACGGCTAGTTCATAATAATATTATAACAATATATCATTATTTAGTGAAACTCTGTATTGTGTACAACACACGATTTCGAGGAAGGTCTCTTTTGCATGCAACACAAGCCAAGAATAGTGTTTCTGTATACTAAAAGCTAGTATAGTGTTGCGTATAGCGCTACCTAATTTTGGTGGGGCGTACAACACAAGACATCAATGAAATTAAAAGAATATTTTTCATAAAATCTTGAGGTGTTACATTCTACCCCCCTTAAAATTAATTTCGCCCTCGAAATTTGTCGGGGTTATAAATGGTTTACTACATGAAATTTTCTTTAATATAAACCCACATCGTAAAAAGGAATACCAAAAAATAACTTTAAAAACTATATTTTGAAACGTAACGGTTACCCAAATTAACTAATCAATGGGTTCCCATATAGGAGAACATGGGTGAAATTATGGATATGGAAGAGAAATACAACCATTAACATCTGATGAAGAGTGGTAGAGGACAAGGCTATGAAAAATCCTATAATCATAGAGCCATAAATTTTTGATGATCTAAGGTACCATCTGGTTCATAAAATATGAGGGCACTAGGAAAATGTTTTTGGTTTTCAAGATCATTTCCCTAATGTTAAAGAATTAAAAGAAATACTTACTTGATTTTTGTACAATCTCACGATTGCTTATACCTTGAACAATTTCCACTTCATCTGTTAAAGAAATGAAGTTGAATTTGTCTCTCGTGAACTGTTAGCAGATCATGCAATAGAATGATAGGTCATTACATCTGTCTCAAACATAAGGTTAGAAAAATTTATATACATAAGTCCATCTTATGGTGAGATTAACTGTTTATGATTCCAAAAATGGACTTATACTTCAACTATCATACTGCTTAATAAAATAAAACTAATTTATACTAACCAGGGACTTTCTGTAGGCCAGTGGTTCGTGATAACGACTTGTCGTACTTCGGTTGTGGGTTCGATTCCCACATCCTTGTCTAACGTGACAGGTTTCCACCCAACTTACAGGTTGTACTTTTTCTAAAAATATACTATTACAACATTCTAGAAATAATATCAAAAATATCTAGCCTTAAACAATACTATCTGATGTCCAACATAATGCATTCAAACCTTTAGGCTTATCGAAAATACTTATGTCTCATCTCATAGTATACAGAAAATGAATACTAGAAAGCTCATCTACCAAGCATGTGAATACCATCATTTATCCCCCATATATCATAAGATATATCTTGTTGGTCACATTACAAAAATATGAATTCCTTAATCATGTATTCTCTTGAAAAATGGATACCCATTGAACCTTAGTGAAAACATGAATGCTGTCAAAAGTTAGCTCTGTCCACATACCAAAATCCCAAAATTTCTATATACTCAAACCATGATATCACTTTGTCCTTATATCATCCATGAGATCATTAAAAATATCCAAAATATTATTTTCTCCTTATACATTCATTATGCGCATATCATCTTCTATCCAAAAATATCTGAATAAGCTTTCATGGTTACCGATACCATTCAACATATACTATCAAATACATTAGTAAAAACAATAGTGTAACAGTCCTTAGATGTTTCTTTATTCCATAGTGCCATTAACATAACTCTTGGTAAATATACAATCATTCCACTACCTTCTTCAACCCATGACCGAGCTTCATCATTTTATTCCTCAACACTTATTTCATCTCATATATCATTTGTATTTTCTTCATCATCATCAACATAAACACTACTCATATAACCATGATGATTCTCTTAAAGAGATTTTCCCATAGGGAATTGGTTTGCATAATGACCATACATTCCAAATTTAAAACATTTAATCGTTGTTGATATCGTTGCAATACCATTATCCTTGTCCATGGTGTTAACTAAACCTTTTCCTTTGCAATTACTAGCTTTGTGTCCTTCTTTTCCACACCAAAAGTATCTTCCAGTTCCTTTGAAACATTCTCCTTGATGCCTCTCCCCACATGATTTACATGAGGGTTATTGAACTTCCTTTCCTCTATGATCATCATGAAACTCCATATTTCTGTTATTATCTGATTTGGGAAACTTACCAATGTTGAGACTATTGATCATATTATGAGATTGCTAATTAGTCATAATAACGATGTTTCTCTTTCCAAATCCCATTTCATTTGGATGCTCAGGAATAATATCATTCCATTTTCCATCATATTCTCCATTAACAATAATATTCATATTTACATCCTTTTTCTAAAACCCAAAAATAATAGTGTGAGAGGCAAAAATCAAGATAGGAAAACAACAAAATAATGGTTAGTACATTTAATATCTAATATCTTAGGTTTAATTCTATGATCGTTACTATAATTATAGGTCTATAACATATACTTATACTTAACCTTAGGGACATCCCTAGATATACCTTAGAAATATCTCTAGGGATCTTACTAATGTTTTCGCATCCTAGTTTCCAAAGGTTGACTAAAACTTCACTCTGATAGCAAATGTAGAGACCCAATGTCACGACCCCATCCCCACAAAGTGTACCCCTCCTGGGCCGGCAATGTGAAAAGGGAGATAATGACCCCCGAGTCCCGCCCCCAGTAGGCCCCGGGTTGGCGACTAGCACCGAGGGTATAATACGCACACAAATGGGAGGCATTACCCTCTAAGAGAACACATGCAGAAGAGAGAGATAGAATAGACTCCAACCAAATCCAACTCATAATTGAAATGTAAAAGAAACCCAAGTACATATATGAAATGTCATGCAAAAGTACTACAACTGAAAGGGAAAACTAAAAGTACCCAAAAGAAAGTAAAACGACAGCGACCACAAGCCCGAACAGCTCCTCCTCCAACCACAAGCTAGTAGTAACCAGCTTGATCTCTAACCTGCTCCAAGTGACCTGAAAAACAGTTTATATATACAAGGGTGAGTATAACAGTATACGTAGTAGGATCCTCCCCAAGCCTCTCGTGCAAAAGTAAAGAAGCATGCTAAAGCCCAGTGAACAACAAGTGAAACTAACTCGTCACCTAAACAGGTATATTATGTTACCAACCTCACCATGGCTACTCTCACCAAGTAACGCATACAAGAATATAGCATATAATAAAGAAGATCAACGGTACCCCGCTACTACTTCCCCACTGGTTTTCCGCTTTGCCCCAACGACATACGTCCTGTGCATCTCTCTCCAAAGGCTTGCCCGTATCAACATGGGTCAAGCTCCCCAATCTGCACCTCGTGCACCACAAAGGCTTGCCCGCAGACACCTGGGCTAAGCTCCACACAATCCTCACAACCAAAAGTAACTAGGTAGTTTCCGGGAGCCACCACAGCTCGCATAACGTGTATCATACGTCGGGTATTATACCTCAAGCTATTACAGCCCATACACCGAGTAAGGATCCTCAAGCCATCATAGCCTATACACGTTACACCTATAGTATTCCATAGGATACTATATCCAGAATATATGTGTGTGAAATAACCACAAGCCATTACAGCCCTCTACACACATATATGGGTAAAACTAACCACTGTGCCTACCAGCACTAAGATCTACCAAGAGAAGAGAGCGGGGCCAAAGGGGGTAGTCATCCATTCAACCTCCCATCAGAATGTTGGGGAAAACACCCCCCCCAGGGCTCAGAATCCCCGGGGTGTCAGTTGCCCTTACCGACAGGGTGGAGTATCGTATAGAAACACAAAAAGTACAGAATATATAAGTAACTCACATCCACACTATGGGAATTACCTAGTCTTAGATACAACTGCAGCTAATGTCTCTCAGACTCCAGGCTGCTACTTCTAAGACTAGGTATCCTATAAGCACACAACCAATTGAAGAGCTTTATTAGATTACTCCATTCTCATTTATCAGTTCCACTGTACATTAATTAATTCTTTAAACATTAATTAAGAATGAATAATTCCACATTAAACTGAAATGGCATCACTTTCAAAAACAACTGCTCCTTTTTAAGATTCACATCACCTTTAAATTCCAGCATCTCCATCCCCGTGGATTTTCACCATTTAATCAAACATTCATTACAGAATTACTTTTCCACATTCCCAGGCATTCTAGAAAAACATCCTATGCTTCTAAACACAAAGGAGGCTCAACACGGGGAGTAGATATACTACCCGTCGAGTCTCTGCCGCCTATAGAAAGAGCATAGACCCATCCTCCATTGAGAGGCTAAACACGGAAAGCACGTGGCATACCCAGCGTGTCTTCGCCTCCTTCGGAAAGAGGGTAAGAAAGACCAGCTGCCTTGAGCAGTGGGGAAAAGTAATGCAGATAAACAACCAGACCAAACCACCAACATCAAACCATCACATTCATCTCATACCATCACCCTTGGTGTCCTCCCCGACACCCATATGCTAAACCGATGCATCTCGCCACACTAGGCGTCATCCGCTGCCACAACCACAAGTCTCCATGCCTCCACATATCACAACAGCCATCCAGGCTCACATCACTGCACAAGCAGCAGGAAAACAAACATCACAAAATGGGCTCTCGGCCCTTTAACAAACAAGAGGGTAACTCAGAACCCTTTTGAAATTCCCACATAATCTGTTCTCTAATCCATAATGGATTAACAGATTTGTTATTCGTAGGCTCCAATCATGGATACCTAATCAGTAAGCTATCAAAATTAAATAACCAAGCTTACTTCCCTAATTTGATTATCCTCAAATTAGAATAACCACAACAACGACAATAACCAGATTAATTTACATGCCTCTTTATCTTTAGCCAATTAATCCACAATTAATTTCGGCTTTACGTTCATCATCAATTTCAATCATGAACAAACAATAAATCAAAGAAAACATAGATATCACTATATCTAGGAAAACATGAGGCAAACCGTTATCATGGTATAAAGCAACAGCATGCGATCAACCAATTCTTTTAATCCGGTTCAAGTATTTAATTAGGTCAATTT
Source organism: Viscum album (assembly GCA_963277665.1). Classification (NCBI taxonomy): domain Eukaryota; kingdom Viridiplantae; phylum Streptophyta; class Magnoliopsida; order Santalales; family Viscaceae; genus Viscum; species Viscum album. The sequence continues at coordinate 849,447,581 of OY728138.1, read as the reverse complement.
CATGGTGATCCAATGGAATAAATCATGCTAATTCTACGATTGCACATATATAATTAGAGAAGCCATGAATCCCCTACCTCGAAGAGTTCTTGACGTCCTTTATCCACACAGCGGGTCACGATCCTCCCCTCGCGACAACCTATGTGGAAGAATGATCGACACAGCTTGGTTGCATCCAACAGAGCGGGACTGATCCTAGGAGTAAGGGTTGTTTGTGCAACTCCTATGGAAAGGATTGAAAGGTTCTAGCGCCTCTTAGTTAAGAACAAAGGGAAGGAACAAGGGAGAATGATATCTCGTCCCTTTTTAAGATTTAACGAGGTGACGGTTTAAGATCCGGTTAATTCTCCATTAAAAACGGATCGCATTAACCCACGCTGTTTGACCAAGTAAAACATACCAAGCCTTAGGAATAATTAATATAGGATTTATGGCTTTTGAATCGGCCTTAAGAGCCCTTAAAATAAGGCTTTAAATGTATTTTACGTCAAAGGAAACGTCAAAAGAGGAAAAACTGTAGGAGTCTGGAAACACTGTTCACCCACCATTACTGTACATGAAACTGATCTGTCACACCGATCTGTGAAACTGATCTGTGAAACTGATCTGTCACACTGATCTGTGAAACTGATCTGTGAAACTGATCTGTCACACTGATCTGTGAAACTGATCTGTGAAACTGATCTGTCTCACCGATCTGTGAAACTGATCTGTCTCACCGATCTGTGAAACTGATCTGTGAAACCGATCTGTCTCACCGATCTGTGAAACCGACCTGTCTCACCGATCTGTGAAACTGATCTGTCTCACCGATCTGTGAAACTGATCAGTCTCACCGATCTGTGAAACCGATCTGTCTCACCGATCTGTGACACTGATCTGTCTCACCGATCTGTGAAACTGATATGTGAAACCGATCTATCTCACCGATCTGTGAAACCGATCTGTCTCACCGATCTATGAAACTGATCTGTCTCACCGATCTGTGAAACCGATCTGTCTCACCAATCTGTTACTGTTCATAAAACTGGAAACACTGTTCACAGAACCGGAAAAATTGGCAAAGTGTTGGGGATAAGTCCCCTTGACCTCCCGGAACACCTCCAATACCAACATTTCACAAAGTAATGGACCGGAGAGGTCCAGGCCATTACATTAGATACCTCTCAAAACATTCTCGTCCTCGAGAATTAAAAACCAACCCAGAAGAAAAGAGGGGTCCGAACAACCACCCCATAAGATTCCTCTCAGGGGAAAACCAACACGAGTTGTTTAAAATCTGGAACAAAACCACGACATCCGAGAACAAACCCATAAAAACAATTCAAACATAACATCACATTAAAGGTACATAAATAAAACATGAAAGGTACAACCACAGAGAAAACATCATTACATGAAAGGATTTAAACATTAAACAACTCTGGGTACTGAGCATGTATCTGTGACTCACGCTCCCAGGTACTCTCCTCCATGCCACCGTGTCGCCACAAGACACGAACTAAAGGAATAGAACGCCCACGCAACACCTTCTCCTTGTGGTATTGGATCTCCACAGGTTGCTCCTCGAAGGTTGCATCATCATCAATATCGATCTCTCCCCAATCGATAACATGAGATTCATCATGAAGATAACGACGGAGCTGCGATACATGGAAAACATCATGTATCCGACTCATCTGAGGGGGAAGTGCTTCACCCATGAACCTCCAAAATCAAGAAAACAAGAGAGCAAGATGTCTTCAAGAGTTTGGATGGTTCGCTCTGTCTGACCATCCGTTTGAGGATGAAAAGCAGTGCTAAGGCATAGTTGAGAGCCAAAAGCAAGCTGGAGACCTCTCCACACCCTAGAGGTAAAACGAGGGTCTCGATCAGAAATGATCGTCTTAGGAACTCCGTGAAGCCTCACCACCTCCTCCATATACTGCCTCGACAAAACCTCCACTGAGCTCGACTCCTTGATTGCAATGAAGTGGGCCGATTTAGTTAAACGATCCACTACCGCCCATATAGCATCATGTCCTCCCGGAGCTCGAGGTAAACCTGTAACAAAGTCCATTGAGATGTCCTCCCACTTCCACTGAGGAATCTCTAAGTGCTGGAGAAGACCACCAGGAACAAGGTGTTCTGCCTTCACCTTCTGGAAGACTAAACATCGAGACACACATTCTGTAACTGAACGCTTTAGCCCAGGCCACCAAAACTGACTCCTCAAGGATCGATACATCTTCGTCACACCAGGATGTACAGCTAAGGGCGAGCTATGGAACTCTCGAAGAACCGTCTCGCGCATCGCCAAGGGAACAAAAAGCCTTCCATGATACAACACCCGGTGTTGTTCATCCTCCGACCAACCATCAGGGGCCTCTCCACAAACGACTCTGTCTCTCAAAACTTCCACCTCTAGATCACCCAACTGAGACTCTTCCACCTTTTGCATCAGGGATGACTGCACCGTCATCTGTAAAAGACAACCTCTTCCCCCAACTTCTCCCATATCAAGATGCAAAGCTGCTAGCTCTTCCATCCCTCTCCAGGAATCACCAGATTCACACACAACATCATTACGTGACTTTCGGCTCAGTGCATCAGCAACAACATTTCCCTTCCCAGGTGTATACGATATTTCGAAGTCGTATTCCTGCAAGAACTCCATCCACCGACGCTGCCGCAAGTTCAAATCCCGCTGAGAGAAAACATACCTCAAACTCTTATGATTGGTGAAAACCACAAAGCGCTCTCCAATGAGGTAATGTCTCCACAACTTCAGCGCAAACACCACGGCTGCCAACTCAAGATCATGGGTGGCATAGTTGCATTCATGGGGACGCAACTGCCGACACCCATAAGAAACAACTGACCTCTGCTGCATGAGAACACAGCCTAGCCCCAGATGTGAAGCATCACAGAAAACATCAAACTGGACTCCCTCTGCTGGAAGACAAAGGACTGGAGCACTTACCAACTTCTCCTTTAGATACTCGAAAGCAGTCTGACACTGATCAGTCCATATGAACGCTTGATCCTTCCTGGTCAAAGCTGTTAGATGAGTCGCAACTCGGGAGAAATTAGCCACAAACCTCCTATAATAGCCTGCGAGACCAAGGAAACTTTGCACCTCTGACACGGTCTTGGGGGCTGGCCAAGACACCACTGCTTCTATCTTCGAAGGATCCACAGCTACTCCCTGTTGGGACACAACATGTCCCAAGAAAAGAACTTCTCGAGCCCAGAACTCACACTTGGACAACTTCCCAAACAACAGATGTTGGCGAAGAACTCCCAAAACGGCTCGTAGATGCTCGGCATGCTCTTCTTCAGATGTGGAGTACACAAGGATGTCGTCAATGAAAACCACAACAAACTTGTCCAGGAATTCACGGAACACAGCATTCATCAACCCCATGAAAATAGCTGGAGCATTTGTCACGCCGAATGGCATTACAACAAACACATAATGTCCATGACGACAGCGGAAAGCAGTCTTCGGGATATCCTCATCCCTTACACGCATCTGATGATATCCTGACCGCAAGTCGATCTTTGAGAACCAACTTGCACCCTTCAGTTGATCGAATAGGTCATCAATCCGTGGAAGTGGATAGAGGTTCTTTATTGTCACTTTGTTTAAGCGACGATAATCGATGCACAACCGCAAACTGCCATCAGCCTTTCTCACGAACAAGACTGGTGCACCCCACGGTGACACACTTGGCTGAACAAAACCACACTACAATAGACCATCGAGCTGAATACGTAGCTCTCGTAACTCAGAAGGGGCCATCCTATATGGAGACATAGAGATAGGAGACACTCCTGGCTATAGCTCGATCCCAAACTCGATCTTCCGTCGAGGGGGTAAGGATACAACCTCTTCTGGAAAGACATCAGGGTACTCTTCTACGACCCTAGGAAATGCCAGCTGTTGAACCTCTGATGAACTCAGCATCATCCCAGCCATCATGGATGATAAGGATGAAACTCTTCTATGACTCATCCGAGGATCTCTCTCACCAACAAACACTACTTCCTCTCCATCTTCATCAAAGAAAACGACCTTCTTCCTGTAGCAATCCACAATATCCTACACCGAATACAACCAATCCATGCCGAGGATGACATCATATGGTTGTATTCGTAAACATAGGAAATCTCCCCAAGAGCGGTGCTGCCCCAACACTAGCTCACAGTATCTACATACTTCAAACAAGCTAGGTCGACCTCCAACTGGCGTAGTCAACGCCAAGGGCACTGGAAGCCTCTCTACCTCAAGTCCCAAAGCGTGGACAAGGGTAGGGGATATAAAGGAGTGTGTCGCTCCTGAATCAAACAAGGCATACACCAAGGTAGAAAACAAGCAAAGGGTACCTCGGACGATGTCTGGCTCGCCTGGAGCTGGCAATGCTAGAGCATGAAGCTGACCATGACCACCTCCACGGCCTCTCTGACCCTGATGACGACCACCACCACGGCCGCGCTCTGCTCTCTGAGGACGGGGAGCATCATGGGGCTGTCCTCTGCCTGCTCCATCTACCCTCTGGTGATCTAAAGCTGGTGCAACCTGCTGCTGCTGCCTCGGCTGGAACTGCCTCAACGGAGGAACCTGGAGTGGAGCGCCTGGTGCACGATGACTGCTCTGAAAAGTTGGGCACTCCCGCTGCTGATGACCACGTCCACCACAAGAAAAACAAGCGTCTGATCCCTTGGAATAGGTCTGGGAGTTGCTACCTCCGGAGAAACTAGATGGGAAGGGCTGGGACCTACCCCCAGGTGAACAGAAACTCTTCTGTCCTGAAAACCGGGAACCCCGGACCACAGCTCTGCTTCGTGAGGAATCATGACGATTCCCCTCTCGTGACGATCTGGTCCTGGCCAAAGTCCTCTCAACAACCTCTGCCCTCGCCAGCACCTCAAGATATGTCTTCAGCATAAATGGGGTGACCTAGCGCTGGATCTATGGACGCAAAGCCTCCTCGAAATGCCTCGCCCTGGCCTCATCATCTGGTAACAGGTCTGAAGCATATCGTAGAAGGTTCCTGAAACGGATTCCAAACTCCCGAACACTGGAGCTCCCCTGTCGAAGGGTAAGAAGCTCCTGGCGACTGGATGCCTTCGCAGTCGATGAAAGAAACTCGACTCTAAACCTGTCTCGAAACTCCTCCCATGAGATCGCTGACTCCTCACGATCCCCGAGGAACAAGAACCACCACTGTCTCGCTGCTCCACGCAACATCGTCACAACCAAGGACACCCAGTGTTCCTTCCGAGCACGAATCGAACTGAAGCCTATCTCTACCTCCTCCAACCAGTCTTCTGTGACTGCATCTGAAACGGAGCCCTCGTACTTCTGTAGACTCTGGCGCTGAAACTCTCGGAGTGTCTTCCTCCAAGTGTCATCGTCGTCAACCTCTACCCGGCGGCGATCTGCTGGAACAGCCTGCTGGGCACCTTCTACACAAACCTGACGAGGACATCGACCTGGAGCCATACCTGTAAAATAACAACTGTTAGAGCTCCTAAGCCTGGAATATGGAAGACTCAACATTAATTAATTAATTATTTTGTTTTATTAATTTTAGGTTACCTATCCCAAGGTCTACCCATTCAAACACAGGCGCAAGAATAATGATGCATGACCCTTTCCTAGGTCTCTACCCTGCAACCAGTATCACTTTGTTTAGTAGCCACCGTAAACTTAAAGGTCCGTTCAATGGATCATAGGGGGCCCTGAACGCCTATGTCTCTGCTGGTCTCCAGTGTTTACCCCACTTGCTAAACATGAATGACACCGTTGCCCTACCATCCCATGCATCCTCACCTGTGCCTAACTCCAAACTCCATCCTATCCCTCAACCAGAACTTTGATACCACTCTGTCATGACCCCCTCCCCACAAAGTGAACCCCTCTTGGGCCGGCAATGTGAAAAGGGAGATAATGACCCCCGAGTACCGCATCCAGTAGGCCTCGGGTTGGCGACTAGCACCGAGGGTATAATACACACACAAATGGGAGGCATTACCCTCTAAGAGAACACATGCAGAAGAGAGAGATAGAATAGACTCCAACCAACTCCAACTCATAACTGAAATGTAAAAGAAACCCAAGTACATATATGAAATGTCATGCAAAAGTACTACAACTGAAAGGGAAAACTAAAAGTACCCAAAAGAAAGTAAAACGGCAGCGACCACAAGCCCGAACAGCTCCTCCTCCAACCACAAGCTAGTAGTAACCAGCTTGATCTCCAACATGCTCCAAGTGACCTGAAAAACAGTTTATATATACAAGGGTGAGTATAACAGTATACTCAGTAGGATCCTCCCCAAGCCTCTCGTGCAAAAGTAAAGAAGCATGCTAAAGCCCAGTGAACAACATGTGAAACTAACTCGTCACCTAAACAGGTATATTATGTTCCCAACCTCACCATGGCTACTCTCACCAAGTAACGCATACAAGAATATAGCATATAATAAAGAAGATCAAGGGTACCCCGCTACTACTTCCCCACTGGTTTGCCGCTTTTCCCCAACGACATACGTCCTATGCATCTCTCTCCAAAGGCTTGCCCGTATCAACATGGGTCAAGCTCCCCAATCTGAACCTCGTGCACCACAAAGGCTTGCCCGCAGACACCTGAGCTAAGCTCCACACAATCCTCACAACCAAAAGTAACCAGGTAGTTTCCGGGAGCCACCACAGCTCGCATAACGTGTATCATATGTCGGGTATTATACCTCAATCCATTACAGCCCATACACCGAGTAAGGATCCTCAAGCCATCACAGCCTATACACGTTACACCTATAGTAGTCCATAGGATACTATATCCAGAATATATGTGTGTGAAATAACCACAAGACATTACAGCCCTCTACACACATATATGGGTAAAACTAACCACTGTGCCTACCAGTACTAAGATCTACCAAGAGAAGAGAGCGGGGCCAAAGGGGGTAGTCAGCCATTCAACCTCCCATCAGAATGTTGGGGAAAACACCCCCCAGGGCTCAGAATCCCCGGGGTGTCAGTTTCCCTTACCGACAGGGTGGAGTATCGTATAGAAACAAAAAAAGTACAGAATATATAAGTAACTCACATCCACACTATGGGCATTACCTAGTCTTAGATACAACTGTAGCTAACGTCTCTCAGACTCCAGGCTGCTACTTCTAAGACTAGGTATCCTATAAGCTCACAACCAATTGAAGAGATTTATTAGATTACTCCATTCTCATTTATCAGTTCCACTGTACATTAATTAATTCTTTAAACATTAATTAAGAATGAATAATTCCACATTAAACTGAAATGGCATCACTTTCAAAAACAACTGCTCCTTTTTAAGATTCACATAACCTTTAAATTCCAGCATCTCCATCCCCATGGATTTTCACCATTTAATCAAACATTCATTCCATAATTACTTTTCCACATTCCCAGGCATTCTAGAAAAACATCCTATGCTTCTAAACACAAAGGAGGCTCAACACGAGGAGTAGATATACTACCCGTCGAGTCATTGCCGCCTATAGAAAGAGCATAGACCCATCCTCCATCGAGAGGCTAAACACGGAAAGCACGTGGCATACCCCGCGTGTCTTCGCCTCCTTCGGAAAGAGGGTAAGCAAGACCAGCTGCCTTGAGCAGTGGGGAAAAGTAATGCAGATAAACAACCAGACCAAACCACCAACTTCAAACCATCACATTCATCTCATACCATCACCCTTGGTGTCCTCCCCGACACCCATATGCATAAACCGATGCATCTCGCCACACTAGATTTGTTATTCGTAGGCTCCAAACATGGATACCTAATCAGTAAGCTATCACAATTAAATAACCAAGCTTACTTCCCTAATTTGATTATCCTCAAATTAGAACAACAACGACAATAACCAGATTAATTTACATGCCTCTTTATCTTTAGCCAATTAATCCACAATTAATTTCGGCTTTACGTTCATCATCAATTTCAATCATGAACGAACAATAAATCAAAGAAAACATAGATATCACTATATCTAGGAAAACATGAGGCAAACCGTTATCGCGGTATAAAGCAACAGCATGCGATCAACCAATTCTTTTAATCCGGTTCAAGTATTTAATTAGGTCAATTTCATTGTGATCCAAAGGAATAAATCATGCTAATTCTACGATTGCACATATATAATTAGAGAAGCCATGAATCCCCTACCTCGAAGAGTTCTTGACGTCCTTTATCCACACAGCGGGTCACGATCCTCCCCTCGCGACAACCTATGTGGAATAATGATCGACACAGCTTGGTTGCATCCAACAGAGCGGGACTGATCCTAGGAGTAAGGGTTGTTTGGGAAACTCCTACGGAAAGTATTGAAAGGTTCTAGTGCCTCTTAGTTAAGAACAAAGGGAAGGAACAAGGGAGAATGATATCTCGTCCCTTTTTAAGATTTAACAAGGTGATGGTTTAAGATCCGGTTAATTCTCCATTAAAAACGGATCGCATTAACCCACGCGGTTTGACCAAGTAAAACATACCAAGCCTTAGGAATAATTAATATAGGATTTATGGCATTTGAATCGGCCTTAAGAGCCCTTAAAATAAGGCTTTAAATGTATTTTACGTCAAAGGAAACGTCAAAAGGGGCAAAAATGTAGGAGTCTGGAAACACTGTTCACCCACCGTTACTGTACATGAAACTGATCTGTCACACCGATCTGTGAAACTGATCTGTGAAACTGATCTGTCACACCGATCTGTGAAACTGATCTGTCTCACCGATCTGTGAAACTGATCTGTCTCACCGATCTGTGAAACTGATCTGTCTCACCGATCTGTGAAACTGATCTGTGAAACCGATCTGTCTCACCGATCTGTGAAACCGACCTGTCTCACCGATCTGTGACACCGATCTGTCTCACCGATCTGTGAAACCGATCTGTCTCACCGATCTGTGAAACTGATCTGTCTCACCGATCTGTGACACCGATCTGTCTCACCGATCTGTGAAACTGATCTGTGAAACCGATCTGTCTCACCGATCTGTGAAACCGATCTGTCTCACCGATCTGTGAAACGGATCTGTCTCACCGACCTGTGAAACCGATCTGTCTCACCGATCTGTGAAACTGATCTGTCTCACCGATCTGTTACTGTTCATAAAACTGGAAACACTATTCACAGAACCGGAAAAATTGGCAAAGTGTTGGGGATAAGTCCCCTTGACCTCCCGGAACACCTCCAATACCAACATTTCACAAAGTAATGGACCGGAGAGGTCCGGGCCATTACACCCAAGCTTGATGTACAAGGACATTATAGTACATTTTCTGAATAATTAATACATAACAAGAACCAACACTCAAGGACCGTAATAGTTTAGTGTCCTTGGAAACTCGGAACATAATATTCTTATCATGGTGAAAGATCTTCAACATCTCCCATATAGAGATTCCCCTTTTTTTCTTTACCTAAAACCTTTCTTTAAATTCTGGGGAAAAAGAAAACATAAAAAGGGTGATCTCAAATGCTCAGTAAGGGTATGCATGGAGAAAATAAAACAAGCCATATACATTTTAACTTAAAAAAACATGAACATAAAGTTTAAATATTAAAATCTTGAGTTGTGAAACAAATCTTGGCAGTACGTTATGAATAGATCATAGTGGAACATCAATCATGATAAAATAGCATGGGAATAAAACATGTAATTGTGGAAAACCATTAAGAACATGATTTTATTTCTATAGTAGACAAGGAATTGATTCCAAGACAATTATAGTGGACAAATTCCATTACTGAAATGGGTTTACTTGTTGTTCCAGCCCTGTATTACTAAATCGGATTCACTAGTCATTCCATCCATGTATATATCATGAGATACAAATCATTTCATAATGCATTGGATGGATATATAGGTCCCACCCATCTCATAATGAAATCATTCTTACTTGTGCCACAAAATAAACATAAATCATTCATCATAACCCAAAGAATAAAATGGGTTTCCTAAACATCATCCCATATTAACATAATCCATATAAAAAAATGTATATCATTTAATAAAAAGAAAATGGAAACCATTTAAATCATAGAAACATTATACTTGAAACATATACATATGAAATAATGTCATCTTAGATAGAAAATGGTTTTAATAAAATACTTGAAATGAATTCTTGAGGAAAATATCATATCTTCTTCAAAATCATATTTTTTCACAAAATGCCATTCAATTTTCTAAAGGAAATGATTTTTTTTTTAAAATATTCATGAAATATTTTATATTAAGATTCATTAAAATAATGTCTTATAAAACCTTAAAAATCCATTCATGTCGTATAAGTTAAAAAAACATTCTCCCCGTACTTTTAATGGAAAATTAAAAAAGTACCATGTCTGGTAAACAAAAGCAAGATTACTTCCGTAACACAATGTAAATGTAAAGAGGGAAAACATGACTTTAAAAATACATATAATAATATTAAAAACTTTATGAAAACAATTTTATGGACATGGATGAAAAATATAACCCCAGTAAATACTTGCGAATAAACAATCTCAGATAAGAACGAGATTGGAATAATTATCTCTAACCTTAGGTCCAATTTATTTTGTACATGTACGAAACTCCTATATAGTGGTTTTAAAAAGATTATTATCTTGTAAAAGAACCATAATATTATTTATGATATCACATATGATTCAGTTATGACTTTATATTACCTGTTCTTTTGTCAATTTCATGTTAAAGCAGCATTTTGGGTAAAATATTTTCATTTATCGTATGTGTGTGGACTTTTTTTTCTTCATATTATTACTTATATCCTGATTTACATAATTACAGAATGTAAATCATGATTTATATATAACATATATATTCATCATATAAAGTTATATGGTATATCATTAAATGGAATGAAATACACAATTCATGGAGACGGTAGGTCGTACGTACGCATGAAGGCTGTATTCGTTTCCATATTGAATTGAATGGAAGTAAATAAATGAAACATATATGTACATTAATACAGTATCATTATTATTTTATAAAATTCATTATTATTTATTATATATACTTTATAATCATTCTTGAATGGTTAACATTGAGAATGAATCTTATCGCGTCGTGGAGACGGTAATTCCTACGTACGCATGAGCGATGATATCGTTCCCATAATTATTGAATGGAATTGGAGTGGATGATATAATATCTCAGAATTAGTATGATGTTATAATAACTATATATAGTTATTCTTTACACCATTATACACATCCATGTAAAGTGGTGGTGGAAAAACAGATTACACCACGGTGTGGAAATGGTATTCCGTACGTACGCACTCGCGGTGATTTCATTTTTTGTAGGATTGATAGAAGGTGAAATAGGGTTGTTTAATATTTATAATAACATATCATTATATTATTGATAATAATGTTATTACTTTATAATGAAAAAAATAAATAATAGAAAGAATAAGAAGAAAGAAACTTCAATGAATTGGTAGAAGAGATTACCTCTTCCTCGACATGCCTCTTTTAAACTTCCACTTAGGGCACTAGAGTTGATCTTTTGAGAAGCCTAGAACCTCTATGATATAACTAGATATGTTGAGAAGATAAATGGGAAGGTTTTGGACGAGCTTTAAGGCTCAAATTTGTGTGCAGAGGAGATGGTGGAGGTGCCTTTTTATGAGAGAGGAGAGGGACACTTTTGGAAACCTCTAAAATATTAATTTATAATAAACCCAAACACCACTTAAAAACTTCCAAATTGACTCAAATTAGAATATTAGATAATATAGGGTTTTAATATCATTAACAAATTAAATTTATACATGTTTTAATTTTATTTTAAACCTTATCATTTTGATTTATCCTTATTTAATCTATTTAATTTTATTTGTGGTAAAAATGTTATAAATTTTATATGGTTATAAATACTTACTTATGTGTTGTTAATTATACATAATTTGATACTTAATTACATGGAATATCATATAAATTTTAATTTGAAATTTTTAAATATTTTTTTTTATTTTTAAACAATTTAATAATATAAACTATCAATAGTATCAATTTTGACACAATTCATTTATTTGAATTTAAATAAAATCCACAGAGAATATATTTTCGAAAAAACCTTTTTAATATATTAATAAAATATCATATTCGTCTAGAAAATTAGTTTAGAATATTAATTATTTCATATAATATTTATCTTAATACTTTTAAAATAATTTATTTGATATTTCTATTTATAAAATAATTTATACAACATTTTTGTATAATTATTTAATATAATTATTTGTTGTATAAAAATTAAAAATAAAATACGATGATTAAGATAAACATAATATATTTTATAATAATAATTTTAGTCTAATTTATCTTCTAAAAACTCACTTTTAGAATATTATCTTTATTAAAGTATGAAGGTGACAACTTTGACATCATTTGAAATAAAATAATATAAATGTCCTAATTTGTTTTATAAAGCTCCAAATGGTCCCTAATTCTACCCTTGGATTCTTAGGGTATATATATACTCTAAAAATAATGTTTGGTCAAGTTTTCGGTCCTTTTTATGGGTATTATTATTGTAATAAAAACTAAATTACCGATTGTTTTACTAAATAAATAATTTCTGCATCATTAATGTATAAGCTGTTAAGGTAATTAAATATCTCTTAAAAATTACAATTAAATTACCATAACAAGGAAAAATATTTTAACATTAAAATTATTATTTATAATCTAATTTATATTCTGTATAGCCTTATATTAAAAATAATTTATTTATTAATGTTTGAGTGAGACATATTTCAATTTCATTAAAATAACATAAATTAAAGGTCTTAATCTCATCCATGTGGGTTCCAATGGATTCCAGTTAGACCCAAATATGGATTAGGACGAAATATAATCATCAAATTATATTAATACAAGTGTTAGGGTAATTTTATAATATTATATTTACTCATAATTACCCGATTTATCTTTAACTACGGTAAATAAAATTTACCGTAGTTACTATTCATAGTGCTCAAAAATAAAAAAGTAGCATATTAACATAATTTGGACCCACTTAATCCAAATATGGAATCCATTTTTCAAAATTCAAAACACAGAAGTTTTAGTAATTAATTTAAAATTAATCTTGTTGTTATGAAAATGGGTTTTTAAAATTTAAAACATTGTCAAAGATTGAAATGTTTTTACTTATGAATTCAATATATAATTAAAGGTAATGAAATGAATTATATTAAATGGTAAAAATATATTATATTTATACATTAAAACCATTCAATATTATAATTTAACCATATAAATTATCTCGATGAAAAAAAGTTGTTTTTAATTAAAATTTAGCGTATTTTTACTATTCATCAAAATAAGAAACATATCAAAAAAATATAAAAAAAATAACCAAACTAAATTTTTAAATATTTATTCCAAATAAGAATTTTATATAGTCAAATTGAACATATAAACTTATCAAAAACATGATTTAATGTGGGTGCGCCATCAAAAGGCGGCAAAACTTCATTTTTTTAAAAATACTCATTTTACCCGAAAAAAATTATTTTGTTCTCATACCATGTTCTATAAAATGTGTAAGATGAATTATATTTTCATAAAATTAAAAATTTATTTACTAATATTCATAAAGGATAGTTCATAATTATATTATAACAATATATCGTTATTTAGTGAAACTCAGTACCGCGTACAACACACGATATCGAGGAAGGTCGCTCTTGCGTGCAACACGAGCCAAGAATAGTGGAGTCATATACTACAAGCTAGTATGGTGTTGCGTATAGTGCAACCTAATTTTTGTGTGGCGTACAACACAAGAAATCAATGAAATTAAAATAATATTTTTCATAAAATCTCAGGGTGTTACCCGTTCAGTCCCAAAACCATCATAGTATTCAAGGTTCACTCCAATTACTATCATAGTTCAATGAGTCCCTTACTAAACTAAATTCACTCCCATTACTATCTAGTTTTATTTCATAAGATATAAATCTTCACCCAATTTATTGGATGGAGGTATAGGTCCCACCCATCTGGGCTATAACACAAACACCATCCTTAGTTGTAATGTAACCACCATCCTTGGTTATAACATGACCACCATTACATAATGGAAATCAATCATATGTAAACTATAAAATCATAAAATATTCATCATATCAGTAGAAAGTAAAAGATATGAGTTTCATTAACATCTCATCATAGCATAACCTGGGAAAAAGAAAGAGGTTTTATAATAACTTTATCATTTTATCATAGTCTAATACATGGAAAATAAAGTTGGTTTCATATGAATTATGTCATATTTTAATCAAACCATTCATAGAGAAAATATTAATTGCATCCCTAGATCATATCCCTATTAGAGAATAAGTAGCATCAAATGATGTCATCGTAGATGGAAATTGATTTTCAAAGATCAATTGGAACATTTATTAGGTAAATAGTGTTTCCACTTTGAAAAATAATTTTAAAACATAAAACATTTTCAAAATAAATTACTTTAAAAATAACCTTGGAAACTTATAAAATAATAATTAAAAAACATTTAAATCATTTATAGAAAATAATTAACATTCCATTTTGAAAATAACTTTTTAAAACAAAAATTTCATAAAACATTTTAAAATTTATTTTATTTGAAAATAAACATTAAAACATATAATGTATGTATTAAAACAATTTTTGGTCATGATAGTGTGAAATTATATACATTCCATACATATTAAAATAATTATTACGTTCAAATTTATAGTAAAATAACAACAGGAATAGATTGGAAACAACCTAAAGATTCCATTCAGTTTTTTTAAAAAAATTAAAACATCTATAAATATATATTTAATAAATCATTTATATAATTTAGAAAACATTTTTGAATTTTTGTTTACAAAACATAATTTTGGACAAAAAATGATTTTCAACCGAATAAATACATAAATAAGCTTTTTTTGAAATATTATTTTCAAATAGTGAGTACATAAATATGGGAAAATGAAGAGAAAAAATTTATTACCATGACATAAACATTGGGAAATAAAAATATTGAGTTTCATGGGAGACATATCATATTATTACATAATCAGAAAGATAATCATATATAATCCTGAGAAATAATGAGATTGTATCATAAATCACATACCACTTTAGATAAATTGAATCATAATCCCAAATAATGAATAACATTAAATGAAACATATAATATAGTTAGAATAAATAAATTCATGATAATAAATTTAAAAGTATCTTTATAAGCAATTCATAAAAGAATATAGGTTCATAAAATAACATGTCTCAATAATGTAAAACTGGGACTGAAATCCCTTTTCACTTTGGTTTCTTTTTAACTGTAAACCCGATTAAATAGAGATAATAAAATAAATATTTCAATACAAATTATTCTTAGGTGAAGAATTATAAAATAAATTAATGAAAAGTATATACACTACATAAAAGGGATCGGTGGTGAATGTGGAATTTGTCTTACTAAAGTAAAAAGTGAGACCAAAATCTATCACCAAAAGTCTTGAATCCCTTCTTACATGTTAGAACCTTATTTATGATAAATATAATTTCACTATAAATAAATTATATGACCATAATTATATATATCATACTATATATGATTTACTTATCTCTTTTTGTTCCTCTTTTATTAAAAATTAATTTTTAAAATCATGTTTTGGGTAATAATAAATTTTCTTATCATTTTTTTATTTCATTCTTTCATTATACTTTGATAAAGCATTTGTGAAAAGAAAAACATATCACTTAACGAGGTGGTAATCTATTGTACACACGAACGAAATTATCGTATCCCTCAAAGAATGAAAATTAATATGGTATATTTGATATAAAAATTAAATATGTATAATTATATATCAAATATAATATTGATTTATTTAATCTATCTATATTTCCATCTATGTAAAACAATAATGAAAACTCATCACATTGATTCACGAGGAGGTATATTATTGTGCACATGAGAGACAATATTGTTTTACAATGGGTTAGGAGGTAAAAGGTATATGATGTATTATAATTAAGTAGGTATAATAATAGATTTTATTTAATATATACATATTCAATCCATAATTATATCCAACTGTGATAACTGGTGATGGAAAATGATTAACATCTGTTCGTGAGGTGGTAGTCCTCCGTACACATGAATGTTGATTTCAAATCCCATTTAAAATAAGTGTTGATAGATATTGATTTTAAAATTAAATTTATTATATCTTTGTATATAGGATATATTGGTATTATTATTTTTTCATACTTTGAAAATATTTAAAAGAGTTTTATGAAGAATTAAAATAAAAATGCATAGCTAAAAAATTTACCACTTCTTGAGACAACCTCTTTAGGAATTTTATAAAGCATTCCTAGATTGGAATTATGATATAAAAAGGCCTATAGTAAGTGGGGAGGGAAGTAGGAAAGACATTTATGTAGTGATGTTTTGAACCAAATAGTTTTTTAATTGTTAATAGGAGAGGATATGGGGTGGCCTTTTATTTTTGAGGTGAGTGGCACACTTGTAATATTTGAAAATAAAAAGGTTCAACCCCATTTTTCACATTCCAAAATGATTAAAAAATTAAAAATTATTTAACCTTAGTGGTTATAAAGATTAAATTTTGAAATAAAATAGATTTTATAAAAGTTTATAGTTTTTTTTCCTTATAATTATAGTTTAACCCTCGCTAAACCCATTTTACCTTAACTGTGGTAAATAATTTTTACTATTTTTACTGTTAATCTTGATAAACATTATGTTTAACATATTAGATAATATAAATTATTATGATTCCAAATTTTGAATACATTTTTTTAAATTTGTCTCACATAAGTGGAAATATATAATTTACAATTAATCCTATAGATCCATTGAGAAATCATGTTTTCAAAGAGAAATGTTTTAAAAGATTAAAAGGTTTTTATATCAAAATTTAAAAATAAATTGATACAAATGAAATAAATTGGATAAATATATATATATATATAATTAAACATATTTTAAATTTAATTCTATATTAAAATAATTTTTTTGTTTTTTAATTCTTTATAAGAAATTTTAGTTCTTTATAAAAACTAGTATTTTCAATATTCATCGAAAAAATTATATTTTCAGAAAATAATGAAAAATCATATCAAGATAAATTTGAAATTATTATTTAAAAATGAATTTTATTTTTTCAAATAAATTTTATAGAATTGGAAAATTTTAATTTTAGAGTAAGTGCGCAAAAAGCTACAAAATTTCTATTTAGAAAAATACCTTTTTAAGTGCAAAATTGGTTTTATTTATATCTATTGTCGAAAAAACAAATATGATGAATGTTAAATATTTTATTGAGTATATAACATATTATTTTAACAAAAAAAATCAACAAAATAGTTTTTTTAATTTATTGAGCTAAAACATGTTTGTGTGGAGAAAAATATTTTTTAGAGAGGGATTTCAATTATTTTCAAATTGTTTTTATTTTCATTTAGAATTTTTTGTCACAAAAAAATTGTTTTTATATACATTTGAAAAGAATATATTTTCATAACATAGCTAATATTATTTATTTCTATGATTATAATGGTTGAGTGATAACTATAACATCTTGACCTGGGTGCCAATAAATCAGTGCCAACAGTCAGTTTACTGTAAGGCCTCAGGCATGACTACCCGTATGCAAAATGCTTCTGAATAAAAGCAAGGGTCTAATGGTGGTATAGTGGGGTGACTATACCTCATATCAGTCTAAAAAATGGAAATAATTAGATTTCATCAGTAATAATAACAATTAGAGTTTGGAAGATATAACTAAATTTAAATATAACATGTTATAATAATAAATGAAATGTTATAAAATCCTGAAAAACCATGTCATACATTCAATAGTTTCCACCCACTAGGATGTACATACATGTAGGAGAAGATAAATGAAATTTACATAAAAGTAATGTGCTCCACTACAAACTCTCAGATATACCATATATATATTATACAAGGAACTACCAAGCTAATCAAGGCTAATCAAATAAATCCACATTGGCTACTATGCTCAATCACGAAACCCTAGAACATAGCCCCATATATCATACAATTTGTGATCAACTTGAAATATAGAAATAAGGTCTATAATCACACCAAGTTCATGTAAAAATGTGAGAAATAATCTCAATAATTCACCCTAATGATGAACCTATAAAACTACTTTTATAAGTTCGTGATCATGAAATATTTTCATCCTAGACAAGACACAACTAAAAAGATAAATCAAATAAACCATGTTATATGATAGTTTATCGCTAGGTCCGTGATCCCAATCAAATGGGTAATGATACACTATATATATTTATATTTTCAAGTGTAAATACATATATTTAAATATACATATATATACATAAATTAAATATATATGAGTAAGGTGAAAAATAATATAATCAATAGTAGTTGATATTTGGGTATGTAATCTCGATCATATGGACATCATGTGAAAGGCATTGAGCTAGATTTAATACCACTCAATCCTTGTATAATTAATTCAATATCTAGGTCTGTAATCCCAATCAAAAATACCTTCTTCATCTATCTCTAGAATTATCTCTATGTAAGATACTTCACCATATTGGGATACATGTCCCAACCCCTAGTTCACACACACTCACCTCTGATCACTATAATGAAAGATGATGTGGACTGATGGACAATATTATAAATGGTCACTGAGATGGACTCCATTCCACTAATTCCATATAAATCCAATCTGATGATGGAGCCTTATGACCAAGTCCTTATGTGGTCATGACATTGGAACATGGATAATCCCTAAAGGGGTCACCCTTTTGTAATCTATGAATTGAATGCTATCTGGACCCAAGTACAAGCTTAGTTTCCATTCATATAAATGGATCAATATCCCCATAACCTAGAAGATCCTCTAGGGAATTTAGTATCGGTATGTCCACCCAAGCCTAGGTAGCATCCTAGGCATAGGTCGATGAGAGAATAACCATCCATATAGTATACTTCACATCAACAGTGAGGAGAACCATGTCCACTACCATGATCAAGTGATCGATCACAGAGAGATAAATCATCCCTATCATTCGAGAGAGTGTAATCATCCATGAGTAAAATCAATAAATATCCCATTACCATGTATCATCATCAATGGGGCTCCATGCCCATAGAAGATAATTAATGGGACACCATGCCCGAATGTCATAATCAAGGGATGTGATGCCTGAATATCTTAAACTATAAGGCTCAAGGCTATATCCTAGGAATTACATCTGAGCATCCCAATAAAAAAGTATTATCGCATTAGAACCATAACCCAAAAACTATTAAGAGCCTTTATTTATCATCATTGCATAAAAAATAGTTGACTGCATAAATAAAAGAGAGAGGGGCGGTAGAATTCTTAAACCCAACACTATTGTCAGAGCCCCTTGGGCTTACCTATTAGGTATAGGTGATAAGGTTACAATTACTACCATCACACCCAATACCACCAATTCACTAGATCAGTTCCATCCAAACAAATGATCACCCATTGGGCCCTTTGTATCAAAACAAATTAGATACATTGTACTTGGGATCCTCAAAGTCTACACATAAATGAAGGAATCCTACTCAGGATCCTCATCTGTTAGGGTAAAAGGAGGGATCCTACATGGGATCTACTAAAGATAAGTAAATGGGATAAGGGATAATTAATAGGGATTTATTAAGTTAGTATATAAGAAACATCATTTGATACGGTACCATCAGTACAAGAAGAAGATAGATGTATCCTACATGGGATTTTCTAAGAAAAAATGTGAGCTGAGGAATCCTACAGGGGATCTTAAGAAATAATCAACCTCCCAACCCCCTATTCCATAAGGTAAAATATCACAAGGGAGATTTACTAAACAGGGAATATAAATAATTATTTTCCCCTAGAGATAGATCATGGAAACTCACACAATCAAGGTCTCACTCTCAGGAGACACATGGATTTCATTATCGAAGGAAGAACCACTCTATTAGGTAATTTCCCGAAACACCTCCTAGGATTACTCAGACCACATAAAGGATTTTTATATTATGGTATATGAAAAAGGAAACTAAAAAATCACTATTCAAGTTTACAATTATGACTCCTAGGTGAAAATATATGAAAAAACCCTCAAAAGGGTAGCAAAGGGGTAGTAAATCAGGGATCACATGATGATCTGACTCATGTTGATCTCAGTAGTGATACCTCTATTACTCCACATCTCTTTCAATATCTCCCTCTCCAATTTTATATATTGATTATGTGAAGGATAATCCATAGGGGTGTTCATTAGAGTATAGGGAGGAATAAAAATAGAAGAGGAAAAAGAAAATGAGAAAAAGAAAATAAAAAGGGGCACCCGACTAGCACCGATACCCGACAAAATTTTATTTTTCACTTAGGAAAAAATCCATGTTTTAGAAAAAAAAATATAATGTTGGAATATCAATATATAATAACATAAGTATTATAAAATATTAAATACCTTTTTAACCCAACTATCAATATAAGAGAACGTTCTCTTAATTTATTAAAATAAAATGAAGTTTCATAACTTAAATATATAGCAAACAATATTATTTTATGGATTTTAAAATGATTCATAACATTTTAGAACTTCTATATATGATATTTTATAAATTAAAGCATGTATATATTTAAATAATAGAAAATAAAAGTTCAAATTGTTGAAAAATATATACTAGAACATTAAAACTTTCTTAATAAAATTTATAGAAGAAACTATGCATAAGAAATATGATCTGATCAAAGTAGTCATGGATAAACATGTTGTTAACAAATTTTACCATTGATATTAGTACTTATATTCTAATATATAATATTATGAAGGAAATAAATATAGAAGAGCATCATTGTACTTAAGAACAATTATTATTATTAAACATTAATAAATATTGACATATTTTTCTAAAAATTATAAAATGAACATGAATAACAAGTGTGAGGGACCAGATTCCTAACCCCCTTACGTTTTTGTAGGGATTGGTGGGGTTGAGAGGTATCATGGGGGTGTTCCCAGAGATAATTATGAGTTTTGGTCATTTTTATGGACTCCGCACTATGGTTGTGGGCATGGTAGTTGCCGTTTTGAAGATCCCATAGAGTATTGAGTGTGGGGTAAACTGTTTTGGTCTTAAGCATTTGGAGGTTGGATGTAGAGTTGGTCGTTTTGTGTTGGGATGCACTATTGTGAGTGAAAAGGCCTCCTTGTTCATTTCAAAGGGTTTTTAAAATGGTGTGTACACTTTTTGGGAAAGGGGATGAGGGAAATTCCTTGAGGAACTCATTATGTTATGTGTGTTTCTTAGATGGTCTCCTTATGATAAATGATCTGTGTAGTGATCAGCACACCATAGTCCTGAGAATGGTGAGGATAAAATGATCAATTTCTTGGCAGTATTCCATAGTTTCTAGTCATTCTGGTCATATGGGGGATGAAACTCCCAATACATATAGTGGATAAGTCCATGATGATAGTGAAAATCGTTTGATGTGAGTTTTAAAAAATGTGGAAATTAATGGTTCAAGTTATTGAATTTGGGATCTATTATTTGACGTGCCTCACCATGAGTTTTTTTAATATCTCCACACTATAGAGAGGTATTTATATTCCAAATTTATTAAAGAAGACATCCTTAATTAATTATTTTATTTTTTCTTATACACTTGATCCCTAGTCAACCCCTTGAGTACTCATCACCCTCTAATTAGACCTCTTGATAATTTGAACACCTTGGTTCATCCAAATCAAAGTGTCACAAATCTAGGTACCCTTAATTCTACTATTTTCTTTATAATCATTTTTTCCTTCATTATATAGTTTGTTTTGGTTTATATACTATATTTTGGATTGGAAATATAGTAAGTCATGATGGTACCTTTCAATGATTAGGTTTGGGTGGTATTTCTTTCAGTGGTAATTGATTTGTGATCATCCATTCTTTCATATAGAAACTTCAACTTCCAATTAAGGTAAGGGATCCCTGTTATATCCATATTTATTGAAAATCAATGTAAATTTATATATTTGTTTCACTATTTGGTGGTTTGTATGGATATAATCAAGAAGATAAACAATTGTGTTAACTTTGAATTGAATAGTATGATAGTTTTTACATCTATTTAACTATTTTTATGCAACCTATGATTTCATACATACTAGTTTCTATTTCTGAAAGTAAAACTAATTGGTAATATTGATTGTGTAGCGATTTTTTTGGATCATGTTGTGACTCCTTTCGTGAACACACCATCAATAAATGTCTATGAACGTTTTTATAAATAATGAATCAATTTCCCATGCAAACACATATTTTTGTGAAAATTCAATTGTCAATATATTATTTAGTTTATTGAAAGACCTTTGGAAACATAATTTGTGGTAGAATTAGAAGATGGAATGTGATACTATGTGTTGATGAGGTTGCTACAAATTTTTCATGCTTATGTAAATGTTGTTGAGGTTTTTATTATGATGTTGGTAACTAGTTGAAGTATGAGGTGTATTTTTGGATGATTAAAGGTTATTTTTTATATAATTTGGCATTAAATAGCTAGAATGTAATTAGTTGGTTATCATTCATAAGTATATGGGGTTTTCTATGGTGTGATTGTGGCAGTATACTAGTAGTGATGGAATGGACTACTAATGATGAAGCTACAATGATATTGACATGAATTTAAATAATTATATGTTGAAATAAATAAGTGAAAAATGTATTTGTGATTTTATGTAGTAATGAACTTGTAGAATTAAATATTAAAATAATGATTTAATAAATTTGAGTTTTTTCAAAAACTAGTAAATCTAGAAATTTGTTAACTAAAAAATGGAATATTAATTATAGCTTGTGTGTGGATTATTTGTATGGTGTTTTGAATTATCCATAGAAGTTATTAATGTAATGTTTTTTGAGATTTTGTAGTGGTATTATGGTGGGTGTTAGTTTTTTTTATGTGAATGCATAAATTTGGTATTGTGGGTTAACTATCTATAACATATATTCATGTTATTTATATACGCACCATACTTGAGTTGGATAACCATAATAATACCCAAATTTTTTGGTTTTCTGTTATATCCCCAATACCCAAGTTGGTTGTGAAATGGATGGATGCTTCCAATTCATCCATTCTCTTTAATTAATAGTGGTAATGGTGATAGAATATAGTGTCGTGTCCTAGTTTTCCAATTAATTGTTTATCTGAGTCGGTGTGACACTGGGCCTTAGGCATGCCTCCCCATACGCAAAAGGTGACTAGCAGTGAGGCCCTAATTAGGGGATTATGGACAGACTATACCCTTATTTTGTGATAATAATAGTGGTTAAAATGTACAAAACACTATTTAAGGAGGACCATAATAGCCGATGAAATTGAATAAAACATTGAAGAAACATAATAAATAGTTGAAATAATCATAAGACCAAAGCAATAGTACAATATTTAAATAAATAGGCATGTCATAAAAATCCAAGTTATAAAAATATGCTAAGAAAGGTATAATGTGACCAACCATATAGGCACATATATAATAAAAATTGGAAATATGGTTTTGCATGATGAAGAGGAACCACCTAGTCTACCACCATTCATCCCATGCAAAAGCAGTAAAACCCTGATTATGAAGGTCTACCTCTTAAGATAGATCCCATACCAAATTTCAAAGACATAAAGTCTACATGCATCCCATGGGGCCAATGTAGCATGTGATTAAAAACATAGTATGCCACCATAAAAATGTGCCTGTATTATAACCAAAATTATATACCTGAATAAAATATATAAATAGAAATTGCATCATACACACATTTAAATAATAACTAACTCCACTTATTCTCTACAAGCACATGTGATTATTTAACAAATTCAGCCAAAATAGGAATATATCTAAATTTTTTTCCACAAATATATATGTAATACAACACACACACAAAGATATATATTTATAGTGGTGAGGACCCATGTCATTGTTCTAAAGAGCCCCTGAAGAATATCAAACTCAGTGAACCCAAACGATCTAGACATGAACATGTCACCAGCACCTCATGCAATTTGACACATCCTATTCAATCAATCGTGTAACTGAAATCCCATTGGCATTCCCATCAATATGTCCCAGGCCCATCTGATCTCTTTAAAATATTCACTATTGGCTCAAAAGCCTGACATCAAGAGGAACGATGAGATCATTCATCAAATATATATTACATCACTTTTATCTCAATAACCCAACATCTCAAGGCCTGATGATAATTGTATTTCCATAATCTCAGCTCATCAGTCTCGAGTATAACAAAAATACACATCCCGCACCTGATGGTCTCAAGACCATTACCCAATTGTACATCACCATTATCCATGGATTTCTATGGTGAGAACCTCATCTATAATAGATGGTCAACACCATATCTAGATCTACGAAATCTATGAAGACATCCTCCCCCAATGAGTGGTCAACACCACCTAAACCTTATTCTATCGTTGTGTACATGACTCAAATGGAACATAGGCCAAAAACAGTGAGTACAAATCACAAAAATTCCCCAAGCCACATCATCTAGAACCCCATTCTTGTATTACAACATTTCTATGTCCAAATAGTCAACACCACCTCAAGTCCCGCAGGACATGCCCTCATACTGATGACCTCGTCATCTAAATCTGAAAACCATGTCACCTAGACCTGGGGATTATCATCACCCCATATATCTAGGATCAATCCCAACCTAATGAATAAAATTTCCTCAGTCTTGGTGATAAATATCACCTCAATTTATAAAGTTATCCCATTACCTTCACATGGAAAAACAATAGTCATATAAAAATTTAATTAATAAAAGGAACACAACCTGACTAATCTGCTAAATATTTCAAAACCCCTTACTCATCTTGGAATGTCAAATTATAATAGGGCATGATCAATGACATAAAATGAAATTTATTAATCAATAAAAGTAAATAATTAATTTATCTTCGGTCTCACACAATCATCCCAACATGCATAATTAGAAATGCACCCCAAAAACATGTTAAATTAAAGAGAAATCTAGGAATCACCTTGTAACGCCCCGACCCCAGTTACCCAGAGTCGGTTCATTATTACATAACATTGGAAAGATCACAAGAAAGATCAAATCTCGAAAGACCGATTGGTTTAGTAGCCATGGAAACACTAGATATATTCATAATGTTTTACATTACATCATAAAGTGAAAAACTACTACAACAACATATTGCCTCCATAATCCACACTATTATCCCCTCATAATATCCCTGAAGGTCATTCATAATTTACTTATTCAAATCCTGGGAAAAATAAAACATAGAAAAGGGGTAAGCTCAAATGCCCAGTAAGGATAACAATATAGCGGAAACTTTCATAAATAAGAATAAACATTAAAGGCAATTTATAACAAAAAAAGCCTTTTAAACTTTAACTTCAACATTGTATGGAAAAAATAAAATGAAATAATTCCATTTACTTATTCACATGGATATTCTACTAATCGAATAATCAAATGCAATATCAATAACCACTTTCATAATGATGGAATGCATAATGCCAGACTATCATAACCACATAGCCAAGGCCTCGTGCCAAGACTACAAATAAGATTTTGTCAAGGCCTTGTTCCAAGACACTAGTTTGTCTCATTAGACCTACCGATGCATCGAGAATCTATAGAGGGCTCCACCCGTCACTTATTAAGTCCAATGCATTCCCATATGAAAAGGTTTAAACATAACATAAACATTCATATTAAAACTAGGATACGAAATGTAAATAATTCATCCATAAACCATGAATGGTATAAAAATAAAACATCCACAGTAAAACATATCACAAAACCTTCAATACAATATAGAAGTTTTGTTTCATAATAAATCAACTTCAAATAAGCGTAAAATCCGTCAAAGGATGTTGACATAGATGAAATAAAAACTCTTTTTAGAGAAATATCTATTTTTATTTTGAAATCAATTAAGAGTCCCATATTTATAAAATAAAACATTTTCTTTGAAAATATTCCTATATTCTTGTAAGGGATGCTTCGACGATTTTATAACGGCGGAAAATAACCGCACTCGCCGTATAAGTAAAAAAACATTCTTACCTTAATTCTGTCGAAAATGATAAAAAGCACCGTATTTGAAAAACGATGGAAAGATTCCTTTATAAACCACTTATAAAAAGTAAAACAAGGGTATAAATGACTTTAACCCATATTCTTGTAATTAGTTAAAAAAAATTTAAATACATTTTTAAGAAACATGGATGTGGATGATAAGGAGATCCCAGTAGATTATTACCTATAAACAACCTCGGATAATGAAGAGATTGTGAAATAAACCCTTACCTTGTTCTTTTCCTTGGTTGGGGTAGGTTAACCTCCTGTATAATAGTGAAATAATTGTTATTAAATTATACAAGAATCATATACATTCATATGATATCATATATGATATTTTAACACTGCTTTGTTAATAATATCTTAGTATTATCGTCGTTTCCGGTGTTAACTTACTCGTTTTCTTGTATATGTTTTGTTACATAATCCATGTTTTTCATGGATAGGTTATATATTATTCATATACATAATTATATCAAGTCCTTAAACATTATTTTTAAATCAACAAATGATAATTATACTTGAATGGATACGATGGAGAATGAATCTCATCGCTTTCGTGGAGATGGTAGTCTGTACGTACGCACGAGCGACAATATCATTATTTTTATATTAAAATAAATGGATGGTATATCATATATACATAATCATTAGCATGTTATATTTAT
Source organism: Viscum album (assembly GCA_963277665.1). NCBI lineage: Eukaryota > Viridiplantae > Streptophyta > Magnoliopsida > Santalales > Viscaceae > Viscum > Viscum album. The sequence goes on along the minus strand of OY728138.1, from coordinate 849,420,684 downwards.
TATTTACATGAGTTAAACATCATTATTATACCCATCCAAATAATAATATATTGAATAACAATTACGCCACGACGTGGAGACGGTAAGCCGTACGTACGCACGTATGGTGACTGTTTCGGTGCGGATGTGTGTCGGGTTTCTGTTCCGACGCTGTTCCGCCAGGACGCGTTTGCGCGTGCGCCCGTCGACCCGAGGGGATGGGAGCGCGGCTTGTGGCCCCGCAGTCCCGCTTTCCAAAGGCGGGAGGCATCCGTCCCTTATTCAGGGAGGTCTGCTCCTTGATCGAAACCGGGATGATGGGATGTCGGCTCCTCCTTCCGTGGACGTCTCCTCGGAACTCGTCGCCTAATCCGGGTCTCCCTCATAGATTTAAGAATGTTCATGAATCTCGTACCCGGTGCGATATCTTCATGGACACTGGTTAATTACGCTGCTTCCGCCCAGACGCTCCAAGGAGTCTGGTCGGGGCAGAAACCTGCGGTGAGGAGGCAGGGTAGCTCTGGGTGTTGGGGGCATGTCTTAACACTGCGGCTCTTCATGTCTGCCTTCCGTCCCTAATAGGGTTTCTCGGAGGCATGATGGCCTGAGGCATCCCGTGCGGGGTGCGGGGAACTGCGTTACCTGAGGTTTTCCTCAGCTTCCCATGTTTAACATGGGGTATGCCGCGAGTTTAACGTCCAGCGGGGACGGCATCGGACTGATCAACACGAGGAGTGGATCAGATGACAGAACCCCTCGCGGGGAACCTCCGACGCTGGGGCCAGCACATGGGCGGCTTCCCGAGTGAAATGGAGTGGAATGAAATGGCATGACCCCACCCGGATGTGGCGGCCCGGGTAAGGATCAGGATGGATGATGGAGTGAATAGCTTGGACCCCGTAGAGGCTTCCTACGTACTACGAGTTAGCGCGGATCAAAGTCAGCATAGTTCGGATATACAGTTTAACGTCATGCCGGACGTTGGCAAGCCGACTCACGAGAAGGTCGAGGCTGCCGGGCGGAGGATTGAACCGAACCACCTCACACAGAGGGGGATGGAACGGCCGGGTGGATCACAGTTTCACGTCATGCTGGACGCTGGTGTTCGGGGCTTACACTCTAAGGAGGCCCATATGCGGAAAAACTCAGTTGGAGAGGGACTTGGGCCGAAGGTGAGAGACCTCGATCCCTGTCACGCCCTCTACTGGCTTCAGCAGTGGGGAAGCACAATGGAGATACGGATGTGCAGTCCCCCACAAGGGCAGATTCATAGGTGAATCGACGCGAATGTGAACCCGGGAGGGGTCCACTGATGGAGGAACAGACGTGAATACGACTGGGACGACCAGGTGGTGGTCTTGAACCTCAGGGAGGCTTCCTACGTACCCTGTTTAGGAGACAGGGATCAAAGTCCACGTAGTTCATTCTGTCAGGACTTACGCACTGAGGCCACCTGAGTGCGGCAAAGCTTAGTTGAAGAGGGACTTGGGCCGAAGGTGAGAGACCTCGATCCCTGTCACGCCCTCTACTGGCTTCGGCAGTGGGGAAGCACAATGGAGATACACATGTGCAGTCCCCCACAAGAAACTAGGGGTTTGTAATACCCAACCCCCGTGGGTGAAGGCCATTCCAATAAATCGTCCCTAAAGAGGGGAAATACCGACATCCCTGCAGAGACGAGCAGGTGGGGGCCACATCCAAACCGGGGGGGACCCTGCGTGTGAGGCACGAGATTGGGTGATGCGGATGGTTTAACATCTTGTCGGACGAAGTACAGTTTAACGTCGTGTGTTGAGGACGAAGCGGACGGTTTAACGTCTTGCCGGACGAAGTACAGTTTATCGTCGTGTGTTGAGGACGAAGCGGACGGTTTAACGTCTTGCCGGACGAAGTACAGTTTAACGTCGTGTGTTGAGGACGAAGCAGACGGTTTAACGTCTTGCCGGACGAAGTACAGTTTAACGTCGTGTGTTGAGGACGAAGCGGACGGTTTAACGTCTTGCCGGATGAAGTACGGTTTAACGTCGTGTGTTGAGGACGATGGATGCTTGGCAGTTTAACGTCTTGCAGCGCGGACGAAGTGGTGCCGCCGATGGGTCCGTGTCACTTCGCGCGAGCCTGTAGGGCCGCACGGGAAGACAACGCACGGTGCGGGCACCCGGGATGAAGATCATCGGGCGCCACGCAGGCGGGTACCCTCAGGGGGTCAAAGGGGGCGACCCTGGCGGTTTGCGCGCAAAAGAGGAGCTTGGCGCGCAATACCGCGGGTCGGCGCGCAATTGGGCCGGATGGCGCGCAATTGGGCCAGCGCTTTGCGTGTGGAAGATGGATATTGCGCGCACCGGGCCTCTGATAGCGTGTGGGGGCAACGGCCCATTCTTTAACGAATGGCCACTTAGTAAAGGGGGGTGCGCGCAATCGGGCTGGATTGCCCGCACCCGGGGGGCAATTGCTCGCAAGAGGCTTCTTTTGCGCGCGAAGGCCTTTGGGTGAGGAGTTGGTCAAAGGAAAGGAGCCAAAGGGGTTGCGCGCGAAGGCGAACCCCGAGGCTTGCTTGCGAGAAATAAAGGAGGTTACCTGAGGATCGGCATTGCGCGCGGAGGGGGTGGGATTGCACGCACGAGCGACCCTTCGAATTCTGGCAACCTTCAAAACTTTGGGGGTCGCCTTGTATTTATAGGAAACCTCGGGTGCGCAATTCGGTTCGCGGGCGCAGAATTCGGTGCGGGCGCGAAATAGGGGCCCGGCGTGCAATAGGGCCGCGCACGGGCGTCGGGCGCGGAACATTCCGCGCCGACTCGGCCCATTGCGCGAATCCCGGAAGGATTGCGCGCGTATAGCCAATATTGCGCGTGGGCCTCCGAAATTTCGCGCAATGTCTTCGGGCCTTCCAAAACGTGCTTCTGACTACAAATATGACCTCGCTTTCCTCATCCGGAACTTCGTTTGAGGGGAAACGGACTTTTCCGGCGTCTACAAAAGCCCCCCCTCAGAATCGGATCGGCGAGAGGTCACAACGATCGGGTTCCTAGGGAGACGCCGGAATGCCGAAGTCCTGGGTGGCGCGGGACTTTAGCGCGTAAAAAGGGCGTCGGGCGCGAAATTCGCTGCCGTGGTCGCGCAAAGCGCTTTCCACGCGGTGTGGACACCCGGCCTCGCCTATAAATAGGGGCCCTGGGTTCCGCGTGCCGTACACAGGCTTTCCGTGCGATAAGCTTCCCAGCTCTCATGCGCGAAATTGCCCTTGACGGCGCGAAATTCACCCGTTCGGCGCGCAAACTCATCCGGATTTTGGCTTGTTTTGCGCGAATACCCGGGGTTTTACGCGACCGACTTCCCAATTGCGCGTCGTCCACTAGGATTGCGCGCCAACTCCCAAATTTCTCTACCAGCCTCCTCCGATTCCGCTCGCCTCATCCCTTAACCCACACGACTCCCAGAGCTTCTGAGATGGCCGCGAATCAAGTGAATGAGGGGGATGCCGCCATTCGCAGAGCTGAGATGGCGGCGAATGAGGAGGTCTACGAAGCCAAGGAGATTGTTTCCAACAATCAATCCTTGTTAGATTTGCTGACGCTGGCCCAGAAGACGTATCCGCTGTCGGACAACCTTCCACTCTGGAACTACGGCATCCTGGATGAGGTTCCGGTGCCAGGGTTCGAGGTTGATGTGCCATGGACCTGGGTGACTCGGGAGGACGAGCTTCCCCGCTATAACATCACCAACAATGGGCATCCTGCCAGGGAGACCGGGCACATAGATGTCTATGTCCTGAACCCGAGGAAGTGAACCATTACCGGGAGTGATCCTACTGTGGAGAACTCTCCAGCCCTCTACTCGAGCACGTATCGCCAGAGTGTCACTGACGACACCAGGGGCTGGCTGAAGGACTGGGACTTGCGGTCTGGGGGCAATTTCACCAGTGAGTGGGCCTGGGCGTTCTGGGTACGCCACACCTGCGATCACTTCGCGGAGGAACTGCGGTACATCGGCCTGTTTGAGGCGGTGTGGATGTCACAGTTCCACTTCTACCAGCAGCCCGAGCTCGGGCCGGAGCTGTTCACCCGCTGGTCCCCGGATACCAACACCTTCCATCTTCATCATGGGGAGGTCAGCATCGGCCTCTGGTACATCCACTTCATTGGAGGTATCCCGCTGGAGGGTTACCAATGTGATGAGTTCCTGCCTCCGAGGAACACTTGGGGCGACAGGTCACGAACTCCCATCCTGACATGGCATCTACTGGAACTAGCTACGCAGCGGCTCAGGGTCAAGGACTTTCGCAAGGACATAGCCTACAAGGAGTGGTCCAGCCAGTTCTTGGAGCATGACCCAGCGGTCAAGATGCCAGGCAGGGGGAAGCGGTGCCCGACCGCGGCTCAGAGGAGCCGGAACGGGTGGTACTGGCGGGTCCTGGAGACGGGAGACCACCGCTCATGGGGGTACCGCGTCATCGAGGCCCGGGACCCAAATGTACGGTACGCGGCGTTCCTGGCCGCCTTTCTGAGTGGGTGGCTCCTGCCAGTGCGGGACGCGAGGATGGGCGTCCGCCCGGCGACACTGGTGATGGCGGGCGCCATGGCCGCAAACAAAAGATTCAACCTCGGGGTCCCAGTGCTGGCTAAGCTGTACGCCATCCTGGGACGCATCTCGCGAGGGGGGTCTCCACGAAGGGTCTGTGGGCCCTTTCAATTCTTCCACGGATGGGTGGCTGCTCACCTTGGTGGGTACACGTTTCCAAACGCCGTCATTCCTCCGGGCGACGGCCTGCGACCCTCCCTGCTGAACATCGCAGGGGTCTCTCCGATGACCCTAAATGAGGAGGGCGTGAGGATTTGGATTGGCAATCACGCCAATTTCAACTTTAGCCTGTTCCCCACTCCCGTTGGCCAGATGATCGACAATGGGCAGGGTCCGCTGGAGCAGCATGAATACTTCCTGAGCATGCGGGGCGGGGTGCTCGTGGCTAGGATCGACGGGAAGGTGATCTGTGAGCCCTACGTGCCAACCTGGTTCGCCAGGCAGTTCGGGTGCCTTCAACGGATGCCGAAGAGGGTATTCGCTGCTGTCCAGGAGGAGACAAACCCTTGCGTCCATCGCCAGATGTGGCTAATGTTCGCCGCTTTTGGCTCTGACGATGTCATCACTCTCCCTCTTACCGGGGTTGACGCAGGCTTGGCAACCGAGTACGCCGAACACTGGGCCCTCGCGTACCCCGAGGGGCTTCTACGGAAGCCAGTTCGGCGGCTCGAGGTCACCCGTGCGGAGACCGGGCGTCAAGGTAGGAGGCGAGGCACCGTTACGCGGGGGAGAACGGAGGCGCGCCAAGCAGCGGAGCCGGGGCGGGCAGGGACTTTGGTGGCGGGCACATCGCAGACTGCCGCCACGGCTTCAGCGCCCAGAGAGGGGGCACATGCGGTGGTCGGGGAGCGGCCCGGGAAGCAGATAAGGCGTCTGCTCGAACCCTCCCAAGATGCAGTCTTCCCAGCGCTGTGGTCGGCCTGGATGACCCTGCGGCAGTCGCTGGGGACCGAAACCATCTGGCAGAAGATAACCAGAGAAGGAATCCATCTGCCAGAGGTCGGGCACCTTCAGGTCGCCGACAGGGTGAACTTCCACCAGCGGTATGCGTATCTGACGGCCATGGACGAGTACGCGCGCCAACGTGGCCAGCGTGCGGAGCCGTCCCTTCTGGTGAAGGTGATGCTCGGTCTAGAGCCTGCTCCAGAACAGATGCCGCCAGAGGAAGATGATAGTAACGATGACTCCGAGGAAGAGGAGGAGACGGGGGAGGATGAAGGCTCTGAGGGAAGGTCCCATCCGGGGAGCCCGCGGGAGAGCGGCGAGGTGGCCGGATCTGACAATATCGATATCACTGAGCTCCTAGAGGTCCACTTCTATCCCTACTCAACCTGCTTCATCCATTCTCTTATGCAGCTTCTAACCCATTTCTTCGCCTTCCTCAGGAGTGAACGGATGTTGGTCAGGCATCCTCAGTAGGAGTAGGAGAGGCGCCAGCAGGACAGGGCGGGGGCCAGACACCCATCATTGAATTGACAAGCGCTGAGGGGTCCCCTGCTGCAATTGCTCCTGCGGCGGCCGGGACAGCGGAAGATGACGCTCTGGATTCCCGTAACTCTTGCTACTTTACTATTGGTGCTTGCCGTTGACGATCCGTGACTAACCACGGCATGCCTTGCGTAGTGATCTCAATACTGGAGGCTCGTCGGGCTGTCGAACCCGGGCCATCCACGAGTGGACCAGTGCCAGACATGCCGCCTTCTCCAGAACAGACTTCTCACACCGATGTGGCCCCACCAACTGCTGATCAGGGGGTAGCGGACGTCAGCGGTGCTGCCATCGGAGAGAGGTCGGGGGCTGACGAGGGTGTCAACGCCGCTGGGGCGAGAGAAGAATGTCGCCCAGATGTTGGGGAACCTATCCCCTGTGAGGACATCCCAGGGGAGGACCCTGCAGCAGACCTTCTTCCTGCCTTCCCTGCCTACCGGCCTGCCGACCCCGAGGAGATGGACGACTCGGACTCGGAGGCGGTCTAGGAGAGCCGGATAACGCGCTGCAGGGGGTGGAAGTGCATCCAGCGCTTCCTCAAGTGACCCTCATCGGAGTGGCTGGGGCGCATGGGATCGCTTCAAACCTGGCTGCGCTTCCTGTGTGCCGGGGGAGCTGATGCTCGACGCCTCCATCTGACGGTCCGTGATTTCATGGATGAAAAGATGCGCGAGAGCCGCCGGCGTGCTGACGTCGCACAATGTCGGGACATATCGGAGAACACGTGGGCGCTCCTCGTGGCGGAGCAGAAAGTCCGGCGCCTCGAAGGGCAGGCGGCAGAGAAGGAGGCCTTCGTCGCAGTGTACACTGAGCTTGTGGCGCAATTGACGGCCCAGCTGGATGACGCCCAGGCACAGCTGACGGAGGCGGGCCACCAGATGGTCACACTTCAAGTCGAGCGGGAGCGTGCACAGGCCAGGATCGGCGAGCTGCGCGCTGCGACCGCCGACGAAGAGAGGGCATGCAGAGAGCGAGAAGCAGCTCTGGAGGCCGCCATCCAAAGGTTAGCGGCGTTGGAAAGATTCATTCAGAACGCTAATCCCTAGGGGATTTGTTTTTGCCATTCCCAGAACATTTTGCTTCCGCTACTCAATACTTTGATCCATTTGTATGAATCAACATATTTATCTGCATCTTTTGGCTTAACGTGCTCAACCACAATTCATTGTCTTGCGGGACCATTAACCAAGCTTCAAGCATCCACAATTGGGCCTGGATTTCTAAGGAAAAGAGGGAGGTTAGTCCTAGGAAGGGAGACCTCAGACCTAATCAATGTACCATCCCCCCAACTTGTTCCGACACACGAGCGGGACAACGCTAGGGGCGTTGAGATTTTATCCGAACATAGGGAAATGAGAAAGGGTGAATCGCGTGTCCCAAATTCAGAAATCCACGACGGTCAGCCTTCTAGTAAATGCCCGAGACGGCAAGTGGACAATGGATCAATCGACCATACTACTGCAATAGAAGGACCGAAGGTCATCATTCATGTTGCAGGAGGCGGATCACATGTCATCATCAATACCGATTTGGGGGTTCCTTCACACACAAGGGTGGAAATCCGGATCAAAAGGGCATGCGAAGCGTGGGGCGAAGTGATGATTTGTTCGGACAGAATCTAACACTCCCAAAATTGTGCCACCGCGGGGAAAGCGTGTTAGGAGGATGCACTAATCTAGCCGTGAATCACCCCAACTCTCAGACAGAACCTCTTTGACGAGGAAACTGTCGCTTCCCATCATTGCAATGGGGAATACCGAGCTGAATCAGGGAGAATATCACAACCGCACCACTCTACCAGAAGCCAGGCCAGACGGCCGGCGACGGGGAGGGGCGGGACTCAGCAATCCCTGAGGCTGGACCCGAGTCGAGATGCCCGGGCGTTCCTACGTACTCCATCAGGCTGGAGATCAAGCCACACGTAGTTCTGAGAGTGCAGTTTTAATGTCATGTGGGACGTAAAACCCCAATTAGGGAGATCTTAGTTTAAGGTCGTAGAACTCGGACCATAGGGGCAGATCTTTGTTTAAGGTCTTAGAGCTCGGGCCATAAGAACCTCAAAGTACGCTACATCATGGTCCTATCCCCTGGATATGCGAAGATGCACTGAGGGATAGTGTCAAGAGTGTCAAGATTTCACCTGGTCAGAATGGGAGGTGGAAAACTTAATGTGAATCATGCGACCATTCACTCAAGGACTGGGGGCACCGGCGTAACGATATAGGAGTACTGCCGACCGTGGCGGAAAAGCAGCATCAATATCGCACTGACCGTTGATGGAATGAGGCAGCAAACGAGCATCAACCGCTCAAGCGCAGGATTCATATCGATTCGCTGCCCAAGGCCCTTGGGGGCACCAGCCCGGATCGGTGGGAGAGCACTGAGGAATTGTATCCAGACCGCTCACGGGGGTTCCACCCAGGGCGTAGGCGATGGGTCCGAATGAAGGGGAGCACGAAGCCTGAAAAGTGGAAGGAACCTGACCATGCTGAACCTGACACTCATGGAAATAGACCAGAGTACTCTTGACACCGGTGGACCACTGCAGGGGGTCGAGGGACATGCCTCGAGGGTGACCCGAAGGCGGCGGATTCCCAAGAGAAGGGGGAATCTCTAAGAGGTGGGGGGCTGGACCCGAAGTTTCAAACATCCGGGCGTTCCTACGTATCCCATAAGGATGGGAATCAAGCCACACGTAGTTCTTGAAGCGCGGCGCAACACAATCGAGCACCAGCGCGGGGAGGGGTGCGGGTCTGGCCCTCACACCCAGAAGAAGCGGTATTTGATATTTCTTGTTTGTCCTTAAAGGTGGATGGTTTTTCTTTGTGCAGCGGCATGCCTGTGATTAAGAAATCCCTGGCGTCACCACGATAATCAAGCCATGAAAGGCATTGATAAATGGCGTGGTTATTAACCAGCGCCCAACGTGAGTGTCCCCTGAGGAGAACATCACGATGCAGTGTCGTTTCTCGTCGGGCGGCCAAGACGATCACAGTTTTCGGTCGTGTGGTAAGACCAGGAAACACAGTTTAAGGTCGTGTGGCTCGGACCAGGGAGGAATCCGCTTATTGCGATACGGCGGACCCAGCGGAGGTGGGGACACATCCCAGCCCTGCGGTCACGCACAATTCCAGGAGAAGGATCCTGGGATAGGGGCCTGCATATGTCTATCAACCGAGGGGCAGAGATGCTAGCCTCCAGCTATGCTGGGCCCAGAACGCGATTGTTCGGGCGACTCCTTCCTCCTCATGGGGACGAGGGTCTAGCTACACATGGCCCTTAGGGAGGACATCAACATATATCATTGGTGCTCATATCATGGGAGCCTCGAATGGAACCATTACTCTGGTTGGCCTGCCTAAGGTGTTGAGGTGTACTGAGGGTCAGTATGAAGAGAGAGTGTCGAGTTTCCACTACAACGCACTGAGGCGGGGTGTGATAAGGACTGTGCAACCAATGTTCAGAGCCTGAAAGAGTTGACATGGAGATCAAGGATGTCGCTGACCATATTCGTAACACAACATCCGATCACGTCAGCCTAGGATGAGGCAAACAACCGAGCATCAACCGCTCAAGCGCAGGATTCATATCGATTTGCTGCCCAGGAAGGCCCGAACAAGAGGAAGCGTGAGGCCCGACAAGCAACACAGGACTTGTCGGGATTGAATCCGACACTACAGGTCATAGACCGGAGTACCCCAAAACATGCTAACAGATCACCGAAAAGGGTAGGAGGACTCACCTTGAGAGCAACCAAAGGACGGCAGATCCCCGTGATCAACCAAGAGACGGGGCTGGACATGGAACACAAGCGTCCAGGCGGTCCTACGTATCCCATAAGGATGGGAATCAAGCCGTACGTAGTTCTTGAGAGGCAGTTTAACGTCTTGCGAGACGAAGTGCTGTTTAACGTCATGCGGGACGATGGAGCATGCAGTTTAACGTCCTGCAGCGTGGACGAATGCAGTTTAACATCGTGCGGGACGATGGATTCTTGGCAGTTTAACATCTTGCAGCGCGGACGAATGTAGTTTAACGTCGTGCAGGACGAATGTTGAACAGTTTAACGTCTTGTAGCTCGGACGTGGTGCAGTTTAGCGTCATGCAGGACGGAGTGCAGTTTAACATCATGCGGGACGAATGCTGAACAGTTTAATGTCTTGTAGCTCGGACGTGGTGCAGTTTAGCGTCATGCAGGACGGAGTGCAGTTTAACGTCATGCGGGACGAATGCTGAACAGTTTAACATCTTGTAGCTCGGATGTGGTGCAGTTTAGCGTCATGCAGGACGGAGTGCAGTTTAACGTCATGCGGGACGATGGACACTCAGGCAAAGTACTGCTTGAGGAACCTAGCGTTGGTGGGAGGAGTGGCACGCTCACCATTCATAGTCGCTAGGGAGTACGCGCCATTGGGATAGACCTTGTGGACGACAAAAGGTCCCTCCCACTTGGGCTCCAACTTGGGCGGCTTCCTGTCGGGGATCATTGGTGCTCTTAGGGCCAGTACTAGGTCACCCTGTAGAAAGGAGCGGAGGCGAACCTTCTTATTGAAAGCTCGAGCCATTCTTCTTTGATGACTCTCCAAGTTGTGCAAAGCACAAAGCCTATTCTCATCCAGTGCTTCCAACTCGACTAGAAGGGCTTCAGAAGCTCTGTCCGGCGCTTGCTGGTCGTAGACCGCAGTGCGCAAGGACGGTAACTGGATCTCAATGGGCAGGACGGCCTCTGCTCCATACACCAGGGAATAAGGGGTCATCTGGGTGGAATTGCGAGTCGTCGTCCGATAAGCCCAGAGGGCGTTGGGGAGATTGTCTGGCCAACTCTTCTTGTTCTGACCAACCATATTTTGCAGAATGTTAGAGAGGGTTTTGTTAAACGCCTCAATCTGTCCATTCGCCTGCGCATGATAGCGAGATGTATGGTTCGAGCGAATGTTGTACTTGGCGTACAACTTCTTCAACTCAGCTGCTCGGAAATTGGCTCCGTTATCCGTGAGGATAGCATGAGGCACTCCAAATAGATAAATGATGTTGGAGGTCACGAAGTCAGCGATAGAACAGGATTTGACCTCTCTGAGTGGAATCGCCTCTGCCCATTTGGAGAAGAAGTCCGTGGTGGTCAGAATGAACCGGCACTGGCGAGCTGTCGCCGGCAGGTAAGGTCCCACAACGTCCAGCCCCCAGACTGCAAAGGGCCAAGAATACCTGGTGGTATGGAGAGGCTTCGGCGGCCGATGCACAAAGTTCACATGAACCTGGCACGCATGGCACTTCCTGGCATACTCGATGCAGTCATGGATTATGGAGGGCCAGAAGTATCCCAACCTCCGAATCTGGTGGGACAGCTTCGGCCCAGTCTGGTGGGCACCACATGAACCAGCATGAACCTCTTGCATGACTCGTGGGATCTCAACTCCCTGAAGGAAACGGAGGAGAACACCATCAAATCCGCGTCTATAGAGGATCGTCTCCAGGCCAGGACTGCTCTGGAGGACATACTGCGATGCGCGGCGTCGAACTCGCTCGCGCTCGGCCCGATCCGATGGGAGAATGCCATGTTGGAGGTACTCAACCAAAGGCGTCCTCCAATCAGGGGCTGATTTGACTGCCATATCTGTGGTACTCGGGGCTCCAGGCACAGGGGCAACCGTGGTGAGATTACTTACCGATGGGTCGTGATCTCCCTCCGGGATAACGAGAGCGATGAGCCTGCGGTGCGTTACGTGGATGATCAGGTTGTCCTGTTCAGGCTCTGCGAGTGACGCAGCAAGGCTGGCCAAAGCATCTACTCGACCGTTCTGCGACCGGGGAATATGGACAATTTCTGGCCGAGAAGGGAACTGGGCCATCAGGAGGAGGGTGCACTCCAGCAATGGCACAAGTCCCGGCTTCCTAACAACATAGTCGCCATTGATCTGCTTAACGACCAGCTCGGAGTCCCCTTCCACACACAGATGGGGCACGTCGATCTCGAGAGCTAACTCGAGGCCAGTGATGAGGGCATGGTATTCTGCCTCATTGTTGGTACAACCCTCTGACAACAGGAAAGAGTATGGAAGCACGGATTGCTCCGGGGTAATGAAGACGATACCCAAGCCCACTCTGTTGAGCTTAGGATTATCGAGTCTTCTACCGGTGGGGCTCCGGGAGGCACCGTCAAAGTGCATCTGCCATCATGGATCGGCACGATCGACCGAGAGAACAGCCTCATCAGGAAAGCCTAGATCCAGCGGCTGATCCGCGGAGGTCGGGTGAGCAGCCAGAAAGTCTACCAATGCTTGCCCTTTGATGGCCTTCTGAGACACATACCTGATGTCGAACTGCTGGATAATCACAGCCCACCGCGCTAGATGGACAGTCAACATAGGCCGACTCAGGATATATTTCAATGGGTCTACCCGAGAAACCAACTGTACCTCGTGGTGCTTCAAGTAGTGTCGTAATTTCTGTACGGCAAACACAAGCGCCAGGAAGCTCTTCTCGATGGTGGAATACCTAACTTCCACATTGAGGAGCATGCGACTGAGGTAATAGAGGCTATTTTTTGTTCCCTCGTTGTTCTTCTGGGCGAGAAGGGCACCAAGGGACCGTTCCAGGGCAGTCACATAAAGGACCAGCGGTCTCCCGGATACAGGCGGCATCAGAACTGGAGGTTGAAGCAGGTACTTCTTGATTTCCTCGAAAGCGGTCTAACACTCCTTATCCCATACATAAGTGGCACCTTTCTTCATGAGCCGAGAAAAGGGCTTACACTTGCCGGCCAGATTCGCGATGAATCGGCGTATATAGGCTAAGTGGCCTTGGAACCCTTGCAGTTCCCAGATGTTACCTGGGGAAGGCATCTGGCTAATCGCCCTGATCTTCTCTGGGTCGATCTCAATACCCCGGTATCTTACCACAAAGCCAAGAAACTTCCCGGAGGTGACCCCGAAGGCACACTTCAACGGGTTCATCTTCAGGCAGCGAGACCGGAGGAAGCCGAACACTTTCTCAAGATCTTTGAGATGTTCCTGACGCTGGCGCGATTTGACCACCAAGTCGTCGACGTAGCATTCCACCAGTGTGTCGAGGATTGGCTTGAATATGCGGTGCATCGCCCATTGATAGGTGGCATCTGCATTCTTCAGGCCGAAGGGCATGACCTGGTAACAAAAGATACCTTGGGGGGCCCTGAAGGCAGTGAACTCATCATCCTCAGGGGCCATCTGGATTTGGTTGTATCCGGAGTATCCATCTATGAAGGAGAGGGCTTGGAACCCTGCCGTGGCATCAATCAACAGCTCTGTCACCAGAAGGGGAATTTCATCCTTCGGACAGTGGCGGTTGAGATCGCGGAAGTCGATACAGACTCTGATCTGCCCGTTCTTCTTCCTGACCGGCACGATGTTGGCCAGCCATCAGGGGTACTGAACTTCCCTCACGAAGTTGGCTTTGATAATCTTGTCAACTTCGGCCTCAACTATGGCACCGTGGAATGGGTGCATCTTCCTGGGAGGCTGCTTGAACCCGCGATGGTTCGCTGGGAGACCAAGGCGGTGGACAGCTACCTGAGGATCTGGCCCCGGCATCTCGTCATAGCCCCAAGAAAACACATCACGGTGCTGTCTGAGGAAGTCCACGTACTGCTGCCGCTCCTCCGAGGGCATGGAGGCACTGACCAATGTGGGTCTTAGATCTGCCTTGGTTCCAAGGTTCACCTGTACTAACTCATCGACCGTGGCGGAGACGCCCTCCTCAAAGGCTGGGGGTGCGTCTTCCACGTCCTCTCCACTCGGGGTGGGGGGGGATCGTCCACGGGAGAGACTGTGTTGGAAACTACATTGGGGCTACAAGATCCTGCTAGGCCGCTGGTGCTGGCATGGGCGGTCGCGGTCATCTCATCAGGATACTCACAGGCCGTCGAGATCATGGCTACGTCCAACCGATGGATCGGGAGGACGTAAGCGTCATCCAAACTTGCCCAGGGATCGCTTGCAACAGCGACAGGCTCAAGCTCATCTGTCAGGATCTGCTTATCCTTGCTCTTGTAATAGTCCGCGTCCAGATAGTGGGCTTCACATGAGGCAAAAGGAGAGGCATCTCCCTGAAGCACTCCTACTCGACCATTAAGGGAGTATTTAAGGCATTGGTGGTATGACGAGGGAACCGCCGCATGAAGGTGGAGCCATGGCCTTCCCATCAATGCGTTATACGCAGTGTCCTGAGAGACTACCATGAATTCAGTGTTGGAAACCAGGTCACCGAACTGGGTCTTCAAACGTATCTTGCCGACCGGAGTTTGCTTGGTGCGGTCGTACCCCTGGATCCTGAGGTCGGAGGGAATCAAGTCATCTTCAGACAACCCCAATCTCTGGAGCGTCCGAGTTGGAATCAGGTTAATCCCAGACCCTGTGTCGACAAGACAGCGCCGGACTTCAAGGCCATTGAACTAGCCAGTAACATACAGCGGATGAATGTGCCCCTATATAGGAGGGTCTTCATCCTTACCAGAGAACGAGATAACTGCTTGACATTCAGCGTTCTCAATCGCTTCGGCATGAAAGGACTCTGCAGCCGCAACCTCCGTCTCAAACTGGAGGGGGCTCTTCAGGGCTTCAGTGAGCGCCTCGCGCATCTCAGGTGACAGGCGCAGAGCATCAAGGATGGAGAGCCTTGCTGGGATGTTGGCCAAGTGCTTCAGGACATCATACTTTCTTGCCAAGCGCGAGCCCCTGGTTGCAGGAGGTTGCTCTGTGGTTGGAGGCATGACGGGACTTGCTGGTTGGACCGGCGGCCGACTGGCGCTTGGCGCATCTCGTTGTTCACTGGTTGCAGCCCGGGAAGTGGTCACCGTACTGGGTCCAGGAGGCCGGGATGGACTCGTGGCTGGACGGAGCTAGTCGCGGCGCGGCTGAGGCGGTTCTGCCTGGTCCCACACCACAAACGGTGGCGGAGGCGAATCCGTCATCCCCGGATGGGGGGGCTGCGCGCGCTGAGCTTGGTTTTGAGCCTTCTTCCTAGTCTCAGTGGCGTGCACGGCCTGGCTGGAGGTACCAACTGTTGTGCCCCAGCGATTCCTGTTGTTGAGGTTCCTCCGATGGTGGCGACGACCGGGGACACTAGGGAGGTCCACCTGGTGTTCTTCAACGTCGGGAACCGAAAAGGGATTTACCAGCTCGATGGTATTAACCGAAGCGTACCCAACACTGTCATCGGATGAATCATTCATCACCGGGCGGATCCGAGGAGGGACCCCCATCTCAGGGGGCATGAAATCGCCGAGAGTGCGGGATAGTGGCGGAACTGGCGGGGCGCGCTCTTCCTTCTTGTGCCGCCGCCGTTTTCTCTTCTCGTAAGAGGCAGGCTTGGACGATGATGCCGGAGCAGCACCCGCAGATTCTGGGAGATCAGGCTGATTCAAGCGTGCACAGATGATTCCATGGGCACGAATGATCGTCTTGCGGGCCATCCAGTCATTATACTTCTGTGATCCGCGGTCGGAGACCAGCTGCCATTCGTCCTCGTCGCCACTATCATCATCTGATCCCACGAACACACCCGCCACTTGTGCTGGAGCTGGGCCCAACCTGATTACATTATTGTTAATCTAGTCTTGGATCCAGTCCTTAAACATGTAGCACCGCCGGATGGTGTGCCCCAGGGCCCAATGGTAAGGGAAGTAGCGGTGGTTATCCGTGAGATGTGCCTCCTCTGGCCTCCAACACTCAGGCAGTCGCACAATCCTCTGCTCCAGGGCGCTCCGGAAATAACCGGGGACCTGATCCTCATGAAATGAGTAAGTCAGGTATCGTGGGGCCCTGTGAGCGTGGTCTTGACGACGGGCTGGAGGGGCCTGCCAAGGAGGTGGACCCTGATTATCTCGCCTGGGTTGTGGCGGTACATTACGCGGAGGGGTCGGCCGGTTCTGGGGCTGCCACTGCGGGGCCGGGAACTAAGCCCGTGGAGGCGGATTCCTGTGAGGCTGTGGAGCTGGCCTCACCGGCAGCAGCTCCAACTGCCTGGGGGCCTCTATCTGGGCAACAGCAGCGGGCTCAACCCTGCTGACTCTCCTTGCAGGGATCATAGGAGGCAGCGGGTGTGCTTGACTGGCCTGTTGCAGGGCTTCCTCAAGACGTTGAGCTTTGTCTGAGAAGTCTCTGAACCCTCCGGGGTAATTCTGAGTTATCAAGGAAGGGACTAGCTCGGTCTTGACGTTCCTGACGCACATTGTCAGCAACTTCTCCTGAGTCAATGTCATGTCAAGGGAATACGTGAGACCCTTCCATCGGGCGACGAAATCAGCGACTCGCTCATCAGGCCTTTGCTTGCTCTTGAAGAGGTCTGTGATACTCTTCTTCCGGGTCGTGGAACTAAACTGGTAGAGGAACTGTCTACGAAGGTCCTCCCAGCTAGTTATCGACCTGACGGGGAGCTGGCTGTACCTGACAAATGTTGGCCCTTCCAGCGTCTGGACAAAGCAGCGAAGCTTAGCGGCCTCCTGCTGCGCCGGATTTCCCAACATAGGCCCGCACCTCGAGTTGAAATGGGCCAAATGCTGTGGCGGATCTCCAGTCCCGTTGAAGGGGGCGAAAGTGGGGTTCCTGAATCCCTGAGGTGCCGGAATGTCATCCACCCATGCTGGGTATGGCTTGCCGTCCGGTGGGATCGCCACTTGCCGAGTCTCCAAGGATTCCAAGCGGGCGATGAGTGCCGCCATCGGATCTTCCGGACATGGGTTCCAGTCCTGGCGAGGATCTCTAACCACGAGCGCATTGCATGGCTCTTCAATCGGGTCGTCGACCGGGTCGTCGAACTCGGCAGCTCGTGGGATGGCGGGCAGAGCGGCCCTTGGGGCAGCAGGAGGAATCCGAGCGGGGTCTCTCAGGTAGTCACGCCGTTTGGGAGGGTGTGGTGAAACATACCGCGCCCTCATTCCATAGGCAATGGCCTCTCCCCTGTCGACAAACACGGCATAATCACGGTTTCCCGGGAGAGTCTCGTCGAGGAGTGGTTGTTCCTATCCCTGCTGTCCTGGCCTAGGATCACCGTAGTCAGGCCGCCGCTCTACAGCGCGCTCGGTGAGGAGATGGTCAACTAGCTTCTTCTACTCGGCGAGCTGTTGACGTAGCGTGGCCTTTTCGGGATCCTCCTCTGCCCTCTGCATGGAGGCAGATGGGTCGGCGGGCTTTATAGCCCCGCCGTGCTCTTTACCTTTGCTGACGTTTCGGCTCAACGTCAATGCTTCAGTGGGTGTGGGGAAACCCAGGAGGTTCCTCTGGTGACGAGTAACTCTCACCGATGGATCCAACAACGGCTTGTCTTCGGGGGGAGATCCCCCGTTGAGAAGTTCCAAGTCGTTCCCCTCTCCCGACAGGTCAGCCATATTGACTGTTTCCGTCCCTGGGGATGTACCCTCAGGGCCACCCAGCGAATCGGGCCATCAGCGAATCGCACTGAAGCATAGGGCAGCGTACTACCCCCATCCACGGATATACATGTGGGGGTTGGCTTCCTCTATAACCTTGTGGAGTACTTTAAAACACTCAACGCATCGTTGTTGGAGGGCCTCGTGGTGCCCAAATGACCCGGGGTGCCAAACCGCGGGGAGCGTGTCCAGGTCAATCTGACGGCACTGCTCACCAATATCCTCCAGGTGCGCTTGACTCCCGGGATATGGCATCTGTAGGCGGTGAAGACGGGAGTGAGTCTCCTGGAGAGTTCGACGGAAGCATTCGAACTCATCCGGGGTGAGCGATTCTGGTGCATCAAAGTCCGGTCCTGCGACTGGCCAAAACTTCTCAGGGAAGTGGCCCTCTGTAAGGATGGTCCAGAAGCTCCACGACTCAAACTCGGGACCCAGGTCTTCTTGGTCCCCTTCAGTGACTGGGAATGGATGGGGAACCGGTAGTGGTGCCGAGGCGGGCCGCTGGGCTGGCGGGTTGGCCGGCGGTGAATACGGCGAGCAGGCCGATTGGCCTCCATATCCCGGGCCGCCCTCTGAGGGTGGAGGTGCCCCAGCTACCACATCACGATAGGACGGGCCGGCGAGCGAACATCCTACCGTAGCATCGGTGCTCGCCGAGGGTGCACTAGATCGTGGCTCGACCGTCGATCCCTAGAAAAGGTCTCCGGCTTCTCCGATCGAGGCAGAAGGCGCTTCCGGAGGGGCCGATACCAACCGCAAGCTTGAACCTTGGGGGTTTACCAGGCCCTCGCTACTTCGGATATACCTTCGGAGAGAAGAGGGGATCACATCAATATCTCTCTCGGAGAGTACGAGGCTGACGTGCCGCATTCCTACCCCTGCCCCTGACTGGCGGAATCGGGGGGAGGGCTCCGTCGCCGAATCATACTCTGCCTCTGTATCAGAGAAACGAACCGGTCAGATCTCTGTCCGGAATTCCCTAACATTACTCCCTCGACGTCGACGCCTTGCCTTCCGGCCCCTGGGTGGTTCTTCGGGGCATGGCTGATCTCTGTCCTGGCGTCCTCTGGTCGCACCAGTGCTGGGGCCAAGAGGACTGGAAACCAAGGTGCGAGGTGCACCGGGACAGATATCAAAGGGGACGCGGGGAGAGATGATTCTGAGCAGGCCTCCGGGCTGGGATCGGAAGGTGGGATCACCCATGCCTCTTGGATCGGCCACACGGAGTAGACCCTGCTGGTGAATAGCGCTACCGCGAGGTGGTCCGCGGTGGCTATTGCTTGTACCAGCAACCGGGAGAGTCAACCCAACCTGCCTTTGGGGCGGTCAGGGCCTCGATCCAGATCGGGCATAGAAGTGCCCCTGCTCAGGATGCGCAGGGGCCTGGTGACTGGAGCCAGTAGTGGCTTGGGCCAACACGGCCGTTGTTGCTATGGCCCCAAGGTGGGTATCCTCTTCTGCTCGTGCCCGACATTGGCGTCGGGGCAGACGAGTCGGGATTAGCGGTGCAGGCAGGTGGAGAGCCCGTTCTTCGACTCGAGAAGCCTTGCGGCGGTGTCGACGTGGCCTAGCAGGAGCCCTTATCGCGGATCCCTGGAGCGAATCTTGGATAGGGTGGTCCCGGACATCCTCCACCTCATCCGCGTAGGGGAAGGAGCTGTCGGAGCGTTCCAGGGATAAACTCCTGAAGCGGTTGGATGTCGAGGTAGGCAGCGGTGCCTCCCTGTGTGGCCCTCGGGGGCGGCGTTGGTGGTGAGGTGCATCTTCCTCGAGGTCTAGGCGAGCCATGTCCCTGGTAGGGATGACTCCCTCTTCCTCATATCTCCCCACCAAGTTGTTGATCACCCTTCTCTGGATGACCTCCGAGGGGGAGAGAGGGCGTGGTTGCCCCGCAGTTGCAGCTGCTGGGACGGCTGTGGAACGGGCGGGACCGCGCGGAGTAGCTGCGTCGGTGTTTCCCCTACCCCTGCGCCAGTGGGCGGGCGGCGATCGGGCACTGGATCGGGCGACCTGATTCCTGAAGACAGGGAGAAGAACCCATTAATACTGACAGGAAAAGAACTCGACAACCAATCATTAGTGCCACGACGCCTTCCGTGGGGGGAACCCAGGCCATCGACGTCGTGAGACGGAGTGCCGGATTTCCCTTCCCCAGCCCCTGGCGGGTTCCGTGCCCCGGTGCTGAATGCTCGGCCGGGCAACATGCTAGTCTTCCAACACCTTTGAAAGCTATCAATCTTCATATTGAGGAGAAGAGATTCACATCGGGTTCACCATTTTCTGTTTCGGTGCGGATGTGTGTTGGGTTTCTGTTCCGATGCTGTTCCGCCAGGACGCGTTCGCGCGTGCGCCCGTCGACCCGAGGGGATGGGAGCGCGGCTTGTGGCCCCGCAGTCCCGCTTTCCAAAGGCGGGCGGCATCCGTCCCTTATTCAGGGACGTCTGCTCCTTGATCGAAACCGGGATGATGGTATGTCGGCTCCTCCTTCCGTGGACGTCTCCTCGGAACTCGTCGCCTAATCCGGGTCTCCCTCATAGATTTAAGAATGTTCGCGAATCTCGTTCCCGGCGCCATATCTTCATGGACACCGGTTAATTACGCTGCTTCCGCCCAGACGCTCCAAGGAGTCTGGTCATGGCAGCAACCTGCGGTGAGGAGGCCGGGTAGCTCTGGGTGTTGGGGGCGTGTCTTAACACTGCGGCTCTGCATGTCAGCCTTCCGTCCCAAATAGGGTTTCTCGGAGGCATGATGGCATGAGGCATCCCGCGCTGGGTGCGGGGAACTGTGTTAACTGAGGTTTTCCTCAGCTTCCCATGTTTAACACGGGGTATGCCGCGAGTTTAATGTCCAGCGGGGATGGCATCGGACTGATCAACACGTGGAGTGGATCATATGACAGAACCCCTTGCGGGGAACCTCCGACGCTGGGGCCAGCACATGGGCGGCTTCCCGAGTGAAATGCAGTGGAATGAAATGGCATGACCCCACCGGGATGTGGCGGCCCGGGTAAGGATCAGGATGGATGATGGAGTGAAGAGATTGGACCCCGTAGAGGCTTCCTACGTACCGCGCGTTAGCGCGGATCAAAGTCAGCGTAGTTCGGATATACAGTTTAACGTCATGCCGGACGTTGGCAAGCCAACTCACGAGGAGGTCGAGGCTGTCGGGTGGAGGATTGAACCGAACCACCTCACACAGAGGGGGATGGAACGGCCGGGTGGATCACAGTTTCACGTCATGATGGACGCTGGTGTTCGGGGCTTACACTCTAAGGAGTCCCATATGCGGAAAAGCTCAGTTGGAAAGGGACTTGGGCCGAAGGTGAGAGACCTCGATCCCTGTCACGCCCTCTACTGGCTTCGGCAGTGGGGAAGCACAATGGAGATTCACATGTGCAGTCCCCACAAGGGCAGATTTATAGGTGAATCGACGCGAATGTGAACCTGGGAGAGGTCCACTGATGGACGAACCGATGTGAATATGACCGGGACGACCAGGTGGTGGGATTGAACCTCAAGGAGGCTTCCTACGTACCCTGTTTAGGAGACCGGGATCAAAGTCCATGTAGTTAATTCTGTCAGGACTTACGCACTGAGGCCACCTAAGTGCGGCAAAGCTCAGTTGAAGAGGGACTTGGGCCGAAGGTGAGAGACCTCGATCCCTGTCACACCCTCTACTGGCTTCGGCAGTGGGGAAGCACAATGGAGATACACATGTGCAGTCCCCCACAAGAAACTAGGGGTTTGTAATACCCTACCCCCGTGGGCGAAGGCCATTCCAATAAATCGTCCCAAAAGAGGGGCAATCCCGACATCCCTGCAGAGACGAGCGGGTGGGGGCCACATCAAAACCGGGGGGGACCCTGCGTGCGAGGCACGGGATCGGGTGATGCGGGCGGTTTAACGTCTTGCCGGACGAAGTACAGTTTAACGTCGTGTGTTGAGGACGAAGCGGACTGTTTAACGTCTTGCCGGACGAAGTACAGTTTATCGTCGTGTGTTGAGGACGAAGCGGATGGTTTAACGTCTTGCCGGATGAAGTACAGTTTAACATCGTGTGTTGAGGATGAAGCGGACGGTTTAACGTCTTGCCGGATGAAGTACAATTTAACGTCGTGTGTTAAGGACGATGGATGCTTGGCAGTTTAACGTCTTGCAGCGCAGATGAAGTGGTGCCGCCGATGGGTCTGTGTCACTTCGCGCGATCCTGGAGGGCCGCACGGGAAGACAACGCACGGTTCGGGCACCCGGGATGAAGATCATCGGGCGCCACGCAGGCGGGTACCCTCAGGGGGTCAAAGGGGGCGACCCTGGCGGTTTGCGCGCAAAAGAGGAACTTGGCGCGCAATACCGCGGGTCGGCACGCAATTGGGCGGGCTGGCACACAATTGGGCCAGCGCTTTGCGCGCGGAATATGGAGATTGCGCGCACCGGGCCTCTGATAGCGCGCGGGGGCAACGGCCCATTCTTTAACGAATGGACACTTAGTAAGGGGGGGTGCACGCAATCGGGCTGGATTGCATGCACCCGAGGGGCAATTGCGCGCAAGAGGCTTCTTTTGCGCGCGAAGGCCTTTGGGTGAGGAGTTGGTCAAAGGAAAGGAGCCAAAGGGGTTGCGCGCGAAGGCGAACCCCGAGGCTTGCTTGCGCGAAATAAAGGAGGTTACCTGAGGATCGGCATTGCCCGCGGAGGGGGTGGGATTGCGCGCACGAGTGACCCTTCGAATTCTGGAAACCTTCAAAACGTTGGGGGTCGCCTTGTATTTATAGGCAACCCCGGGCGCGCAATTCGGTTCGCGGGCACGCAATTCGGCGCGGGCGCGAAATAGGGGCCCAACGCGCAATAGGGCCGCGCAGGGGCGTCGGGCACGGAACATTCCGCACCGACTCGCCCCATTGCGCGAATCCCGGATGGATTGCGCGCGTATAGCCAATATTGCACGCGAGCCTCCGAAATTTCGCGCAATGTCCTCGGGCCTTCCGAAACGTGCTTCTGACTACAAATATGACCTCGCTTTCCCCATCCGGATCTTCGTTTGAGGGGAAACGGACTTTTCCGGCGTCTACAGTGACATGTTATTCAAAGGGTGGATAGAATAATGAATATGGTTGTACAATATTTATAATAACATCACAGTATATATATGATACTGTAGTTATTATTTTAGAATGGTAATAACAAAGGCGGAATAAGCGGAAGAAGAAAGGAACATGGAAAAGGGTGGTGAAATCATTACCTCTTCTGCGGGTTCTTCCTTTTGATTTGATCAAAGGGGCTCCTTAGGTTATCTTTCTGATCAAACTAAGTCCTCTAGGTTGTATTGAGGGAAGTTGGGAGAGTATTTTGGCAGAGTTTTTCCGAACCAAAAGGCTTGGAAGGTGTGAATAAATGAGAAGGAGGAGTTCCCTTTTATAAGAGGGGTGAGGGGCACCTTTGGAAAATCTAGAAATATTAATTTATAATAAATTCATATTCAGTTTCTAATGGCTCCAAATTTGATTATTTATATGTTAAGGTGGGAATAGGTCACAAATCATTAGACCAATATTATTTAGACAGGTTTGGGTCAATATATTAACCTTATCTTTAAGTATTAACTCTTAGTTAATTAGTTTCACTTTTACAATGTATCTTTGTATTTTTATATTATATGGTTAATAAACTTACTATATACATCCAAGAGAACCCCAAGTGGTCCATTAATGATATAAATATCATGATATAAGTCTCTTGTCCGAACCTAATATTTTTATGAATTTAATATCAATTAATAATATAATATTTGTTTTAAAAACTCTTTTATGTCAATTTTGACACTATTCAATAGGTGATTTTTGTGAAACTCATAACAGAATTATTACTACAAACAAAGTTAATTAAATCAATCCTTACATGTCATATTAACCTATAAAATTAGTTTAATTCATAAAAAGTCTCAAATTATATTTATTTGTGTATTTATAATATCAATTATTTTAATTTTTCACTATAATGGTAATTTCTGCATCATCATTGTGTCATAAATAAATTAAATTATTTAATGTATAAAAATTATAAATAAAATATAATTATGTAGGAAATCTTTTTATCTTTCTAATGAATATTTATATTCTAAACTCCAACATATATAACCCTATTTTAAAAAAATTTCGAAAAGAGATATACTTATGTCATTTTTGTACTTATTTTAACTTAATTAAAATTAAGTGTCCCTATCACCTACAAGTGGCTCCATGGGGTCCAAAAATCGACCCAAATATGTCTATAGTCGAACATGTATCAACCAATAAGTCTAGGACACGTTTTAGGGTAATTTAGTATTATTATAATATTATTTTTGAACCCTTATTTACCGGATTTACCCTTAACCATGGCAAATAAAATATTTACCGAAGTAATTATTCAAAATGTCTAAAAATAATAGTTACCTATTTACAAAATTTCAACATCCTGATTCAAAATATGGAATCCATTTTTCCAAATTCAAAATATAGAAGTGGTAGAAATTAATTTAAAATTAATTCTCGTTGTTAAAACAAAAAGCGTGTTTTTAGGAGATAATAACTATCAAAAGATTAACACTTGTTTATGTCCAGTTTAATTGTAAAATTTTGTCCAATGACCAACATTGTATTAAATGGTAAAAATATATTCTATATATACTTTAAACCCACTCAAACTCATAATTTATCACTATTAATTATTTTGAATAAAAAAGTTGTTTTTAATTAAAATTTAGTAATTTTCACTATTCATCAAAATATTAAAGTTATCCGAAAAGTACCAAAATTTAACCTTAGGCTAAATTCGATATTACGAATCAAAAAATGAAGTCCATTTTGAAATATAAAATATATATAATTTCAAAAATTAGGTATTAATATTCATAACGGCTAGTTTGATTGGTTATGGTGTGTTAGAACTCAGTGTTGCGTAAAACACACGCTATCACATTATTCAAAGAGAAGCATATCGTAGAATCTTGGGGTGTTACATTCTCTCCTCCTTCAAATAATTTCGTCCTCGAAATTTCCATAATACTACAGCATGAAAATACTCGGGTGGTTCTTCATCATAAGTTCCTCGGGTTCCCACATTGCCTCTTCCATCTTATGGTTTCTCCACAAAACTTTTACCAGACGCGTCGTCCGGTTTCTCAGTACTTGTTCTCTTGTATCAAGAATCCGGATAGGCTCTTCACAATAAGACAGATCGGTTTCCAGTTATAATTCTTCATAGGTGAGTACATGCGTTGGTTCAGTCATGTATATCCTCAACAGAGATACATGGAACACATCGTGAACTTTGGAGAGACTTGGAGGCATTGACAATCAGTAAGATACATCCCCAATTCGTTCTAGAATTTCAAAAGGTCCGATGTACCTGGGACTCAATTTACCTTTCTTACCAAAACGTATGACTCCCTTCCACGGAGATTCCTTCCGGAAAACATGATCACCGACTTGAAATTCCAAATCCTTCCTTCGATTATCGGCATAGCTCTTCTGCCTACATTGAGCTGCTTTGATGTGATTTTGGATTACCTTCACCTTTTCCATCGTTTCCTCCACCAGTTCTAGACCTACAAGTTTTCTTTCACCAACGTCATCCCAACATGTTGGTTTGCGACATCTCTTTCCGTATAACGCTTCACATGGTTCCATTTGAATACTCAAATGGAAGCTATTGCTATAGGAAAATTCTACCAGAGGTAAATAATGATCCCACATACCCCAAAAGTCAAGCGAGCATGATCTCAACATGTCTTCTAAGGTTTGAATAGTTCGTTCTGATTGTCCTTCTGTCTGAGGGTGGTAAGCAGTGCTCAAATGAAGTTTAGTATCCAGGGATTTCTGAAGACTTTTCCAGAATCTTGAAGTAAAACGGGGATCACGATCAGAAACAATTGATAGGGGTACTCCATGATGTCTCACAACTTCATTAATATATAGTCTTGCTAGACGTTCCAGGGATAGATCTTCTCTTATAGCAAGAAAATGTGCTGACTTGGTAAGACGATCAACAATAACCCATATTGCATCGTTCCTTCTAGGAGTCTTTGGTAGTCCAATGACAAAGTCCATCATAATATTTTCCCATTTCCACTCCGGTATGGGAAGAGGTTGCATGACTCCTCCAAGCTATTGCCTTCCAGCTTTCACTTGTTGACAAACCATACATCTTGACACAAAATCAGCAATATCCATCTTCATGTTGTCCCACAAAAAATGTTCCTTCAAATATCTATACATTTTGGTGCTCCCACGATGTATAAGGAAATTGGAACTATGAGCATCATCCAGAAATTCCCTTTTTAGATCAGGTATATCGGGAACACAAAGTATCTTCCCAAATTTCAAAATTCCATCTTCACACACAAAGTCTCTAAATCTCCCATCATTCACAGCTTTAATCTTCTTTTGAAATTATTTATCATCGGTCTTAGAACTCTTAATCCTTTCTAGTAAAAAAGGTTTGGAAACCATTTGAAAAAGCATTGATGTTTCACCTTCTTTGGTTATTCTCATGTCCATCTTCACTAGATCCATGAAAATTGGATCCCTTTCAATTCTCATATTGTTCAAAACTCCATGATATTTTCTGCTCAAAGCTTCTGCCACCTCGTTTTCCTTCCCCAGGTGGTAGTGTATCATGCAATCATAATCTTTGAGTAATTAAAGCCACCTCCTTTTCCTCATGTTGTGTTCTTTTTGTGAGAAAATATAATTCAAACTCTTGTGATCAGTATAAATCTCACATTTTTCCCCATAGAGGTAGTTCCTCCATATCTTCAAATAAAATATCACAACTGCTAATTCGAGATCATGAGTAGGATAGTTTTGCTCATGATTTTTCAACTGTCGTGATTCATAGGCAATAACTCTATCATTCTGCATAAGGACACAACCAAGTCCTTTATTAGATGCATCACTATAAATAACGAACCCATCATTCCCCGATGGTAGAGTCAATATAGGAGAATTGACTAATCTTATCTTCAGTTCTTCGAAACATTCTTCACTCTCTTTTTTTCAAACAAATTTAACCCCTTTACGTGTGAGCTTCGTTAATGAGTTAGCCAATTGGGAAAAATTCTAGAAAAAACGTCGATAATAACCTGCTAAACCAATAAAACTATGTACCTCAGTTAAACTCATCGGTTTTGGCCATTCTTGGATTGGATTAGTCTTAGATGGATCAACAGAGATTCTATCTTTAGAGACAATATGGCCAAGAAAAAAATCACCTTAATCCAGAATTCACAGTTGTTAAACATCCCATATAATTCATGTCTTCTCAGAGTCTTCAAGATAATGCGCAAGTGATTTTCATGATCTTCGTAGCTTTTGGAGTATACTAAGATATCATCAATAAATACCACCACAAATTCATCGAGATACTCCTAGAAAACTCTATTCATCAGATCCATGAATACAGAGGGTTCATTAGTCAATCCAAAAGGCATTACAGTAAAATCGTAATGCCCGTACCTGGTTCGAAATGCTGTCTTCGGAATGTCTTCCTTCATCACACACAACAGATGGTATCCAGATCGAAGGTCAATCTTTGAAAAGTATTGAGCTCCATGCAGTTAGTCAAATAAATCATCAATGCGTGGTAGGGGATACTTGTTCTTTATTGTTATAGCATTGATCTCCCTATAGTCGATACAAAACCTCATAGATCCGTCTTTCTTTTAAAAAAAAAGAACAGGGGCTCTCCATGGAGAAACACTAGGGTGAATAAATCCATTTTTACTCAATTCCTCTAGTTGTTTCTTTAGTTGAACTAATTCTACAGTGGAAATTCTATAAGGGGTCTTTGATATAGGCCTTGATCAAGGAATTAAATCAATGGAAAACTCAACTTCTTGTTCTGGAGGATGTCCAGGTAAATCTTCTGGAAATACATCTACAAATTCTTTCACAACAGGTACATCCTCTATTTGAACATTCCTTTCCTCACCCACAGTTATTTCATTCTCTTCCTCCCCAATAATTGAATTTAGTTGAGCTACTGGGGGTGCTTCTAAATAAGAATTAGGTGGTGACGATTCTTCTCTAAAGATAAGGTGTTCCTTATCATCATCATCATCAAGAATCGTAACCTCTTTCTTATTACAATAAATCTTTCCATCATAGTATGAAATCTAGTCCATACCGAGGATTATATCAAACTCAATCATAGGTATGACTATGAGATAAGCAGATAAAGACCATTTATTTTCTCTAATGGGGACTGATTCACAAAACATTATTGCAATGATACTTCCCTTAAAAGTTTTAACTGACAACTCCCTTGTTAAATCAAATTGGAAATATCTAATTTTCTTAGCAAAATGGGATGATATGAAACAATGCGATGATCCAGAATCAAATAATGCATTTTCTAAACTTGAGGAAACCATTAAATTACCTGCCACCATGTCTTTCGGAGCTTCTAGCTCAGCAGTAGTGATAACATAAGCTTGGCCTTGTCCCCTTGGACTTTTCTGGGGTAAGTTCTCCTGACGCTTATGACATTCATTTTCTTAATTCCCCATCTCCCTGCAATTGTAGCACTGAACATTGGTAGCTTCCTTCTTCCCCTTGCAATCACGAGCTCGGTGGCCTTTTTAACCACACTTTTAACAGACTCCCTTTCCCTTCAAGAAAGTACCAGGGTGTTTCTTCCCACATTTACCACAGGATTTATATTCAACCTTTCCCTTCATACCCTTATTTCCATTCCCAGATTGATCTGTAGGTCTCTTCTTCTCTTGCTTTGCTTTAAAGTCATAAGACTTAGAGAATTCCTTTTCGGTCTTGATAGCACATGAGACAATGTCTTCGTACGATGAAAAGGATTTTGAGACTAATGCTTGATGGAGAAATGGTTTTAACCCATAAAAGAAACGATCAATATTACTTCTTGTGTTACGTATACAATCTCCAACATACCTTGCTAACCTTGTAAAGTTAGCTTCATACTTTGCTACATTCTCATCCTCCTTTTGTCTCAGACTCAGGAACTGCCTTTCCATATCTACTCGGTGGTCGCAGGGAAAGTATTTTTCTAGAAACAGATCTTTGAACTCCCTCCATTCCATATTTGATACTTCATCATCTTCCTTCGTATTTTGAATCAATGACCACCATTGATCAGCATCCCTAGTAAGGCGGTAAACTGTCATTATCACTTTTTCCCTTTCACTACTCCCCAAAGCCTGAAATATTTTCTCTAGGGAAAATATCCATTGCTCAGCTACTAAGGGATTTATACTCCCATTGAACATTGGTGGTTGTTGTCTCATGAATCAATCTAACATTGATCCTCCACGCTGCGGATCAGGGTGCTCTATACGGGTAAGGTTATTATTCATAACCTGAGTGAGCTGTCCTAGTATGGTGATTAGTTGATCGGCACTAGTTGCATCACCAGCTCCATTATAATTATCTTGAGCAGGAGGGAAATCCCTACATGGAGTGTGTGCATTCATACGGTTTCCATTTCTTCCACTAGGCGCCATTTCTAAATAATGGCATAAACTAGATCAGTTTCTGAATCAAAATACATAATCCCATACTTATAAAACACTTAACATAAATTGAACTATTAATGGATATAATAAATAATCATAAGAATTTTTTCTTTGAGGATGTATATACTCATAAACCCTTCATAATGATTTTTAAAGAAAATGAGAGTTATCCTAAGAATATCCCCCGGGAGTGTCGTAACCAAGAGTACAGCAAGGCCTGTTGTCGTGCACCAGTTCCCGTTCGAGTCTATCTCAAAGCAATGTTTTCGGGTTTTACACCTAGGTACATCTGTGCTAGAGCCGCCTCTACCTGCTCGTATCCAGACAGGTATGTATTTCTCAGAAAACTCACAAAATTTCTACAGTACCAAAATTCTAGGAATTTCTTCTATACTAATCCACAAAGTTCATCTTAGGTCTACGTGATCTAATCAGAGTTTATCTAAATCTAGCTTCCAAGGTTTGTACTAAACTTCCTCTGATACCAACAGTAATGCCCCGACCCCAGTTACCCAGAGTCGGTGCATTATTACATAACATTGGCATGATCACAAGAAAGATCAAATCTCGAAAGACCGATTGGTTTAGTATCCTTGGAAACACTAGATATGTTCATAATGTTTTACATTACATCATGAAGTGAAAAACTACTACAACAACATATTGTCTCCATTATCCACACTATTATCCCCTCATAATGTCCCTGAAGGTCATTCATAATTTAATTGTTCATATCCTGGAAAAAATAATACATAGAAAAGGGGTGAGCTCAAATTCCCAGTAAGGATAACAATATAGCGGAAACTTTCATAAATAAGAATAAACATTTAAGGCAATGTATAACTAAAAAAAAGCCTTTTAAACTTGAACTTAAACATTGTATGGAAAAAAAAATGAAATAATGCAATTTACTTATTCACATGGATATTATACTATTCGAATAATCACATGCAATATCAATAACCACTTTCATAATGATGGAATGCATAATGCCAGACTATCATAACCACATAGCCAAGGCCTCGTGCCAAGACTACAAATAATATTTTTCCAAGGCCTTGTTCCAAGACACTAGTTTGTCTCATGAGACCTACCGATGCATTGAGGAGCTATAGCGGGCTCCACCCGTCACTTATTAAGTCCAATGCATTCCCATATGAAAAGGTTTAAACATAACATAAACATTCGTATTAAAACTAGCATACGAAATGTAAATACTTCATCCATAAACCATGAATGGTGTAAAAATAACACATCCACAGTCAAACATATCACAAAACCTTCAATACAATATAGAAGTTTTGTTTCACAATAAATCAACTTCAAATAAGTGTAAAATCCATCAAAGGATGTTGACATAGATGAAATCAAATCTCTTTTTAAGGAAATATCTCTTTTTATTTTGAAATCATTTAAGAGTAATATATTTATAAAATAAAACATTTTCTTTGAAAATATTCTTATATTCTTGTAAGGTAAGCTTCAACGATTTTATAACGGCGGAAAATAACTGCACTCGCCGTATAAGTTAAAAAAACATTCTTACCTTAATTCTGTTGAAAAGGATAAAAAGCAACTTGTTTGGAAAACGACGGAAATATTCCTTTATAAACCACTTATAAAAAGTCAAACAAGGGTATAAATGAATTTAACCCATATTCTTGTAAATAGTAAAAATGTTTTTAAATACATTTTTAAGAAACATGGATGTGGATGATAAAGAGATCCCAGTAGATTATTACGTATAAATAACCACAGATAATGAAGAGATAGTGAAATAAACCCTTAACTTGTACTTTTCCATGGTTGGGGTAGGTTAACCTCCTGTATAATAGTGAAATAATTGTTATTAAATTTTACAAGAATCATATACATTCATATGATATCATATATGATCTTTTAACATTGCTTTGTTAATAATATCTTAGTATTATCATCGTTTCAGGTCATAACTTACTCGTTTTCTTTTATATGTTTTGTTACATAAGCCATGTTTTTCATGGATAGGTTGTATATTATTCATATACAGAATTATATCATGTCCTTAAACATTATTTTTAAATCATCAAATGATAATTATACTTGAATGGATACGATGGAGAATGAATCTCATCGCGTTCGTGGAGACGGTAGTCCGTACGTACACACGAGCGACAATATCATTCTTTTGATATTAAAATAAATGGATGGTATATCATATATACAGAATCATTAACATGTTATATTTATTATTTACATGAGTTACATATCATTATTATACCCATCCAAATAATAATATATTGAATAACAATTACACCACGACGTGGAGACGGTAAGCCGTACGTACGCACGTATGGTGACATGTGATTCAAAGGGTGGATAGAATACTGAATATGGTTGTAAAATATTTATAATAACATCAAAGTATATATATGATACTGGATTTATTATTTTAGAATGGTAATAACAAAGGAAGAAGAAGTGGAAGATGAAATGAACTTGGAAAAGGGTGGTGAAATCATTACCTCTTCTTCGGGTTCTTCATTTTGATTTGATGAAAAGGGCATCATAGGTTAGGTTTATGATCAAAATAAGGCCTCTAGGTTGTATTTATAGAATTTGTGAGAGTATTTGGGCAGAGTTTGTCTGAACAAAAAGGCTTTTAATGTGTTAAGAAATGAGAAGGATGAGTGCCCTTTTATAAGAGGGGTGAGGGGCACATTTGGAAAATCTAGAAATATTAATTTATAATAAATTCATATTCAGTTTATAATGGCTCCAAATTTGATTATTTAAATGTTAAGGTGGGGATAGATCGAAAAACATTATACCAATAGAATTTAGACAGGTTTGGGTTACTATATTAACATTATCTTTAAGTATTAACTCTTAGTTAATTAGTTTCACTTTTACAATGTCTCTTTATATTTTTATATTATATGGTTAATAAACTTACTATATAAATCCAAGAGTCCCCCAAGTGGTTCATTAATGATATAAATATCATGATATAAGTCTATTGGCCGAACCTTAGATTTTTAGGAATTTAATATCAATTAATAATATAATATTTTTTTTAAAAACTCTTTTATGTCAATTTTGACACTATTCAATAGTTGATTTTTGTGAAACTCATAAAAGAATGGTTACTTAGAAAAAAGTTAATTAAATAAATCCTAACATGTCATATTAACTTATAAAATTAGTTTAATTCATAAAAAGTCTCAAATTTTATTTATTTGTGTATTTATAATATCACTTATTTTAATTTTTCACTATTATAGTAATTACTGCATCATCATTGTGTCATAAATAAATTACATTATTTAATGTCTAAAAATTATAAATAAAATATAATTATGTAGGAAATATTTTTAGCTTTCTAATGAATATTTATAGTCGAATATCCAACATATATAACCCTATGTAAAAATTGGTTTTCTAGAAGATATATACTTATGTAATTTTTGTACTTATTTTAACATAATTAAAATTAATTGTCTCTATCACCTACAAGTGGCTCCATGGGGTCCCAAAATCGACCCAAAGATGGATATGGTCGAACATGTATCATCCAATAAGTCTAGGACACGTTTTAGTGTAATTTATTATTATTATAATATTATTTTTTTAACCCTTATTTACCGGATTTACCCTTAACCATGGTAAATAAAATATTTACCGAAGTAAGTATTCAAAATGTCTAAAAATAAAAGTTAACTATTTACACAATTTGAACATCCTTATTCCAAATATGGAATCCATTTTTCCAAATTCAAAACACAGAAGTGGCATAAATTAATTTAAAATTAATTTCCGTTGTTAAAACAAAAATCGTGTTTTTAAGAGATAATAACTATCAAAAGATTGACACTTGTTTATGTACGGTTTAATTGTAAAATTATGTCCAATGACCAAAATTGTATTAAATGGTAAAAATATAATCTAAATATACTTTAAAACCACTCAAATTCATAATTTATCACTATTAATTATTTCGATTAAAAAAGTAGTTTTCAATTAAAATTTAGTAATTTTCACTATTCATCGAAATATTAAAGTTATCCGAAAAGTACCAAAATTTCACCTTAGGCTAAATTCGATATTACAAATCCAAAAATGAAGTCCATTTTGAAATATAAAATATATATAATTTCAAAAAGTTGATATTAATATTCATAACGGCTAGTTTGATTGGTTATGGTGTGTTAGAACTCGATGTTGCGTACAACACACGCTATCACATTATTCAAAGAGAAGCGTACCATAGAAGCTTGGGGTGTTACACACCTTATTTATAATCATAAGAGACCAGTCATCAAATATCAGACTCTAACTTGAGCAAAAACGATAAAAATAATTATTTTAGACAAAAATTTTGAAAAAAGGAAAAATAGCTAAATCAGATATATCATACCTTGTAGAGATATACACAATAAAAAAGAAATAGCATTGAAGGCCATAAAACTATGCTTCCAACACACTCGAAGATGTTCCATTCCGAGTTTGATTGGAGAAGGAGTCTCAAAGCCTATAGAGAGGAAAAAGGACGATCCATGACTACTGAATGAGTGGAGAACACATGGTAGGAAGAAAAATACGGGGAGAAACATAAAAGGAAGTATGTGTAGAATGGTAACTTTCCAATTTTTAAATAGGTACACGATTAATTTGCACAGTTTGACAAAATGTGTTCCAACAATGTGTACTCACTATCCAAAGGGTGTCCCCTTTGAAACTAGTCACATGGTTTGGCCACACGGTTTTGCTAAACCATGCACCAACCATGAGAACCTAATACCTTAAGTGGAAATAAGTGTGCTGGATAAGACACATGGTTTGTAAAACCACAGGAATCCAATACACACAATTGGTTCCTATCAAATGTGCATCAACAAACCTCCATGGTATGTTATACCAAAATCATGGGTATAATTTTTATGCACAAAAAAGGTAGATAAAGAGGCCAAAACTCACAAATTGTGTAACCTTAAAAAAGAAATGATATTGTTTGACCTTTAGATGGTTTTTGAAATGGTACATGTGCGTTGCATGAACTGTGGTTGATCATAGAGAGACCCTTTTGATAAACTACTCTGTTCTAGAAAAAGTTTCCAAGAGAATATTTGATTTCAATAACTACTAGATGAGTTCCTCTATGTCATGTGACTTGTCATGTGGGAGGGTACATGAAAAAACATCCAAAAAATGTAAAATAAGGAAAAATATGCAAATTATGTAATAATTACACAATCATAAATTTTCATGAGACGCAACTCGTACAACTCTAAATACATCACAAAATCCTTGGATATAGATTCAATTTGTTTCACAAGAACCCGCTGACATGTATCCCTCATAACATAAACGAAATTAGATATGTTCAGTTGATTCTGTGCTGCCCCCTTCATCTCTAAAGATAGATAGAAGTGTTTTCCATGACAATTCTTATGCACCTCTATGAGATCCTTTATTTTTCACTAGAAAAATCATATATTAGGAGATTCATTGTATTTTATAAAACCCATATAAAGTCACAAGACCCCCGAACACTGACATGTATCCCCAAGTAGAGTGGAAATACTAGGGATAAGAAAGGTAATTTGTGTTACCCATACATATCTAGTAAATAGAATATCATTTCTATAATGATGCACTAATAGGTGACCTTGTTCCACATTTTATTCATGGATACATATACTGACTTTACAAAAAACACCATGATCTGAAATTTATTCATTTAAAGACTGTTCTAGAAAATTAACCGTGTCTACAATCCTTATAGGCCTCAGAATGACCTCACCCACCCGACATCTTCAACGTAGTGTTGAAAATGCAATTTTATAGGAAGACCATTGACATGGTATGATCCTGACCCTTGAGGATTCCCACAAGTGTATCCAAGTGATGAAATCAATGATCATATATCATCTAAATAAAGATATAGTAAATATAGTGGCACTCATCACCAATGCTAACCAATGTGAGAGGTTATCCTTGGAGTGAGATAATATCAACCTTCGGTAAGGTTGACCAAGGAGTTAGATATAAATTATTTCTTTTTTATAATCCATTGTGGAGGGATCCTATACACTACATTCATCAGTTCCATCCTTCTAATTCCCATAATTCACCTACTGAGGGTACCACTAGGAACCCTACCACCTCTGATAACCATGGATAGGCCACAAGGAATACACATCAGGTGTAGAAAGATCTAGATAATCGTGAGTGGGATCATATCCCCACTCCCACTAATGATTTTTTCCAACATATTCTGGAAGTAACCAGAAAGAATACTCATGTACCTTCTCACTTGGATGAAGTCTAAGGGCATATTCCTGGAGAAATAATGGGGGATGTGCATATTCCTATAAAACAAGGAGGACAGAAGTTGGTCCATACCCTACATTAATTAAATATGTATGCCTGTATATGGTTGATAAAATTTATTTGCATGCTAATATTCTTATGTACACTTTTATAATGTACCATTAAATCATAGAATAAACTGAAGAACTATTCCGAAATATTTTGGTACTAGTACTCATCCAAGGGCATGAGTATATTCCAATCCATATCGACATGGGAGAAAAACACTCTGATTAATATTAAAAGGTGGTTTCCCTTGAGTATGAACACATTATTTCTCCCATGTAGGAGGTTTATCGATATATTCTAGTAAAGGATGAGGCACTGAACCAAATTCATATCCATGTTCTAATTGGGGATCACCAATTAATAGAGACACATGCCTTAGGATAGGATCATAATCTAGTTAATAAATACTAATGACATAATCTAAAGGCCTAGGATCAAACTCAAGTCCCAATTATTTTCTATGCTCACTAAGTGAGAGAGACATATTCCTCAATACACACTCATATTCCTACTGAAAAAGAATAGTGGCATACACCAAAGTCCCATGATTGGGATCATATCCCTATTCTATCTAGGACTCACAATGTGAGAGTGGAACATTTTATAGGACATGCTCATATTCCTATTACTGAATCATCCTATAATATTCTAGTATGCCAAGAAAGATATGATCATATACACATGTCCTCTAATGAAGGACAACACCAGTATCTTATTGAGGCCATATAAGTGGAGGCTCATAACCCTTATCCTACTCTAAAGGTCCATAAGAACATTATAATGGGGAATTCGTATTTAGATAGGGCTCATATTCCTGCTCCAACCAAGGTTCACCAAGTGAGAGTAGAACATGCCTCAAGACACACTCATATTATTTTTAAAAAATACCGATAGCATAATCTAAAGGCATGGGATTGGGATCATATCTTTGTTCTGACCGAGGCTCACCAAGAGGGAATGAAATATGTCTTTGTGAAGGCTCATATTACATCCAGCAATAATGAATATCATTGTAATGTTCAATAAAATTCTTAGTAGTGAGCTCGTATTCCCACACACAAAAAATTATCAATATATTCTGGAAACTATCATAAAGTATGCTCAAATCCTCACACAATCCTAAATGTAAAGTCAAAATATTCTAGTCAGGATGTATAATGAGGCACGTATCTCTAATATTTAAAATTTTAGTGCCCTTGAGTTGGCTCGATTCACATTCTCAACACCCCAAGGATTTGTAAACTCTTCAACGAAAGAATAAGGTGATCATTACCATGATATTATACCTTTTCGTAGTGTGGGGATGGATCATAGAGACTCTACTACTGACATCCGTTGTGGTAAAAATCCCCATCATGATATCTCTGATAGGTAAAGAAATCAACCCATTTTCCTAACACCTCGATATAAAGAGTTTCTTAATTATCATACACCTTCGTATAGAGAGATTTTCAAATCATTAGGGTCAACCATATATAGATCCCCATCAACTACCAGCAAAACTCCAATCTAGTATGCATGTGACCCCATAAAAAACATGTAGTGGTCTGAATAGATAGATTCATGTAATTATAAATTATAGGAGCCCAACATTTACATATGTAAAGAGTTATCCAGAAAAAATATCCCCCTTATATTATGTCCCCTTTATAATACTGACTATAAGACCCTAGATGATATAGAAAAAGAGCGTGTGCCTTATCTATAAAACAATATGTGTAATACTCATTAAAAGTCAAAGGTTAGACATATCCCTTATCCAATATATGACCATCAACTTTATACCATCAATACCCTCAATTTGTTTTTGTATATGGCCACCTTTTCTATATCCTAGAACCCAGGATAAGAGGGTCATGAAAAATATACTACATAACTTTTGTCTCTGCATCATGAAAACTCTCCACCGATTTATTTCCAGTGCATCACTAGATGTGAGTATCCAACTATGATCAAAATATGGACATTTTACTTAATTATTTCCCCAATACAATAGGACTCCCCATATAAAACAACTCTAATGTTTTATCCTCTGGAAAAATTAGAGTACTAGGTAACATGAAATCTGGATGGTCACTATAATGAATTCCCCTTCTTCAATGATGCCAAGGAATCATGAATATGGGAATAGGATAAACCACTCTTCTTCGAGCTGGTACCCTCAAATCAATGGGAACACTTTTCTGATATGTAATTCAAAGTTTCAATCAACTAGACAACTTCCCATATAGAATAACTCTCATCAAGGGATTCCACTACACCTAGATCCTACATGATCATAGTTGTTCCACATCAAATAGGTCTCAATAGCATCTACCATAGAAACCATCCAGGAGTGAACCATACCCACCATGCCAGGGGAATATCTACCACTGCCTCCACCCCATGGACAATCAATCCCAGAGAGGACCCATGACTTGTCAGTAGTAGCTGTAAACAAACCCCAACCCACAGGGCTATGGGAATTTATATCTCAAACACCATCACTAGGTTCATCATCCCCT
This sequence comes from Viscum album, assembly GCA_963277665.1. NCBI lineage: Eukaryota > Viridiplantae > Streptophyta > Magnoliopsida > Santalales > Viscaceae > Viscum > Viscum album. Next base: position 849,382,848 of record OY728138.1, on the reverse strand, counting down.
TATAAGATCCTAGGGAAATAAATAGTAGGTACAAATCAACCCCAAACCACTATGATTGAGTTATTTATAACTCTATTTTTATCTCAGGCTTTATCAAATCCTCAACTATAATCATTGGATCCTTAAAAAATGATGAATCAATGTTAATCGATGACCCATAAGTCCCCAGTATATAGGGCTAGGGGAGTTTTCATCATCATATTTATAACTATATAGGTAATGAGTCTTCTATAGTTTTGGAGGTAAATCTCAATGGTTAGCATCCCATCCATTCCACTCACTATAAAAAAACCCATTCTGTTCAGGACCCATTTGGGAGGCATGACTTGAAACTCCTTCAAATTCAATATTCGTAGGCTGAGAGAGGAGGAACGTTCAATAAATGAAATCTTACCATGATGGGGTCACAATCTGAAAAGTTCTTATATGGACAAGGGTTTGAGAAATGAACCTAATGATGGTTGTGAGAAATCATCCTATTGTTTCATAAGTAATGTAACAACTGCCATTTCATAATAAACCTTTCTAAATTTATTCACTATCAATGGAACTGATAATTCATATCTGGATGTAGATTTTGAGGGTTTCAATATGAAAATTATACAGTTAGAGGAGTCATATGCACCCAATAAGGCTAAATGCACCCATTACATGAGGAGGATCCAAAATATGTCACCTCTGAATATCAAGTTTCCACCTATATAGAAGAAAAATGACAAAACTAAAGTGGAAATTGTGGTTACATCCCAATAAATGCTCAGAAGACAAAAAAATCCATCCATAGAAGAATAGTTTTCACAATATGAGAATGAGATACAAAATCTCAGACAACTAAATGAGGAACTAATCATGGGAAACATTACCACTAGGTTTCTTTTTTTGTGTTGAGATGAATATTATCCCTCCTAGAGGTGACTCTCCTGTAAGAGAGATATCTTAGCATATGACCTATTTCGGATCTAGGAATAATATCTACATAAATGAGGATGTTGAAAATGATCATGAATTCCCTTAATTATAGTGAAAATGTTTCTTTCACTAGGTTGATCATTTAGTCTTTTCACAGATGGATAATTCGTAGGAAAAAAACAGGGCCACCTCATCAGGCCCCACCCACTCCCTGCAGGCAGGAGGTAGCTCATACAATGGTACCTATGGGATTTCTCAATTCCATCAAGTCCTTATATACTTGGATGGAATAAATGGAAGGGTAATTCAAATATATGAATCATAAGAAAATTGAATTTCTTGAATGGGTGGAAGACACCTTTCCCCCGCCCAATTTGGTCGATCTTACCTTCTTTACCTTTGATGGTGCATGCGACCCAGAATATCACCTCATACATTTTCCTTCCCAATGAAATATAATTAAGGGACCTAAAGATCAGTATGAGGTGACCAATATGAGGTGTTTTTTACATACACTAATAATAAAAACCTTTTTTCGGTAAAACAATATTCCAGTAGGATCCATTGTGGGATGGAAATACCTTCATCATCAATTCATTTACCAGTTTATCTTCACACTAAGAAAAATGACTATTATCAACCCAATGAACTGAAAAAAATGAAAATATGAGAGGGTGTTTGACTTCATATCTAGATGTAAAGGCTTTACATATTCAATTTGTATACCTTTCCTGTAAGATAAATTTCTAAAACATTACTATGAGAATATTTGTGATGAGTTGTAGATGCGTCTATCCAAATGAAATATCTAGGAATATTCTATGAGATTTCAGAAATAGAAAAACATCTTGAATATGAAATTTAGAAGAATTGAGGTAATAATAAACTAATTAATTAAAAAAATGGAAAAATAATGGAAATTTAGAAGCTTCTATAGACTCACTCAAACTAGAAGCAATGCCCATTAAAAAGCATAGGTAGGTCTTGAGCCTCCCAGCACCACTTATCGAGCAGCAGGAAAAAAATCATCATCATCTAGAAGAAAAAAGATACAATGTCGTCCAATATTTGAGAAATGTATAAATAATACATAATACGTACAAAATGAATAAATCCTCAGTTATTTCATTCCATCCATGAACAATGACCTTCTCAAGATACCACAGCCCAGGAGGCCAAATGGGGTGAAACTCAATGATCATCCCAACTACTCCAACCTTCACAGAAGGTTGGGTTATAACAACCAGGATTTATTCATCTTTAATTAAATCCTCAAAAGTATGTATTTTTTTTTAACATGTTATGTTAGATAAATCCTGAGAGTAAGTGACATGAATAACCATCTCCTAGTCAGAAGAAGAATGGGATTGGAATTTTTTTCTGGCCTTGCATAGGTGGAAGTTTGAAAACTGGAAGACATAAATGGTAGCTGATGGAGATCATTACACCCTATGATAATAGATCTATAATCCCATAATATTCCCATCACCTTGAAAATTCACATTAATTATTCCTCATGAATGTGGATGTAACCATCAAACACAGCAAGAGGCAGAATAAGAAGAGTCATTTTCCACTCCAATACAAACCCTAACTCTTGCATATTTCATCACTGCATCATCTGAATCATGGCCACCGACCATCTAAATTAAACCCTTATCAGTTAAAGATCTCATATTTTTTTCAATTAATGTGATACACATGGAAGAACATTTCTCTAATAATTAATATACCTCTGAGTATGAGTTCCATGTACCTGAATAAGGAGGCATAGGCTGAATTTGTAAGTGAAAAGGATATAGGGGACAATGTAGGCATGGTCAAACAAAATATTTTAGTCATTTCTACAAAAATGACACATATGTAGTTGATACCCATGTGAATGTGGTCCATTAGTTCTAATATAGATACGTAGATGTCATAGAACCCTCCAATGGTCATCCACACCTAGTCGTCTTACATGAGTGCCTAGAAGAAGTGTGATTATCTAATCATCCCATTTGATGGGTATGGATTGTGAAATATATTCCACTAGAATAATACACTCCATAAACCACTACACAAACACCATGTTCATCTACCTCAAATGCTACAGCTCCCAAGATACATAATAAGAAGCAACCCCACTATTGGAAGTGTCGATCTTTGGCACAAATGTATAACATTTTGAAATAGATGGTGGTTTTCCTAGCCAAACTCATAATATTGGATGTTCTATATCATTCAAAATAACTCATAGAGGTACTCATTGAATATCTTTAGATACCACATGATTTTGAGATAGAATGAGTTACAGTTGATGTTTACCAATCAAGGACCATACCATCCGAATTCAATGTCCCAATCTCATTTATAGAGAAGGATCAAAAGGACGCCATCTAGGGACACATCATGCCTATATTTGTTTCCGGAAGACTAGATAATTTTGCAATACAAAGATATATGATTTTCAATTATTATGGGATCATCCTCATACTGATTGAAAACCTTAAATGTTAGGGATATAGTGAAGGGAATTTATTTTACATAATGTGGACTATTCAAAGGAATCATAAGAACGAGAAAATAATTATGAGAAAGATAAATTTAAAATATTAGTTTAGGGACCTCACATATAGTGTTTATTTTATGTTAATTCATCAAGACACCACATACAATTTTCCACTCAGAAGGCCTTGGATTCCCAACCACATGGCAGTATCATAAACATTTCACAAGAATTTGAAATACCCAATTGATAGAATAGTTGGAAAAATATGTGGTGACATTTTCCCTTTTAGTTTTGGAAGGACGCATTTGATAAGGTAGGATTCTATAAAAGATATGGAAAACAAAAAATTGTGTATTAAGATATACAGGTTGCAGCCCCCAATATCTTGGGGACCGACCATTAAAATCTCTGGAGTATTCTCTAAGGAGATTATGTGTTTCCAATAAACCTAGTTGAGGTAGTAGACCTGATCCCAAATGTCCAATCTCCCACTTTCCCTAGTGATAGTATTAATGAAACATAGATCAAGAATATCTCTCTAATGACTATGTTATTAGAGAATGAAAATGTATCTTACATGATCTCTCTCCTCCCGATAGTGATAGAGAGGCCATCCGATTTCCTACCTCATCTAGAAATTCCTCTATGGACCCAGAGGTGGAATTTGAATCGGATGACCTTAGTAATTACCCTCATTCCATTGAGGAAGGCGTCTCCACCACTATTGGTGAGATCTAACAGGTAAATCTAGGATGAAAAGAAGATATATGGCCTGAACTGATTAGTGCATCCATGAATCTCAAGGATAAAGAGAGGTACATTAAATTTCTTAGGTAAAACTTATATGTGTTTTCATTGAACTATATCAAAATTCTCTAATTGAATATAGATATGGCTACACACCATCTTGTCTTACTCAATGACCATTGGGGATTTAAGAAGGAAACTAGGAGGATGTACCCCGTTATGCTACCAACATAGAGGCATAAGCAGACTAATTGACCAAATATAACATTCTTTGAGGAGTAAACTATCTAATATGGATTTACAATGTCATCCAATTGATGAAAAATAATGGATAGAATAGGGTCTGCATTGACATTATAGACCTTAATCAAAATTCCCTAAATTATGACTTCCCATTGCTGATCATAGAAATCTTAATTGATTCAACTTATTACTTCTGATAACTTTAAACTATGGATGGGTACTCTTGGTAAAATCAAATAAATATGTACCCTAAATATGAGGAATCTAAATTTTAGGGTGACCATTCCAATGAAACTTCTAGATTCCATGGAATATTTTGGTAATAGGTCATTTTATTTTGGTTAAAGAATGACGGTGATGCAAAACAATGTGACATGCATCATAACATTAAGACCTTATTGGGATGAGTAACCGAATTTTATGTCGATCACTTGGTGGAATAATCCTAATAGGGATGTGATCACTTTTCATTTCATCAAACAGTCTTCAAAAATATTTGATTGAATCATTTTAAGATGAATCCACTGAAATGTAATTTTTGGATAACATCAGGGATGTTACTTGGATTTTTGGTCCTCCAACTCTACATCAATGTCGACATAGAAAGGACTAGGGAAATATTAACAATATCACCCCTATGACTCTCAAATAACTGAGAGATTTCAAAGGTAACCTCGCCAATATTCGTAGTTTCATAGGCTACCTGGCTATAATATCTCTCCCCTTCACATGTTTAATGAGGAATAGGATCACCCATCAATCAGATGATGAGTGACAACAATCCATTTAGAGTATCAAATTGTATCTGTTACACCCACAACTACAGCATAAATAGTTGTTTTTAGCAGTTTTTTAGTAGTGGTTTACTAAACCGCTGCTAAATATTTTATTATTGATTTAGCAGTGGTTTTTTAAAAATCGTCGCAAAAAACTTTTTTTTCAACCTCGACACTCATCCCCCTGAAACCCCCTTCTCTCCCCAATCCCGGTGAGACCCCCCTAGCGACCCCCTAAACCCTCGCCTCCTCACCACCTCGCTCCACTTCGTCGTCTCCCCGCCTCTCCACCTTTTCGTACCTCACTGCCTTGCCGCAGTGCCGCCTCATCGTTCCTCACCACCTTGCCCATTTTAGAGGTAGTTTATCAAATTGGTTATGAAAAATACCATATTTTATCTTAGGTAGTATTTTACTTGTTCACACTTGTCACTTACCATGATAAAGCTTGATCCTTTTTTGGATATATTTTAGTGAACCATGAATTACTCCACATCCAATAATTTATTACCAGTATAGTTGGAATTTAGAGTATCATGAAGAGAATGTATCATTATAATGTGATTTATGATTGTCTTGATATTTTTATACCATTTTGGATTCCATAATATAATATTCATTATTTATTCACGTTTTTTGTTGTGATCATGTGTGACATGGAATTATTTTTTATTGATATTATAGTTAATTTATCATATTCAAGCTTATATACCTTTTGTTTTGTTGAGAATTATAATCATTATAATGTAATTATTTCATAATCATGACTATTACTTTGATATAGTGATATTGTTTTTACCTTTTTATACAAAACATGTTAATTAGTATAAATAATAATGCTACCTTGACCATGGATATTGTTTTTAAAAATAATGAGTGTGTTAGAAGGGGTATTTTTCTATTTTATAACTTTTGTGTTGGTATGTATTATATGGACATTGATGAATGGGATGAGATCACAATGGAATGAATTTTGTAAACCCCTTTCACCTATCCCTAAATTCATGTGATGATAGTTCCTTGATTCTTTTATACACCTTCCTATTTCAAAAATACAAGGATTTTCCCATGACTCAACCATATGAAGTATTGCTCTGATCTTAGTTCGATGGGAATGGAATCATAGATTCTTTTACCTTATGTCTAATATCCAAGTCTAGGATCAAAGAAATTGTGTTAGGTACTGACCCTCCCATTATAGGGATTTACTTTTTATAATTGATTCTATTTTATGAATTTTTCCATTATCTGATGCTTCCGGGTTTTTAATGATAAACATTTGTAAATTCATTTTTATATAAAAATATGTAAATATTTATGTTGATATAAAGAACATATGTAAGTATATTCCATATAAGTTAGAAACAAGGTGGTTTATTATTGGGTATTATATGATCACACCCAGCATATACACTTTGGGGGGACATGAAATTACATGTTTTATTTTTTGGGTACCTATAGGTACATGTACATGTTTGGATGAATTGTTTTTTCTAATCATGGTTGATTTTTGAATGACTCGTGTTCCATTTATTGTGGTAAATGGAGATGCGAGATTGATTTTATAATTTAGCCTTAGGATTTAGGGATCATTTTATAATATTGACCTTTATATGATTTGTAATTATTTATCATATGGAATTAACTCTATTTAGATCATGTTAGTTTTATTTTATTTTATTTTATTAATAAAATTGGGAAAACCAAATCACACTAGTCTTCTTAGAACTCTAATGTTATTCTCCAGCCCTTGGTGATTGAGAGGTGAAAATGAGGTCATGTCGTGCTCTATCCTAGTACTATTTAGGTATCTCAGTCACCATCACTACACCACAAGTACTTTTTTTCATACATAAGATCTTGAATCATGGAGGTGGTTTTCTCTACTTGTACCATTATCTCTCATATCCCTTGGTTTAAAATCTTTACCTCATACTTCATATCAACCATTTATAGTAATTAATTATGGTTTTTAATTTAAATTTTTGATATAAAGGATTTAAATATCGATAGTCCTATTTTTGGTTATTTTTACATCCAGAATAGTTTATTAAATTTCTTTATCGAAATAATTTTGTATCTAATATTATGCCAAATACTGTAAGTTTCTAGATTAATTTTTTGAGACTTTATAATAAATTGGATGTGATTGTTGAGTTTGGTATTTTCTTGTACCTTTTACAATGAAAATGTTTTTATTATTCTTCCATAGATGTATGGAATTATCCAAACCTCATAAATATTTATTTTCTATTTGGTTTTATTTTGTGTGAAGTGTGTTAATAGAGTTTTTTGTTGTGATTTTGCGATATCATTTCCTAGTTCCATTGCATAGACTCGGTGGATGCAATTATCATACAAACCTATATTCAATATGATTATAGAGATTTAAACTATAGAGGATGAGGTTCATCATAAAAATTTATATCCATTGTATATCAATGATTTTATAGATATTTCCACTCATTTTTTATGATGTGATGTTCAGATCATTCAAATTTATTAGATGTTCTATTACTCTATCTGATTATTTCTACCCGATAACCACCATGGGCTATTTGTAAAAAGTGTCTTTGAAGACTTTTTTATATAATACTAGACTTTTTTCAAATCTTTAACATATTTATATATTTTTTCAACAAGTATATATGAATCTCTTTCTCTAAATATCAATAGTCATGTGTTTTAATTTTTTTTAATATTCCTTATCATTGTTATGTATATTTTGTTTGTTAGTACTATGAATTTGTTAACTTTTCTCATTTTTTATCCATATTTTTTTAAAATATATGTTCTTAACATAATTTAATTTTATTAAATGATAGGAATTCCAAGGAGGAAGGGATATACTGTTTCATTGACCACTGCGACAAATGACGATCCATCTATCTCCCTCCTTACGAAATTTGAACCACCATCCGCCTGCCCCCATGCCCCATCTCCCCCCTGCACCATTTGTCAGACCCTCTATGAGTGGCCCTTTAGAAGCTCAGTCCTTGCCTCCTACTTCAGGAGCCTTAGTAGTGGGGGAGCGGTGTGCCACTTCTAGTTCTTTGTGGGGATACTAGAGGGTACCTTTTATAGGTACAAATCTGAATGTGAATAAATTTATTCCACTTTTTTATACTAATAGTTTGTTCATTAAAGATGGAAACAATGAAACTATGGGGAAAAATATAAAAAGTTTATATGTATCGTATCTAACCAGAGAGAAGATAGTTGTCCCATTTTATTCATATGGGGTCCCTATGTATGAATCCTCAAGATTACTTGGATAGATATTAGGGAAGGTAGCCATGAAGCCTGTTTCCCTTCCTATTTCATATGACGATTGGATACATATGCCTACCAGTTGGAAAAATGATGTTTATTATTCCCAAATATAGTTAATTTTAATACATTATTATGTAATTTAATGTCATGTTATTAATATTTTCAAAATGAATTTCCTTGTCCAGATGTTTTTTTACTTTACGGTTGTTGATGTGATAGAATGAAAGTGAACATTGAAAAATCTTGGAAAAAAATAGAAAGAATTTAAATGGATATTGTAGGGTGATGTAAATGATACTTCTTTTCCCACCCAAAATATGTTTTACAAGCTACCCGATGGGGTACCCAAAGATCAGTGGAATGTTTTTGTTGACAGACTTTGTGATGATAAGCATATGGTATTTAAATATATATTACTATAATAATCTCATTTTACATTTATACATATTTATGAAGAGGATATGACATTGAATAAATAATTCTTAAATTTTATTTTATTTATTTCAGGATCATTCAAGAAATAATGCATCAATTCTGGCTAAGCAGGTTATCCCTCACACTATGGGGTCAAAGAGTTTTTCTAGAAGCTGATCTTCTCTGTTAATATTTTCATCAGTTTAAATATTCATAAGAAAATATTATTTGTTTAATATATAAATTTTTTTATTTATGGTTTTTAAATGAATTCACAGAGTTTAGTGCATGAAGCATCCTGAACCGAATTGTCGTTGAGTGTTCACCAAAAATCTAATGGAATTTTTATTGATGATCCTACCAAAGAAGATGGGGTATGAACTCATTTTTAATTATAATAACTTAATATCAGTTGTTATTATGTTAATATATGTTTCATATAATATGAATTCTATTTTATTTATAGGTAAAAATTAATGAACTGTGGGATGCCAATACCACGCAGTCATACTCTGTCTCCAAGGATGACATGGTTGCTAAATTCCTTCGGAAGGAACATCACGGTAGAGTGAGAAGGATGAGTTTGGGACCCATACCATCTGAGGTCTTTGGCAGGACACTGGGGATTGCAAATATATCTAATGTTGGTTGTAGTCATTCCATACCCCGAGAGACTAAGAGAGAGGTTGTTTCTCTACAAAACACAGTTCATGACCAGGGTGCTTAGATATCCACTTTGCAGAAAGATTTGATTGATTTATATCAGAAGATGACCGGATCTTCCCTGGTGGTATTGCATCGACTGATAGTGAGCAGGTAAATCACAAAAGTTCTAAATCATTTAGTTTGAAAACTTGTATTAGTTTTATGTTTAAATATAAATATACAACAGTATTTAATTTTCAATATAATATTCTTTCAGGGGGTAGTAGGAAGTAGAGTTGGAGGAGGAGAGGGTGATGAGCTTTGTTCATAATTGGAACATGATTAGTTGTTTTGTTGATATGTTGGACAAATATAGTAATTTTCATTTTGTATATGTATCATGTGTGGACATAGTTTCCACCAAAAAATTTCATGACCTAACATTTTCTTGATTTCTCATGTTTCCTTTTATATATTTTATTGATTTATGATGTTTCCTTTTATGTCTTGGTTCATCGAGTGTGGTATGCACCATATATGTCTATTTGTTTTGTCATGAATCATGTTTTATGATTTGTTTTGCATAAATTTATTAGGTTTGTTACCCAAGGATGAATGATCAAAAACAAATCCTATAGTAACAGAAATCAATCCATTCATAGTTCTTGGAAAAGGTCCTCTATAAAAATTGGTCTCCTGTATAAGAGTAGAAGGATGAGATGTATGGGAACCATTATGTGAGAAAAAAAATAAACAAATTGATGTGATTGAGGAAGGGTATCTCCGTTAGGGTATAACTTGTGTGATTTTAATTTTCACCAAGGCCTATTATAGGAGACCCCAACATCATTACATATATTGAAGCATCATGAATCAATCCACATATAGTTTTTACATAATACCTCTATGAGGATTAGTGTAACGACCCAAATTTTCATTAATGGAAAATCCCTCTTGATCCAGTTAAATGTTTCTTTATGTTTTTATAAGATGTCAACTTCTTTAAGTTTTACGTTAAGATTTGTGACCGTTACTTTTATAGTCGTTGAACAGTGATCATCTGGGTAGTTTAAATATAAGGCTTTAACGAACCAATTTTCTACTCAGACAAAGGAAGCGATGGCCTCATCCAGTAGAATTGCCCCTTACGAAGCCCATTTGTCGGAGCTCGGTAAAGAGGTGGCGTCTTTGGGCTTTGCCCTTGACCAAGCCCAAGCTGAGCTTCATCAAGTCAAGCTCGAACGTGATCGTCTACGGGAAAAATGGAAGTTGATAGATATTACCACTCGAGCGATGTTATCCGAGCAGCCCCAAGAGTCTGTCACCATCGCGCACCTTACCCTTAGGTCTTATGCGGCTATTTTAAGGGGTTATGTAACAAATAAGTAGAACCATGTTCATGTACATTATTTTTTTTATATAATAATGAATATAATTTCTAGTCATTTTTGATACATTGTAATTAGTTTTTAAAGTACAAATGGTGTTTTTAGTTATTATTTAATTAAGAATTATATTTTATTAAATTAAAGGATTTTTGAATTAAATAATATTTTAATAAAATATTATTATTAATTTTAAATTAATTGTCATTAATTATAAATGATCTTATAATTTTATGAATGCAATTAAAATGTTTATTAAGGTTTGAAATCCATTTCTGTCAAAACCCGTGAATTTTTTTATAAATGTCGGTTTTTATTTTAAAAGTGAAAATTCACATATTTAGAAAATTATTTAGATAAAATAAATATTATTTTTGGAATCAGGACGTCGAAATTATCCAACGGTGAACTTTTCATAATTTTCTGAGACAGTCCAATTTTTGGGTAAAAATTAAATACAATTTAAATATATAATGTGTTTTATGACATCATAATGACCCAATGGTGATGTAATAAAATACAATAATCCTTATGTTCGGCCAATATGTGTTTTATCATTAAAATAATGAGGTTTTGGGTTTGTTTGACTCACTTTTCAAAGCATTAATGGAGCCCTCAAGACTTATTCAACACTTTGCCTTTTTAAATTAATTTCCATGGGAGTGTGACTCACCTCCACATAAGCAACCCTAATTTTTTTATAAGTTCGGACCTTGGACTTGTAAAATATTGTTTTCCTCTTTCCTTTTCCAGAAACCATGGGCAAATACCATGGGATGGTTTGTGGTTTGGATTATTTTAATATAAGTGGTCCCAAACCTAAATAATAAAGAATTCTCTCACCTTTCCTATATAAACCCACCCAAGCTCCCACTTCCTCCTCACTCAAAGCCCTTGAAGTTCGTCCAACCTCTTCCCTACTCTCTCTAGAATCCTCCCAAGGTGCCCCAAGCTCCCAAGAAGCCTCTCACAAGCCTCTCTCTAGCCTTTGGAAGCACACTTCCAAGTAAGGGTTTTTCTTCCTTTCTCATTTTTGTCAATTTTCTTTAAGTTGTATTGCCCTTTTAATTTCATTTATGAATGTTGGGGTATGGTTTCTCACCTCTCCCATACTGACCTCTTATTGTTTGAATGATGGGAGACCCCTTTCTCTCTCATTAAATGCCTCCCATGTACACCCGTTACTATGCCGAAATTCCGAAAGGAACCTTTTTCTCCTCTTCTATATTCAAGAAATACTTTTGTATCATGAATCTAAATTCCTTTTCAATTGTTGGGACATGTATCTATATTACCTTCTTACTGTCCATTACATGTAAATATGATGAGGAACCCCTTTCTCTCTCATCAGCCTTTTTTATGAATTCTTATGTCACGCCGTTACGCTGCCGAAATCACACCGATTTTCTAAGCCAATATCATTGTGTAGTGAATACCATGCCCATTTCTCCATCAAGGGTATTCACCTTTATGCACGTTTACTTATTGATTGTAAAGTTTCATGTATGAATTCCACATTCCTTTATCGTGGAATAAATGATTATGTTTTATGAATCCATGTTTTATGATCCATGTGGCACACTTATGCATGAAATGAAATGTTTAAGAAGGGTGCGCCCTGATAGCGCTACAATGCATTGGGTAAAGTATAGTATCATGATACGTCATGTGCAATGAGTGTTTACTCATGCTAATTCAAGTGCAACGAGGGTTTACTCGTGCTTCAAGTGCAATGAGGGTTTACTCATGCTCCATGTGCAATGAGCCTTGGCTCATGCTAATTCAATGTTAAGTGTTGTTGCCACATTTCCATGTTATGATTACCATGATTTATCATGCCTTTATGTTCATGTCTCTCTTATGCTCTATTGATATGACTATTGCCTAACATGTATTGTACTCCTCATGTTATTCATTGTGCACTCCCTTACTGGGCTTTATAGCTCACCCTTTTCTTATGCATGTCCTCAGGTTATCCCATGCAATGCTAAGTACGAAGGAATGTAGTGGTCATGTAAAGGAAGTTTTCAACAAGGATGTTGTATTAAAAGTTTAAAGTTTTTATGTAATGATCCTAAGCCCCAAATACACTAAACCTCTCGATCTTCTTTGTTGTATCAAGTGAAGTTTTATGTAATAAAGCATGTTTAAGTTGTAATAAAAAGTAGGGTTGTCATAGTTGGTATCAAAGGATATGTTTAGTTATTTTTGGGATTAGGAAACCCTAGTAAAACCTTAGATACAAGAATAAGCATAATAAAAACTCCCCTAAGTTTTGGTAAATACTAAGTAAGTGGTTTATCAAACAAATACATCCCTGTCTGGATACGAGCAGGTAGAGGCGGCTCTGGCACAGATGTATCCTAGGGGTAAAACCCGAAAACACCGCTTTGAGCTAGACTCGAACGGGAACTGGTGCACGACAACGGGCCTTGCTGCACTCTTGGTTACGACACTCCCGGGGGATATGTTTTGATAAATTCACAATCTTAGTATGAACCCTTATTAAGGGAAAAATGCCCCTAAGAATATATGTTAGAAGGAAGATCATGAAAAGCCTGGATTGAATCCTATAGACTCATGAGTTAAAGAGATTAAAGTTTATTTATAAGTCATCAACTTTTGTCTTTGGATTACCCTTTATGTGTTACCCCTAACTTTCCTTTTATTCCAGCCAATGGCCGGTAATAGGAGAACTCGGGCTAACAACCGTTGTGAAGATCAGTGTGATGATTGTACTAATGAGATGCCCAATCCGATGGGAGCGGGAATCGCGAACTTTGTCACGCTTCTTTCTCAGCTAACTCAAGTTTTGAATAGAAACACTGGTCAAGAGGAACGTTCAACCCCCCCTAAGAAAGAACAAGTCGCTATTTAAAGCTTCATGAGACAAAGGCCTCCTACGTTTAGTGGATCATCCGATCCCACGATTGCTGAACAATGGATCAACTCCATTGAAAAGATATTCTCCATCCTCCAATGCTCTGAAAAAGAGAAAGTCCTCCTGGCGGCTTATCGTATGGAGGGTGAAGCTGATCAATGGTGGACATTGATCAAAAATACGAAGCCCGAGGAGGAGATCGAGGCTTTGGAATGGAAGGTATTCCGGAAGATGTTTTTCGATAAATATTTTCCACGCACCCTCCGTCTTAAGATGGAAAGGGACTTCCTTTCCCTCAAGCAGAAAGATGAGGAATCTGTGGGAGCGTACGAGGCAAACTTCACAAGGCTTGCACGATACGCTTCCGGCTTTTTCGTTACCCCCGAATGCAAGGTTGACCGCTTCTTTGGTGGGCTGAAGCCTAGCTTGCGGAAAGCATTAGCGATCCGTGACTTCGACAGCTATGAGGAAATTGTCCGATGTGCCCTCAAGGTTGAAATGGAGATCGTTGAATCACAGGGGTATCATGGGGAAAAGAAGCGGAAGGTGGACTTCAATGCTGGTGGTCCGATGGATAAATCCAACGGCGCTAAGAAATTCCAGCACCCCACTTTCCAAAAGTGTGGAAAGAAGCACCCTGGAAATTGCCTTAGGGGGACAAGAAAATGCTTCGAGTGTGGAAGAGAAGGGCACCTAGCTGTTAACTGTCAGCAAGAAGGACCCGCGGCTGCGACAGAAGGGAGGAACGCTCCGTTCGAACCTCAACGCGTTGTTCAATGCTTCAAATGCAAAGAACCGGGTCATTTTGCGAATCAGTGCCCTAATCCAAGGGTTATCGGAGGCAATCAACAACCTCCAAGACAGCAAGGAAGAGCTTTTGCCATCACTTCTGCCGAAGTGAACCCCGACAACGAAGTGGTGACAGGTACGCTAGTTATTAATCAAGAATAGCGAACGTACTTTTTGATTCAGGTTCTACGCATTCTTTTATATCTCAAAAGTTTAGTAGAATAATCCCTGCACCACCACAAATCATGGAAGTAAAGATGTCAGTGAGTACGGCAAATGGGGCAATCATTGCATCCCATGAGTATAAGTCCTCCCCTGTTATAATCTGTGGATTGAATTTCCGAGCGAACCTCGTCATACTCCCTTTGGTGGAATTTGATGCAATTCTTGGCATGGATTGGCTTTCCTTATATAGAGCCAACATAAATTGTCGGGAGAGGGAAATCACACTCCATATGGAGAATCGACCCCCGATTCTTTACAAGTGTCAGGAGGAAGATGAATCTCCTTTAGCTCCATCATCTCAAGCATGGATATTACTGCCTTATGAGCACGCATATCTGGCTCAGATGATTGAGTCCAAGGAAGAAACCACCCTTGAAGAAATTCCTATTGTGAGGGAATTCGCTGAAGTATTTCCCGAGGAACTTCCTGGTCTTCCTCCAAGAAGAGATGTTGAGTTCTCAATTGAACTTATACCTGGGGCGCTACCAATATCCAAGACTCCATATAGAATGGCTATGGTTGAGCTTGAAGAACTGAAGAAACAACTACAGGAGAATCTGGATAAAGGGTTTATACGCCCAAGTGCATCACCATGGGGTGCACCAGTCCTCTTCGTCAAGAAGAAGGATGGGTCAATGTGGCTTTGCATCGATTATCGTGAACTTAACAAAATCACGATAAAGAACAAGTATCCTCTCCCAAGAATTGATGACTTGTTTGATCAGCTGCGTGGAGCACAATACTTCTCCAAGGTCGATTTGCGGTCGGGATATTATCAAGTAAGGGTGAAGAAGGAAGATATCCCCAAGACTGCTTTTCGTACAAGGTACGGGCACTATGAATTCATAGTAATGCCTTTCGGACTCACCAATGCTCCAGCAATATTCATGGACTTGATGAATAGAGTCTTTAGAGATTACCTAGATAAATTTGTGGTAGTCTTTATAGATTATATTCTAATATACTCCAAAACCAAGGAGGACCATGAGGAGCATTTAAGAACTGTACTGGAGACTTTGCGCAAGGAGAAGCTCTATGCCAAGTACAGAAAGTGTGAGTTCTGGTTGAAGGAGGTCTCATTCTTGGGCCATATCATCACAAGCAATGGGATATCTGTGGACCCCTCCAAAACAGATGCAATTGAGGGATGGCCGAGGCCAACATCGGTAACTGATATCCGTAGCTTCTTGGGGTTAGCTGGATATTATCGACGATTTGTGAGAAATTTCTCACGATTGTCCAACCCTCTTACCAAGCTAACTCGAAAGGGAGTAAAGTTTGCTTGGAGTGATGAATGCGAAGAAAGCTTCAAGGAGTTGAAAAGGAGGCTTATCACTGCACCTGTGCTCACTTTACCCACAAGTGGGGAGCTTTTTGTGGTATTCAGTGATGCTTCGAAGAAGGGCTTAGGATGTGTGCTGATGCAGAATGAAAAAGTGATATCCTATGCCTCAAGGCAGTTGAAAATCCATGAGCGAAACTATCCAACGCATGATCTGGAGTTGGCGGCGGTGATCTTTCCCTTAAAAATCTGGCGGCATTATCTATATGGGGAGAAATGTGAGATATATACTGACCACAAGAGTCTTAAATATATATTCACACAGAAAGATCTTAATATGCGCCAGAGAAGATGGATAGAGCTCATCAAGGATTATGACTGTTCAATACATTACCACCCTGGGAAGGCGAACAAGGTGGCGGATGCCCTAAGTAGAAAGGATCCAGCAATTCTATCAATGATGAGAATTGAGAAGGATCCAATCTTCATAGACTTGATGAAGATGGACGTGGGAATCATAAAGAAGGGAACATCATCAATCCTTTCACAAATGATTGCTCAACCATCTCTTTTGGAAAGGTTAAAGGATTCTCAAAAGGCTGATGCGAGAATCCAAGAAAAAGTGGAAGCTATCAAAAAGGGAAAATCCTCAGAGTTTAATGTTAATGAAGAAGGAATTGTGCGGTTTGGGAAAAGACTATGTGTCCCATCAAGTTCGGAGCTGAAGAAGGAACTTTTGGATGATGCACATAGTTCAAATTTCTCTATTCACCCAGGGAGCACAAAGATGTATCGAGATCTCCGAGAAAACTTTTGGTGGGATAATATGAAGAAGGAGATCGCCGAATATACATCAAAGTGCCTGGTGTGTCTGCAAGTGAGGGCAGAGAGGCAGAAGTCTAAGGGGATGATGCAACCATTGCCCATACCTGAATGGAAATGGGAGAACATCACCATGGACTTCGTCACTGGACTTACAAGGACATCCAAAAGCAACAATGCAATCTGGGTTATTGTGGATCGTCTTACAAAGACTGCACACTTCATTGCTATTCGAGAGGATTTCTCTTTGGATCAACTGGCACGGATATATATCAGGGATGTGGTACGGTTGCATGGAGTACCACTATCTATTGTGTCGGACCGAGATCCAAGATTTACCTCTAAGTTTTGGAAGAGTCTTCAACATGCTCTGAATACTGAACTGAACTTCAGTACGGCCTATCATCCTCAAACTGATGGCCAATCCGAGCGGACTATCCAAACACTTGAGGATATGTTGAGAGCGTGCTCAATGGACTTTAAAGGAGGATGGGATCAACATCTTCCTCTAGTTGAGTTCTCTTATAATAATAGTTTCCACTCGATCATCCAAATGGCACCATATGAAGTCCTATATGGGAAAAGGTTCAGAACACCGGCATGTTGGGATGAGGTCGGTGAACGTAAGCTTCTTGGACCAGAAATGGTTGAAGAAATGGTGGAGAAGGTGAAAACCATTCAGCAGCATATCAAGGCAGCCCAAAGTCGACAGAAGAGTTATGCAGATAATCGTCGACGAGACCTCGAGTTTAAAGTCAGAGACATGGTGTTTTTACGCATATCTTCGTGGAATAAGGTCATGAGGTTTGTAAAGAAAGGGAAGTTAAGTCCAAGGTACATCGGCCCCTTCGAGATTCTTGATCGTGTTGGGGCTGTGGCCTATCGACTAGCACTTCCACCTACTATGGACAAGGTGCATGATGTCTTCCATGTATCCCTCTTAAAGAAGTACATACCAGACCCTTCACATGTACTCTCTTCTGAGGTGGTACAATTAGAAGACGATCTTTCTTATGAGGAGCAACCAGTGAAGATCTTGGATCGTAGAGAAAAAGTTCTACGAAATAAGACAATGCCCCTCGTCAAGGTGTTGTGGAGAAACCACAAGTTTGATGAAGCAACTTGGGAGTCGGAGGATATGATGAAGCTAAGTTACCCACATTTTTTTTAGTGTGGGAAAAGGAAAATTTCGAGGGCGAAATTTCTTAAGGGGGGAATGTTGTAACGACCCAAATTTTCATTAATGGAAAATCCCTCTTGATCCAGTTAAATGTTTCTTTATGTTTTTATAAGATGTCAACTTCTTTAAGTTTTACGTTAAGATTTGTGACCGTTACTTTTATAGCCGTTGAACAGTGATCATCTGGGTAGTTTAAATATAAGGCTTTAACGAACCAATTTTCTACTCAGACAAAGGAAGCGATGGCCTCATCCAATAGAATTTCCCCTTACGAAGCCCATTTGTCGGAGCTCGGTAAAGAGGTGGCGTCTTTGGGCTTTGCCCTTGACCAAGCCCAAGCTGAGCTTCATCAAGTCAAGCTCTAACGTGATCGTCTACGGGAAAAATGGAAGTTGATAGAGATTACCACTCGAGCGATGTTATCCGAGCAGCCCCAAGAGTCTGTCACCATCGCGCACCTTACCCTTAGGTCTTATGCGGCTATTTTAAGGGGTTATGTAACAAATAAGTAGAACCATGTTCATGTACATTATTTTTTTTTATATATAATAATGAATATAATTTCTAGTCATTTTTGATACATTGTAATTAGTTTTTAAAGTACAAATGGTGTTTTTAGTTATTATTTAATTAAGAATTATATTTTATTAAATTAAAGGATTTTTGAATTAAATAATATTTTAATAAAATATTATTATTAATATTAAATTAATTGTCATTAATTATAAATGATCTTATAATTTTATGAATGCAATTAAAATGTTTATTAAGGTTTGAAAGCCATTTCTGTCAAAACCCGTGAATTTTTTTATAAATGTCGGTTTTTATTTTAAAAGTGAAAATTAACATATTTAGAAAATTATTTAGATAAAATAAATATTATTTTTGGAATCAGGACGTCGAAATTATCCAACGGTGAATTTTTCATAATTTTCTGAGACAGTCCAATTTTTGGGTAAAAATTAAATACCATTTAAATATATAATGTGTTTTATGACATCATAATGACCCAATGGTGATGTAATAAAATACCATAATCCTTATGTTCGGCCAATATGTGTTTTATCATTAAAATAATGAGGTTTTGGGTTTGTTTGACTCACTTTTCAAACCATTAATGGAGCCCTCAAGACTTATTCAACACTTTGCCTTTTTAAATTAATTTCCATGGGAGTGTGACTCACCTCCACATAAGCAACCCTAATTTTTTTATAAGTTCGGACCTTGGACTTGTAAAATATTGTTTTCCTCTTTCCTTTTCCAGAAACCATGGGCAAATACCATGGGATGGTTTGTGGTTTGGATTATTTTAATATAAGTGGTCCCAAACCTAAATAATAAAGAATTCTCTCACCTTTCCTATATAAACCCACCCAAGCTCCCACTTCCTCCTCACTCAAAGCCCTTGAAGTTCGTCCAACCTCTGCCCTACTCTCTCTAGAATCCTCCCAAGGTGCCCCAATCTCCCAAGAAGCCTCTCACAAGCCTCTCTCTAGCCTTTGGAAGCACACTTCCAAGTAAGGGTTTTTCTTCCTTTCTCATTTTTGTCAATTTTCTTTAAGTTGTATTGCCCTTTTAATTTCATTTATGAATGTTGGGGTATGGTTTCGCACCTCTCCCATACTGCCCTATTATTGTTTGAATGATGGGAGACCCCTTTCTCTCTCATTAAATGCCTCCCATGTACACCGGTTACTATGCCGAAATTCCGAAAGGAACCTTTTTCTCCTCTTCTATATTCAAGCAATACTTTTGTATCATGAATCTAAATTCCTTTTCAATTGTTGGGACATGTATCTATATGACCTTCTTACTGTACATTACATGTAAATATGATGAGGAACCTCTTTCTCTCTCATCAGCCTTTTTTATGAATTCTTATGTCACGCCGTTACGCTGCCGAAATCACACCGATTTTCTAAGCCAATATCATTGTGTAGTGAATACCATGCCCATTTCTCCATCAAGGGTATTCACCTTTATGCACGTTTACTTATTGATTGTAAAGTTTCATGTATGAATTCCACATTCCTTTATCGTGGAATAAATGATTATGCTTTATGAATCCATGTTTTATGATCCATGTGGCACACTTATGCATGAAATGAAATGTTTAAGAAGGGTGCGCCCTGATAGCGCTCCAATGCATTGGGTAAAGTATAGTATCATGATACGTCATGTGCAATGAGTGTTTACTCATGCTAATTCAAGTTCAACGAGGGTTTACTCGTGCTTCAAGTGCAATGAGGGTTTACTCATGCTCCATGTGCAATGAGCCTTGGCTCATGCTAATTCAATGTTAATTGTTGTTGCCACATTTCCATGTTATGATTACCATGCTTTATCATGCCTTTATGTTCATGTCTCTCTTATGCTCTATTGATATGACTATTGCCTAACATGTATTTTACTCCTCATGTTATTCATTGTGCACTCCCTTACTGGGCTTTATAGCTCACCCTTTTCTTATGCATGTCCTCAGGTTATCCCATGCAATGCTAAGTACGAAGGAATGTAGTGGTCATGTAAAGGAAGTTTTCAACAAGGATGTTGTATTACAAGTTTAAAGTTTTTATGTAATGATCCTAAGCCCCAAAGACACTAAACCTCTCGATCTTCTTTGTTGTATCAAGTGAAGTTTTATGTAATAAAGCATGTTTAAGTTGTAATAAAAAGCAGGGTTGTCATAATTAGGCTCTTTCCTATGGTAAGGGTCATTTTTTTCATAACATTGGTTTATGGATAAAGCACCACATGCTAAAGATCCTTATGTAGATTTGGATAATATGTAGAGGAAGGCTTCTCTTACTAGGTAGACTACTCTAAAAAGTTTCAAGTCATACAAGATGGACCATGCATCACATAGTTTAGCATCATTTGAAAATGACTAAAATAATCTATAATTTAAGATCATATGAAAAATACCTTATTATATGAGGTTTAATATATATTAAACTGATGTTTAAAATGAAATGAACTTGTATTGATTCCAACCCTATGGATGGAAAACCAATGTGAATGAAGAAACCCAGTCACTAAGATAATTTGAGGGATTTTATATTGGTTTTTTGGTTGGTTTTAAGATAGGATATCTAGGAATTAATATAAATCCCATGAAAATAAGAATCAATCTACACATAGTTCTTATAATTTTGGGGAAAATATGATCACCTTGGATCAAAATTGAGAAATAATATGGAAAACAAAATAAATAGAATGATTGTAATGGTACATACCCTTTATGGACTTCCCTTTGTGAATTATCAAGTCTTTGTGATGTTTAGGAAGAGTTTTGTGGTGATTTTGATGTTTGAGGTGGTGATTTAGCCTTTTGAAGGCCAACATGGCTTGTGCAATGACGTGTCTTAATATGAAAGAGGTAGTTTTATGTTGGGTATTCTCTTGTGTAAAATGGGATATATAACCATGAATTGGGTATGACATGGTGTTATGCGTGTTGTCCTAGTGGTTTTCCTATACACCATGATAATATTTAAATTCCCTTGGGTGGGCATGGAATATCGGAGGACCACCTGTCCAAAATATGAAACCCAAGATCACCACATTATAGCTTTGGGAATGGTGAGGATAGAATGGTTGGGAAATGGGAACTAAGTCATGGATTCTATACATGGAAGAATATAGAATAACTGATGTGGATTAGACCGCTCCATGTTCTAATATTTGTGGAAGTCCAACTTCCATTTTAAAATGGGGAAAAAGATAAAACAATAATGAGGGTTCTAGATCACACTTTTACCAAACCCACCAGATGAGTTTTGGATATTAACCATGTTTTGGTAGGGTCCATTGTGATTCACTTATAAAATGGAGTTTCATTACCTCCTTGTTTTGAATTTTAGACTTTCCCTCAATTCTTAATTGACCCTTCCCCATCCTCCCCTTCCCCAGTCACCTCTCTTGTTGTTATAAACCAATGGGATTATATTGTATCATTTAGATTGAAGTTATTTGATTCATGGTAGTCCTCTCATTACTCATTACTCCTTTGTTATCTTTCTGTTATATTAAATAGTTCATTATTATGGTAATTCTACTCTTTTTTCTGTGGTTTTTTATAGAGTCTTATTATTCATTGGATTCAATAGTGATTCACTTGAGATCAGTGGTTACGATGTGTTGTGGTTATGATGTGTTATATGTTATATCTATTAGAATGATTTTTTCAGGGCATTAGTAGTTGGCCTAATTTATCAGCAGTATTTTTTTGTAAATCTGTCTTTAGCAGTAGTTTTAACCACCACAAAATAAATATAATATATTTAGTGGTGGTTTTAACTGCCAATACAATTACAGTATATTTCTATTCAAGGCATTTAAAACCACCTCTATAGACAATAATTTAGCTGCCATTAAAACTACCTCTAAACAATTTCATATTCCTTTATTATATCATGGTGGTTTTAATGGTTTTAGAGGTAGTTTTCACTAGCAAAAATTATATTTTTTAGTAGTGGTTATAACTACTGTAAAAAAAACTTGTTTCATCATGGGGAAACCACCGCTAAAACCATTAAAACAGCTGAGAAATGCACCCACTACGATGGTTCCCATAAACCAATATTAAATCTAGGAAAATGCCACCTATTGTATGCCGACACACACTTTAGCGGAGGTTTAAAAAAACCTCCACAGAACTATATGGCGGTGGTTTAAGCCACCGCCATTTCCAAAAAAACCATTGTGAAATGGACTTTTTCCTATAGTGTTGTGATCTTGACCACTACGATGGTTCCCATAAACCAATATTAAATCTAGGAAAATGCCACCTATTGTATGCCGACACACACTTTAGCGGTGGTTTCAAAAAACCTCCACAGAACTATATGGCGGTGGTATAAGCCGCTGCCATTTCCAAAAAAACCATTGTGAAATGGAATTTTTCCTATAGTGCAGTGATATTGATTCAACTTATAGAAGGAAATACAATCATCCTATATGTGGAAACCATGGAAAAATAACTTAGCACTCTCATCGCATAAAAAATGATGTGGGGAATGAGTAGAATTTCTAATATCTTGATAAGAACTACCTCACACTCATATTTCCATTACAGAAGCTAAGCCATTACATGTATCACCATAAATTCAACCTAGTCTCTCTTATTGATCCAATCAAGTACATCCTTGGATGCCCTATGCTAAATGGGTTATTGGCCAAATGCACAGTCATTCTATAGAAATAAAACATTTCGTTCGTATCACCGAGGTCAGTAAAAATTAAATCCCTAGATTATTTCCTCACGGCATGTCCCACCCATGAAAGTACACCAATTGATACTAAGATCCAAATAAAGATGTTTTCTATTCCCATGACATGCCCTAACCATGGGATATTTATTTTTATAGTTCCTATCAAGGTACTATCATAAAGAGACTAGAAAATAAGGGACACAATATTGTTGGATTAGGGATTTTATTTTTTCTCTTAAAGATTACTTTTTCCTTCTCTCTCTTACTATGTGAAGGTTTCATGAATAATGAGGTTAAATACCAAGTCCTTGTATGTTCCTTAGAACTATCCCTACAAATATGAATAGCCTACTTGAACATCAAAGAGTAGTCAAAGCTAGTGATAAAGCTGATCATTGGTGAGTATGCATAAAGAATGAACAACTGACCCCTCTCATTGGTTACTTTAGAAGACTAATGATATAGTTTCCATTTGAACCTATATTTGACCAAGTTCCCCAATCACAGATTGATTGTACTAATGCATTAGATAGTTCACCCATAGTCCCATATGACACTAATTAAGAGTAATTAATATTTCAAATCACACGCCATAGAATTTTCTAATCGATCATCATTAGTGTTATGGAATAAATCTACCAAGTCAACATAGCCCCATAGAATGATAAACAATTATCCAACCCTACAGAGATATATTCAATAATTTATTATCTCTAGAATTGGATCCTCATGGAAGACTGAGAGTCGAAAGGGAATACATTCAATGCCGACCAGTGAATGTCACCCTATGGGATGTTACAAATGATCATAAATACATCTACATGAGAGGATTCAATGAAATAATCCTCAGATTCATAATAGAGTGAGAGATTACCGATTTCCTGAAAGAATTCCATGGAGGATCCTCTGATTCTCATCAATCTGGGACCCATCTCTCCCACCAAATTAGGTGGTTGGGTTATTATTGGAAAACCATGATATATGACTATATAGAGTTCACTATGAAATTTCATACATGAAAGATTCATGAAAACTTTATCCATCAACCCCTATAATTGGTACATAAATCTAAATATTCTTGATGATTTTTTTTTTGGGGGAATGGATGTTATAGGGCCATATCCCCCATCCACACCCAAGTAGTTAAATTACATCCTTACTGCTACAAACCACTTTTCATAGTGGGATGAGGCAATACCCCTCATGGAATTCAAGAAAATGAAAATCATCATCTTCTTAAAGTGCCATAAAATCACTAGGTTCAGAGTTCCTCGCATGCTTTTGACAGAGAATGGAACCAAATTCTATTCTATAGAGGTAAAGAATCTATACAAGGATTACAACATCAAGTCCAATCACGCAACCTACTATCATGCAAGAAACAATTGATAGATATAGGCCTTAAATAAGACCCTATAAACTATAATCCACAATACAATGAATAAAGTCAATAATTCATGATAGGATACGGTCATCCATGCTCTATGGGCCTACTATATTACTAAATGCACTACTATATAGGAAACACCAAATTCATTGGAATATAAGAGCAAGGCAGTTTTTCCCATAGAATTCCATTTTCCCTAACTTCGAATATCCATTTCTAGAGAACTATTAGATGATGAACAATAAAAAATGGCTGGATGAATAGGAACTTCTTGAAGAGAATTGGTTGCATACATTTCAGAACATCAAAGTTCATCAAAAGTAGATCACACAACCATTCAATAAAACTTTTTTCCTGTGTTTGTTCTTTTAAGGGGAACTGGAATTGATTTTTAGATCCACAATGATACCAGGAAGGAATACGAAGAAGATAGACACAAAATTGGAAGGTCCTAATGTCATGCATAAATTCTATCATAATACAGATTAATCACTATCCAAATGGATGGGGAGCTGTAAAACCCACAAAAAATTCAAGGTTTCTGAATAAATTATTTTCATAGCTGCTATTTAGTGTCAATTTTACTAGGTAAAAGATAGTAAACTGCATGAAGTTTCATTTTCTGACCGCATGATGTTAAATAGTATGGATATTTTCTTGGTTTTATGACATTAAACTTCACAAATACATCATGACCACTTGACTTCAAATATACAGAAGGAGTCCTGATAAAAATATGTTAAACTGCATAGCGTATTCCATCCTCAGTGCACGACATTAAACTATATGTATAAGGTTGTTTGCACATGACATTAAACTATCTATGAAGTATCGTATCATAAATGATTAATTGTACATGAGCTATATCTTCACAACAAACTAGTGAAAATCCACCATCCTTATAAAATAGTTTGATCCACATAGTGAGTCTCTAATCTAGATCTAATTTTATATTCATTCCAACCATCAAAGGATATATAAACATGATCAAACCTCTACTCATGGGTCTATCCATAATATATATTCATGTTTTGTGATCCTCATTCATACTGAATGACGTCAAACTGCATGAATGATGTCCATTCCACAAAACAATAAACTACAAGGGTTTCTAGAACTATATAGGGATTGATTCTCATTCTAATTAGATACATATGGATGCCTTGATCTTATATCATGTACCTACCAAATCATGATATAGAATTCTTCTATTCATTCTCCAATTTCCTCTGTTTTATGAAAGGAACCTTTACCATTCCTTAATTCTCACACATAGCATGGAGCATGTGAGCTTAGGAATTTTTTAGAGGCTTCCCCAATTGAGCTGGACATCAAACTGTGTGTTAATGATCATGAAGTATTTTCCATAACTCATGACCCACAACCATACCACATCACATTTAACCTCATGGATGATGTGCTCATCGCATGACATTAAACTGAATTTTTTCACAATTACTATGTGTTGGTTGATTTATGTTATTACAGGATATATAGTGATGTCTGGATATCCAATTCTAGGTCCAGCTATAACAATAAATTGTAATAATTCCCCTTATATGTATGGGTCAGAACTATTTAGAGAGTTTCCCATTCATGAACTACATGCGGTTTGATTCCATCCATTACATGATATCTAATGACACCAAAATCTCAATTATTGGTCCCAACTATAATATTCTCTTTTTACAAAAAGGATCCCACATCCTTGATAAATGGTTCTAAACTACATGATTTCTCGTGAAAAATGTGTGGCTTGATTGTTTTCAATACAAGATACATATTGAAATCGAGATATCCAATCCTAGGTCCAGATACAACAGCCAACAAAAAAAATCCCCCTCCATAAGCATAGGTCAGTCCTACAGATGGATATTTTATATACGAACTACATACGACTATATTATTTCCATCATGAGATATATAACGACATCTGAATATTCAATCATAGAATCATCCATGTCATATATAGAAGGTAAAAATATACCTCTAACTATATATGGACTAGGCCTATGCGGAAAGCATCCTTTCATTATGATGTTAATATGTACAAAAAACATCCTTATAGAATGACATTAAACTGTAAGTAAAACTTCTTGGTCCCATGAAATTTAAACATCAATATGCATGAGTCCCCACCACATGATTTTAAAATGTATAGTCTATCACAAATTATCATTTATTATTAAAATAATGCAATATGTTTACCCTAGGGAACCAGAGTATGAGTTTCATCTTTCAACCTTTAATCCCATCAACCCTTGAAACACACTTTATGTTTTCAGCACCTCAAGTTTCTGTAAACCTTTCATTTCCCCTCAAAAAGAAAATATATTTATCTACTTGACATTATCTCAATGCATAAGGGATAATACATACCAAATAGAGATATATTGGACCTATATAAAGATATTTATAATCCTTGTGAGCCTCACATCACTGTGGTGGAACTCTACACCAGAGGGTGTTCTGGGCCATCCTCGACATGATTGCCCCATATCATTACTCATAACCAGATAAACTCAAGACTTGATTTAAAACATTTTCATCTACCACTTAGAGGGATTTTGGAGTGCACCTTACCATGGGTATACTAATTAGGATCTTGGGTAACATTATCATCATACTTGATTTATTTATGTCATGAAAATAAATACCTTTCACTTTGGTAAAATCTATAAAACCTTAAACTATATGCTTGGATGTACCAAAAAGAAAGACCTTAAATATCAAGTGAAAGAACCACAACAATTTCCAGGTTGAAAACCCTATAAAGGGATGCTTGAGAAAAATCAAAGTCTTCACTCCCTAAACTCTTCACCTCTAGTGTTTGTGAAAAAATTAGGGAGTAAATAAATAAGGCATAAATCTCATAGGGCCTACTTTTTTTCCATAGTAGAAGCTGAGTCACTCTATATAGACCTCATTGTCCAGAAAATATATAGAGTAATGGGTTGTCACATCACCTAACCTCAATAACATGTTCACTACATGATGATGAATCTTTTAGGGTGCTTGAAACCCTCTTGAATTATACATCTTCCATAAACCACACTACATGATTTGAGTGCCTTGGGTAATTGTAAACCTTTTATGAACCCTATAAAGGAAATGAAATCTCCCTGTTTGTCCATTTTATCAATGAATAAAGGATTATACCTACCAACTAAAGACATATTGGACCTATATGAAGAAGATTTCTAATAATTGGTTGCTGGGATCACTCTGTTAGAACTCCAAACCTGAGGGTGTTATAGTCTATCACCAACATGATTTTACCATTTAATTACTCTTGGAACTATAAATTTGGAGCATTATTTACAATTTTTATAACTAGAATTTTCATGTGGATATAAAATCAATGATTTTACATAACCATCTTTTTTATACTTTCTTTAAACAAGTTCATGACACTATATACTTGAACCTTTTGATGGCCCACACCTGATGATTTGAAACCATAAGGCATTACGCCCGGTTTGACTAATTATGAGATAAACATCCCTAGGTTCCCAAAACACTTTCTAGACAGCTTTCTCTCCATATTCCACTTCATCATCTAGATACTTGATCCTTAAAAAATATTTGACATCCCTTGGAAAATGGTGGGGATACCTCTGTTTGACCATCTTATAAATTTATACATGCTTTGAGTTACCAATCAAAGGCATCTCCTCCTTTTATGAAATGAACCACAAACCTTGTGAGCCCTGGTAACACTGTGGTAGCACCTGGCACATCATGGTGTTATTGGTTATTTTTAACATGTCTTCCCCATATATTATTCATCAAATCAATATTTTGGGAAATGAATTAAAACACTCATATTACAACTATCCATGTGAACCTATAATCCTTTGTATTTCATCATAAATAAACATTACCCCATAAACCTTCCACAACCCTTGAAAAAATAGTGGAGACAACTCTATTTTACCATGATGCTGGTACATAAGGGATTTGACCTTCCAATTTGAGTAATCTCTTCCTTGATGGAAAGGAAATATAATACTCATGGTCCTCAAAAACACCATGGAAGAACTCAGCATCAAACAGTGTTTTTGGTCATCCCTAGCATGACTACCCCACATTCCATATTCACATCTTGGGAGAAAGACATTAAACTGCATAACATTTTTAGGTCTAAGATATAATACCCTAAACTACAACAATAGAAGGTCTGATATAAAATACCTTAAACTAAAATGATAGAATTCCCAAGATAAAATACCCTAAACTACAATGATATAATGTCTATCCTAAAAGACCTAAAACTACATCAATATAATGTACAATCTAAAATAAGGTAAACTAAAACAATATATGCTCTGAGAAGAAAGTCCCTAAACTACAATAATATAAGGTCCAAAATAAAAGACACTAAACTATAGTGATATAAGTTCCGAGGTAGAAGACCCTACACTATAATAAAAAATTACTTAGTTTGTAAAAATTGAGAAGGTACAAATATTTTCAAGAGAAAAACCAATAAGATGGTGACCTGATCAAAAGTTGAGTCCAAGCCTGCTATGTTTCCCCCTATATGAATATTACAGAATAATTTGTACAATATAAAGGAAGATATACAAACCATATGTTTCCCACCATATAGTCTTATAAAAAATCAATCCGCACTCTCAAAGAGTATATACTTCGGTAATATATAGAGAATTCTCCCTCTAGGACATATATTATATTGAGATTTATCCTTTTCTGAATAATGTAATATCTAGATAACTAGAGTATATACATAAATGGGGAATCTAATGTTGGTGGGAATTCATGAGTACTTCTTAAACAAAATATATTATAATATAAAAATGTAGACATTCAGGTTTACTTTGTATTATGAAAATTAAGGTTTTAATTGATGATTCATGAAATGTCTAATCAATTAAATGAAATGCACATCATGAATGAAAGAAAAAACGAACAACAAAATATAATGTTAAGAAGATTTATTCATTAATATCATGAAGAAAAAATGATCTATAATTTTTGGAGCATCTAAAAAGGGTCAATAAAAAAATATAGATCAAAAATAAAACTAGAAAAATATATTATTGGGAGTGTTATCTATATTGGAAACAGTGTGTAGAGAGGTGTAGATTGAACATTGAAGTGCCACTCATCCTGATCCTTCTACTTCAACCATAGGATAAATAGTCTTGATCAGAGTAGACACTTATTGAACTCCTTTTTGAGTGGGTTCTATAGAGGATGATGATGCCCCAAGATCAAGCATTGACCGAGATAAGATATCCTCATATCTCCTTCTCTACATGTCCTGACATCCATTTGGGTGTGAAATTCCTATAGAAACTAACAGCTATTTTCCAGAACCTCTAAATATTCCTTCAACAATTTGGTTGAGGGAGAAATATCATCAATTTCATGAAAATCCCTCTAACAGGTAGAAAATTATTTCCACATTAGGATGATTTTCCACATGATTCTATATATTGGTCAGAGGTCAAAGGCTGCCACCCCCAAATCAAGAAATATCTAGGATATATATTTTCTTGTTCATAAAATATTCCTAGAGATGTCTCAGTAATTAGAATGGGAATTTTTTTCCAGAATAGCCTGCATTGTCTCTATGCCTTTGAAGCTTATGTAGTAGGTACTGCAAAATGGGGAACAACTAGTTAAGATAATGATGAATAAATATAGGAAGAATACCCATATACTATTACATCATAATCCACATTATCTATTTCCTAAAAAAAATGAACAACTTCCTCAAAAAATTCTATCGGAATAATGGGATGGTTGTTGTCTAGATAATAGTAATTCCTCCAAGACTTACCTAAATATTAATGTTGCTCCATCATTGATACCATCATATGGTCTATGAGGAAAATGGTTTGTAATCATGACAGATCAACATGTATAGTTCACCACCTGGGAAGTATTCTACCAAATATTTGGCATAATCACAAGAAAATAAAGGGTAATAAATTAAATGTAGGAGAATAATCTCAACATGGGTATCCCCACACACTAATATCATCCAAAATTGGTGGATAATACTAGTTTTTCACTTTCCCCATTGACTGTCTGAGGGGGGGGGAAATCATTTAGATGTATCCAAACAGGGGAGTGAACCTATATGTTCTTTACAACTCATAGTTAACTAGATCATCTATCCAGGATGTAAGAACCCCATCCTAATGGGATATCTTTTATGAGCATGAATCGAGAGATCCACTACCCATATTAATAATTGACACAGTTGGTGCATGATAAGGAATGATGTCAAATAGGTTATATCAACTCAACATATCAAAAACCTCTTCATGATCTAAAGGTGTGGTCTTAACCCAAGATATATTGAGAACACTAGGGTGAAATGAGGAACCTGGGATCTTGATAGTATTGTTGTATCCGTAGTAGTGAAAATGATGTCCTATCCAACAAAATAGAAACTACAAGGGACCATTGATCCAATAAGGGATAATTCCCTATGAAATATTTCCAAGTAATTGGTAAGGTAAAATAAAATTTTGTATAGCCAGATTAAGATACCATCCCTCTTCTAGCCATTCTTCCATAATTAGTATATTGTCCCATATTCTTGAACGTGAAACCCTAGATGGGAATAGAATTCCATTCAAAAACATGCTCATGAAAGCTACCAACTTACGTCTTTGGGATTCCTCCTACCACACCCAAAATCTCCATGTTTTGTGATCTCCTATTTCCAAGATGGCCCAATATGAACCGATGCTATCAGGAACCTGTCGGGAAGGGTATCAGTGAAGGAATATCACATTCAACCTAGCTGAAATGTGATAAAGTAAAAAATGTTCATCCAACATTTGAAATATATAAGTGAGTGTATAGTCATATCATTTCTTAGATTGTTCTTTAAAATGTTGTTTAAATCCCTTTTCAATATTGTAGATTGCAGAGGCTCATCCCATAAATCTACAGAAATAATGAAATCATCGTACATCTCCCCAAAAGGTGGTATCCCACTCAATTGATAGATATTAAAGGGGTTGATTCCAAATTCACCCTAGGAAATATGAAATAATTTATTTCTACGGAACCAAAGAATAACCAGTTATCTGAGAAGGTCAAAATGGCCATAAAAGATGAATTGTGTGACCCATACAACTTTGTAAATATGTAAAATGTGTAATTGGTTGAAAAATTCTTGGTAGAATTACCTAACACAAAATGTTCATGCCCATTCATTATAAAATTTTCCACCAGGCTAAAGATACCTTTTTAAGATCCATATGTTGTTTGAGTTATTAAAATAAGAGGCAAATATACTTGAATATCTCTAAGCAAAGGGTAGGTGGGTGAAAACACAATCATCCGGACCTTTGGGAGAGTTTTAAAATATATAGAATAGTCCTTGGGTATGTTGTATGGTTATATGGACATCCTCCGAAAATATCATATAAATGCAATCAAGTGAAGTAAACACCTAGTGAGATTGTAGTTTATAGTCAGGGGAAGGGATCACAATTTCATACAGCAAGCCAAATCCATAAATTGGAAGATGATGTGATAATGGATAATTCTAGAGTTTAGATGGAAGAATAATTTTTAGATCATCATTTTAATAGATTACAAGATACCAAGGGATATAATTATAGGTACTAGCAATCATATCACTCACTTTATCCATGGAGAGATATGTAATCCATTCGTATGAAAGTAATAATAATACATCAGAAAAGTGGAAATCCCATTATAAGAAATGCATAAATATAACAACCTCATGTGAATCATATGACTGAAAATGGGATTAATTAGAGAATAAAATACTAACAAATATCCTATCTCATAAATACCGCGTGAATCACATAAACCCACAAAACGTTTCACCAATCATGAGACTCACAATCACGTGATTCTGACATGGTCACACAATCCACATAATAGTCAAGTGTTTATATGGTCAAGCTAGGATATTTTAAAAAACCATATTTATGGCCATGTTTTCAAGGAATATAGACAAATTTCATCCAATTACCTTGCCAAGTGATTCTCACATGACAATATTCTAGATGGGTTTTGTGATCGAATTGCATGGTAGTTATTGTTAAAAGGTCTCATAATGAAGGAAGATCACATGATCTATAATATTTGGAGTGGTCATTGAATTAGTTAGCCTCTAGTACCAAAGTCACTTGTAATACCAAAGGTCATATAAGACACCATTTAGAGACACCTTTGATAAATATGGTGGGAGTTTAATTTCTTTAGATCTGATCCCTTATCCCCATTGAAATTTCTCCTGGGGAGGTTTGTTGACTCCCAAAAAAAAGAATAAAAACCCAACAAGAGAAGAAATATCTAAAAAATTGATATTATTTGTTTTTAGACAACAAAGGAGGAGAAGGTGGCTAGAACTCATGGATCTTGTATCTTTCCAAATGACATGTGATCGCATGAACTTTAGAAGGTCATTTGAATGAGACATGTGCATCGCATATCCTATGGGAGATCATGTGGATCCCCTTTTGAAAAACTCTCTTATTCTTGAAATTTTTCTA
Source organism: Viscum album (assembly GCA_963277665.1). Lineage (NCBI taxonomy): Eukaryota > Viridiplantae > Streptophyta > Magnoliopsida > Santalales > Viscaceae > Viscum > Viscum album. The sequence continues at coordinate 849,349,670 of OY728138.1, read as the reverse complement.
AGACACCCACTGATCATGCGACAATAACTAGATGAGTTCCACAGGGTCACATGACTTTTCCAGTTAGCGGGCACATGACAAATAATCCCAAAATACTTGTAAAATGAGGAGAAAATATATAGATGATGTAATCCTTACACGGTAATAAGTAATCCTGATATTCACCCAATTTAGCTTTCAAGACATTGTGGAAGCCCCAATGACCTATTAAACTTGTCATGTAAGAACCCACTGACATGTCACCCTCACCATGTGAATAACTTCAGACATGTCTAGTGGATTCCATGCTAGCTCCTTCAGCTCCATAGAAAAACCAAAGGGTTTTTCATGAAAATCCTCTTGTACCACCACATGAACCATTATTTTCACATGATAAATCATGGATGGAGAGATTGATTGTCCTTGAAAACACTCGTATAATGTCATAATACCCCTGAAAATTGTAAATTAATGATTGAATTTAAAGGGGAAATAATTGGAGCTTCTTATAAGGGGAAGATTAATTGAGCTCATGTGGAAGGGGTTATAAACCCAAAATGATCATCATTGATCAGAAGAATACCCCCTGAAAATACAGTAAGATCCTAAAAGACCCCCTGGCATGAAAACATGGTATCGTGAATACCCATGGACAAGATACCTTTATCTCGTGGATGGTCCCGAACAAAGAATTTCAAATCATTATAAGTCCTTTAAACATGAATCCTGATATCACCAAGTCCCTTAGACATATCCACATGATTGGGAAGATCCATATAATTGGGAAAAATATGATAAATGGATGTTGACAGGATGGTCTTACAGTCATTGAAAATCACCTGACACCCACTGAATAACCCATGGATGGATCATGCAAAGCACATAACACCAAGGAACTCCACCAACACTATCCTGGATTTTTGTTATACACACTGCACAATGTGGTTCATAACTGGGGTATAGAGGTCTACAGATCCTTCCTCCCTAGAATAAAAAATTTATCCTTGGATCGACTAACAAAATCTATTAGGCATCATAGTAAACTTCTCATAGTGACCAATCTCATGATCCCAAAGTTTTTATACCATGTAAAATTCCATGGAATGACATAAGTGATAAAAAATCATGCATATCACTTCACATAATCACTTAGGATCATGAAAATAACTTCTGGTGTAATGAACAGATTATAAATGGGATATCCCGCATGTTGGATGGATCACACAAAACCTAAATAAGTTAAAATAATAATATAATCTAAGGAAAATATGAAATAAAATTGGAATAAAATTATAAATGATATGAGACTCATGCGAAGAACATATATGTTGATTCTCATGTTTTTTTGTGAATAATCTAGACCAAGAAATAGTGTCAGGGAATGTCACTCAAATCATGTGAAACTCCTTTGGAAAAATATTTGGATCATGATATGTCTCTCAGATACTTCATATCAAGTCACATGATACCCCTTAAACATGAAACCTAAGTATCGTGAAGCACTCTGGGATCACCGTCCAGGTCATGTAATTTCTTTAGATAGGTCGCCCCATGTTTTGTGATGACAATAATTTGTATCATCTAGGTCTCACAAAGTCCTTCAAACTTACCAGTCAGGTCCTAAGACATCCTAAAATAATTTCAGGAAAATATCACATAGGCACCAAGACATGGTTCCATGATCATTTAATAGCCTCCAGATAATCCATCTTGGATCTCGTGTTGTTTAATGGGTAAGTTGACCAGGTCCCACAACACCAACCAGACATGTCATCCTAGGTCCTATGATGCCCCCTAATATGTCAGCCCTGATCATGCAATTACCACTATGAGAAGGCCACTAGATCATGTGATGTCCTCCAAGACAAGTCAGTAAGGTCTTGCAATGTCCTCAAGGCAAGTCATCCTTGATCATACAGTGGCCTTTAAACATTCCATTCAGATTATGTGACATACATATGATAATTAAAATATGTCATAAAATTGTAGTTGGACATGTCTGTAGTATATCCAAAAAATAATAAACATCCTTTTACATGTCATTAAAACTATCAATGAATTCCAAGGAGATAATCAAAGCATGTAAGATAGAGAGTAGAGCCTTCTAGGTAGACAATCAGTCCAGGTTAAGCAGGCATCCTAGGATATGATAACCCTATATGGTGTGAATTCTATTGAAACCTCTATGTGTAATAATTGATCAGTGTAATAATATGATATGTCCTAAATACAATTGAAACCTCAGTGTGTATTCCCTAATCAGAGGAATAATATGATATGTTTCACATACTAGGGAAACCTTAGTGTTTAATTCCCGATCAAATGAACTAAAATAAATCCAATTCCTGAAATAACTAGGATATATAGGATTACTTCCTAAGGCCTGAGATAAAATATGAATCCAATATGTTGTAAGTCCCCCCATGTATCCAAAATTTCAACCATCGGGACCAATCATTCCTATGTGATGATCACACTACCTCATCCACATGTGGACTAAGAAATAAATTAAACTATAATTAATCTAATTAAAAAAATATAAAAGATACATATTATTCCTTAATAAAGTCCTAGATCTATATTAAACATCCAAATGTTCAACCCGATACATAAGTTCTGCATCTATAAGTAGTGATATTGATTACTTTTTTTCCATTTCTCCTCACCCTGATCATGGATAACGAGTGATTATGGAATAAAGATAATATTATCATTCAAATCATGAATCTACAATATCCAAGGAAACCTTAGTATGTAATCCCTGATGAGTGGCATGATATGTCCACCCCATATAAGGGCATCCTCATTCGGGATGGTCCCAAGGGTGTGATTGAACTATGATTACTCTAATTCCTACCATAACCTTGACACATAAGACTCATACCCAATGATCAAAATAAATATGTGGTGCTTATGTGAACATATATATTTATTTTAAACATTATTTTAAAATTTATGGATCTAGCGAACTATGTTTGTTTTGATTCTTGTTATAAACAATATATGTTGGGTGCCTTATAATGGCTCAATCCCATTCTCAACATATTAATTGCATCCATATATGGAAGAAAATTAATAATTTCTTTGATGTATGGATTCAATATGAATGTATCCAACAATTATGTAAAATGGATGAATAACATCATATACATATAGTTGTATTTGACAAATATTCCCCTTCACATATAGAAGGATTTAACCCATGATCATTCTTTTAGGGTAACTGGTCCCATATCAGGATTAGGAAGAGATTCATAAACATATCTCAAATCTATGAGAGAGTTCCATATTATGTCACAATTCCCCTCAAAAGGGTGTGATGATCCCAACCTACCTTCCTCTCGACCAATGTGATTTCCTAAGTATCAATGTATCTTAAACTGTAACCAATCACCTACCTTTGGAAAGAATATGTATAAATATTTATGGATGTGGGATTAATTGAGAGTTTCTATTAAGAACAATAATGGTGAACCTCAAATAAATGATAGTTAAAGTTATCCCCCCCCCAAAATCATCCTTTGGGACAAAAAAAATTAGTTTATATGTATACTTCCTAAAAAAATAGCGAACCTAACATAAACTCATTTTACCACAACATATACTTCAAAAGATAAAAATGATAGACTACCAAGTTCTCATAAAAGAATTTTTTTCTTGTAATGGGGGTTCCCATGTTGTATCTTTTTTAATGAAACACACACCCTTCTATTAGGGATTCATAACTCCACATAGTTTCTCCTTGGAGGATGCATAGTTAAATCTAATAGTGCACCACTATTTTCAATTTAAAAAAATGGACCCTTGGTTTTCAACACACCCAAAACCCATCAAAATACCTGAGTTACATTATGAGACTTAGAGATGTCAAAAAACACCTCAGAGTGTTCAAACTCTCAGAATTTGGTTTCATAGTGATTATTTCATGTTGGACTTCTCACCAAACTCAAAAATTAAAAAAGGCTGGAAATTTTGACCCACTAAAAAATATGATATGTTACAATCTCCCCACATTTTAATATACCATCCTTGAGATATTAGGATTTACCTAAATACAGTACCAAAAATACCCATCTCATAACATAAACTCATTCTACCCCAGTTCTTATGTCACTGAATAAATATTATTATGGGGATATCTGCCTTAGGAATTACCTACCTGGTTGTTTGTTGACCTAAAATTCAACATTATGATAGTCCACTAACCATACATAGACTTAAAAGTCCTCCCATGAAATAATTTCACTCATGGTCCTCATCAGGTTCCCAATACATACCTACATAATACAAGACACACATCAATTCATGCATCTCATCAGATACCCATTCCATACCTATTCCATACATGACACTCGTCAAACCCTTATCTCAACATATGCCCATAAGTACTGAATCCCAACAGATTCTCTAAATAACCATCATCACAAAAAACAAAAAAAAATAGATATATAGATATATATATATATATCCCCATCATAGTCCGGATGCCTAAAAACCTCATACAAACCATGAATTACACCAATGCTAACATACTAACCATCGCATATTTAGACCAAAAATAGTACACATGCATCCAGTAAAGAAAAATTGGCAATTCTAAGAAAAAAGGTCCATTACTATTATCTTGGGGTACCCGTAACCAACATCATCTCCCTATCCTTCCCCGAACATACTATGTTAAGAACATGCACATGGCCCGAAGATTCACAGCCAGAGTCCTAACTTCCATGTAGATATGCACTAGATACCATCCACTGATCCCACTACTGGGTCTCTTTGTCTCTTCCATGACCTATGCATGCAGTCAAATCCTAGCTACCAACTCAGGGTTTTGCACACAGTCCTACCTCTGATTAATGAGTCTAACCATGTCATTATCCCCCATCTATCCATGAAGGCTTCCTATATAACCACTCTAGATGCAGTATCTGGTCACTTGAGTGGAAATCCTATATATCCCACACAAATTGAGTCTAAAAATTCCCCATATTACCACACTAGAATCAAATCATAAGTGAACCACTCCTCAGGGTCCTGCTTGAGTCTCTGGCCTATGCCCTACTAAAAATCATCATAATTTCACTTCCTACTACCAGATGCATCACCACAAAGATCACCTAAAACTATCACCTGTATCTAATATGATTGATCTATCAAGTTTCCATTAGATATCAATATTGACTAAATTCCTTCAATAATGATGTTTGCCTGAATATATTAACCAAAAATCTAATGGAATTTCAGAATCCATCCTCTAATATCCTCACCCAAGCTATGTCTTCACCCAACATACTAGGTTATAAATAGGATTGATCTATGAAATTTTCTGAAAAATCCTTGATAGGTACACCCCCTCATGGAGATTAATGAACTCATGGGATCAGTCATTGAAAGTGTGACCAATTGTCGACTATTGACCATTGAAGGTTCTGGTGCTCTGCTAATGTGCGTAGTAGTACTCAGGTCGAATCCTCAGCGATGATACTTTTTAATAGTCGATTGTTTTTAGTTGATTGTATTTTGATTTAGGTGGTGTGTTTGTAGAGATTAAATGAAATTGATTGATTAATGATGTTTGATTTAAAAAATTGATAAATATTGTTGTGAGTTCATTATTGGGGATTTAAGCTTATTATATCCCTGAAAATTTCTTTACATTTCATTATATTAACACCCACTTCACAAGATGACTTTGATCGGAATTCCAAAGTGTTAAATATTTAATCCAAGCCATAACATAAATGAGGGTTCTAATCATTATCATTACTTGTATATGGTAGTGTATTTTTGGTTCCAATAATCCATGTAATCTACATGATAAACAAAACATGTCATTAATCCATGAAATATTAACTTCAACATACAATATATTAATTTAAATAATATTCATTTAGTGAGGTCTCTCAATCACTTAATATCCCAAAATTATGAATCACCCCAATCAGATATTTTCTCAGACATTTGGGTGGTTAATAATATGGTTATAATTTTTATGGTGATGGGTTAAAAATATAATAAAAAGAAAGAGACAAGAAAATATGTGTGCGTCGAACAGACACACATGAACAATGATTATAATTAAAGACAGATTTTCAATTGAATGAGGATGAAAACGAAGGGAAGGGGTTTCAACTCTATTTCAAATATTTTACAAGAATTAATATTTAATAACATAGGTTGGATGATTTAAAGAGAATATGTATAAGAAACTTACATTAAAAGGGAATTACAAAAACAATGCTTACAAGATTACAAATAAAGAAAAACACAAAAGTAAATGAAATCAAAGAGAAGAGGAAGGGTATATCAAGCGAGAACATGAGTTTGGAATGTGCTTCCATGATTTTGGATGAGCCTTGGTTGTGAAAATTGACTCTCCTCTATCATGAATTTCCAACCTCTTGCATGGAGAGGAGGGGGAAGTATTTTTCCCATGGAAGACGACTATTTGAATTCCAAAACTACCCCTCCACTTTCATCCCGAATTTTATATTTCAGACAGCCGTATATGGAGAAATATTATTATTAAAATTTTTAGATATTAATGTTTTTAGTATACTCTCTAAATGTTGAGGCATTTGGACTTATAGATCCAATGTTATCAAAAGTTTCATAAACAATGTCAAATTATCCATTTCTATCCATTCTTTTTCAATGGCCTAAATTTGAATGGATTTTTGAATAGGAAGATACCTTCAAATATGAATGATTTTTTAAAAAAAATTGGCCACCTATATATCCTCTTTCACACTGAACAATCACATCTCTAATTGATGTGTATATCAAGAGAAAATCCAATTTTTGTGTGTTGATTTCATTTCATGTATTGAATGGCGGGCTGGAATTAATAGAATTATTTGGGCCCATTGTTATTGGAGTTGGGACCTAAAATTTTTAAACATGACTCCTTTAATTGTTATTAGAAATTTGGAGGATAAAAAATGAATTCGGACTTATTTATTGAGCCCAAAAATTAATCTTCATGGTTGGTCCAATTTATTCACAGATTCTATGGGCCTTCTTGTGTGGTCCATATGACCCATCAAATGGCAGCATTGGCCAATTATTCCTTATAATAATATGTGGAAAATTGAATGAAGAATTCTAAAAAAGAACCTCACAATATAGATCATTAGGGGGATAATTATTATTAAAATAGTAATCCAACATGAATATATATGATTTCAAATGGTGATAAAAAACTATATTAAATATTACAACATTAATATTTCACACAAATTATGCACATTTCATTGAAAATCAGTAAAGAGAGTAAATAAAATGTTCTGAATAAGGGAATGACATCAAATCTCCCTCACTTAGTCTTGTTCACGTCCTCATGTGCAACACATATAAAAACATTACAAAATTATTTTCACTCACCAACAAATATAAATTTTTCACCAATCAGAGGTGGTTTAGACCACTTCACTCATCCATATTGAATTCCACCACAAATTGTTATAGAAATAATATTCCAAAAACAATTCATTTGTCATGCTCAAATTTAGAAATGGAAAATATGGGAACTAAAATATCATTCTTCTCAAAATGATAAAGTTCATTTATGGAGGTTCACTCTTTTGCCAACCAAAAGTGAAAATATTAAAGTTTGAAAGAGGTGTCATCTTCTATTCCCTATCATAAAGTGAATAAGAATCAATATTCCTTTTGAGGGGTTTTTTCTATGGCTATGCGACAGTAGAAAAATGATACCCAAAATATAGGAAAAGGGGGTAAAACACCAACATGGAAAAAAAATCATATTTTATTGTTTGGAAATGAGTCAGGAAAGGAAATGGAAACACATATTTACATGGGAATGATTGTGTGAATCAAGACACAAAAGAGGAATGAAATTTGAAGGGTATGAGAAGATAAAATATTTAGAAAACACCAAACTTCTTCCAATGACATAAGTATTCTTTTTTTTATTTTTCTTTTCTTTTTCTTTTCTTTTTTTTTGTTTTTTTCAAAAGTTGAACAAGAAACAGACCTCACACTCATCTACCAACCCATGTTTGATCTCCTAAAACACTAATTTTAATAGTTATAATAAGATCCAAGGTTGAGGAAGAGTGATTTCTTACCCACCCAAGACACAACCCAATATTTTTTTCATTTTTGTTTTTTTTTTAATTTTATGTCATAAGCATATATAGAATCCACAAACTCAGAAATTACATCCTCCCCCTCCCCACTCTAAAATGGATTATTACCTTCATTAATATTATAAAATGTTGAAAATCAATAAAAGGGAACCAAAAAAGAAAATCCATTCCCCCCACACTTAAATTTCAATAAATAATGCAATATAAATCCATGTAGATGTTGGGTGGGATATGGTATTGGTCTTGTAATGTTGATATCAAAGAAAATGATTTCATAGGCTCAGAAGGGCTTTAAAAAGTAGTATTAATGTAAGGGTAATGGGAGGCTATCTAGAAATTGTGATTCACATGAGGTTCAGAGTATGCCTCTATCATATTAATGCACACAAAAGTAGGAAATTCAAAATGAAAGTCCAAAAACTCAAGAATCACAATCGGTGGTGAAAAATTCACAAAATGAAAAGAGGTTCATAGGTGACCTTGGCATGAAATATAATTTTGTTCCTCATAGTTGGGGAAAATCCCATTCCAAATCTAAAACTGGGGAGTCCAACATTGTTGGTTTTGACATAAAATTATTTATCCAAATTCATGATGAAAATACAACATGTTTGATATGAAAAATTTTCTTTTGACTCCCAAAAATGGTTAGAAAAAATTTCAAAATTGGATGCTGAGTAAGTATGACTCTTTTAGTTGTTTTCATTAATTTAATTTTTTAGTTTTTTTGTATTTCATTAAAATAATCACCCACAAAAAAATAAAAATAGAGAAAGAAAAAAAAATAAAAAGAGAGGAATAAAAAGAAGAAAGGAGATATTGAGAGGAGTAAGAAGAGAGAAAGATGAAGTAAAAGGGAAATAGGTTCCCCTAGTTTGGATTTGGTGGGTCTTTATCTCAATCCATTGGTGTGTTTACTATAAAAGTTGGGAATCTGGTGAATGTCAATGTTGTTCCAGGATTGTGTGTCCTTTAATGTGGATGATTTAACCGATTTCCATTATTTGTGAATGTCCCTTTTGATGATGGGTCTTGGACTTTCACTAAACCAAATGGGTAAAAATTAGTAATAAGAAATGGACCTTACCAATGAGAATGAAGCTTACTGGGGTGAAGTCGAAATAATGAATTGAAGAGAATTACATTTTCACCTTCATAAAAGACATTTCATAGAATGTTTTTATCATGGTGAACCTTAGCCTTTTCTTTGTACAATTTGGAATTCTCATAAGAATTCAGTTGAAGCTCCTCCAGTTCATCCAATTGCAACAATCTTTATTCACTAGAATTTTCAAAATCAAAATTTCTAGTTTTCACAAACCAAAATGACATATGATAGATTTCAACTGGAAAATGACATTCTTTACAAAAATCTATCCTAAAAGGATATATCCTAATGGGTGTTTTATAGGAAGTTCTATAAGCCCAAAGTGCTTTACCAAGTCTTTTGGGATAATATTTTCTGGTGGGTTTTAAAATTCTCTCAAGAACACTTTTCACTTTTCTATTATAAATTTCATCCATGCCATTTTTTGGGGGGTGATATGCAGTTGAAGATTTATGTACAACCCCATTCTTTTTCAAAAGAGGTTCGACAGTTCTATTTAAAAAATGGGTTACTAAGTCTCTTATAAAGGTGTGTGGGTTTCCAAATCTATGGAATATGTGTGTCTTTAGGAGCTCACTAATAGTATGTGAATCATCCTTTCTAGTGGGTTTGGACTCAACCCACCTAAAAACATAATCAACCGAAAGAAGAATGTATGAAAATCCATTGGAAGGGGGAATGGTCCCTGGAAATCAATTCCCCAAACATGAAAGATATCATAAAAATGATTTTGGGGAATTTAAAGTATCATTGAAATTGTGCCAAACTTTGGGAAAGTACGACATGATTCATATAACTCATATGAGTCCATGAAGAGTGAAGGCCATAAGAATCTAGTGTCTAGGAACTTTCGGGAGGTCCTTTGTGGTACAAAGTGGCCACCTCTGGGAAGTGGTGACATAATTCTATGATGGAGGAATGTTCATATTAATAAACACATATTTTAATTACCATGTCTGCCCCAGTTTTCCAAAGTTTATTATATTACCAAAAATTGAATTTTGAATCAATTTTCTACTTCATTTTTTTTATTTTGAATAATTTACAGGAAAAACACCAAATCCAATTTATTTACATTTGGGGCACATAGTAGTATTTTTGGAGTGAGAGATGAAAGGTGATCAGTTGTAAATTCTGGATCAATTATTTTAAAATGAGAAGAATTAGAAATTCTACTCAAGTGATCATACACATGGTTTTATTTTCCTGGTCTATCTTTTATTTCAAGGTAAAACTCTTAGAGAATTATGATCCATCTTATTAGCCTCTATTTGGCATTAATTTTCTAAAGTAAGAACTTTTTAGAAGAATGATTTGTGAAGATGATGACTTTGGCACCTAAGAGATATTGCCATAACATATCTAAGGAAAAAACACTGTTGAAAGATCCTTTTCAGTCACAGTGTAGTGAGATTTAGTTTTAGACAATGTTTTTAATGAATAATAGATGACATGAGGAATATTTTCACTTCTTCGACCAATAACATCCCCAATAGCTCTATCAAAAGAATCACACATCAACTCAAAGGGTGAGTAACAATCTGAGGGTTGGATTATCTGGGCTAATGTAAGAGAAATTTTTTTTTCAATGAAGTCTCTCTTGCAATACTCATTTAAATCGAAAGTGACACCATTTTGGAGTAAATGATTGAGTTGGATGTAAATCCTACTAAACTTATGGATGAATCGCAAAAAAAAGGCATGACTGATGAATGAATGAATTTCTCAAATAGAAGTGGGTGTATGAAGTGATTAAATCACTTCACTTTTGGTAGTATCGACTTCAATACCCTCTTTTGAAACCATTTTCCCAAGAACAATACCATTTGAAACCATGAAGATACAATTTTTAAAATTTAACACTATGTTACACATTACAAACTTTTGAAGTACTTGAGAGAGTGAATTCAAGAATTATTAAATTGAATGACCATAAATGGTAAAGTTAACCATGAAGAATTCTATGCATTGTTTAATGAAATTTGAAAATATACTCATCGTACACCTTTGGAATTTTTTATAAGTATGAAAAAGGCCAAAAGGTATTCTCCTATATTAATATGATCCAAAGGGTCATGCTAAATTTCACTTTTCTGGGTTCTGATGTGCGATTGGGATTTGGAAATAGCCATTATATCCATCAAGAATGCAATAATGTGACATTCCAGCTAATTGTTCTAGAATTTGATCAAATAATGGAAGTGGGTAGTGATATTTTCTTGTTTCAACATTAAATTTTTTATATTCGATGCACCCACACCATTTTTTCTTCACTAGAGTTAAGAATACCACCCCATGTTCATCTGTGACAATAGTTATCCCACCATTAATAGGTAAAATTTGAATTGGACTAACCCATTAACTATCGTAAATTGGGTAAATAATACCAGCTTGATGAAGCTTAGAGATCTCTTCCCTAACAACCTTAATTGTGAGTGGGTTGAGTCTTCTTCGTGGTTGTCTGATTGGTTCGGATGATTCCTCAAAATGGATATGATGCATGCAAAGAGTTAGGTTGATTCCTATTATGACATATAGGGTCCATACATGGGACTTTTTGTATTCCTCTAATACATGAAAATGTTTAGACTCGTTATTTTTAGTAAGTGAATCAAATATAATGACTGGATAGGAGTGATCATGGAAAATGAATGCATATTTAAAGTGTTCAAGAATAGATTTCAAATTAGTCTCATATTTTATTTGTAGTCTAGACAACTCAGGAATAGAGGAAGGGACTTTAGTTGCTTCAGATTCATTTTCCTTAATACATTTCAAGGAGGAGAAGTAGAGATCATAGTTGATGTGGGATTCAAGATAGTTTTCATGTTCTTATAGATTTATATAGTCAATGAATGAATGGTCCACATAAACTTCACCATTTATGATTTGGTTAATCGTGGTGAAGATTTCACAAGATCCTCTCTAATTATAACATGATGGAATGGGGTTCAATTGAATCTCAGAAGTGTCCTCAAAAGCATGGATTGAGAATGTAGAGTGATCCTCAGATGGGTATCACATTGCTTAGAAAATGTGGAACTTGACCAGTTGTTCACAAAATTCCATGGATAAGATTCCTAAATGGACATAAATCTTGCTTCTTGTTGTCATTAGAAGTGGTCTTCCTCATATTAAGGGAGATCAAGAAGAGTTCATCTCACCTTCCATGTCAAGTACATAGAAATCCGGAGGGAAGATAATATCATTCACACGAACAAGGACATCCTTGATTATACTCTTAGTACAAGGAGTGAATCAATTGTCCAATTGAATGACAACACTAGTTGGATGTCAGGGACCAATACCATGTTTGGAGAAGATGGATTTGGGCATGACATTAATTGAGGATCCTAGGTCTATGAGTGCATAATCAATTTTGGAACTTCCAATTTAGTATGGAACTGTAATGGTCCATATATCTTTTCACTTTATGGGAATTGACTATAGGGTGGAATTTTTTTTTAAGGTCATAATTTCCCCCTTATGGGTGCATAATTCTTTAATAAACATGGAATACTTAGGGTTTTTTTGAGGAATATAAATGGAGAATGATGACTCCAACACATCTAAACATGTTAAGAATTTTAGGATCAGGATCAAAGGAATTATTAGGTTTAGAAATGGCTTGATTAAAACGAATTGGGTTCCTAAGTGGAATAGAAGGAGGTGAGGGAATTGATTTACATTCCTTTACAAGTTTCTTTTTCTTCTAATTTTCTAGGAAAACATTTAAAGGGGATTTGGAGGAATCATTATGAGGAATAGAAATTTTATTTCCCAATCTAAGTGAAATTGTACATACATTAACCATGGGGTAGGTTAATGGTTGATCTGGGAGTTGGGAATATTTTGATTATTGTTTCTATCTCAGGTGGGATGAAAGTTGACCAATTTGGGTTTCAATGTTTTTGAAGCTGGAACGGGTGAAGAAGGAAAGATCTTCCACTACAATTCACCATGGTTTCATGGAAGAAGAGTCTTTTCCCAAATTGTGATTTCCTTGATTTTGGTTCTTGGGAAAGTCATTTTATTGGTTTGGGAATTGGGAAGGCTCATTAGGATAGTGGAATCTAGTAGAAGAAAGAAGAGGATTGATTATTTAAGTTTGAGGAACAAAAGGATATGTTTGATAGAAGTTACCAAAACCTAGAACATATTTTAATTTTTCTGGATTTTGATGAGGGAACTATGGGGGATGAGAAATGGGAATCATATATCTCATGTTTGGGTCATAGGTATAAGATAAGTGCTCAGGGTGGCTTTGGTTGAAGCTTCTAATGAACATACCTG